>CM053785.1:120881326-121546326 GCA_028749045.1 Cupressus sempervirens | reverse complement strand
CACTTCATGTGGCTATGTGATTCAATGAGTTGTGAAACATACTATGATTTTCATTTTCCCCCTAGACGATTGCATCGATGGAGTTAAGGACATGCTACTCATAATTTTGTTTGTTTTATTCTTGATCTCTTTTGAAGATTTGATTCGCAAACGCATTGTGGCTATGACTTATGTCCATTAGGAATTTCATTTCATCAATTTCCATTCAACTTCTTGTTTCCCAAACTCTTTTATTTTCTTTGAACGCATGGTTAGAATAGGCATTCATATAGCTGCATTGTTAGAGATTTCATTCATCATTTATTTTATTTTTATATAAAAAAATAGATATCAAGTTTTGGTTGTATTTCTTCAAATTTTTGTAGGATTTATAGATACCAACAAAGGCCTCTGTGTGAACATATACATGTATTTAATTGAGCTACCTAGTAGTTTAAAAAACAACCGTCCAGAACCTTAGAGTTGGCCAATTTGATCAAATTTTGAAGAGAAAAAATTCTAAGGATTTTGGTTGTTGGCATCATGCAAAACAATCACTCAATAGTGATATAGTGTGATTTTGTGAGAAAGTAATGAATGGTAATGTATGTAAGAATAAGACTATGTGGGGATTATTGTGAGATAAAGAAGGGTCTTACATACATATCTAAATAGGATCATGAGACTATGTGTGAGATTATTGTGGGAGAAATATGATCTATTATTAGATGTGGTAACTAAGCTAAATAGTATAATTGTTTCATGCATACTTGGATACAACTCTATCAATTCATGTTTTATCTATAAAATATTTATGTTGTTATATATCTATTGTTTAAGGGTAGTTAGCCTAACTGGTAGTGAGCCAAATCACAATGAAAAAACTAGTAGTGAGTCATCTATACAAAATCACCTTAACTAGTGCTCATTTCATTAGAATTAGCTTCTTTGTGGTTTTTCCCAATTTGGGTTTTTGTGTAAAATATGGTGTTCATTGTGTTGATTCTTTATCTCTCTTGTTCAAATTTATTATTAAAAAAAATTAAAAGTGGTTGTTTGTAGAATACAAGTTAGTATAAGCATTATATGGTTTGTGACCTTATTAAAACAAAAAAAAGCTTAGTATGGTTTTGGAATAACTAATCCACCTCCCTCCACCCCTCTCAGTTGTTTGATTTGTTGAACATTGACATTAAAATCCAAATAGTTTTTGTATGTTCACAAATAATGATTGAGCATAGGATAGAACCAAACACCACAATAGTTGAACGACACTAAATATCAATTTTTGCAACTTCAAGGAGAGATTAAATTTTCCATACAACTACACAAACTCTTCAACTTTCTAGTTTGAGAGCTAAAGATTAGTTAAAGTTATTGTGATATAACTGAGTTTTGCAACTTCAACAAAGAGGGATCAAATGTACAAGTCAGCTCCTTAAGTTTCAAGCTTGATGGATTTCTTTGTACTATTTTATAAAAAGTCTCCAATATTTTCTTGTAGGGCATTTCCAAGAATGTTTCTATGTATGTTTTTAATTGTTTGTACTTTATGTTATAGTTAGGTAGTCGTCTAGATCAACTAACTTAGTTGAATCTTGTTTTGTAAAGCTTGTGATCCCAATTGTTTTATTTATTTTATGTTGTAGTTAAATGTTATAATGTTATACTTTTAACGTTATAAGATTAGAAATAAATGTATAGTAATGTTAGTTTGTTTATTCAACCCATCTTAAGTTTCTTTCAACATTAGTGGAATAAATTATTTTAATTTAATTATTTAGTTTAACCAATTCAACATTTCTACTCATGTTCCCACCTTAATTAAATGAATCTATCTTTTCAAATTCTCACAAATTAAATTTGTCTAATATTTATTTAATTCCTCTAAAATATTTTTCATCATGAATAAACAAATCAAGTTTAGACAAGTAATTAATTTGATGCAAGAGCATCTTGGGTTGCCTTGTAATCTTGCACTTTTGTTCATTCTGGCAGTTTAACTGAGTTCTAGCTATGTTGACTGAGCTCTCTAGTGTTAACCTAGTTTTTACGTGCTTGTCAAGTTGCAGTTATTATTGATTTCTTTTAGAGTTTTCCAAGTTGTAGTGTTGAATGAGTGATTCAGTGCCAACCGAGCTGATCAATGTTGACCAAATTCCTTCAAGGTTAACCAAGTTGTTCAAAATTGGCCGAGTGTTCCTTCATGTTCCTTCTTTGACCAAGTTGTTTGTGTTTGGTTATTAGTTTGAGCTAACTCTTGCATTTAATTTGGATCATGAATTTAATGAGAGGATCTTGTTTAGGAATGAGTGTTGACCATTTTGAAGTTAGCCTTTCTTTTATGTAATGATTTAGAATCTTCTATAAGTCATTTTGGCAAGTATAGTAGAGGTATTTGGTTTAGTTTAGGGTAGGACTTAGAGAGTCAGAGAAGATGTTTTTGGAATTGCAAATTTGAAGCTGGATCATAGATCTTGAAGTTTATTTTGTATATGGTTGTAAACCAAAAGGCCTTACAAATTCATTTGATGAATCAATAAAAATATTTTGTTCTCTCTCCCCTTGGTGTTGTTCATTGTGTGTTTTCTTCCATTGTGTTTACTCAGCAAGATGTTTGGACTGTTAGCTGTGCCCTTGGCCTTACCTATTCGATCTCTCCTTGTGTCAAGTGGTATCAAAGCTTGAGGTTCATCCTTGTGGAGATTGGATCATGTAGAACACTAAGTTGGATTTGGTTGTAGGGTGGCAGATCTGAGGATTTGACCTATAACTTACAGAGGGTTACAATCTTGCATGAAACTATTTGAGAAGATGGTTCGAGGTAGAGGAAATGCTAACACTGCTATTATGGACATGTTAACACAATTTGCAGCTAGATTAGATGTTGTGGAGACATCCCAGAGGAGAGGAGAACATCTTGATGATGTGAGTGATGATGAGGCAATAGTACCAAACCCTAATCCAGAACCTGAAGAAGATCAAGATGAGGAAAGATTGTTGAGAGTGTTGTCTAAGGCACATTCAAAGCCTATTGTAGAAGTTGTTCCTTATGATGGAATATTGAATCAATATATTCTTTGGGTGAATGGGAGAAAGAGAGTATTGTTACCTTTGATTGAAAGTCTAGATGAGGTTAATTGTACTATTTTGAGAGTTTGTGTGGTTAATGGAAAGAAACTTGAAAAAGAAATGAAGAGGAATCAAGTCTGTTTTGCCATAATTTGATCTATAAGCCGATGTTACCAATTAGTGACCAAGCACTTAGTTATTTGCAAGTCATTCACTAAGCAAGATTACAAGGTCATCACTACAACCGAGTTATCTTGTAAAAGTTGAGAAAGTTACACTTAGAACAAGCAACAATGATTGTCAAATGTGAGTTGATGAACATAGTATGAGCCGATTAATTTAATGACAACTGAGCATATTGAGAAGTTATTAAGTGTCGAGCACACAAATTTATAGAAGCTGAGAAAAATCATACATGACCGAGTGTTAAAAGCACTCAAGTGTCGAGCAATATAATTTTGTTATGTGAGTTTTTAATGGCACAAAATCATATGGAAATCATTATGGCCGACATTTCTATAAGATTTAATATCTGTAGAGCTAGATCAGATTCTATTTATGCATCATTCGTAGAAGGTGGTGATTCCTAAGAAATAATTCAACCAAATAGAAAAAGGGATAGAAATGGCAAATGATGATGAAGTTTAAATTTTGATCAAGATCTAGAAGCTTCACACGAAGTCTATTTAAGGAGGATTCTAACCCTAGAATCATAAGCGGGATGAAATGTGAAAGGAAACACACATGTGAAGGAGTTGAAGAGTCAAATCTAGCAGAGAGAGAAATCATATCAGTGAAGGACTAAACATATTTATTTGATTAGGAGAATTAGATCAGAGATAAGGGAAAGAGGAGACCCAAGATCAACTTATAGAGCACACTGAGGGTCAGGTACTAAATTATCTATTTTATAATTGAGATAGGGAAAATCTCTTAACGGAGTGGTCCTAATAGGCCTATGTAAATCTTCTAAAAAAATCCTTACTTTATTGTAAGTGTCAAGCCCTCTAACAATGCAAGACCTAATAGTCTTTTAGTCTTTAACAAGACAAACCTCTCACTAGGTAGATCATATCTTATGATCAAACATTGTAACCTTAACAGGTTAACTTTATTGTTGCAATAGTGAAGATTTGTGGGTTTCATCCCCACCCCATTTTTACCTTCATTTTGAAGTGTTTCTAGGTAACCAAATCATTTTGTTATGTGTTGAACTATTATGGATGTGAAAAACCTTTTTTTATGCTCCAGCATTACAGTTTTAATTATGAATTAGGTATGATTTAATGAGATTGATTTTTAAAGTCAAAATTTTAAGCTTCTGATCCCCTCCCCCCACCCCGCTCAATATCTTGTTTCCCATATATACCCCAATAGTTTGTCCTTGTGGAGATTGGATCATGTAGAACCCTAAGTTGGATTTGGTTTTAGGGTGAAAAATATGAGGATTTGACCTACAACTTGCAGAGGGTTACAATCTTGCAGGAACCTGTTTGAGAAGATGGTTCGGGGTAGAGGAAATGATGACACTTCTATTATGGACATGTTGAGACAAATTATAGCTAGATTACATGTTGTGGAGACAAACCAAGAAGAGGAGCACATATTGATGATGTGACTGATGATGAGACAATAGTACCAAATGCTAATATAGAACCTGAACAAGATCAAGATGAGGAAAGATTGTTGAGAGTGTTGTCTAAGGAACATTCAAAGAATGTTGTAGAAGTTGTTCCTTATGATGAAAGATTGGATACCAACGCTATGTTGGATTGGACTCTCTGGTATGGAGAAGTTCTTTGAGTTTGAAAAAACTCCTGATAGTATAAAGGTGAAAATTGCAGTCACTAGGTTGAAAGGTCATGCCTCACTATGGTGGGAGTATTTGCAAACTAATAGATAGAGGAGAGGAAAGGAGAAGATCAAGACTTGGCTAAAAATGGTGAACAAGGTGAAGAAGAAGTTTCGTCATGTTGATTACCAAGTTAGCTTGTTCAGAAAGATGCAAAATTTGAGACAAAAGGGCATGAGTGCAAAGGAGTACATTGGAAAATTTTATAGATTGGACATCAGATCTGGACATGTGGATAATAAGGTTGAGAAAGTGGCAAGGTATGTAAATGGATTAAGATCGAGAATTCAAGATGAGATAAGTTTTGTGAAACTAGAAAGTGTGGAAGAAACATACCAATATTCCTTTAAAGAGGAGGAGATCTTGACAAAGAATCATGACTAAAGACAAAGAGGTAGAGGTGGTCGATTCTAGAGAGGTAGAGGTAGATCTTATGGAGAAGGTGGTAGATCTGACAATGTTGTGCAAGATAAAGAAAAATCATAATGGAAGGATGATGAAAAAGGAAAGACCAAATGGAAAGGTGGTAATTCTTGCCCAGGAGGTACTAGTTCTTATCGAGGAAAAGGTAATTCTTATTCTAGAGGTGGTTTAATGGTAATTGTTTTAGATGTGGAAAAGAAGGGCATAGATCCTTTGAGTGTAGATCCTCTAGTGAGAATGAACAAGGTAATAGAAATGTTATGATTCAAGGAGAAATTGAGGGTTCACCAAGTGGACTTGAGGCTAGACAAAATTTGATGGTGAGAAGAACTTTGTGTAATAAGGGACTTGATGAGGAACATGTTCTAAGGAGAAGTCTTTTTAAGACCAAATGTAAGATAGTTGGAAAATGTTGCAAGGTGATCATTAACAATGGAAGTTCAACAAAGTTTGCATCAGAGGAGTTGGTTACAATGTTGCAGTAGCAGAGGCTAAAGCATTTTAAACCCTATCATGTTTCATGGATCAAGAATGAGCATAAGATATTAGTAACTGAACAATGTGTTGTGAAGTTCAAGATTGGCAATTACTTTGATGAAGTTCTATTTGATGTTATGCCTATGGACTATAGCCATATTCTAGTGAGTAGACCTTGGCAATATGATTGATATGCTATACATGATGGAAGATTGAATCAATATACTCTTTGGGTGAATGGGTGAAAGAAAGTATTGTTGCCTTTGATTCAAAGTCTAGATGAGGTTAATTGTACTACTGTGAGAATTTGCATGGTTAATGGAAAGAAATTTGAAAAGGACATGAAGAACAACCAATTCTATTCTTCCATAATCCCTAGAAGATCAAGTTGTGCTAGTAGTAACCAAGTGGCAAAAAATAGTTATAACCGAGTGATAGACAGTAATAACCAAGTGACAAAATTTAGTAGTAACAAAGTGACAGCAAAAGCTGGTAGTATTGACTAAGTGCCAGTAGAAATTATAAATTTGTTGAATGAGTATAAAGAAATTGTTGCAAAGGATATACCTGATGGTTTAGCACCAGTAAGAAGTATAAGTCATTGTATGGACCTGCTTCCTAGAGATAGTTTTCCGAACAAAGCACCATGTAGACTGACACCTATAGATAATGAACTTAACAAACAAGTGCATGAGTTGTTGCAGAAAGGTTTGATCATAGAAATTTTGAGTCCACGTGTTGTACATATTGTATTAGCACCTACATATTGTATTAGCACCTAAGAAAAATTGAGAATGAAGAATGTGTACTGATTCTAGAGCTATTAACAAGATCACAGTGAAATATAGGTTTCCTATGCCAAGGGTGGATGACATAATGGATTGTTTGAGTGGATAAAATTATTTTACCAGGATTGATTTGAAGAGTGGTTATCATCATATCAAAATCAAAGAAGGTGATGAATGAAAGACTGCTTTCAAGAAAAAAGATGGTTATATGAATGGTTGGTAATTCCTTTTGGTTTGACTAATACACCTAATACTTTCATGAGATTGATGAATGAAGTTCTCAAGAGATTCTTGGGTAAGTTTGTGATTATTTATTTGGATGATAATCTGATATTTAGTAAGACTAAGGAAGAACATCTTGAGCATGTTAGACAAGTATTGCAGAGATTGAAAGAAGAAAAGTTGATGATTAACTTGAAAAAGTGTTCCATTATGAAAGAGAAGATTGTGTATTTGAGATTTATGATTTCAGTTGATGGTCCAAGAATGGATCCTGAAAAGGTTAAAGCAATTTTAGAATGGCCTACACCTAAGAATGTGGGTGAGGTAAAGATCATTTCATGGTTTTTCTAGTTTTTCTAGAAAGTTTATAAAGAATTTTAGTTATATTTGTAATGTTATGACTGAGACAATGAGAGGAGATAAAAAAGATTTTAAGTGGACATATGGAGCTGATAAGAGTTTTGAGTCTTTGAAAAAAAAAATTTTGAGTTATCTGTATTGGCTTTTTCCAATTTCAATAAGGTATTTCAAGTTGAATGTGATGTAAGTGGCAGTGCAATAGGATCTGTATTGAGTCAAGAAGGTAAAAATATTGCTTTATTTAGTAGGAAGTTGAATGATGCTAAAAGGAAGTACTATGTGTATGAACAAGAGTTTGATGCTATTGTTCAAGCCTTGAAGAAGTGGAGACATTATTTGATTCCTAAGGACTTTGTGTTGTATACTGATCATAAAGCTTTACAGTATTTGATAAGTCAACATAATTTTAATCAAATGCATATGAAGTGAGTTGAGTACTTGCAAAGTTTCACATTTGTGATAAAGCATAAAAGTGGAGTTACTAACCAAGTTGTTGATGCATTGAGCAGAAGACATTCTTTATTAACTGAGATGAAGGTTGAAGTTCTTGGTTTTGATGAAATGAAGGAGTTGTGTGATGTTGGCCTTAATTTTTCTGAGGTTTGGAGAGAGTGCAAAGAACCAAAACTATCATATCACATGAGTAAGTATGATGATTATTTCATTCAAGAAGGTATGTTGTTCAAATAAATTCAGTTATGTATACCAAGAAGTTTATGAGAGTTAATTTGATTAAGGAAAAGCATTGTGGTGGATTTGTTGGACATTTTGGAATTGATAAGTCGATATTGAGTTTGTTGAAGGACAAGTATTATTGGCCACAAATGTATAAGCATGTTCAAAAGTTTGTAAGGAGTTGTGGAGTTTGTCAAATTGCAAAAGGAGTAAGTCAGACTACTAGTTTGCATACACCTATTTCTGTTCCTGAGAAACCTTGGAGTGACATTAGTATGGATTTTGTTTTGGATTACCTAAGACAGCAAGAGGGTATTATTCCATATTGGTTGTTGTGGATAGATTTTCTAAGATGGCACATTTCATACTATGATAGAAGACATCATATATTGTGCATCTTGCTGAGATTTTCTTCAAAGAGATTATTAGATTGCATGGATTACAAAAAAGTGTTATTTCTGATAGAGATAGTAAGTTTGTTTCTTATTTTTGGAGGACTTTGTGGAAGAAGATGGATACTAAGTTGAGATTTAGTTCTAAATTCCATCCACAGAAAAATGGACAAAGGTTGTGAATAGAATTCTTGGGTAATTTGTTGAGATGTTTAGTTGGAGATAAGACAAGTAATTGGGAGTTGGTATTGGCATAAGCTAAATTTCATATAATAATTTTGTGAATAGGAGTACTAGAAAAACACCTTTTGAGATTGTTACTGGAATGCGGCCTAGAGGAATATTAGATTTGAGGGATGTTGCTGATGAAGGGAAAGAATTTGTTGGTTTTATGAATTCTTTGCACAAGAAAGTAAAGTTGAAGTTGGAACAAAGTAATCAGAAGTATAAGGAGAATATTGATAAATCTAGAAGGCATTATGTTTTTGAAGTTGGTGACAAGATGATGGTTCATTTGAAGAAAGGTAGATTTCCTATTGGAACATACAATAAGATGAAGATAAAGAATTTTGGACCTTGTAAGATCTTGAGGAAGTTTGATAGTGGTAATGCTTATGAAGTTGAGTTACCTGATGACATGGATATATCTCCTATATTCAATGTTGTTGATTTGTGTAAGTATCATGAGTCAGATAATGAAGTTATTGTATCTAATGATTGTCCCAAGAAGCGGATTGAAGAGGTTGAACAAATATTGGATCAGAGAGTTGGTAAGAGTACAAGAGGAAAAGATTACTATGAGTATTTGGTGAAGTGGAAGAATAGACTAGTTGAAGACGCTACATGAATTTCTCAATTTGAGTTAGATTCAGCACAGGTTGTGACACTTGCATGATTTAGGAGAATCATTTCTTTCAACCTCGGTTGTCTAATGCAGGAGCATCCTAGGTTGCCTCATAATCATGCACTTTTTTCATTATGGCAGTTTAATTGAGTTCCAACTACATTGACCAAACTCTCCAGTGTTGACCAAGTTCGTATATGCTTTTCAAGTTATAGTTTTGATTTAGTTCTTTCGGAGCTTTCTCAGTTACAGTGTTGACCGAGTGGTTCAATGCTAACCGAGCTTATCAGTGTTGACCGAGTTCCTTTAGGGTTAACCAAGTTGTTCAGAGCTTATCAAGTGTTCCTTCATGCACCGAATGAGCCTGTTGTTTGTTGATGCTCAGGTCCTTCTTTGACCAAGTTGTTTGTATTTGGTTCTTAGTTTGAGAAGATTCTTGTATTTAATTTGGATCATGAATTTAATGAAAGGATCTTTTTTAGGGATGAGTGTTGAACATTTTGAGTTTGACCTTTCTTTCATGTAATGATTTAGAATCTTCTGTAAGTCATTTTGGCAAGTATAAGTACAAGTATTTGGTTTAGTTTAGGGTAGGAGTTAGAGAGTCAGAGAAGATGTTTCTAGAATTGTGAATTTGAAGCTGGATCATAGATCTTGAAGTTATATTTTGTATATGGTCGTAACCCAAAAGGCCTTAAAATTGGGCATGTATGTTGATCATTTGATGAATCAATATAAGTTTGTTGTTCTCTCTCTTCTTGGTGTTGTTCTTTGTGTGTTTGCTTCTATTGTGTTTACTCAGCAAGGTGTTTGGATAGTTAGATGTGCCCTTGGCCCTACCTATTCAATCTCTCCTTGTGTCATAATTATTTGTATATTCTCTGAACACTTTGTTTAATATTAAAAAAATCAAGTTTAGACAAGGATCGAAGAACACATAGCAAAAAAACAACATTTTCAATCTTCACCCTACATCAAGATTGGACAAATCTCCACCCTCCATCTCTTTTTAAATCTTTTTCCTATTATTTGTGTCAATCATATGTTACCACTTGTTACCCTTTTATGCTTCCTTATAAATCGATCGATTTGTTCCCTTCATTGCTCAAGATCTAATCCTATCCATCCATATTAGTCATTAGAAAATGATAAATTCACTCCTCCGTGAACTATTTCAAGAAGAAATACATGCAAAAGGTTATGATGTTGCACTTAATGACCAACCTTCATGTTCAACAATCAACTAATCACTTTGAGCATATCACTTGTGCAAAAGATATGTTTAATGAAAAGTAAGTTCTTTTTTATCATTCTTGTGCTTACATTTTCTTTATCATAGGTCTAAAATAGAAACCATTTTGTGTTTTAATTAACGAAAGAAAAAAAATCAAACTGGTCTCAAAATCCTCTACAAAATGAAACATCAAGTACAATTAAAAATAAAATAGAAAAAAAATCCCACAACAACAACCATGTTATCCCACACCAAACACTACTAACAACACATACATTTGAGTACAAACTAGTAACAAAAAAAATAGCCAACTAATTAGAAAATACTAGACCCTCCCTAACATTTTGAACACCCAAAAACTAGACCTAAGAAACACGTGCATGTTTAGAACAACCATATTTTATTCTATGGACAATCTTCCATAAAATATCAATCCTCCAAATACTTCGATGAAGGGAAGAGATCCTTTAATACCTCCAAAGTCAACTTTACTATAGCATTCAAAGATATATATCCCTAAAATCAACCCTTATATTGAAGAGTCCAAAAGTGAAATGGTCGAAAGGGCTCAAGGAAGATAACTTGTTAGGAGTCTTAGAAGATATTGTGATCTAGGGGCCAAGTTGCTTTAGTGTTGTTTTCAATTAGTTTTCTTTATATTATAGTATATGCAATAAGTCTATTGGTGAATTTGAATGCCTCATGAAGAGCCCACCAGGGATCAAATCTTGTCGAGTGCAAAGCTTCAACATCATAAAGGATGAGGCCAAGATTGTGCCTCAAGAGATTTTGGCAATGTGAATGCCTCTCGGTCCTTGGCTCTAAGCCAAAGAGGTTTTCAGGCACAAGTGGGCCCATAGCAGCTTCCTAAAACATTTTTGTGGTGGTCATGGTTGGTTTGTAGCTTATAGGCTTCATGCCTTGTTGGACTACCTCGCAGGTTCGAACCCTCCATCCAAAAAAAAGGTTGCAAGCAATTAAATTATCCATTGTGTTCTCTTATGTTTGGATTTGAACTCCACGCTAAGTTTATGGAGTTAGGATGAGTCATAAGAGTGGAGCCAACGAAATAGTGCATTACTTATAATGTGAGCCATGAAAAAAAAAAAAAAATTACATTGGTTGTAGCAAGACAACAATATTTTGAGAGCATTTGATTCATGATTATGCACCTATTATTTCTAGAGCTCTAGGGATCTAATGAGGTAAGGACAATTTGTAGAGCTCTATGGATCTCACAAGCTAATGTCAATGTTTATGGCAAGTCAGAATTTTTTTATTGCTTTTGTTTATTTTCTTTTATTAGTATCTATTGTTCATATGCTTGTTGGCATTTAACACCTACAATTTCTTTGTTACAAGTACTAAACGTTGAATAATGGATATACATTAAAAGAATGCTTTCCTCTAAATTGTCAGAAATTTTAGAAGATCCTTCATCTAAGGGGAACAGTTGTATAAGACAATGGACAATGTTAGCAAGAAATCTAACGAATACAATCAAGAGTTCTACAAGAAAAGGACTTATTTCAATACCCCAAACTCAAGACTATTGTGACAAGGAGGAAAGATAGATACTATAGTAGTTGTATGTAAGAACCCCAAATAGGCTCTACGCTGATCACTGTTTGTTTCCCTAGGTGTAATAATTGTTTTTGGTTTGTTTTTGAATGTTTTAAGCTGTTTTTGGGTTTTTGAGTTGATGAAAAGAAGTACAATACTTATTGTTGGAAGCATACATTAAAAACATCATCATTAATAGTTGAAAAAAACCTGATTTTTGTCTCTGATACGCAACCATGCTGCTAGTTGCTTCCTCCTTGGGCAGCGCCTATCAAAAACCGCAATATTAAATCTCTGATTTTTAATTCACTGTAGCGTTGTACTGTTCACAGCACTGTAGCTGCTGTTATAACCCCTTCCAACCTGTAACAAATTCATCCAATTCTTTCCTACTAAACACAATATTGACTCCGGAATGAAGTCAACTCACAGGCAAAATTCAAGTGATATTTCACACCCTCAAATTGCATCAACTCTGAAGATACTACGTTCTCCACAGTCTGAATTCTTCTTAAACTTGTAGAAACCCTTGTTGCCACAACTTCAAGAAATTTCACAAGGCAAAGTTTTTAAGCAATTCTCATAACCTGCTCTTGAAGGAAGACAAGGTTTGTTTATAAGGACTCCTCAACTCCAGAATGAGTCTCCACGCTCAATCTGGGATAAAAGATATAATAATAACATAAAAAATGTTATTACATTAAAACTTAGAAAACCCCTTTTAATTTTTCCATAAGCTTGGACCCACAATTAATTGAAACGATGGCCCCTTTTATGATACCATGACCCTCACTTAAGTTATATATTATAACTTAACAATATAGGCTCAAAACCAATAATGTTTATTTTAACTAAATAAACATTAATATCTCCATTATTACTCAACATTTTTTAATGTCATTTGGACTGGGAGCTAACATGATAGAACTGCATATGACCATACCCCTTTTCTAAAAATAGTAGGGGTCTATCTTTATAACTCCAAAATTGCTAAAAATAGCCTGACCAAGCCAAACTCAAAGGAAAACTCATCATAAACAAACTCTGGCAACCCAAAAGAGTACTCTGCTCTGGTCCTTGGAGGATCTCCACACCAAGGTGACCCTCTATCCAATCTTATTAGCCTACGAGGGTCTCTGATAGGCTAATCACCAGCTAAAGTGATGTCTCTAGCTAGAAGGGGACATCACATTGTAAGACATAACAAGATAACATATACAAAGAAATTGCAATTAATTACATTCATATACCAAGAGACAACTCATTGCATTTCTTGTATCTCATTATACATTAGATCACTCTCACCTCTTATATCTATATCACTAATGAATATATCTTGCTATCTCCCTTCTATCTATATTCCTAATGAATATGTTTTGCTATCTTGTAGCTAGAATAGGGGGCAATGTCTTCAAATAATATCCCTATATAACCTCCTACTTTAGTCCTCAATTTCCAATTTGATATTATGCATCCAAACGAGTGTCTATATATCGTTTTCCATAGCCAACATTTGTGAAATCTACTTTTTATGTCCTTGATGCCTTCATCATGTTTTAAGGACGCCATGTGGAGAAAATCGCAATCCCATGAGAAGCAGTCAATAGTCCTCTAGTGTTTTGACTAGTTAAACTTCTCCAAAACAAAAGTTTTTTTTTATTTTGGTAGGTATGACAAAAAAAATTGGATCTATTCAAGCAGGCTAGCCAAGGTTATCATTGCAAGGCTCACATGCAATGGTATTCTATGTGTAAGGGTTGCAATGATGATGTGAGGTAAGGTTAAAAATAATTATATTTCTACTAGTGCATACGTAACTTTTTAAATTAAATTTTATTAATACAAGTGCATTTTCAATTATTTAAATAAATTTTAAGAGTTTAAAGTTATATCAATTATTAGTAGTGTAGACACCTAAATCTAAGTATCAATTTTGTAATCAAATTTAGCTCTCCTTTAATCATTATTAACTAAATATTTATTATTTAATTGATTTATGTCAATCGCCTAATTAATTATAGTTCAATTAATTGAATATGCAACCCTTGATTATTTACTTAATTAGTTCACCTATTATTAATAAAGAAAATATTTCTATTGTTTTAATTAATCCATTTTTTTATTTTCCATCCATTTGTGAATTAAATTAATCAATTTAATTCATTTCAGCGCATAGCTCTTAACTTTAACCGCTACCTAACTGTCCTCTAAACCATGCAATCTAGGGTTCTAACTCAAACAAACCCCTTACACATGATAATCCTCATTTAGTTAGTTAAACACTCTTGTTTAGATAATTAAGCTTCCACCCATTCTCTCTCCTCCCACTTGTTTTTTCTTGATTCTCCCACTTTCCCACTAATCACCCCTAGTCCAAGTCTAATCATCTCCTAATCATTTGCACAATCCTAGTCCATGGATTAGGAAATACTAACCCAAACGTAGGTCAACTTCATGTCAATTTCAACTCCAATCCCAACCAAAATGCATTAGTCTTCTTTAAATGCCCTTATACATCCCTTACACCTCTTACACATGTGTCCCCTTTTTCCACTTCCCAAAATGGTTGCATTCCTTCAAACTTGTCCTTTGAGATTTGAGGCAAGACATGCCTTTATGGCATATCTTTGCAACCCCTTAATATCCACTCATTCTCTCTTCTTGTGACACTTGTCACAAGGCTATAAGTTTGATAAAGCACAATCCATGTGCTTCACCTCAAATCCATATCAACCCTTCCTCCAATTTCCATCTTTGTTGTGCATTCCATCTCCCTTTGGCTTATAAATTGGTCGTTCGCTCCTTCACAAATCATCCACCAATTAAAGCAAAGTCATAATGCCCTTTTGAAGAAAATAACCCATCATTCATAGTCATTATGTTTCCCAAATCTCCCAAAAACATTTAAAGATTGAGAAATCATAGTGAGCATACATCCAACAATCTTAGACAAGCACACAAGGGAGCTTACTAAGTTCTACATGAGGTTTTCAAGTTCTTTGGGTATTTTCATAGACTCGTCTTGTGGTCTCTTGTTGGACATTAATATTATCTTATCGTATCGTATCTTATAACATACATTTTGGCACGATTGATGGGACATCCTCACCAAGAACCATAGACCTATCCAATCTCCCCTCACTTGATCTGTAAGTGTAAACTAACTCATCGCTCTAAGCACAACTACATGTCGCTCTCATGACACTAGCATGTCTCCAGGCTTGCAAAACCATACCAATCCATCTCGGGTATGGGTACTAACATCCTCCTACCCTACTATCTTTTTCTTCTAACTAGCACACCCCCCCCCCCCCCCCCACCCATCACCCCCACCCCCCCCCCCCCACACTTCCCCTACCATTCTTCTAGATCACCACTTCTAACCACATTCCCACTAGATTTTTCCTTGCTAGCAGGAATGTGTTCCTGCTAGTTTATCCTTTCTTGGCCAACAAAACCACAATACCACCTATCCTCAGTCTACATGATCATGTTCTCGCTAATTGACTTCATGCTTCTATGAATGTGGGAATGCATTTTCATGAAAAATTCAAACCCTCTGCAAAAAATGCAAAAACCCCTCATATTTGCAAAATAGACGAGATCATGATCCCACCAAGCTCAATCTTGTTCCCATGGATTTTGAACCCACAAGAACACAAATTTCTACCATACAAAAGTATTAAATGCAAAACAAAATAAAGGAAAATGTTAGGTTTGGGTACTCACATCTATCATCCACTCAATGACGATGAGCACTCCTCACAAGGTCAATGAACACTCCTCACAACGTTCATCAAGTGCCTGGATCATCCTGTGTTGGTCATCTTTGAAATCTCTCAATCTATCTCTAAAAAATCAAATGGGCTCTACTCTCAATTTCTCAATGGCTCAAAATGCAAATGAGGTCAGTTTTTAACCTCTTGGCCATATAAGGACCCTTGTTAGGGCACATTTTTTCACCTTCTCAACCCTTGGCAATCTTCTCTCACCATGTTTCTTCCTAGGACCTTTGCTTTGCATGTTGATTGCATCTCTACGTCATATTTCACTCCCCCTTTCTTCCATCACACCAAGGCCAAATTTATTTTCAAGACAATGCCCAAACTCCTCTTTCTTTCTTGTCCTCCTTATCAAGGGGGCATCACTCTGTTTAACACACACCATTCTATAGTATGTCACCAAAATTTTAAACGATTTTAAAATAATTTTATTATAACATCATTTCAAAGAGGGGCAAATTATAGACACCCAAATCGAATTACTAATTTTATAATAAAATTTAACTCTCTTCTAAATATTATTAAATAAATATTTATTAATTTAATTGATTTATGTCAATCCATTAATTAATTACATTCTAATTAATTAAATAGTTAAATATGCAACTCGTGACTATTTAATTAATTAATCTCCCTTCCTCTATTAATTAAACAAATATTCCTATTTGTTTCACCTTTGGGCTGTTGTTTTGTTTGGTTTGGGCGTCATTGAAAATTTTATGATTTGTAAAGGGTTTTAGGAACCCTTCAAAACCTGTTTTCCCTAATCAAAAACAAATATTCCTATTTGGTATAAATAATTCATTTATCTATTTTCTATCCATTTGTGAATTAAATTAATAAATTTAATTCATTTGAACACATGGCTTCTAACTTTAATCCCTACCTAACCATCCTCTAAACCATCTGACCTAAGATTCTAACACAGTCCAACCCTTTACATGTGTTAATCCCCATTTAATTAGTTAAACACCCTTGTTTAGCTAATTAAACCTCCACTCATTATCTCTCCTCTCACTTGTCTTTTCTTAATTCTCCCACTTGCCCACTAATCACCCATAATCTAGACCTAGTCTTCCCCTAAACATTTGCACAATCCTAGTCCAACCCAACTCAAACCCAATCAAGTCCATGTCGCTTTCAACTCCAATCTCAACCACATGCATTAAAGTCTTTCTTAAATGCTCTACACTTCTTAAACACTTTTTCCATTTCCACAATGGTTACATTCCTCCAAACTTGACCTTTGAGATTTGAGACAAGATATGCATTTATGACATCTCTTCTCAACCCTCAATGTTCTCACATCCTCTCTTCTAGTGACACTTGTGTCAAGGTTGTGAGTTTGACAAAACACAATCTAGGTGTTTCCTCTTAAATGCATCTCAACCCTTCCTCCATTTTATATCTTCACCATCCATTTCATCTTCCTTTGGGCTATAAATTGACCCTTCATCCCTTTGTGAATCATCCACCATTTAAAGCAAAGCCGTATAGGCCTTTTCAATAACAAATCCACCATTCATAGGCTTACAATGCCCAAATCTCTACAAAACCTTTACAACTTGAACAATCATAGTGAGCATACATCTAGCCATATTGGACATACCAAACACATCAAGGGAGCTCTCCAAAGTCTTCATGAGGTTTGCATTTTCTTTGGGTATTTGAGGTTTATTTTAACCTATCTATATGTTGCATTGATATTGTATAGTTGAATGCTCTACTAGTTTAAGCCATTTGTAGACTCACATTTCATAGCATATAGCTAGTCACTAATGGTTGCAAATTGTTTGCAACAATGTCAAGTGCCTGAAGTGATTTGGGAACCCTTCCCAAGTGTTAGTTCAGTTCATGGTACAATATGAGAGGACAATTTGTATTGGATTCACTTATGCAATCTGTTAGTGCATAATAATAATTAAGACTTTTTAGATGGAGTGGTGTGCATGACATTTGGCAATCGATTCCATGGGGACTGTTGGCATGGTAACATGGAAGTGAAGTTATGAAAAAAATATCAAAAACTAGAATGGAAGCCAATACTATGGTGAACAAACAAGGGACAGTATGTATTGGATACTTGTTCCCTTACCATACTAGGCCACTTTATTCATTTTCCCATTCATCTTCATTTTCTATTTATAGACAAACTAGAAAACCTAGGTGCCACTTTCATAACTCAAGGAACATGTCAATCCCATCTATTGGAAAACACTTCACATTTCCTAGCAATGCGAGTAATTTTATCCCACTATTGACAGTTTTTATCATTTTATGAAAAGGTTTTTTTCACAACTTGCATGGCAATTGAGCACATTATTTTGGACAAGATTTTTTGTGCCTAGATTGCTAGTGTTCACCTAATAGCCATACTACAACAAACAAGGCACAATCACAAATGTTGGATGTCAAAGTGATCCTGCACAGGCAAAACTTAGACCATTATGTTGTTTTCTTGAGGTTCGCTATAGCAAGCAAACAACCCATGACTTTTCCTTAGCAACATGTAATCCATTTAGAAGAGGAGGCAGAACAAAGGGAGGAGAGGATAATCCAATTGATAGGGTCTTTTGAGGTCAAATTAAGAGGTATTATCGACGAAGGGGATAATCAGATGTCAAAAGTATTCTAATGTTTGGAGCTAAGGAGAGCCATTAGTGATCAAATAGAATAGATCAAGCGAATAGAAGTTGCACGTCCTCAAGGTTTTAAGGCTATTTGGGATGTCATGTTAGTACATTGATAGTTACACAACAAGATAGTGAGTAGGCCAGTCAATTGAAGCCTCACAGAAGATTCAACATGTAAAGCAGGTTGGCATTCAAAGACCATCATTTATGTAGATACGTCATAATCAATTATGCTCATACTTATCATAGCTACTAAAGAGAGTGTAAAATTGTATTGTCAATATTGCCAAGGCTATTTAAAACTACTATTTGTTATGAATTAGTGCCCTGAGAAGAAGCTCACTCTTCCTGGAGTTTAATCTCCAAAAAGGTTTTCCCAGATATATATGCTTTACAATTTTGCATGCATGATTGGTTGTTTACCACATTTAGAATAGTATTTGGTTTAATTATGTGCTTATTTTAATCCATAAGCTGATGAAATGGAGTAGAGCACAGTTACCTCAGCTTCTAGACTAGAATCAATTTTTATTGTCTTTTAGTTTTAAGTACTTGTAACCAACCAAACCCTTGCTAGTAGCAATGCATGTTGTAACGTGCACAATGGCAAAGGAAAATTCTTGAAACTCAACCTACATCCAAACCAAAGACTTGTTAGGAAAAGATAGCGGAAGACTGCTTAAGCATCACTTCAAAGTTGCTTTACACTCAACTTCAAACCACCCCAACCAACAAAAGCTTGTGTCCTTTTAATAAGAAGACAAGCGAGAACGGAAAGATAATATAGAGAGCCTATTCCAATCGGAAAAAAAAATTAAGCATCAAAAAGCCACAGAGCTACATTAACGAAGATGCAGAATTAAGAACACAAGCAAGAATACAAAGATAGTATAGAGTTGACACGAGAAGGGCAAGAAGAACTAGGGCCAAAGGCACACCCAACAAACCAAACCAACTTTGCAAAATTAACACAATAGAAGCAAATACACAAAGCGAACAACACCATGAGGAGAGAGAGAGAGAGAGAGAGAGAGAGAGAGAGAGAGAGAGAGAGAGAGACTATTATTGATTCATCAAATAATCAACCTACATGGCCAACTGTAAGGCCTTCTGGGTTACGACCAGATACAAATACATTCAAGATCCAAGATCCAAGATACAACTTCAAATTTGCACTTCAAGAGACATGCATCAAACTTTCTAAGTTCTACTCCAACTTCTCTACAACTTCTCGCTTACCTCTAACCTAAGCCTAACACTCTATTTATACTTGCCAAAACGACTTACATAAGATTCTAGAATATTAAAAAATAGAAAGGTTGACCTTAAAATGGTTTGCACCCATCCCAAGACAAGATCTTATCATAAATGTAGCGATCGGAATTAATTCCGCAAGTTGGCTCCCATTAAGAACCAAAACACAGAAAACTAGTCCAAATGCTGACACTCGACATCAACAAATTCACTTGGCACATGAAGGAATGCTTGGCCAATACTGGATAACTCAGCACACACTGAAGAACTCGACACATGCTGCAGAGTGAAATGGGTTAACACACTAACCTGAGGGTTAACATGAAGGCGGAAAACGTCAAATCGAGAATGACTGCAACTTGCCAACAATTGGCAGAATGAACACAAATGAGCGGGATAACACGTCAACCCAAGGATAATAATGCCTATAAGCCTAAGACTCTACCCAAGACCCCTTTAAATACTTGCACGGCCACAAGTCGACCTGATACAAATTACCAACTAAATAAACCCTTACATTAAACGCATAACCAAGCCACAAATCAGCTCTCAACAAATATTAAATACCCATCACAAAATTAAATATGCGCAAGGTCAGCCCAAACTGGAACCAGACAAAAAAATTCAGCAAAAGAAGGAACAAAAATGTTGATGCTCAGCATCAAAAGGTTCATGAAAGAACACTCAGCCAATACTAGAGAACTCGGCACACACTGCAGAGTGAAATGGGATGACACGCTAACTTGAGGGTTAACATGACGGTGAAAAACCTCAACTCGACAATGACTAAATAATTACTGGTAATCGACAATGTTTGTAACTCGACAACAACCAATAGAATCAACACGATAACGTGACGGCCAAGATGCTCTTGCATCAAACTACCAAAGTAAATAGAAAATACCTCAAATGCTCCTACATCAGACTCCCTAGGTAAATAGAAAAATGTGTCCCACATTTTGCATTCAAAAGAAAATTCTACACTCAGCTTCATCTTCACAAAAGGTTTCCACTCCATTAGAGAAAAGAGATCAAATCTGAAAATCAACCATCTATGCTTCATCCATTCAAAAATTAGAATCTCATCCAACCAATCAACATATGGACTCAACTGAAAATCACAACGCTCCATCTGCGACTTATCATCATAATCATCCATAACATCATTCTTATACATGAAAACTAGATCAACAACATTATCCAAATCACAAACCCAGTCAACAGTAACATACAAACTCATATCCATAAAAGTAGCAGCATATAAGTACATACTAGTAACAGTATCTATATTCATTTTTCTAACAACATGTAGATCAGCAACATCATCAAAATCCACATTTGTAGTAACTTCCATATCCTTCATCATCTTAGTAGAAATATATAAGTTAAGATCCATATTAGCAACAACAACATCGTGTAAATCCGCATCAATAACATCTCTAAAACCCTCAACCAGATTACCAGCAAGTAAATCCATCTTACCACAAGCAACATCCAAATCAATAACATTCATAATAGAATGAACATATAACTCCAGATCACCAACGACAGCAATCACATCCATTTCAACATTAACATCATCCTGAATAATAGAAACTTCTAATTCCTTACCAACATAAGTGAAACTCTCCTCTTCAATGATCTCATTGCTCACAACAAGATGTTCTGCAATTTCCATATCAAATCTATCCATCTGCTCATGAAAACCAAAAAAAATTCACCAATTTCAACAAAATCATCATGCACTTCCACAATTTGTCTTCTTCTCTTCATAATCTCTTTAACCAACCAACATATCTTCTTTCTAATCTTCAGATGCCAACTCAAATCAGACTCTTCCAGATCGTCAATCCTCTCATGTAAATCATCCCAAAAAGAATCATACTCATTGCTCTCAACATCATCAAGATGTCTTCCACGGTCTTGCGCTAACTCAATAGCTTCTACTCCAGCTACAAGTTTTATCAACATGTCAAATAATTCTGGATTCGCATCTCTCCTTCCACGAACCATCTTTACACAAACAACGATCGAACAGTGAGTCCTCTACAAGTGTAGGCCAAATCCACAGATTTGCTGCCCTACACCAAATCACCAACTTGCTAGGACATCTGAAATCAAATCCCTTTGATAAACTTCACCCAACCAAGGTCCAAGTACAAACTGCCTCACACTTCGGCGATCTACTTGCACACTTAGGAACAACTAATCTCTAATGCACCGTGAATCTGGATGTACCCAACAATGAGGTGATCTAGAAACCAGCACACAAACACAACGAAAAACGAACAAGAGGAACAAGATTCAGAGCGAGAGAGACAATATTTTATATATTTGAATCAAGAAGTTTACATTCAACATGCCCAATTGTGCGACCTCCAAGTTACAGCAATTACAAAGAAGAAAACATCTTTCAAAGAAGAATAGATCTCCAGACTAAAATGCAAACTTCTACCTCCAAGCTACTCCATACTAAGATTCCTCAACTAAATGACTTCTTCATGCTTCTCTACATCTCCATGCTTGAACCATAATCCATCATCGAATAATAATGCTTAAGACTCTACCCAAGACCCCTTTAAATACTTGCACGGCCACAAGTCGACCTGATACAAATTACCAACTAAATAAACCCTTACATTAAATGCATAACCAAGCCACAAGTCAGCTCTTAACAAATATTAAATACTCATCACGAAATTAGATATGTGGAAAGTCGGCCCAAACTGAAACCAAACATAGAAACTCAGCAAAAGAAGGTACAAAAACACTAACACTCGACACATGAAGGAACAATCGGCCAATATTGGATAACTCGACACACACTACAAAGTGAAATGGGATAACACGCTAACCCAAGGTTTAACATAACTCGGCATGACTAAATAATTACTGGTACTCGACAATGTCTATAACTCAACAGCAACCAACATAATCAACACGATAACGTGACAGCCAAGATGCTCCTACATCAGACTATCGAGGTAAATAGAAAAGACCTCATGCTCCTGCATCAAGAGTGCCCATTCCAACCGAAGAAAATTAAGCACCAAAAAGCCATAGAGCTACATTAACAAAGATGCAGAATACAAAAAGCACCCAAAAGAACACAACACTCTCACAATATTGATAATAGCAAGCATCTATGTTCTAACAATGTTTAATCTCCCCTCTTTTCCCATCACAAAAAGTCCACACCTAAGTACACAAACAATCTACATGTTTACATCAGAGCCTAGAGAGATTATAGGCATCAAGTCAAAGCCATGGAAAGTTTCAAGCATGAGGTAGGAGTCCACCGTCTTTAGCGTCACTCCATATCATAGTGTGTCTTGGTAATGGCTAGGCACTTGTGATTCAAAGCCTCCCTCTTTGCCTCCACTTCATATCATAGCATGCCCTAGTAATGGCTAGGCACTTGTGAGGGCAAACCTAGATTCAAAGCCTCCCTCTTTGCCTCCACTCCATATCATAGTGTGCCCTGGTAATGGCTAGGCAATTGTGATTCAAAGCCTCCCTCTTGACCTCCACTCCATATCATAGCATGACTTGGTAATAGATATGCACTTGTGAGGGCAAACCTAGATTCAAAGCCTAGCCTCCCTCTTTGCCCCCACTCCATATCATAGTGTGCCCTGGTAATGGCTAGGTACTTGTGATTCAAAGCCTCCCTCTTCACCTCCACTCCATATCATAGCATGACCTGGTAATGGGTAGGCACTTGTGAGGGCAAACCTGGATTCAAAGCCTCCTCCCACAGAATAAGGCAAAGCAATTCATACCTCCAGCAGACATTTAGCAAGGTTGTAGTGAAATGAATATAGGTTAAATTCTGAGCATGACACATGATCCAAGCTTCTACCCAAACATTCCATCATCAATCAAAATTTCCAAGAAAAATTGCCTTGTCTCACTCCGGAGAAGTAAGGATTGTTTGCTAGAATTGTTACATCAAGATGAATTGTCCACCATAATTTTTATCCAGAATATATTTCATATTGTTGTGTCATTTCTTTAATTAGCTTCTAAAAAAAGCCTGCATAAAGCACTCGGCTGATTATTGCAGGTGAATCGCCAAATAACAATTGGTCATCAAAACCATTCACAAAAAAATATTTCAATCTGTTTAATACCAACAATAGATTATCAGATATTAAGATAAATAGATTTTCCTTATATCAAGAGGCTGTCTAAAACCATCTATATTTTGAACTTACAACTGATTAATTTCAAAAAACTAGAATCCACAGGAAGAAAGCACAAATATAAACCAAGTTAGAATGATACAGTTTTCCAAACTGTATTTCCTTTTTCACTTTACAATGCACATGACATAAAGCATGTCACTAAAGATTTAGAGGTGGACACAAAATCACAAAAAGCATTTAGTATTTAAATTTCAAAGCATTAATTGCAATCTACAAATATCTTCAAAATATTTCTTTCATTGTGATGTAATGAATAATAAGAAGGGGTTGCCGAATGAAGAGAACATCAAATCAAAGAAATTAAATATAGCTTGAAACTTCAAAGTACATAGCAGAATATTTTATAATTGAAGCATGGCATTGTAAAAATTAGATTGGACATTTTAAGGCCTGATTAACTCTAGTACAGAATCATACTTGGAGATTCAAGTTTGTAAACTAGAACGAGATCATTCTTTCTTCCTAGACTCTTTTATCAGACCTCTCTTACGGATACCAACAGAAAACTTCAAACGATATGCATCCACCAAAGGTTCAGGCAGCACACTTGCCAGCCACCATATGATAGTATGTAGCCAGTACGGGGTGCAACGTGGCTCATAGCCTACCCATCTTAATGCAGAGTGTGCATAAGTATCAGCTGACGGTACGAGTAATGAAGCTCTCTTGATGGAAGCCATTTTAGTAGCAACATAGAGAGGAACCTACACACGCATCAAGCAACTTCAAATATTTATATAGAAACTTATAGAGGGATATTCACTTCATGAGAAAACTTATCTTTACAGCAATGAACATAAACTCTTAAATAGGGCAAAACGTTAAATAAATCTGCCAAAGAAATAAAACTAGCTATTGACTACAACAGGATAAAACTATGCAACATCAGCATTGATGACAAGTAAAGCCGAAGAAACTTTGGAGGTGAAACATCAGCTTCTTGGTAAGCAAAGAGCAACAGCAAATTATTAGTTGTACTGCACGATAGCCCCAACTATAAACCTATATTATAAGCTACCTTATAGCTAAAAACACTTGGGAAATCCAGAAAATTTTGAAGTCTTGCACTAATAAAAAATGCATAAATTTGTAGAATCATCGTATAAAAACATACATAAAACTGAATTTGCAAAAGTCAGAAGTATATTTTCATCTATTTATATATTTGAAAACAATTCAATTTTAGAATAACAGTCATGTGATTAAAACTTCCATATCTCTAATACTAGTAATATTACACAAATTTTATCTGTGGACAACATAGGCCCAATCCAACTTTTTGATTTTGCTTTTTCAAACAAAGAGTAAGGGCCTGGAGACAGCAGCCCTGGGCCCCTAGCTGGACAAAGGGGTACTACTTGCAAGGGTCCAGGAAGAGCATCCAACAGGGTCACAGGGCAGTCAGGGAGTAGATCCCCCACAGCCAAGTCCAAATCACCGCTTTGAGGTCGTACAAACCTTCATAATGCAGGCCCAAAGATCCAGAAAAAAATGCTTGAATGCTCCATAATGACAATTTGAAAAATGATGAAAATTAATGTTTTGGGGGCATACTGCCATTTTTCAAGGCTGACCAAGTTTTTGAGTTGAATCATAGAGTTATTGGAAAGTTATAGTTGAAAACCTATGGATCATGTCTAACCCACAAAGTAATCTACTTCATTAGAGTACCAACAGATTAGGTTAATTAATGGAGGAAGTTGTACCAACCACACAATCATTAGCCCTTAGTATAGTAAAGGATCGTGCTTACTCACCATTACAGAAGATAAATCTGATCAGACAGATCAGTACTGTGACTTGTCTATTTATTTTATTTTTGTTTCAGCCTTCATCGATTGTGTAATCACACTACTTAAACACAATCACAGGCATCTTGAATTAAAAAAAATTATTGCCAAAATAATTTAACTGAACAAATTCCTAGATATAATCCAGGAAATACCCTCATTTACCAAATCAAGGAATGGTTAGCTACTGTAACAAGTCAGCGTGACATTGATATTAGGGCATGTTCTAAACTTGGGCAGAAGTTATTTGTTTGGAATTTGGGTAAGTAGTAACAGACATTTGACAAAATGTAAGAGAAGCACTACAACCCATCACAAATGCTGAATTTGATTATATCAAAATTTTGATTATATCAAAATGCATAACCACAATCCCGTCCAAAACACAGTGGGAGCAATCACAAATCACTCCATCGAAGTTACCACGATATAAGCATCTCACAGTGGAGGCTGTTTGGGTACTAAAAAAGCAACATAGCTACAGAGGGAAGGGCTTCTATCAACCTTTCAGTTAAGTCAAATGAGACTGTTCTCTGTTAGCACTCTCCCCTTGGCCAATAATAGAGTAAAATGCAATAGCTTGGAAGAAATCTTCCAACTCTGTTTCCCTCTCTGTAGTTACCAAGAAATCAAATGGACCTGTAAATTAACTTTACTACTCGGAAGAGACTGCCAAAAATCATGGGATGCTAATGAGCGAAGTTGCAGATACTTGGGAGGGGATGCAATACCCAGTCACTAAGAATGCCTCTAGTTTCATCCACTCAAAATTTCTTCAACTATGGCACAAACTCAAAGAATAGGCAGGGGTAGAGGCTCTCATGGTCAAGGGTATTCAGGTAGTGAAAAACTGCTGCCTTTCTTTATCAAACTTTCTTGGAGGCACCGAGAAGTATAAACTTCCAGCCAAAAAAATCTCAATATGAATCAGAGATTACACACCTGAATGTAGCTTCATTCAGTGCAGATTACATGGGAATGACAGCAATTCAACAAACAAAATCTATTTTACTAAAACTGAAGAATTTTTGAACCACCTAATGCTTCAGAGATTGAAAGTTTCAGTATTAACTTTGCAGGATGTGTCACAGAAATCGTTGTGCAGAAAAGCTAAATATAGTGAAGTGATGTATAGTTTGATTATAATCAAACTATAGCATTTCTTGATCCTCTTCTCTTAGTAAGGTGTATGCCAGAGCACAAGTAACTTCAGAGGACAGGAGGAAACATCCTCTAGAGACAGTATTAACACAAGTCCAGGAGACATTCTGAGATGGCATCAGCACACAGGACAATGTCTGCATTCTCAGCCAGTTTGATGTAACAATTAAACTGCAGTCGTTAGCTTGCCTGCATTAAGCGCTTTCACCTCTATAATTCAACAATACTATAACAGAAGTAATTCAAGGAGTATTGTACCTTTTCGCTTGAAATTCATTCTGAGGCTCACAAAGAGGCAAAAAGGAAGAAAAAATGCCAATTTGCCCTTGATATTTGCTTCATACGAGATTCCTTAGTAAGGAAATTGCCAGACAACTATAGGTTGCCATCATTTTGTGCAGAAGATAATTTTTCTAAAATTTCCGTTTGAGCTTATCAATGCTATTGAACTGGCCAACCATCTATTTGCATTTCATGAGAATGTTGGGGACTCCGAACTAGACTCCTTTTTAAATCAAGGTGACTGAAATTTAGAATTGTTGAGAGAAGCAATGCACTTCTGGTGATGTCTTGTAAGGTAACCTTGGTTGATCTTGCTTGTGCTGTCTTCACTGTTACCTTGTAGTTGCATTGTCCAGTAGGGACAAGATGTTGCAAGGTTGCAGGTGAGCTAGTGAATTCCTGCAAATTTCACTAGTGATTGCAGTTTGATAGCTCAAATAATGTGACGTGGATTTCAAGTCAATGAACCCCTCATCCCATCCTTGTATCATTCATCCTGTTGATGGATCACAGAGTGTGATCCGAAACGTCAATGCAAAGAAAACAACTACAAAATCGAATCCAGAAACATTCAGAACTAATTTAGATGCTGTTGGAGACTATGACGCTAATTCACTAAATGATTTTGCTGCGAAGTGCACCTAAATGTTCATTGATTTAAATTTTAAAATTATCAAGGTTTTGACTGTAGTGGATGAACATGATACTGGGGACTGCGAAGTGAAAATTAATCTACGCTGTTGGTAAAGTGGTTTGTTACAGCAATCATTTCCCCAGGTTGAGTGTGGCTAGGTACACTATGATGTGCATGTGTATGCTAAATAGAAAAATTAATTTGTGAATGATATCAGTGCACCTAAATGTTCATTGATTTAAATTTTTATATGATCAAGGTTTTGACTATAGTTGATCAACATGACACTGGTGACTGCAAAGTGAAAATTAATCTACGCTGTTGGTAACAAGGTCTGTTACAGCAATTATTTTCCTGGGTTCAGTTTGGCTAGGTACACTATGATGTGCGTATGGTAAATAGAATAACAAATTGTGAATGGTATTTACCTTAGATTGTCATAATAGTAGTATAACAAAGTAATTAATATAACTGTTAACATAATATAAATGTATTCAGTTAATACAATATTAAGTACATCACATTACAAAAGTGAACAAATTGGAGTGCAGAACCATGAATATAAAAGCTAGCTTGGGGCTAAGTGGTGGATAGACAAGGTATTTGAAGTGCAAGAAGACTATTCTTACAAGCCGCAAATGAATGTAAAGACTTGGGAAGCATTAGCATGCATAATATTCTACAGATTTATTTAATCACCTAGATTTATCATGCATAGGGTAAGCTTCTTTAGGTGTTTCCTTGTACATATGCCACATTGTCAGGTGCATTTTCTCTCAAAGACATGTTGCATTGATAGGAAGCAACTTATATTATTAACTTATTACCAAGTCAAGTTTCACTTAGTCTTCTTCATAGTGACTCACTTTATGTCTAGCCTGGATTTCACATGTTACAACCAGAGTAACCTGACTCGCAGCGAGTCATGCAAGTCAGCGAGCCACAATGACCCCGCCGAGTCATAATGACCCGTGACTCGTGAGCGGCGAGTCACGTGGCGTGACTCAGGTGACTCACCTGACCTGGCCGAGGCAAGCAGAAATTCGGGGCTTTAAAATATTATTTTTTGCAAAAAAAATTTAATGTTTTTTTTTGTTCTTCCTCACTCTTATAACCCTAAAAGGGCTCCCATAACAATCTATAGTGAAAAGAAGAAAGAGAGAGAGAGAGAGGTAGAAGAGAAATCGAGTTTTCTTGTTTTGCAACCAGCTGAAAGGAAGAGGAGAAAAGCTTGCATTTGTGACATTGGAGCTTGCATTTAGATCATCAAGGAGTTTATTGGAGCTCTTCTCAACACTTCTCAGAGCATTTGAAAGAGGTAAGAGTTGATTGTTTAGATTTTGATGATTTTTTCTCTATGCTTATGAGTTTTTTGCATGAATTTTTTTTTTTGGTTTATGAGGTTTTTTTTACTTTAGATCTTCATAAAATACAATGGTTAAATGGTAATATTTGGTCTAAAATGTCTTATTGCAGCAACCTTTACATTTTTCCTTACTCATAATGGCTCTTGGAGGTAAAAAACCCAAGCTCTCTAAAGGCAATAAAAAAGATGAGTGTTGGAAGTTCACCATATAGACTTTCCGGGTAGAACTAGAACTCAAACAAAATGTCTATTTTGCAAAACCATTAATAGTGGGGTGATAAATAAATTGAAATACCATATTGCTGGCATAAGTGGTCATGATATTGAGCCTTGTGGAGTTGCAACTATTGAGGCTCAACATTTTTGTTATGTAGCCTTGGAAAGATATGAACAAGAAAAAGAATTTTAAAAAAACAATTAGAAGAGTTAGCTTAGATTGGTTACGGTTCCCTTCCACGCTCATCCGCAAATGTTTATGAGTCAGTAGGTTGTGTTGGAGAAGGTTCTTCCCTTCCCCCCTATCGTCCTAATGTTTCTGCTGCTCATTCTTCTTCTACATCTATTCCTTGCACTGCTAGTGGTGCTACGGCTGCTGCCTCTTCTAGTAGTCCTAGCTTTACCATTCGTCCTAGAGTCATAAACTCTAGTAGGTTGGACAATTTTTTTGTACCGCATTCCACTCTTAGTGCACAACCTTCACTTGAGAGCTTGGGCTGGAATAGGGAGACACGTGAAGCTAGAGTAAGAGCAATTTGCAAGTTTTGGTTTTTCTACAACATTCCATTTATAGCAGCCAGGTACTTCAACTTCATTTATATTTTGATTGTTTTACGTTTTAAGTTTTAGAATTTAAATTCAATTTTATACTTTTAACTTGATGTTGAAAATTTGAAATATGCTAATTAAAATGTTTTTATAAATGTAACAAAACTCCTTATTGGTCGGGGATGATTGATGCAATTTCCATCTGTGGTGCGGGGTTCAAAGCCCCCACTAAAGATGAGTTGAGTGGCCCCCTCTTACTAGATATGGTTGAGGAGATGAAACTTGAGTTGGAAGACCATAAAAAGATTTGGGGCCAAAAGGGGTGTACCATCATGACGGATGGATGAACAGACAGGAGGAATAGAACTCTCCTAAATTTTCTTGTTTCTAACGGAGGTAATTCATCATCCTCTACTTCTTGAAATCTAAAATTTAATGTATACTATTATTGAATAACGAAAATTTTGTTTTATTGATTATTGATTCTTGAATGATAATTATTTTGTTTAATTTTCACTTTCAGGATCCACCATGTTTTTGAAGTCTATAGATGCTTCCTCACATGTGAAAAATGCAAAATTCTTATGTGAGACTATTGAGGAGGTCATAAGGGAGGTGGGGGAAGAGAATGTTGTCCAAGTGGTGACTGATAACACAGCTAATTATGTTGCTGTAGGTAAAATTTTAACTTCTAACTTTCTAAGTTCTACTTCTAAAAAATTTGTTTTAATTTTTTATTAAATTTTGAAAATTAAGAGTTTTTTAATACATCAAAAAATTTCATTGCTTACTAACTAATTTTAAATTGCTGTAGGAAAACTTTTGATGGAGAGACACCCAAAAATCTTTTGGACTCCATGTGCGGCCCATTGCATCGACCTCATGTTAGAGGATATTGGCAAGCTTGTATGGGTGAAATCATGTGTTACCAAGGCCAAAAATCTTTGTAAGTTCATCTATAATCATGCCTTGGTCCTCAGCACTATAACGAAATACACGAAGGGAAAGAAGTTGGCTCGTCCTAGTATCACAAGATTTGCCTCTAATTTTATCACACTAAAATCCTTGTTGACTTTAAGGTTAGAGTTGAGGTGCATGTTTGTTGGTCCATAATGGAGTTCCTCCTCCTTTGCCACCAGCGCTGCAGGGATAGATGCAACAAAATGCATTTATGATGATGAAGGTTTTTGGGAGCCATGTTCGAAGATTGTGGAGGAAATTTAAATTTTAAATTTTAAAAGCTTAAGTCTTAAAATTTTATAAATTAATTTATCTCATACATATTTTTGTTTTATTTTCATTGTGCAACTTTGCAAAGTTTCATCATTCACTAAATTATTTTTTTGTTTAATTGTTTTGTAGTTCACTGAGCCCCTTGTAGCCCTCCTACGAGTTGCTGATGGCGAGAAGCCCTCTATGGGCTACATTTATGAGGGCATGGATAGGGTCAAGGAGGCTATTAAGACCAAATATATAGGAGTTGAGGAAAACTATGGCCCTATTTGGGACATAATTGATAGGAGATGGAAAAATCAGCTTCATAAGCCCATCCACGCAGCAACCTATTACCTCAATCCGGCATATCGTTTCCGTGATGATTTCAAGGCGAATGAAGAGGTTCTTAGTGGCCTATACACAGTGATATCAAAGATGTCCCCTAATCCCACAGATATATTGCTTGAGATGGATGCTTATAATAATGCATCAGGGGCCATTTTTTCAAGTCAAATTTGCAAAGAAGGTCGTACAAAATTGCAGCCAAGTAAAAATTGCAACTTAAGCCTTATACAATCTAGTTTGTAAATTTCTAGCGTTAAACTTTAAAGTTCAAATTTTGAAATGAGACTAATATTTTTTTGTTTTCCTTTTTTCAAAATTCAGATAGATGGTGGCAAATGTTTGGGCCTTCAACCAAAAACCTTCAACAAATTGCCATCCGCATTTTGAGCCAGCCAAGTAGCGTTTCTGGATGTTAGCGCAACTAGAGCATGTTCAAGCACATCCATTCGAAGAGGCGTAATAGGTTGTCTGTGCAAAAAATGAATAGGCTAGTCTTTGTGCATTACAACCTACGCATTAGGATCAAGGAGATTTTGGATAGTGACACCTCTCCAATTACTCTAGAGGAGGTTGATCCAGAGTCTGAGTGGACCACTGAGCCTACTGATCCTGTCTTTGATGATAAGTAACTACAGTGGCTTGACCAGGCAGATAGAGAGGGCCAGGCTGAGGCTGAGGCTGAGGCTAAGGCTGTGGCAGAAGAGGACCAGAGAGCTCCAATTGTTCCTAGTGGCACCTCACAGGCATTGGCAAAGCCAAAGGCAAAGACTACAGTTGATCCTAGAGGCACTTCACAGGCTGATGCTATGGCTACTTAGACATCTAGGACCTACCTTAGACGTCTTACTAAGAGGCATTTTATAGATTACATTGAGCTTGAGGTTGAGGCTGAGGTTGGGGATGAGGATGAGGATGAGGATGACAATGACGATGACGATGACGATGAGGACTCCGACTAGGAGCCATAGATGTAGACTTATAGCCTTGTTTTAACTTTTTGTTTAACTTAATATATGATCAAAATTTGGAACATTTGATGATGAATATTGATTCATTGAATCTTAATGTGTTGGATTCCATAATACGTAATACATATTACATATACATTTTGATGGGTTGCATGGATTTATCATTTTATATATGATTCTATGTTTTATTTTCATAATATTTCCTTCAGGCTTCAGCTATTGTTTAAACTTTAAACTTTAATTACTAGTAATATAGTATTTAGCAATTTACCTTTGTAGTATTGTACTTATGTAATCAATGTATGTTTGACTTTTAAGTTTTAAGTTTTAAGTATGTGGCAATGCGCATTATAATCAAATTATCTTCTATTTAATGATGTTATTGTGTCTTTACACTTTATTCAATAATGGGTGCATGGAATGTTCTTTAAATCTTAAAAAATCTCAGAATTTCAAGGTTTTTTCACTTTGCCGAGTCACCGCCAAGTTCGAGACGGGTCACGAGTCAAGTTACCCTTGCCGAGTCCGAGTCTCATTACTTTGGTTACGACTCTTCTTGAGTATATCATATACATACTCATCTTATTCTCATACTTCGATGTATTGAACAATTTGGCCTACATTATATTGCAATCATGCACTTGTGGAATATAATAATATCATATTATTATGCATATGTGTCTATGATTTTCAAATATCAAAAAAGCTCATCTACTATTGTAACATGGTTTGCTCACCTAAATTGTGGGTCTTGGTGCGATTCCATCTTCATCATCGGAAAAACTTAAAAGGGGCAAGAGAAACAAGGTAATTAAAGATTTGGGGGATTGGATGTCTAGAACAATCCCTGCCCAATCTCTTTTGCAAGCACTTCCACAGCCAGGCAATAAATGCTTTGGATTTCCTACCAATTCCATAAATTCCAACCTTTATGAAACTACAATTGAAACCTCCTTACACATTTATGAAAAGGAACTTTCTTTTCTAAACACTTCAGAGATGAAAACACGGCTTCCTCAAAGAGCTTAAGTATACAACGGAATACTTGTTTACAAACCTAATCCGTGATTTAAACACGCATGCTATAGTTCCTTGTCGAGTGAGAAGTGATTCAAGGTCTTTTAAAGAGTATCAGTAGATCGATCAATAGATGACACTTGGGGTACTACAAAAAAGAATTTGATTGGTGAATCCCACTAAACCTGCTATTGGCACCACTTCTCTAAAGGATTTGGGTTATTTTCCTATGATAGAAGATGAGAATAGAATTGATTGTTCTGTCATGTATTCTTCTCAAATTAAAATGTTTATCGACCTCCCTCAAGGAACCACTTTACTGATCAATCTAAAATTAGAACATGTGTGTTTACAGTGCTTCTTGTTAAAAAGTTTGTCAATAGTATCTATTTTTCTGCCATTGATCTGATAAAAATATTCCTCTTTCAAGAAGCCAAAAGCAAGATAATTGAGAAAATGCTGAACCCCCAGAGAAAACTTATGTTCAAACTATTACAAGGTAATTGGTAAATACTTGCTTATTAATAACAGAGACCGAAAGGTCAATTTATACAAAAGGAAGAGATGATGTTTCCTTAGGAAACGATCGTAAAGAATAGAAACATTCTATTCCAGAGAAAGCAAAAAACGAAAGCAAAATAAAGCTAAAGATATTTACAAGATAACCATTAACTAATAATAGACGTCTTATCTATTATTGTAATACCCTCCCTTAATGGTTAATCTATTTAACACACCAAGCTGTCCTCTGAATTTGACAAACTTATCAGGACCAAGAGGCTTGGTGAGAATGTCTGCAATCTGATCTGAGGTAAGAACATACTGCAGATCTATAGTCCCGTCTTCAACCAGCTGTCGTATGTAATGACAATGAACATCCACATGCTTGGTTCGTTCATGGAAGACTGGATTTCGTGCTAACTTGATAACGCCTTCGTTATCAACAAACAGAGTAGTCGGTCCTGCTGGTGACATCTGCATATCCCCAAGCATCCGACAAAGCCAGACAGCTTCACATCCTGCCTTAACAGTCCCTCTATATTCAGCCTCTGTAGAAGAGAGAGAAACTGCCTGCTGCTTCTTGCTGGTCCATGTGACTGCACCGGATCCCAAACTGAACACATATCCAGATGTTGACTTTTTATCGTCAATAGAGCCTGCCCAATCTGAATCTGTGAACCCACTGAGTTTAGGATTAGAACTCCGAGAATACAGAAGTCCATAATCAGAAGTGCCTTTCACATAACGAAGCACACGCTTTGCTGCCATCCAATGATCAGCCTTAGGAGCTGTCATAAAGCGTGAAATATAGCTGACTGCGAAGCTGATATCAGGCCTAGTAGCAGATAGGTAGATGAGGCTGCCTACTAGTTGCATATACGTAGTATCATCAACGGAAGGAGAATCAGACTTGGCTGATAACTTGAGACCTTTCTCCATAGGTGTAGATGCAGGTTTGCAATCCTGCATTTGGAATTTGTCTAACAAGGCTCTAGCATATTTGGACTGAGAGATGAATATACCAGAACACTGTTGCCAAACTTCAACACCTAAGCAATAATGCATGAGCCGAAGGTCAGTCATATCAAAAGACTGGCATAAGTGTTGTTTGATTCCCTGAATCAAAGATGTCGAACTGCCAGTGATGATCAGATCATCCACATAGATAATCAGAAGGATGATGTCACTATCAGTAGTCTTGATGTACAGATTTGAGTCTGAAGAACTCCTCTTGAAGCCTTGATCACTAAGGTACGTATCAATCTTGATGTACCATGCCCGAGGGGCCTGCTTCAAACCATAGAGAGCTTTTACCAATCTGAGAACCTGATGGTCTTTACCAGCAACCTTGAAACCAGGAGGCTGCGTCATGTAGACCTCTTCATGGAGATCACCATTCAGGAAAGCACTCTTTACGTCCATCTGATGGACCTTCCAGCCAAACTGTGCTGCCATGGCTAGGACTAATCTGATGGTGCTCATCTTTGCAGTAGGAGCAAAGGTCTCCTCATAATCAATGCCCTGACGCTGAGAAAAGTCCTTTGCCACTAAACGAGCTTTGTACTTATCCAAAGTACCATCTGATTTGTATTTGATTTTGTAGACCCATTTGCAGCTAATGGGTTTCTTCCCTGGGGGAAGATCAGAAAGGACCCAAGTGTTGTTCTTCAGCAGGCTCTGGTGTTCAGATTGCATGGCCTGTTCCCACTCTGGAATTCCTTTAGCCTCGGAATATGTTTGAGGTTCAAACACACTGTGAATGTTGGCCATAAGAGCAAAGTTAACAGAATCTATAGTTTTGCTCTTTTTTCGAGTAGTTCTCCCATCAATGAGCTCATCATCATGAAGATCAGCAAGTGTCTTAGCCCACCACTTAGGCCGGAGAGGAGAATGACCAACAGTAGTACTAGGAGATGCTTGATCAGCAAGATCCTGATCAGAAGAATTTGGATCAAACTCAGGTGAAGCATCTTCAAAACGAGGTGATCCTGCAGGAGAAGCCGGAGGTGGCTGTACAGGTATCACTGGCAGGACTGGAGCTGTAGGAGCTACTGGAGCCCTCCCATCAGGTGGACCTAATGGAAGCCGAACTCCCAAATCATGAACCTGCATAGGCTGGTCTGCTGGATCAGGAACAGGAGAAACAGGCATGAATGGTCCTCGCTGCTCATCAAAGACTACATCGCGGCTGTATATGAGACGAGATGTCTCAACATCAATAAGGCGGTAGGCTTTGTGAAGACTGCTATATCCAGCAAGCATCAGTTTCTGACTCTTGGCATCCAACTTGGTGCATGAAGCATCAGGGATCCAAACAAAAGCAAGAGAGCCAAAAACCTTCAGGTGACTGATTCTGGGCTTGCGACCTGACCAGGCCTCTTCCGGAGTTTTACCTTTGACCGCCACTGTGGGTGACCGGTTCAACAGATAAACTGCAGTGTTAACTACTTCTGCCCAAAAACGCTTCGGAACATGTCTGTGTTCGAGCATGGAACGAGCCATCTCGGTGATTGTCCTGTTCCGACGTTCAACTACACTGTTCTGTTGTGGCGTGTGGGGTGTGGTGAACTGGCGTTGGATGCCATGTGTATCCAAGAAGCTGGAGAAAACATTAGAACAAAATTCCCCCCCATTGTCTGATCTAAGAGTAATAATAGATTTCCCAGACTCTTTTTCAACTAAGGGTTTAAACTTCTAAAATACAATAAATGCATCAGATTTCTTTTTAAGGAAATACACCCACATTTTTCTACTGAAATCATCTACAAACAACAGAAAATACTTGTACCCAAGAACAGAAGGAGTGGCCATAGGGCCGCAAATATCAGCATGAACAAGCTGAAGTACTTGAGAAGCTCGCCAAGAATCGCCACTGGGGAAAGGTGTGCGATGTTGCTTCCCAGCCTGACATGTGTCACAAACTCCAAGGTGTTGGGTTTGAATCTCTGGCAAACCAAGAACAAGCTCATACCGAGCAAGTTGTGAGAGATAATGCACATTTAAGTGCCCATATCGCTGATGCCAAAGTGAGCTGATGGAAGATCGCCGAGCAGCCATAGCTAAGTCCTGAGAATCACCAGAATCAATAAGTCTGAAAAGACCATGATCCTCAAGACCAACTGCAATAGTAGACTTAGTCACCCGATCAGTGATGGTGCACTGATGTGAACTGAAGGTGACTGCCAAGTGTGGAGAATGTCGCAGCAACTGACTGACCGAGAGTAGATTTAGTTCCATCCCTGGAACGTAGTACACATCAAGGAATATGAGCTTCCTCCCAACAGACTGAATTTGAATGTTGCCTTTACCAACAACCGTGTACTCTTCTCCACCACCAAAGATAACAGAATCTGAATAAGGCTGGTAGTCAGTAAACCAATCTCTGCGGTGAGTGAAATGTCGAGAGGCACCTAAATCAATGTACCAGGCAGATGACTGTACATGATCTGCAGGTCTTTTAGCCATGAAGGCATAAAAGGCAAATTCCACCTGCTCAGTGTGCTCTGCACTGTTCACTTTGGGTTGCGAACCTGATTGCTTAGACTGGGCAGCTAAGCGTTTCCGACATGCAACCTTCATGTGACCATACTTGTGGCAATAGTTGCATTGAATATTCTTCTTTTTGGTACCATCGGATGCTGGAGCAGAAGACTTCTGCTGAGATGGTTGCTGAAACTTGCCCTTATCCTTCTGAAAGGATTTCGCAGCAAAGGCTTGCTCAGTGGAGGTGGAACTGGAGCTGCTACCGAACTATTGTTTCCACCGATCTTGCTGAAGTAGCAGGGTGCAGAGATCAGTGAACTTTAGATCAACACTAGTAGATGTGATGTTGAGAGTCTCGATAAAATGCTCATAGGAATTTGGTAAACTCCGAAGAGTGATTACCACAATATCCTCTTCCTCCATCTTGCGACCGATGGCAAGTAACTGATCACGGATTTCCTGAATCCGATTCAGGTGTGCCTGGAGCGAGGTGCGCTCATCCATGACAATAGAAAACAGAGTGTTTTTCAGAAAGAAGGCTCTGCTCTTGTCGGAAGTCTCATGAAGACCTTTTAGATGTGTCCAGATTTCGGCCGCTGTCTTGCCGGATGGAATCTGAGAAAGCTGGTCATCAGCTACGGAGAGTTTGAGAAGCATTACTGCCTCTCGATTGTTCAGATCCCATGCATCTTGATCAGGACCCGGAGAAGTCGGACGCTGCTTAACACCCAGAACAAGTTGATCGGTGTTTCGATATTCGAAGATTGCGATGATGCGCTGCTTCCAGGTTCCATAATTGCGACCATTGAATTTGGAATTATGCTCGAGCAGAATATTTGTCAGAGATGCCATGGCACGTTTTTCAATGAAAAACTGTGAAAATCTGTGAAGGCACGTTCTTCGAGGCAAAAATACGGAAGACCCAAAAAAATCAGAGAATGACCCAAAAGAGAGCTCGAAAAACCCAAAAGGAATCTGTTGTCGTTTTTTGAATCCGCTGGCTCGAAAATCGAGGCACAAAAATCGAGGCACCCAGAAAAAACAGACGACAACCCAGTTGAGCTCTCGAAAAACCCACCAAGAATCTGCAAACAAAAAAAAATTTCGACCCCAAAAATTAGGGTTTCGAAAAAAAACGGCCCTAGCTGAAAAAAGCTTGAAAAAACTTCAGATTTCTTAATGAAAAATGGTCGAATCTGCTTCCCAGAGCACGATGACAGACTGAGACGGCTAAGAGCATGAAGATTTGATATAGAAACATGCAGATTTTCACCCCAAAAACGCGAGTTTCCAAAAAATGGCCACGATTTCCACGCGATTTGCAGACCCGTAATTCGGGAATTTCTCCAAGCAGAAAAACCCTAGGTGGGTTTTGGAGAAATTAGCTGAAATAATTTTGGAAAAATTTAAACAAATAATTTCAAGAAGAAATTATAAATTTTTCCGAAAAAATTTAAGTATTTAGCTCTGATACCATATTACAAGGTAATTGGTAAATACTTGCTTATTAATAACAGAGACCGAAAGGTCAATTTATACAAAAGGAAGAGATGATGTTTCCTTAGGAAACGATCGTAAAGAATAGAAACATTCTATTCCAGAGAAAGCAAAAAACGAAAGCAAACTAAAGCTAAAGATATTTACAAGATAACCATTAACTAATAATAGACGTCTTATCTATTATTGTAATACAAACCAAGCAAGCTCCACTTCCATATCACAGTCATGACACAGCTGAATGGGAATTTCCAGTTTTCCAAGAGAAATGGCCATTTTTGAAATTGAAATCTTAAAGATTTACAGCAATACGTGGTGTATGGAATATCCCCTTATAAGGATTAGCACACTTATGTGTTCCTCTTGTTCTATTCTGTTCTCCATGTAGATCGTAGGCTGCCACTGTACTATTTGTAATCCTTGCTGCACTGTTTTAACCTAAAAATATATATTTACCTTCCTCTATATTTGACTCTGGACAAACAGCTTTTTCTGAGTCTGTCTTTCGATGCCCATTATACCCATTAGTCTACAGATTCTAGGAAATAATGTAGCTACAGTGTGATTCAGCAGAATTTTCACATTCAAACCTTCCATGGTTAGAACTCTAATAGTACTTTATCTTTTTATTTGGGCAAGGAATGAAAATTAAACTTAAAGCTGCAGGTAGAAAATCATCATTTCAGAAAAGAATAACCATCATATACCTGGCACTGGACATCAATTCCACTGTGCTTATACTCGACATAAAGTGATCTTGAAAACTGGTCAACATATCTGTTAAGAATTACAACCAATAGTACTTGTTAATAAATTGAATTTACAGTAACTGACCAAGAAATTAAGCTTCAACTTGAATTTAGCCACATGCAAATTTTATTCACCCTCCTTTTCAACTAAGAACACTTAAAGAGAAGTTGTGTATAGACACACTCATTTCACTTAATTCTGAAGTACAATAACTAGTGTCAAACTTGCATTAAACCTAGACATCTTTTCCATGCTGTCTTGTCTTTTTAATAAAACTTCATTGATATTTTAAAAAGATGAAAAAAAATTATATACAGATCATTTTCTCCATAGTTAGAGCTTGATTTTTCATATTTGACCAGCTTTTAATGAAATCACTGACCAAATCTAAATAAGAAAATAAAATACATCTTAATTTATACATTACAGTATCAGGTAACACAGAGAACAGAATGGACAAAATGCAGAATCTGAAAAAATGTGCTGTCAGGCTATCAGCAACTTCAAAGATGATAGAATGGACAAAATGCAGAATCTGAAAAAACGTGTTGTCAGGGTATCAGCAACTTCAACAAAAAGCTAGCTGTGTGTATTCCCCAGAAAGAGTAGCTCATCCCTCATACAACAAAAAAAGAGGATTCACTCTGAAGCTCAAGGAGGATAAAGTATAAGATGATCTCATACAACTATATGTAAGATGTTTCAGATACTGCAGTAGTCAAGGCAGAAAGCAAGGAGCTTATGTTCTTTGTTTTACAAGTAAAACTAGAATTGCAGGGCATTATACATTGATAGAATAAAGTTCAAATTTAAATAGTCCAAACAATGTCTTTCAACAAAGTTAACTGAATATAATAAAGGTAAACACTACCATTTGCAGACCAAAAAGGTCCACTGGTGCATAAGAGAGATTATGGAGATGAAGTAAAAGGAAATTTCTCTTGTAGAAACTGAGTTTTGAGCAATGTGGAGTGATTACATTTCACATCACACCAAGCAAGGCTGAGGAAAATAGACTACAGGAGCAAACAGGGAAGCACATTAAATGAACAGAAGGGGCAAGGGGTAGGCATGGGTGGGAGGAGGAAGAGATAGAGAAAGCAGGAAACTTCAGCATATTGTAGAAGACAGGGATCAAATCTTAAATCAAATTCATCACCATTACCACAGGGAATGCGAGGCAGAAATAATTGGCAAGAAAATTAGCTAAGTTGCTGAATCATGGGACTTTTTTCAGGCGTTTCCGGGTATGAAACGTACCAGAATCTGATTCTGAAACAAATCTCCTGTGGGTACACATCTGGGATTTGTGTTTTTAAATACTGATATGTTTAGTTATTCTTGTTTAATCTTTGCAATAGCCAATAGTGGCATGTTGTGATGGTTAAGTTGTTGAATTGTTATCCTTGCCATCAAGGTTCAAATCTAATGGAGATGAGGTCCCCCGTTTGTCACCTCACTGGTTCATAGCTCCAGGTCAAAGTGTTTACCCCTTTAAAAAAGAAAAAAAAAAGTTTAATCTTTGCAATAATTTAAAATTTTAAGACCTAAACTGCTGATTAGCCAACTCTGAACTTATCTGTCATGAGATTCTCGCTTGATCTATTTTATACAGAAACCTGAATTTTAATTAGAATGATATGTTTCAAATTTTGAAAATTGTAATGGCTTTGTTTAGCACATGTATAGGTATATGACACTCTAAACATAATTCTAAGATAGATACATGCATACATACATACATACATACATGTGTGTGTGTGTGAACATGCCCTACAAAAATTTCTACCATACCAGCATTTCATACCCACGTACCTGTACCCGTTCCCATTCCCAATTCCGCAACTTAAAAAGTTAGCATTTGTACTTAAGATCTTTCCCACCAAAGATACTTGGGTATGTGTATCATGCAAGTCGATCAGAATCTATGTCATCAACTTGATGTGGGAAATCAGAAATTGAAGAAGACTGATTATCTCTGTGCAAGACTTTAATATCTAAACAAGGATCTGGTAGCGCAGCTTGCGCAGGCAGATCTTGTGTAGGAATTGGAAAAAGCAAGATTAAAGTGCTTCCTCATCATCAAGAACCTGTTTGATGAATTGCTATGTTTAATATTGAAATTACATGGAAGTTGGCACTAGAGGGACATGGAATTGGAACTATCCTAGCTGTAACAAGGTCATTAAAGATGTACCAAATGCAAGGTATGTACTTTTTCATATGGGAATAAAGGATCTGGAACAATACTATGATTGGTTTCCTTGATAGGGCTCATCCCATTAGCATTATAACAAGGCCACTGAAACAAATACTCAAATCATATGCAACTCTGCATTGTGAAACCAGGAATTCTAAGTTGCAGGCATCCACACTTGAAATTTGTGTTCACAATTAATATAACTTGCCTTGTTCTTGCACAAGGTTCACAGGTATTACATTACAGTACGTTGTCAAATATTATGCAAATGGGAAACTTTTATCAGAAATATTCCTAAAGTTGAACTTACAACTAGGAAGAAATTATCCCTTCTCAACCAGACAGCTAACAGCAGGATAGTTGCAGGGAGCTGTGATTGATAGGCAACTTCCTGCAATCACTTTATCTTCCCTCTTACCTCAAAAATTAATTCCTTCATAAACATTAATCAAATGAAACTGCAGACAAGTTTGTACAGATCGAAGAATCTAAATTCCCTCTTTAGCTCAAAAATCAATTTCTTCTAACACATTATTCAAATAAAACTGCAGAGCAACAAGATTGCCCTGCAAAAAGGAATCTAAACGTTAGTGACTTAATCATTGTGCATACAGGAAAAGTGCAACAAGAGAATGGTTAAGTAAAACAGCTGGAAGAACTGGAAGAACAATCCACAATATGGATTGTAAAGGGCCAGTAGCTCAGTCAAAAAGCATCCCACAAAAAAAAAGGAGTCCTGGCTTCAAATTCTAATGTCTGTATTAGGCAGGCTACCCATCTATCTAGAAGGGACACGTGCCTCATAGCAATTCAAATGTTAATGTACATCACCCATACCTTCAACCAGACAACAAGCCACTATTTATGATACTTAGCCAGACTCAAGTAATTGCATAGCTTTAGTTTGCTTCTAAGGGCAATGGATGTGAAACTGGAATGCCCAAATGGTATGTGTGTGTATGTGTGTGTTTGTGTGTGTGTGTGGAGAGAGAGAGAGAGAGAGAGAGAGAGAGAGAGCCCCAATCTATATTACCCCGAGTTTCCAGGACAGGGGGACGAGGAAATGGGTTTCTGACACAGTTTTTTAATTTTTGGGCTGAAACAGGGGACGGCAGGGGACGGCTATATATATATTCATGAATTTCAGAATTACATAACATTGTCACATTCATCATAGCAACATAGTTTAAAATTATCAATTTCATTCATCGAATCAGCATAGAACATAGCATCAAATCGAATCATTGTCTAAGAATTGGAACATAGGATGACATCAAATGAGAAAATCAATCTGCCATAGATTAGACTTTAGAGCCCTTTCTTGTGGGTTTTGGAGGAAAACCAAATTTGTTGTGCCAAATCTTCCTAGAGAGGTAGCAGCCATCTTGTTTGGGCAGTAATCAGCTACAACAATTTATTTCTGGGCAATTATTGCTGCTATCAGAAATGGGGACGGTTTCCTGGCATCCCGAAGTCCCGAAACGAGGATGGTTTCCGAAACTCCAGGCTTAGGGCTGGAAACGCATCCCCGGGTAACATAGACCCCAATTGATTGAATTAAAGCTAGAATCCAGTAACTACATCTATGATTCAATATCCATGGTTCAGCAGTCAAATTGCATTTGGCCCTGTGCCCAATCCCTTATTGGGGGCTTGTAATCTCCTTTTTTACTGGTATCCAATTATTTGTAACATGGGACACATATGGCTGACTCGTCAGAAGATCAAATTTACAATATGTAAGTGTGTGTGGCTTTCTACTAGTTCAATCATTAAGGTTAACCATTTTGAGAACGAGAATGTTGATTATAACTCTCCCAAAACAAAACAAAATTAGCTAGTCCTCCATATTTGCAACTCAAGGCACAGAACTCCCAAGTATTAAGCATAATACAGGCAAGAAGTCCAACCAAAGCAATTAAATTATATGAAACTAATTATACACACACACGCACACACAGAGATATATATATATATATATATATATGTATATATGTATATCAAATTCACCACCATTCCTGTAAACCGTTTGGAAAAAATAAATAAATATAAAACCAGAGTGCAAACAGGAATAGAGCATATCCACAACCCTGAAACACTCTAATTTCATTTTCACCCCAGACAAGCACAAGCAAAATCGAAACTCTTCTGATGTGTTGAATCAAGAAGAACCCATCCAATCAAATTTGCGAGCTAGAAACTTTCAAATCCTAAAACTACAACAACGTTCAAAGAGTTGTGAAATCCTTACGCTTTGGTAGCAGCATACACAGTGTAGAGCGGATCTGAGGGAATGACAGTCGCAGCACCAGAACCCAAGTTAACAATAGCACCTTTCTTCTTTTTCAACATAAAGGGCAGCACAGTATGGACCATCCTAGTAGTCCCTTCAATGTTAACTGCAATTAAATTCTTTAAAAGTTCAGAATCAACCTCATGGAAAAATCGGGCATATGGATATGATACCCCCACATTGTTTATTAGTAAACCAACATCCAAATCATTAATGGCCTCCTCTACCCTGCTCATGCCCTCAACAAGGTTTCCACTAAAATCCACCACAACTGTCTTTGTCTGAATCGTGTATTTAGACTGCAATTCATCAGCAAGATCTGAGAGCTTTGAAAGGGTCCTTCCCACCAGGACCAAGTTCATCTTGCGCCTAGCTAACTGCTTGGCAAAGCCCCTCCCAATCCCATCAGTGGGACCCGTAACAATGGCCCATGTCCCATATTTCTTCAGATTCTTCCCAGGACGTAAAAAGGTTACCCATGTCCATTTTAAGATTGCACTCAATTTATTTATAATAGAAATGAGGCCTAGGGTTCCTATAATGAGGAGGATAATTCTTTCTGGACCTCCTGCTTGGTTCAAAATCATCAGAGGATTTGATAACATTTCCATTTTAACGATATTAATCAATTATTCTCCCAAGACCACAAACTGTGTTATATGCAGCATCGATCTCCAGCAAATTTTCACATCAAGCTACGCCGTAACTGCCATTAAAAGCAATGCCAACAAACAAACCATTCATAATCAATTCACAGAAGATTAAATTGTTAAAGGAGATATATAAATGCAATTATAAATTTAAAAACTAATGGAGGTAAGTGCTAACCCAACAAAAAATGAGACGAGAAATTCAGGATTCTAAATATATTATACAATTTATTTCACATCCAATAAAACAAACAAATACCCAAATCAAACAGAATGTAGAGTCTACTCTACAATAAAGTATACATATATCCGAATCAGATATACTGAACTTATACACGTAACAAAAGAGAGACGGAAGTTACGTTAATGTCCATATGAAAGACCAAAATGATGTTGAGCATTTTACGCCTCTAAACACTCTAAACTGCATCCATTAAAAATACAAACAATCTCATTTGACATACCGCTTAAATGCGATTGATATTTCGGAAAAAGGGGCCAAACTAATTATGTTAACGCCCACCAGTAACAAGAAACAAATTGGGGAAATTCAGGTGAAAAACCATTCCCAAAAGAAAAGTGTTGCCACACCAATACTTCTACTCAAACCTTTAAAGCTAAAACCGCCGACCAAAACAAAAGCTAGATGGGTCACCCAATATTTATATGTACATACAGTGGAGCCAACACTAAATATTAAAAGGATAACTCAAAATGAACATAATTGGGCACTACCGTTGCAACTACAATTAGGCGAAACGAAAGTCATAGGTGAAACTCAAATGGCTGGTAACACCCAAAGCACGGCCAACAATTAGATTAAAGAAGTAACTCAGATGAGTAATTCGAGATGGGCGTAGCTAGACACTGGTTTCACAGATAAAAGCTAGACCAAAACTAAAGCTAAACGGATTGTCCAAGCTTGATACTTTTACTACAAATACAAGTAGTTCGCAACTAAAATTAACGGCGTAACCCAAAATGGATATACGGACAATTACTGGAGATAAGGAAGAAAGGCTTCAAATACAGATGAGGCAGGATCAATAAAGACTTGAGCCGGAAAACCTCTATATACCTCAGAAGATGCAATAATTGAGAGAGCACCGTCAATAATCATAGTCGTCAACTGCCTCGACAAGATCAATGCAAGATCTATTGAATTATTTAGAAAAATGCCCTGAATCCAAGTTAGACATGATTCAAACGTTTTCAAAGAAAAGTGATGCAGATTTGAGGCTTCAGCCTTCATTATAGCGAATAAGTAAAACAGCTTAGAGATTTAAACCCAGTATAATTTCGGAAAAATACAGTCCAATAGTTAAAACAATGTCTTGTTTTAGGGAAAACATAAACCATGTAGAGATTTCAAGCTACAGACTATAGCGCTCAAGGAATGAATAAATCGAACCTTTGAAAGAGAAGCGACGACTGGCGAAGATGGTATCTGAAGCCCACTGTACTAAATGTAAGAATAGTGGAAAAATGTTAAACCTTTATTCAATAGTTAGGAGCATAAAACAACCCTTGCAGCTTGGGGTTTTAATCGACGTGTAATAAATAACTGGACATGCCACAACAAAAGCTGCTGGTGAAGAGTGAATGATCACAATTAAATGTTTGTTCATACTCGACCTCCTACCACGAGCCTGTATTGATTGTTAGCCTTCTACCTCTGGCTTGTTAATTTGTTGAAGATTTAAAGCTATATCAATAAATCCGTTGCAGTATTCAAAGCTATACTCTAGATGGTTGGTCGCCCTCCCCATCCAAATCCGAGCAACGCAAGCAAACTTGTGTCGTTTTTATTTACTGAGGTTGTTTTGTTTTGGGGGTGAGACGTTAACCTACCATACCAATCTTTATTATTATTATTATTATTATTATTATTATATCGACGACATTTGAATTTCAGCACTTTTTATAGGTGTCTATGACATGGTTGTGTAATTATTTCATGTTATGTGTAATGATAGAAATTGATGTTATGTATTTATTTGCATATTTATATTATTAAATAAGAAATTAGAAAAAATAAATTTTCAGATAAATGAGAAAAGATTTCTATAATTCATAATCATTTTTTGCTAAGAAAATTCTGGATTTGATTTTGTTAATCTTTTTTTGAATCACATTCTAAAGAGAGAGGAAAATGATTTGAAACATTGATGCAAAAAACTTAAAACAATCAAATTCACAAGTTATTTAGCAAAGAAATTTCAAGATATCTAATATTTATAAATATAAATAAATTATGAAATTTAATATTAATAAAATAAAAAGATTGGAAATAAATAGTAAATAAGGTTATAAAAAAATATAAATTTTACTTTTATGTTTAAAATTTGGGATGAGCTAATTTTCATAAGAACACAATTAACCCTTGTTCATCATTTTAAATCTCTTTTTTCACTTGAATTTGAATATGTATCTATTAAAAAGGACTTTCCATAAAATTTCTTAGAGTTTGACATCATCTTATGCTTCACGCTTCAATGTGTTTAATTCAATTGTAATAACACCCATAATCTCTTCTCTTGAAATTTAATGGTCATGTCTATTAGGCAAAAGTGAACTTAGGGCTCGTTTGTTTCACAGAATTAGACCGAAATTGGGCTTGACAAAACCTAATTTTGTCAAAATGTACATTTGGGTCAAAATTGTGAAAACATAATTAGAATTGCAGTCTTCTAATTTTGACCCAAAATGAGGATAGCAGTCTTCCATCAAAATAGTAGGAATTGGGAATTGAATCCAAAGATTGATATTTTGAGGATTACAACAAAATTGAAATGAACAATTTTTGGCATCTGCTAAATTTCGAACCAAAAAAAAACTCAATCCATCACACTCATGTGTTCCCTCTGTTCAACATCGAATTGCACAGAAAATGAAAACACATTTGTAGATTCTCATTGTTAAATTCAACCTTGTCGGACTTGTCAAATTATTGGTTGAGATTAGCTCACATCTCTCTCGTGGCGCGATCGAACTCAGGAATCTTCTTGTTTGCATTGGTTTTGAGTACATGGAAGCAAAAATTCTTGAATTTGGCATGATTTTCTTCGGAAGGGTCCAAATAGGAGAGAACACGGTAGTCTTCGGTGAAGTTAGTGGTGGGCATGTAGACGCTAGTGAATACATTCTTCTTCTCCACTTTTCTGACATTGAAGAGTATGGGAAAACTCTTGGCGTCAAGAATGATTATGACACAGGGATCGAGAAACGGAGGCGGTTGGGGCGGCATATTGACTCTGAATATGGTGCTCTTGTATTTCTCAATGCACTTCTTGAAGAAGTTATCAACTCCTTTCTTCACGAAATAATTGAACCAAACATGGAAGATGTATCTTCCCACTCATCTTCTAGGTTAACCAAACAAGAAAAAATATTTTCTCAAAATCAGAATTTGAAATTAAAAACCAAGTTTTGAATCAAAACCCAATTTTGCTAATTCAGTGAAACAAATGGACCCTTAGAGTTTAACAATGGTTTCAGAGCTAATGTGAGATCAATAGTGTTGTCTCTATTATGATTGATTTACATTCTATCAGTAAAATAAGAAAATCTCATGAAAGATTTAACATAAATTTACTTATACTCAGAATACTCTCGTATTTCTAAAAAATACACCACATAATCTATAAAGAATAAGTACAAAAGAATTTATTAAAATTTATTAGATTTCTTTTCAAACTTCATATATAATTTTTATTGACTTCTCCAATAACTAAGAAGGAATTAACACATTTTTAACTAATTATAAATCTTGTTGGTAATTGGTAAATATTGAGTAGAAAAGTTTATGAAAATAATTCCTGATGCATTGTATAAATGTAACTATCAAATGGTGTTTAGACTTATATTAGGAATTGTAATATTAAAAAAAGGAAGCGCCAATATGAATGTGAGATGGGAATTAAGGTGTGCATATTGATTACTCTAAATGTCAAATATTACATTAGGAAAAGAAAAAGAGGGGCCTTTAAGCATAACCTTCCAAATTGCCTAAACTAAATCGGCACAATACAAAGAGTATATAAGGGATGTTAATGCTAAATCTAAGACCTTTTCCATGGTGTATACTTCAAGGATCTCTTTTTATAGGATTTCCTTTATTGTCATGTAAATGATTGATTTGATTATATGTTGATTTAGTAAAAGTAGATTATCCATTTGAAATGTAAGTAATAGAATAGCATATATGAAAGATAAGTACATATAATAATATGATTTGAGGCATGAAGATAGACAATATAAAATGATAAATGGGGCACAAAACTCACCTTGAAGGCTAATGAGAGTGATCAAATTGGATCTCAAAACTTGCTATCCGAATACGGCAAAAATAAGAAATATTTTGGATCTAGGACTTAGGAACTAATATTTTCCAAATTTAAAAATATGGGGACCTTGGGATGGGAATGAGTTAGAGGGTCAAGCATGCCCTGGTTCAAGGTCAAGATCAACCTTGACATGCTCTACACAAAATTAGAAATTTTGATCAAGTACAAAAACTCTAATTTTGAGATATTCATTGATTGCTCCAAAAACTTATAGATATGTGCCTACACACAAGAAAAATAGTATTTTGTTGGGGGAAGGACTTGCCTTGATCAAGCTCCCATTTAGAAATTAACCTAGAAATGAGAAAGAATGGAAAAGTAAGATCAATGCAAATATTCATATGAATGATATAAAATGATAATGTAGAATGTATCTACAAATGCAATAGATCTCCAAGTGGCAATTCCTAGATCTATGAACGTACGTATACTCTTAAATTCTTGAAGAATGAATGTTTGAAGGAAGAATTCTTGGAGGGTGAATGCTTATGCAATGTTGATGAGTGTAAATATCTATTCTTGATGGCCAAGTCCACTATCTCCAATGAAGAAAGAATCTAGATCATGAGAAGGTAATGCATGACTAATGACATAAAATAAGGGTCTTTAATGAATCCTCACTTGTTTGGCGTGAACTCCTTGAATGCACCTTGAAAGCTTGCTTGAATGGATGATGACTTGAATGGATTTTTCTTGTCAAATTGATAAGATGGACTCTCATTGAATATAATGGATGCTAATGGATGGCCAACTTAATTGAGTAAACATCCTTTTATATTAATTACAAAATTAAAACTAAAAGGACTGACAACACTATTGTGATGTGGAGCTTAATCAAACTTGGAGGTTTATTCAGTGTAGTTTCTCCCAAGGTTATTTCTATGAGGGTTTGGGGGCAGTGCCCACAAGACAAGATTAAGGGGCAGTGCCCCTACAAGGTCTCAAGTGCACTCCTTGTCACAGTACAGGGTGGGGTCGAGGTGCAATGCCCCCATGAGGTTTTTGGGACATCACCCCCAAAGCCAAAACTGACCTTATATTGTAAAAGGTGTTAGCTGCTATTTCTCTATTGGAGGACTTATTCTAGCCATAATTTTGTAAGCGAAAAAAGTTTATATAAAATGGCTCAAGGTTAGGGATTTCATAATGTATGGCGATATTGTAGCTTCTTGCAATGGTATTGAGTTGTAAGGGATTGTGGATTGTAATCACTAGATAGTAATAATATTGGACTTAATGTTGGTGGAAGTAGCCAAAGGATCGAGTGAACCACGTTAAATCTTGGTGTCTTGTGTTCTTTTTATGTGATATATTATTTTTTGATCTTGGTTATATTTGCATGTAACTTTTATTTCTGTCTGTGATTAATCCTAACAAACACTAGGTTGGAAAATAAATTAAAATCCCCAAAATTTTCCTAGGGTCTGAGGGAAAATTTCACCTCTTACCTAAGGGTAAGGGATAACATTGGCCCTTACCTGATGGTTTATGAGCCTTGGGATGGCCATCGAGATCTTGATGATGGAAAAAGAAGGATCAAAGATGGGCAAAAACTCGAGGAAAGGTAGTAGTCTAAGCATACGTGCATTCATAGACCTAGGATATCATTAAATGAAGGGATAAAATGTCTTAAAAAATAAGTGTACACTTTTTAAGATGATGCATTAAGTCCCCAATTTAGTGGGAGTATGATAAAAACTCAAACTCATGATAAAGTAGATCAAGTGCATAAGCTGGCCTCATCTAGACTAAGGAGACAAGGAAACAACCAAGTCCCTCATGTATTTGAGACCTCATTGAGTCCAAAATCAAGACAAGAGAGACATTACTAAGAAAACAAAACAAAATAATGGTGTGACTGCCTTGCCTAATAAGATTTGTGTCTTATTGTAAACCATACAAAAGATAGGATTGAATAGTCTAACAGGTTTGTGTGTCTAGTAGTCAATCTTATAAAAACTTTGCCAAATTTTGATGGCTCTGCATGTTTGTGTGCCTCATGAATTAACTAGGATATATTGTATTTATGAGGATTGTGTATGCATCACATGGATTAATTAATTTGTCACCATGGAGATTGGTTATGTATATTCCAAGATAAGTCAAATAGAAAGTTTTGTTATACTAGTCAACCAATCTAAAATATGTCAAAAGGGAGAGTAACTAGCCCTAGAAAATTGTGTTGCTCTGGTGTACTCTATTTGACATGCTTAAAATAAAACAAAATATATATAAAACATAGACTTTGTATGTATGTATTAAGATGGAAAAATAAGAGCTTATTTTGGCATCTTAAGGAAGTGATGAACAACGAGGAATCAATTTCAAGATTAGGATAGTATCCACAAGAAATACCCAGTCCAAGTCAAAGATATCACATCTCCAATGAGTTTATGAAAGGGAAGAATGAAACAAGATACCATGCTACAAGTTCAAAAGGAGATCTTGGTGAAGGATGACACATTGCTTAATCTCCAAGGTAAGGGATTTATTTATCATGGAAACCTGTAAGAATTTGCCTGAGGGAAAAATTCACCCAGGAACTAAGAACTCAAACACAAGCACACAGTAGACCAAAGAGAGAGAGAGAGTATGATCAGAATGACAATGTATTCAATATGCCATCATTCATGCAATGTCAAAGTACACTAGGAGTGCCTGTATATAAAGGCCTCTGAGATACATCTAGAATGCCTCGTAATCAACACCATGATGTGTCATACAACCAAGCACATGTCCACCAGATATGGGTTATCCTCCATTAAGCATGAAAGTATGTGCGATGATGTGAGGCTAAGCCTACAAGGGTGTGACACACAAAATAGTGTTGTAGACACCATGTGCTAAAATAGAGTTGCGTACTCCTGTATTGTCTACATGACAACTCAAAAGGTGTGCAAACTTCTAAGTGTCTCACAAATAAAAATAATAAAAATAATGCAAAATAATAAACTAATGCATTAACCTAAGTAAACTTAAGTAAGTGTAATAAGTAAATACTTATTTACACCAACACCCCCCCTTAAGTGAAACTTAGGGGAATGCCCTTAAGCTTACGAACTAGGATGAAGATGCATAATGGGTCCTGGCTACTAGGCCATATTAGGTACCAATGTACATAATGAAAATGCATTCTCTCATAAAGCGGGGAAAGAGGGAAAACCTCGTGGGAAAAACCCTCCCCCAAAAAGAGAGATAAATATGGATGCATTGATGGATGGAGTAATCAAGACCCCCTCATTACAACATACATCCAGTATATACATAAAAGAATGAGAGAAGGAAGAGAGATAGAATAGGCTCCCCCCCTAAAAGAAGAATGCCAACAAGTGAAAGTCGCTCCGATGAAGAAGCTGGTCCAAGAATGTAGAATAGTGTTCCTCCCCTTAGGAAGAAACAAAGGCGAAGGTACAGTACTGAAGATGTATGGTGGCCCTAAAACTTTCTCAAGTATCCTTGTACTGATGTTGAAGTTCACCCCTTCCAACTATGTTGAAAAGAATGAATGCAGATCGGTCAAGGATGTCTGTTGAACCTGTTCCACTGAACCATTTGTCTCCTCAACTGACAAAGAGCCCTCCACTAATTGTTGTTCATAAGGATCCACAATCATGCCAACCTGTGAAGATTGATCATGTAAAGAATGGAGATGAGGGTCAAAGTGAGCCCTCGCAAGAACTGTAGAAGAATCATCATCAATGAGAAGATGTAAGTCCTCAAGTCTATCTCCCAAGTCAACTGAAGTTGGAGCTGGAAGACAAGATGTACCATGTTGTGTTAGACCTTTCATTGTGGCAATGTAAGCATGTGGATTGGACTGATGTGACCTCTCACTGCAACTGTCGATAGAACCCCACATGTCTGAACTTGTTGAAGCACTATCACTGGTGTCACTGTCAATTTCTACTATGTATGAAGTGCGGAGAGGAGTAGAGGATAAGCTAGGTGAACTCTCCTCAAAGTGAACATCCTTCTCCACAAAGAGCTCGTGTGTCTTTGGATCCATCAGTCTATAAGCCTTCACATTTTCTTCATACCCAATGAAGGTACAAGGCCTAGGTGTCGGTGCCTTACAACTCCTGGAAGAAAGGTTAGCCCATGTTGGACAACTGAAGACTCTAAGGTGACTCACAACTGATTTTCTAGCACACCATGCCTCAAAAGGAGTCTTTCCATCTAAGGCTAGATGAGGAGATATGTTAAGTATGTGAGTAGCATTGCTAATGGCTTCAACTTCTAATGTAGGATCGAGATACTTGGCCTTTATCATGCAACTTGCCATGGTCTTGAGAGTCCTAATCCTCATAGCTGCAACATTTGTCTTGTGCGTACTGAATGCTGATGAGTTCTGAAGATCAATCCCCTCAATTCTGCAAAAGTGCTTAAGTCTTCTTTCAACATATATGTTCTCAAAGTCCACCCTTAGTACCTTGATGGCTAACCTGACTTGTGTTCAACATGAGTCTTGAATTCTTGAAGCTTATGAACCACTTCATTCTTATGATGAAGGAAGAAGACCCAAGTGAATCTTGAAAAGTCATCAACAAATATGAGTATGTAGCAGCCTTGGCTGACTGAAGTCATTGCAAAGGGACTTGCTAATACCATGTGAACTAGCTGAAGAACAACTTGAGCTCGAGAAGACTTCCCTTTATCATACTTCTCCTTGAGATTCAGATCCACTGAACAAGATGAACATTCTCCCTTAGAAAAGTTGATATTAGGTAGACCTTTCAACATATGTTTAGAGAAAAGTTGTTGAAGAGAGCGGAGGTCAAGGTGACCAAACCACTCATGCCATAAGTTGATTTGTGAATGTGAGTGAGTTAACAGAAGGACTCTTAGGCACAAAGTGGGAGTAGGAATAAAGCCTCTTGTCATCATTGACTTTCCCCACTGCTACCAATGAATCATCTTTAAGACTTCGCACCATCACAGAATCTGGAAGGAACTCAACCTTATGACCATCTCCAAGGTGAGTGATTTGGTAAATTGATAGGAGATTGGAGCTTAGATTTGGAACGTAGAGAACATCTTTGAATTTCCCATTTTCCATTTCAACATGTCCTTTCCCTTCAACTTTCATCTTAGTATCATCTCCCACGAAGATGTGTGGCACCTTTGATTGCTTCAATAAAGAAAACTTTTCTTTTGAAGAACCCATGTGGTAAGAGGCACCTGAGTCAAGTATCCATTTCGAAGAAGAACTTGAGTTCGCCATAAGTGTTTGACCTTTACCTTTTTAAGAGGTTGGAGTTTAATCCTTGGAAGTACCTGGCACTTGAATCTTGTTCTTCTTGAGTAGATTTTCTAACTCATCAATTCTTTTTGTCTTGCAATGATGCTCGTCATGATTTGGCTTTTTGCAATATGCACAAAAGAGTTTGTCCTTCTTGTCATTACTTCCCTTCTTATTTGAAGAAGAATTGCCTTGTTGTGAGGAGGATTGTTGTGTCTCAGATTGTGATTTTTGCTTCCACTGCTTCTTCTTCTTGTTGCTTTTTCCCCTTGGACTAGATTTGTGATCATCCCTAGCCACCAAGGCTTTGGTCTTAGATGACTTGAGAAGTCCAAAATCCACCAAGTGAGATTGTTCAACAATCAACATGTCTGCAAATCCATTAAAGGAAGGCTTCTGGTAAGCAGATCCCATGGTCAACCTGTGAGTATTAAAACTTGAAACAAAGTTAGCGTACTCAAAAGGTAGCCTCTTCAAGATGTGATGAATCAACCTATCATCCTTGATGGGATTTCCACAATCTTTAAGAAGTGCCCTATACTCATTGATTTTAATGATGTAATCCTAAATTATGTCATAATTCTTAGGATCCAAGAGAAGTAGATCATCCTCAATCTGAAATCCCTTTTCTTCATCCACTTTACCATACAACTATTCAAGTTTATCCCAAGCTTCTTTACGGTTTGAACAATTTTTAATGTGAAAGAGAAGATCCCCATGTACACAACTCCTGATAACTCCAAAGCTTGTTGGTCTTGTCTTTGCCAATCAATGAGTTCTTTAACATTAGTAGGTTTAGTAATTGTACCATCAAAATACAGACTATATCTTTTTTTCATTAATCTACTCCATGCAATATCTTTCCATGTAGAATAGTTGCGTGAAGTTAGAGGAGGACATTTAAAACCCATGATGCATAAATGAAAAGAGCACAAAATAGAGACACAATACACACCCTCCCTTTTCACTCAATCAAAAGACCCCCCAAAAAAAAGATGTTTTTGGCACTTTATACGTAGTGCGTTTACAATTGGCCACTTGTCAAAATGAACAAAGTGGATTTTCTGATTTTTCTTTTACAACTGCCTTATGAGGCTGAAATCTATCACTTAAGCACTGTAGCTCAGTTTTACAACAATTCTGAAAAAGAATAAAAGCTTTACAATGTCGAAGAAGGCCTAATTCTGAAAGTGATAAATTGGTCCACACAACCCTAGAGTCTAACTTTTTATTTGAAAAGTAGACAAAAAAATAGGTACTTTCAAAAAAAATAGAACCTGAAAAAGTGACCAGATGTGCCTGTACGGAGCTTCTGAAGTTGCAAAATGCAGGATTATGCAGGTATAGTCGCCAAAAAATGCAATTTCTGCAAAATCTGTGCACCAAAACTAGAAAACAACACCACCACTAGAAAATTCAGAAAATTCTACCCAATTTCAAAAAAAAAGTGCACCTGAATCGGAGTCCGAATTTCCAAGATATGGTCTCGCAAAATCAGGCTGCCAAACTGAAAAGCAATCTGAAGAGGGGTCTGGAAGAAAACTGCGAGTCTAAATTTGATGGTCAAATGACCGTCATTGCAGTTGTAAAACACCTAGAAATGACGGTCAAATGGTTGTCAATTTTAACTTCAGGAAATTGATGATGTCAGCAAAAAAGAGAGTCCCCTTGGTGACGTGTCAGATGACTCAGCTTCCGTACTGTATGGAACCACATGTGTCAAGATCTGTACAATGATGTATCAAAGGTCTAAGTTCCACGTGGTGACATGGCAGTCTCGACTGATCTGTACACACATGGAGAGTGAGGACTGCGTGGCAATGTGTTGACTGCAGAAGCCAACATGGTTGTCCTATCTGCGTGTCTGGACAATGTCAATACGCAGTCGCGTGGCAAGTTTTCACAGGTCTACGTGTAGCAAATAAAGGGACACCATGTGTCCCACGCTGAGAATACATTGCCCATGCCAAGAAATCACTGTGTGCAAGCCAGATTTAAATTCGCAGGTGCCAAAATATACTAAGGCGCCGGAACTCCAATGCCGAAGCTGGGAAATGGCTTCACGCGAGCAGGATTAAAGTCGCCAAAAAAATGTGAGTAGCAGCAAGATATTTGCCAAAAAATTGCTATGTGTGGGATTTTAAAACCGTGGACAGGTGTTGAATCACGTCACCGGAGGTTTTGAAGAGTTTAGTCCCACATGTATTGTGGGTGGGGACTCTGCAAGGTATAAAAGAAATAGGCCATGCTTGTAAAGCAAACAAGTTGCAACTCATGGACCCATTGGTTTGTGGACTTTGCTGCCAAAATTAGCAGGGTCCTTAATTTGCAGTTGTCAGAGTTAAGGAATAGCTGGAAAGGGGTTGTCGGTCTGTTTTGTGTGGTCACCAGTAATGTTCCTCCAGTCGTTGGGACTATGAAGTACGATCGCAGATTCGTGAAGGCCAAAAATTGATTAATAAACCCTGCGAATTAATACCTTCCAAAAATGGCAGATCCAGGGTGTCACTACCTAGGTTTGCAAAAAAAATTCTCTGAATATTCGCAAATATTCTGAAAGAAAATTAAAATTGCAAAGCAAAATAGAAAATGCAATGCAGATCTGAATAATTAAATTATAGATCTAAAAAAGACCATACCCGAACTGCAAATTGGGGCCTCCGGGTTCTGATTTGCAAAAAAAAATTGCCTCACGATTGACTTTGGGCCAAGGTAGCCGAGCTTATAGTCAATTTTCACCGGTTCAGCATTTCGAATGCAATGGCAAGGTCAGATTTGGCTCTAGACACTCCCAATTTTTGCAATACTCCGAATTTAGGCTGAGGTGCTGAAGCAAGCATGGTTTCAAACGGCTATGTGATGAGAAAATCTCCAAGTTGCTCTGATACCATGTAAGAATTTTCCTGAGGGAAAAATTCACCCAGGAACTAAGAACTCAAACACAAGCACACAGTAGACCAAAGAGATAAAGTATGATCAGAATGACAATGTATTCAATATGCCATCATTCATGCAATGTCAAAGTACATTAGGAGTGCCTGCATATAAAGGCCTCTGAGATACATCTAGAATGCCTCGTAATCAACACCATGATGTGTTATACAACCAAGCACATGTCCACCAGATATGGGTTATCCTCCATTAAGCATGAAAGTATGTGTGATGATGTGAGGATAAGCCTACAAGGGTGTGACACACAAAATAGTGTTGTAGACACCATGTGCTAAAATAGAGTTGCATACTCCTGTGTTGTCTACATGACAACTCAAAAGGTGTGCAAACTCCTAAGTGTCTCACAAATAAAAATAATAAAAATAATGCAAAATAATAAACTAATGCATTAACCTAAGTAAACTTAAGTAAGTGTAATTAGTAAATACTTATTTACACCAACAAAACCCAATTACAAAAAAGTGAACAAGGTTATAATCAAGGATGTGTATCCTTAATTTAAACCAACATGTTGAGGTAAGATTGGATCTCGCATCATAAACAAATAGCACTTAATCAAGGGAAATGTGGACCCTTGAGAGAATAAAAGAGAGATGGATATGATACCCTATCCCCTTAAGTGTAGGAGCAAGGATAAAGGGGAGCTATTATGCTACTCACAAAGAGGACCATGCATAACAATGAGCCCCTAAGGCATAGGTGATGTAACTGGATTGTTTATTAGCCCTTTTCTTCACTAAGGAATCACATAGGCTTCTCTCCTAGCCTACTAGGGTTCACCTTTTTTACCCTACCCTGAAGAGGATCATTATCTTATCCTCAACACTTCCCTATCTAGCTACACCAATGTTTTTATAACTTGCATCCATCATAGGGACATTCTAACTTATTCCCCAAACTCACAATTATACCAATAATGGTCATTCTACCTTCAACTAGGAGTGAGGGACTCAATTTGAGGGATTTTGGACTTCTACCATACTTCTAGCCTCAAAGTCCATAGGTCTCATTATTGATTCCTTCAAATTTGGAAAAACTATCCTACTTGCTATGGAAAATATCTTTTACCTATCAATTAATGAGCTTAAGGGTCTTTCTAATGAATGGCTCATAAAGCACAACACTTGGTGAAGGTTTTGCAAATGGGGTTGCAAGCTTTGGGTTTAACCATGGAGGAAACTCTACAGTTAAGCATGCTCAAGCTAGAGTAGTACAGGGAGGGGTAACCTCCTGAGAAGTCCTGGTGCTTCATCCTTGTGAGCATAACCTAGATCCAATGAGTGCTAAGTGTTCCATTTATTCTCATGAGAGATGGATTCATGTTGAATCACTACTCATGAAACATGGATCAATAAGTTTGACTCAAAATAATGTAGTTTAATCCTAATAGCAATATCACAATTTGACTTGCTATGGAAATTATCTCCTACTTATCAATTGATGAGCTTAAGGGGCATTCTAATGAATGGTTAATAAGGCTCAACGCTTGGTTTTTGATCTCATATTGGTTTTGACAAGTGGGTGTCAACACACTTAAGTTATTTACTTAGTTCATGCCGAACAAGTAGTACATGCCGAGCACAACATGTATATATTATAGAGCATGTCGAGTCAATAGTGAGTGTTGAGCCACTGATGTACTAAGTCACTCAAAGTGTTGAGCAAACAATATATGTCAAGTAACATAGGAGCCGAGTAAACAAGTGGATGTCAAGTGATACAGATGTTAAGTCACAACATAGAGAATAGTATATGCCGAGCATCAGAGACTTCAGATGCTGAGGAACACAGTTTTGACATATTTGTTTTTTAAGGCACAAACAAATATGTAAACTATTTTTGAGTCAACTTAAAGATGAATTATGATATTTTTGGAGATAAGGACGAATCTAAAGTTGGATTCCCAATGTAATTACATGCAACCAATTAGAAAGGGGGAAGGTTTAAGTAGCAAAATGGATGAATCACAACCATGGATTCATAACTAACCCTAAGTCACCAAAGTCTTTTTAAGGAGAACAAACCCTAAACTATCTATAATATGAAGAGTGTGAGTAAGTTGTTGAAGGAGCGAAGAGAGAAGTTTGCATGCACAAACAGAGCATTCATGGTGAATAAGGAGTTATGAAGTAAGATTGCATTGTTGAATTAGTTAGAGCAGAACAGAGGAAAGGAAAAGGATACAACAAAGAGACATTTGATCAAGGAGGATCAAGAATACATCAGTTTAGAGGTGATCTATCATCAAGAAACCAAGTGTTGACCACAGGATCAATGCTAAGACATTCTAACAGGTGATTTATATCAAAATCTCTTAACAGAGTAGTCCTAATAGAGTATACTTAAATCCTTTAACAGGGTGCTTACTTAATTGTCAATTGAAGTCCTTTAACTAGGCACACTTCTAACAGGGTGTTGAAATCCTTTAACAAGGTAAGACCTAATAGTCTTTGCAAGCTTTTAACAGGGCAAACCTTTCACTGGGTAGATCATGTTTCATGGTCAAAACATTGTAACCTTCATTAGATAGACTTTATTATTGCAGTAGTCAAAATTTGTTGGTGTCATCCCCACCCCAGTTTTACCTTCTCATTAGAGTGTTTATGGGTAATCATATCTAGTTTTAAATGTGTGAATGTTTACTTGCTTATATACTTTAGATGTACATGCTTTACATGTTATTTTAGTTTACTCATTGAATGTGTGAGATGGATGTGTGGTGAAAATTTTATGGGTCATAGTGTAAACTATTGATTCCCCACACCCCCCCCCCCCCCCCCCACCTTCCTTAGAAGTTTACCTTTCCTATTGTAATTCCAACAATTGGCATTTGAGATTCAAGGAATTGAAATACAACTCATTCTACATCAACTGGATGAAGCAAGAGAAGAACTAAAGAAATCTTTGAAGAGAAGGAAAGAAATTGCTATTGTAGAGAATGACACATAATACAAAGAAATAAACACTACTAAGCTATTTGCTAATGAAGACTCTAATGAATTTGATGTAGCAGTTGCAGATCTAATGGAAAAGAATAGAGTCCAAGCTGAGGAAATCAGAAATCTCAAGTTAGAGAAAGAATCACAAGCCATATTGCTATTTGAGGTGACTGAATAGAAGAAGAAAGCTATGGAATAAAAAGCCATGATTGAAGAAGACAAAAGAATTTTAAGCAATAGACTAGAAGAGAAGTCAACAAAGTTAAGCAAGATTTCCAACATGCAATTGGATACTCTAAGTCAAATGATGAATCCAACTATGAATTGAATGTCAAGGACATTGAGATAACAACATTGAAATTGTAGAATGAACAATTGAAGAATGATCTAAAAAGGGAAAAGAAATCTGCTGAAATTCTCAAAAAATCAAATGAAGCCATCAAATACTTTGAGCTGGAGATCACCTAGATCAAATAACAATACATCTGGACTAGGCGATACAAGTACTGAAGAAGGAGAGTCATCAAAAAAATGTTGAAGAAAGGAACAAAAAAGGTAAGAAATCTAAACCTACTTGTCATAATTGTGGTAAGAAAGGACATACTGCTAATGTGTGCAGGAGCAAGACTGTAAATCAGAATGTCAAATATAAGAACATGGTTCAGTGCCAAAAGTGCAACAAACAAGGTCATTAGGCACATGAATACAGAACCAGGACCATGCAAACACAAAAATTTGGAGGATATTGCTATACCTGTTAGAAGTATGGGCATAGAGCTTTTGAATGCAGATCCAAACTCATAAGGTTATCAAATAGACAAACAAAGGTAAGGAACAATGGCAACTCTTATAACTGGGATTATAACACAAGATATAGTTGTTGTTATTGTCAAGAATATGGACATGTTCCTAAGAATTGTATTAGGACACACTTCAGAGGTGATTACAAAATATGGTTGAGTCAAACCACATGTTTTAGTTGCTTGAAGACTAGTTACATTAGTCAATATTGTCCAACAAGGTCAAAGGCACCAAGTTGTGATTTTGATAAAGGCAAAGGCAAGGTAGATGTTGAACACATTGGAGATGAGATGAACAAGACATGGAAGAAAAAGGATGGTTGCAACACATCAAATAGAGAAGAGACCACTTCACCCAATGGGTTAGGTGATCACACCTCGTCAAACTAAGCAATCAAAAGGTATGTGGGACTAATATTTAAAGGTTATATCATACATTAGTTCCAAAGGAATTTAGTACTAAAAAGATCATATAAACATGAATAAAGATGTAAGATGTTCAAGAAAATTCTTTAAGTTTTCCATGTCTCTACCAAGAATGAAACACTTCCTATGTGTGCCGAATAAAGTACTAGAAGATGCTAAGCTAACAGACTGGCTAGTTGATGTCAAGTTCGTAATGGTTGTTGAGTTAACCTAAAATTACTTTATGCCAAGCTTATAGTTGTGTAAGCACTCGACATTTATTGCAGGATTTTCAAAGGGTATTTGATAAAATTTTGACTCATTTTTCATCATTTCAAAGTCGAGAAAGAGATAGGAGAGCAAGAGGCTATTAGAAAACTCATCCAAAACAATTGTTGAGGATCTAAGCAACGATTCTACATCATTTTTTCAAATATTATAAAGGTATTTATCAAGAGCCAAGCTTTGCAGTTTATATTTTCATAAACTCTAGTTTTGCAAAATGGCATCTAGTTCAAAAAATGTAGAGGGCAAGGAGGTTTTAAACGTTCAACTGGTTAGTAATGAAGTTAAGAAACCCATTCTCAAGGCTATTCCTAACATCGCTTATAAGCAAGACCCCTCCAGTGCGTTATTCATGATACCACCGAACGTTTTAATGGTACAAGATGTTAGAAAATATTATAACTGCAAAATTGGCAGCATTGGTGATATGGAGGTTAGGGAACCATACAACAGACTCTGTGATAATGATGTTTTGAAAGAAGAATTCAAAATTGTATAGAAGAAAGGGTTAACATGAGCCCTATATTTTCCAAATGTGTTCAAAATTGGTTGGATTAGGATAGTCCCGAGCATAATACATAATAGTTCATTATGGCTGGATAATGGACCTATCAAAATAACCAAGAGGATAATTCATAGGGTTACTAGTTATCCAACCCTAGATCGGCCTACGACATTGAGAAGTGATTCAAAGAAAGTGATTGAGAAGAACACTAGATTTGTATGAAACAAGAGAGGTATGACTATTGATACAATTGTTGATCCATCGATAGAGTTTTCTGTCAGGGTCGTTTCACACAAGTTTTACCAATCTAGTAGATCAAACAGTGTGCCCTGTATAGAAATAGATGTGGGATATAGAATTGTCAAGAAAGATCATCCATATGACCTAGAAAAGCTACAACTACATCAACTAGTTGAGAACCTTGGAGCATTCAGAAAGACAAAGAGTGCACAGTGTAAATTTGGTTCTATATTGATATGCATATTCTTTTATGTGCAAAACACTTTTCCTACTTTTGGAATAGTCGCATGGAAAAAAAATAGATCAGTGGCAATACAAATTGGTGAATACATTGAGCAATTAGGAGAGAATTTTAAATATGTGATGGCAAGCTATTTTGAGGATTTCAAACAGTCAATGAAAAAGAGAATGAGAATGCCAGTATCTCTAGTAGAAAAGCATTATGATGATGTATATTTCCTAGTAGACACTGACTATACTTTTGTACAAGTTGCTACACCAAGGGTGAGATGGTTGAGACCCTTAGGATATGAAAACAATGTGAATGAAGCTTCTACAGCTATAACAACTTTATTGGCAGAAGAGGTTGACAAAAATGCATAGGCATTTGGAAACTATGAGATGGTAAAGTCCAAAATCTCAACGAAACTAAATATTGCTTCTGTAATTAAGAAGAAAGATAAATTGGTGAAGAAGTTGAAAGCAAAATTTGGAGAGGGTGTTGAGCAAGAATAAGAAGAAGATGATGATGAAGAGGAAGAATATTCTCAAACCCAAGCACCACTTGCACTTACACAAGGTATGGGAGAAGGCCAGGGAGAAGAGGAGACTGAAGTTACTGAAGGTGTTGAGGAAGAAGAAGCTGAGGAAGCATCTACAACCACTGAACAAAAGAAGAGGAAGGCAAAGGCCCAAGCTATGAAAAGGGCTAAGAAAATAGTCAAACCAAGCCAAGTCAAGCCCACTGCACCTACTACAAGAGCTACTACATGTACAACTACAAAAAAAAGGCTAAGGAAAAGAGCAAACCAGCAGAACAAGGAGGTCAAGTGCAGAAAAGGCCAAGAAGGAAATATGTGGCACACGCGATTTTAATGAGGAGAAAATAGAGTCAGATGAAAACAACCAATTAAAGGTGGTGAATCACAAACCTCTATCAAATCTGAAGAACCTTTGTGAAAAATGTTAAGAATAGTGCAGATCTATCAATAATTTCTCATGTAGATTTTGACAATCTTGGTAAAGTGGAGAAGAATCAAGTGGATGAGGCTATATATGCCATGATGGAAAAATTCAAGACTGCCCCACTAGAGATTTCCAACTCAATGCCCAAAAGCCTATATGATAGAGTTGAGCAAAAATGGCACTATTGTCTAAACTTGGAAAAACAAATTAGAGAGACATCTCTTGCACAAGTGATGCCTAAACTAAGCAAGGGTCAAATTGCTAAGGCTATGAAAAAATATGCATTTAGGTTTGTACCTAAATATAGAGCCTTTAGCATTTTGCAAAATAACATTGAGGACGTAGTTAAGAAGAGCACTCAGATGTGGAAGCTTACATATGGGTTAACTATAGTGAAGGAAGGTTAGGAAGAGCCCATAGAGATAAAGGATGATGATGAAGAAGATGATCATTATGACATTGAAATGCATACAGATGACAAGACAATAGTTGAGCCAGAGCAGAAAGAAGAACAGAGTGTGCAAGACACATAATTGCCTAATGTCAGCCCCCGACATGAAACAAATGAGTTTATTGAAACAATAACTTTTAAGGATGTTTCTAATGTCACAACTCAGAAAATGAATTCCATTTTAGAGGAAGATCTCAAAAAGATACTAGATCGGTCCACACTACAAGCAAAACTATGTGATAATCCTATATTGGTGAGTGTGGAAGAATTGCAAAAGACAGTGACTAATACAACAAGGGAGAAGGTGAGTACACAAGAACCACCTAAAATGCCCTCTCAAGTCACTCATGAACAAACTTTGGACAAAGTACCTAAATCTATATCAGAGAAGGTTGATACACTTGAAAAAGATACAGTGAAAACACAAGTCACTACTGAAGAACAACAAGAAATAGGTTAGATAGACTTATCTGCACCTGCAACACAAGATCAAGGTGGATTACAAGTCATTGTGGAAGTCAAGGGCAAGTTTGAAGAGACAGAGCTGGCACCTAGAATGAAGTAGCAAGCAACTATACAAGCCCTGGTAACCTTACCAGCATCTGGCACTCCTTCCACTCAAACTCTTTAGAAGCCGAGCATAGATGCAACTCCATTGAAAATCTAAGTGCCAATCCCAACTACATCAAAGGTAGAGGAAGTAATCCAATATGGAGACATGAACCTTGATGAAGAAATTGTTCTACCAAAGTATGCTTATGATACAATGACTATAGAACAAATGGGCATACTCCAACAAGCCCTAGCAAGGAAGAAGCATCAAGAAATGCTTAGAAGGGAGCACAGGTAGAAGCATGCAATACAAGATATTAAAAACATATTTTTAGATGCATTCAATCTACCAACTCTAGATGAAACCAAGACACTCATTGAACAACTAACAAACATAGTGGAAAAGGTGAGTGATGCTGACCTAGACACGAATGCAAAATTGTTAGAATGGTCAGAAAAGAAATTTCAAAGCAAAGTGAATGAAAAGATATCAAGTGACATAGCACTAACACAAGTTGCATTGGAAAATAAGGTTGAGGATGTGAGAAAGGTACTTGAGAACATTTTCTCATTGTACACTAAATTGTGTAATCCAACACTTTTCACCCAAGAAACTAAAAGTCACATTTGAACTTGGAAAATCATATTACTTCATCAGGTGCAAAACTACCAGAGACACTAGCTTAGAGTGAAAAGCACTTCAGAACACTGCTACAAACCCAAAATCAATTAGCTGCATTGATAGTAGATGAGGCCAACATGAGGGCCAAATTGATTAGCATCCAGACAACTTTGACCCCCCATATGGAAATTTTGCACAAGGAACTAGGTTATGCTGAAACCCTATTGAAGAAAGACCCCAATCTTTCAACATTAGATAGCCTAGTCCACCTTGCTGCCAAGCTTGCTATCCAAATAAAGTCTTTGGATGTTGTATGTGAAAACAAGGATGCAACTCTCAAGATAATCTTAGATGTCCATAAATATTTTTTGCACAAACACACTATAAGTCTATAGGCCATTGACATAAGTGTCAACAAGGGGGAGAGATAGAATAAAGGGGGAGAACAAGCAAAAAGGGGGAGAGAAAAATGAGAGAGTTTTGGGGAGATATAAGGAGAATAAGAAATAAAAGAGCATCAACTGGAAGAAATAAGAGTAAGAAAAGGGTCAGAGAAAAGATAGAATAAGTAAAGGGGGAACAAGCATTAGAAGCATCAAAATACAAGAAGTATTAGATGAAAGAGTATCAACTAAGACACATTTACTCAGCAGGAGTACAAAATTTTGGATGCAAAATGAACTTATCAACTCAAGGGGAGTTATCATATTTTTGAGGTATCTAAGTTGTTACAAAATTTTGAAATTTTGAAGTTTTGTACATAAGTTGAGTTAGAAATATGTTATGCTCATGAGATTAAGGATATTAATGTAAACTCAAGTGTTTTTGACACTCATGTCAAAGGGGGAGATTTTTGATCTCATATTGGTTTTGACAAGTGAGTATCAACACACTTAAGTTATTTACTTAGTTCATGCCAAATAAGTAGTACATGGCGAGAACAACATGTATATATTATAGAGCATGCCAAGTCAATAGTGAGTGCTGAGCCACTCATGTGTCGAGTCACTCAAAGTGTCGAGCAGATAGTGTATGGTGAGTAACAAAGGAGCTGAGTAAACAAGTGGATGTCAAGTGATGTAGATGCCAACTCACAACATAGAGAACAATATATGTCGAGCATTAGAGACTTTAGATGTCGAGTGACATAGTTTTGACATATTTGTTTGTTAAGGCACAAACAACTATGTAAACCATTTTTTAGTCGACTTAAAGATGAATTATGATATTTTTGGAGATAAGGAAAAATCTTAAGTTGAATTCCCAATGTAATTACATGCAACCAATTAGAAAAAGGGAAGGCTTAAGTGGCAAAATGAATGAATCACAGTTGTGGATTCATACCTAACCCTGAGTCACCAAAGTTTTTTTAAGGATAACAAATCCTAAACTATTTATGATATGAAGAGTGTGAGTAAGTTATTGAAGGAGTGTAGAGAGAAGTTTGCATGTGCAAACAAAACATTCATGGTGACTAAGGAGTTATGAAGTAAGATTGCATTACTGAATCAATTAGAGCATAATAGAGGAAAGAAAAAGGATACAAAAAAGAGACATTTGATCAAGGAGGATTGGGAATACACTAGTTTAGAGGTGATCTATCATCAAGCAACCAAGTGCTGACTATAGGATCAATACTGAGACATTTTAACAAGTGATTTTAGTTAAAATCTCTTAACAGAGTAGTTCTAACAAGTTGTATTTAAATCCTTTAATAGGGTGCTTAGTTAATTGTGAGTTGAAGTCCTTTAACTAGACACACTTCTAACAGGGTGTTGAAATCATTTAATAGGGTAAGACCTAATAGTCTTTGTAAGCTTTTAATAGGGTAGACCTTTCACAAGGTAGATCATGTTTCATGGTCAAAACATTGTAACCTTCATTGGATACACTTTATTACTGTAGTAGTGAAGATTTGTGGGTGTCATCCCCACCCCAATTTTACCTTCTCGTTGGAGGGTTTATGGGTAATCATATCCAATGTTAAATGTGTGAATATTTACTTTCTTACATGCTTTACATGTTATTTCAGTTTACTCATTGAATATGTGAGATGGGTGGGTGGTGAAAGTTTTATGGGTCATAGTGTAAACTACTAATTCACCCTCCACCCCCCCTCCCCCCCCCCCTCCTCCTCCCTTCGAAGTTTACCTTTCCTATTGTAATTCCAATATTGGTGAAGATTTTGTAAATGGGGTTGCAAGCTTTGGGTTTAACCATGGAAGAAACTTCATAGTTAAGCGCGCTCAGGCTGGAGTAGTACTGGGATGGGTGACCTCCCAAGAAGTTTTGGTGCTTCACCATTGTGAGCATCACCTAGATCCCATGAGTGCTAAGTGTTCCATTTATTCTCATGAGAGTTGCATTCATGTTGAATGACTACTCATTAAACATGGGTCAATGAGTTTGACTCAAAATCACATAGTTAAATCTTCATAGCAATATCACGAAATTGTCCTAATTAGACCTAATTGAATTAGGCCTCCAAAGTTAGTTTTTGGGTTACAACTCCAATTTTCCCTTAACAAGGTGGAAAATAATAACCAATGTGAATACCCTTTTGGAAGTACTTCAAGATTTTGTAGGTCTTAGGTTCTCAACTTGTTTGTACACCACTTTGCTACTTTTAAGCCTAAAAATAAGGGTTTCAAGTATTTTGTATTAGCATCTCCTAGGGTTTGGAATCCCTAAAAAAACTTATCTTGAAAAATCCTCCTTCTCCAAATGGCTTCCTCACACATCCCTCTTCCTTCTCCAACTCTCATATTGAACTATCTAGCACATTTAGTCCATCAAAACTCACTTACAAGCATTGCGATCGCCTAGCCATCCGTTGAAATCTTGCAAAGACTCGACTTCCATATTACACTTTACAAAGACTCAACTTCCATATTGCTCAAGCCCATGATGATTCCACGAGGAGGATTAATGGGGAAACCATTTTCACAAAAAATGTCAAAACAAGACTAGCAAACTGTTTGTTTACAAGTGATTTTCAAACTGTAAGAAAATGAACTCCTAAAAACTTGTAATCTAAACAAAAATACATTTTAATAACATTAACTAGAAATATCCAACTCAAATAGGAATCCTTCAATCCATCAAAGTACTCAAGCAATCAAAAACACGGAAGCTGTTGATTTTGGAACAAACAAAATGTGGTTTTCATTTTCCAAGTCCACTTATTACAATCTCCAAGCCTTGGAATGGGTATCCTTCATGGCTTTATAGGTTTTATCAAAAAATTTAGATAGTTTCCATATCTAACAACTCCAACCTTGCACTATGCAATTTTCTTATCAAATCTTGTCAAGCAACTTTCAAAATTGCTAACAACTTTTTGCAACTCCTAGAAACTTTCACATCTAACCCTTGTAAACTTACAAATAGGCCTATAATGATCTCTTTAGGATTTCTAGGCATGATTTAGACTTCAAAGCATCAATTCATATGATTTGGACCAATTTGCCCAATTGACAACTTTTGCAATCATTGACACCTTTTTGACATCTTTACCATCTTTGCATCAAATGACAATGAATGACCTCTAACCTATTCAAAAAGAGATGTAAAAATACCATATAAGCTAGATTTAACTCAAAACCAAACTTTTCTTAGACTTCTAGGGTATAAGACCCATAACCTTAATATTACTTCCTATCAACCTAAGCACCAAGTAAGAAAAAACATCTAGAATGGATTGAGCCTAGTCAAATCCATCTAGGAGAAAAAACACATGGCTTTCTAAGGTCCAAACACATTCAACTAACTTGGATAAAGTTAGAACAAACCAAAATTTGAACTAAGACTAGGAGTTAGCCTAGGTGCTCCTGCACCAATAGGCTAACAATTTTATATGGCGTGGAGCAATGTAATAGGGGCTTAAATGTCATTTAGAAGAATAGTATTGAAAAGGAAATCATTGTGAGATGAGGCACAGATAATACCATTATCAATGAGTTGTTTGATTTTGTAATGTAAAGTTTGACATTTATTAGTAGAGTGATCATGATATTTATGATACATGAAAAAAATAAAGAGTTATATGACATTGTCTAGATGTTTCTTTTTATGATTGGGTCTAGTAATCACATTGGCACAAAGAAGTTTAGGTAAAAAATATTTCTTGATTGAAACAGAATAGATGATAAGTGTTGGTTGATGAAGGATGCTGACAAAGAACGAGGGTCAAAAATTTCATGAGAAAATCCAAAACTATGTTCATAATTGTAATTCAATATGCTATTAAATGTTTTTATTTTCTTATGAGGATTGAATAGTCCATATGAACATTCATGCCCCCTATTTCCTAAGGGCATTTGAATTCCTTATTCATGTTTACCACACCCATTCCCATTGGATCCATGTTTTGTTAATAAATGATAACCAAGACCATAATAAGAAGTTATATTAGAAAGAGATAATGAAAGTTCCTTAGTTGTTATGTCAAAACAACTAGGTTTGACAGGATTCATTAGGAGCGGAATTATTTACAATTTTGTTACAAAAATCAATAGAAAGAGGGGTTGTTTTGAGTTATTTATAAAATTTGGATTGCATAAATTAGAGGTCTAAAACTTTTTACTCTCCATTAAAATTTGTTGTGAAATCTAAGGATCCTCGATCATTATCTAAAAGATAACTATAGGAAGGAGGATCATCATCAGATTATTGAGCATGTTTCTCTTCAATAACATAAGAGTGCTACTTGATTCAACAATCAAACAACTATTTGGTTTATCATATGTGTGAAGAGTGCACATCACATTATTATAGTTAAAATTGACTTTTTGATGAAGTTTTGAAGGAATAATGTGCATTTTATGTAACCAATGTCTACCCAAATAAGGTTGTAATCAAGAGGCCCTATGGTGCAGGAGCACCTAAGTAAGGCTATCTAACAACCTAGGGTTCCTAGTTAAGTTTTGGCTTGTAGTGGCCTTAGCCAAGCCACTAGTGAAATAAAGGGGGATAGAGAGTCCTAGAGTAGGACTTATCCATTAGGAGGTCCAATTGGGTCTTCATTACTACCTAGTAATCCAATTGCTAAGTGATGTTCAAATTGTTGTCATTATTGCTAAGAATGGCAATTGTGCATCTAGAGGGATAGATTAGTCAACTAAGGGGTGGTATCATGTTTTCATGTAATAAGTGACATATCTAGGCAATTGGTAGAGTTTTATGGGGTTTGGACCAAGTTTGGCCTAATTAGGTCAAAAGTTGTAAAGTTGCTTGACAATTTTGCAAAATTGCAAAAGTTGTCATGACAACTTTTAATGCAAAAAGTGCAACTTTGATCAAATGGTTGTGTAACCACCTCTAAATTGTTGGATCAAGTTTAATAGACCTATATATGGCCTCCTTTGACCTATAACAAGGGTTGGATGAGATTGTGAAGGAATTTGGTTGAATGAACAAGCATATTTCAGTGTCATTTTTGTCACAGTATAGGTTTTTGGCTTGTTGAAGGCATACCATGGATTGAATTTCATACTATACCTTTTTCATAAGTTGTTATATTTTTTTACTAGTTATGTGTGTGATTAGATAGTTTATGGAATCCATTTCATTTCCTCTTTGTAAATACTTTGGTTTGTGCACTGTTGTTGTCCTAAACTAGGCAATTTGTGAAAATGGGGTCATAACTCACTTTTCCATCGTGGCATCCATATAGTACCATAAAATATTTGAGGTGAATCCTTGTATTATAATTATGAAATATCTTGGGCCCTAGAAATCAAGTTTTTCCATTTTGTAGTGATGCCCTAGGCAAGCCAAGTGAGCATGGTTAGGGATTACAAAGTTTGAAAAAACATTTAATGGGATTGAGTGCTTCTATCTAAGTGGATGGAGAGTAGGACATGAGATCAAGGAATTCTTGTGCCAAAGAAGACCTCTTGGTGACATGTTTTGTTGGAGATTTGATCAAACCCTTATGAATCTTGTCAGCAAATTTACAAACCCTTAATTTTAGGCTTAAAATCAACAACCTGCTATACAGACAGGTTGGGAAACTGAGACCAAGTGAATCTTTAAAGTGAGTTTGGAGGCCTAATTCCTTATAGCCCTTCTAGGCCTAAATTGGAGCAATTTCTTAGAATTGATGGAGAATTCAATGGAGTTTTGGTGGATGAGTATTGGAATAGACTCAAAACCATAGGGACAATCCTATCCCTCCATGTTGAGTGGATTGTGACCATGTTTGGGTGTTTGGTGTAGATGAACTAGTAAGGAATCTAAGAAGTGGTGATTAGTTCATGTTAAGTTTTATATTGGTGTGGAAAAATTGAAAGGGAAAGGGATTGGGAGTGTGATCCTCCTAAGTTGGGGTTAGTGCAAGAACCTTGAAAGGCTAGAGTAGACCCTAGGAGAAGTTAGTGTTAAGGAGCAAGACTTGTTCTTACATCAGAGTGGTATTAGAGCCCCAAAAGATTTGGGATTGTGGATAGATGTTTCAAACTACAAAAGTGTCAGTAAGCAAAACAAACATGTGACTAATGCATAGTTAGCCAAAGAGATGGGTGAGCAAAAGGAGAAAAATATGATCCTTGAAGAAGCCCTAGAAGAAATGAAGACTAAGCTAGAAGAAGTTGGTGAAGCCAAGAATAAAGATGAAGAAGGTTGAAGTAGTGAAAAAGGAAAGACAAGTATTGATGAGGAGGACATCATACCTAAACCAGACCCTTCATTGAATGAAGAGCTATTCCTAAAGGTCATCAAAGCACTAGGAGGAAAATCCCTAGAAGGAATTCCATTGTTTAATGGAAAGATGGACAGTGATATAGTGATGGAATGGATTGAGGGGATGGAGAACCATTTTGAATGTGAAGGTGTCACAGAGGCACAAAATGTGAAGGTTGTCAAATCAAGATTTAGAGGATCAAAATTGACATGGTGAAAATACTTGTAAGATGAAAGGGTTAGTATAGGCAAGAATCCTATAGCCAATTGGAATGCTATGGTGACCAAAGTGAAGGAGAACTATCTACCATAAGATTATGAGGTACAATTGCATATAAATAGGCAAGGTCTAAAGTAGAAAGACTTGGATGTGGCCTCCTATACAGAGAAATTTCAAAAACTATGCCTAAGGTCCAAAATTTAGGAGGAGGAACCTATTAAGTTAGCAAGATACTTGAGTGGGCTGAAATGGAGCATCCAAGACGAGCTAAGCCTATGGACCCCTACAAATATTCAAAAGTTTCATCAATTGGCACTTAAGGTGGAAGAAAAAAATAAGAAGGGAGATTCAAAATTCAAAGGTAGAGGTAGAGGAAGAGACCCAAGAGGGCATAAAGGTGGATACCAAGGCAAAGACAATGATCAAAGAAACCAAGGTGAGTCTAAACTAGCAGAGCAGGGTAGTGAAGCTACTTCAAGGGGTGATAAGAGGGTTTCTTATGCTCATTAGAACACCATGAGTTTTAAGGTATCTGGGGTAGATAACATTGAGTCAGAGAGGGGAGAGAACTTAATGTTCAAGAGAGTGTTGATTAGACAACTAGCCAAGGATGAACCCAAGCATAGAAGAGCCTTGTTCAAAATTAGGTGCAAGATTTTGGGCAAGGTGTGCAAAGTGATTATGGATTCAGGCTCCATAGACAACATCATATCAAAAGAAGCAATGGACAAGCTCAAGCTAGTAAAGCTACCTCATGTTAACCCTTTCAAGGTTACATGGTTGAATAAAGGGAAGAGTGTGTTTATGAATAAGTAAACTTGGGTTGAGTTTTCAGTTGTAGGATACAAGGTTAAATTGCTTCATGACATATTTCCTATGGATGCATGCCATATGCTGTTAGGAAGACCTTGGTGATATGATAGAGGTGTTTTTTATGATGGGAAGGAGAATTATATCTCTTTCAAGAAAGATGGAAGAACTTTCAAGATTTAGTCCTTGTTGGAGGAGGATGAATCATAGTCTAAAACTCCTGGTATGTTGTTGAGTTGTGGGAAGGAGTTCATCAAGGCCCTTAGACATGAGGATAGTAAAGGATATGCCATTCTTCTTAAGCCCAACGAAGAAGAAAAGACCAAACAAGAGCCCTTACTGATTGAAATCCAAGAGTTGCTTGAAGAGTATAAGGACATTGTCAGTAATGGGACACTTGTAACTTTACCTCCTAGGAGAGTGATAAGTCACTAGATTGACTTTGAGCCTAGTGTTTCATTGCCAAATAAGGAAGCCTATACACTTACCCCAAATTATAATAAAAAGGTAGCTAAGCAAGTGCAAGAACTTCTAAATGAAGATCTGATAAAGAAGAGCATCAATCCTTGTGTAGTGCTAGTAGTTTTGGCATCCAAGAAGGGAGGAAAATGAAGGATTTGTACAGATTCAAGGGCCATCAATAAAATCACAATAATGTATAAGCTTCCCATACCTAGAATTGAAAACTTGATGGATTGTCTTGGAGGAGCTCAATACTTTACCAAGTTGGACCTAAAATGTGGTTACCATCAGATAAGGATAAAGGAAGGTGATGAGTGGAAGACAACTTTTAAAATCACAGATGGATTGTATGAGTGGCTTGTGATGCCATTTGGGCTCTGAAATGCTCTTAGCACATTCATGAGACTCATGAATGAAGTGTTGAAGGATTGCACTAGAAGGTTTGTGGTGGTATATCTTGATGATATACTCATCTTCAACAAGATGAGAGAAGAACACCTAGAACATGTGGAGTTGGTGCTAAGAAAGTTTCATAAGGAGAAATTGGCAATCAATTTGGAAAAGTGTGAAATTATGAAGCAAGAACTTGTGTACATAGGATTTGTGGTATCCAAAGGGTCTTTGAAGATGGATCAAGACAAGGTTGCAACTATCTTAAACTAGTCACCACCTACCACAACAACAGAGGTAAGAAGTTTCCATGGGTTAGCTCAATTTTATAGGAAATTCATTAGGAACTTTAGTGGTATTTGTGCACCATTGCTAGATACCATTAAGGGTGGAGTGAAAGCCAAGTTTAGGTGGACTCCTAAAGCAGGAAATGCATTTGAAAAGTTGAAAGAACAAGTGGCCACACAACCTATCCTAAAACTACCTAGTTTTAATAAGTTGTTTACCCTAGAATGTGATGCAAGTGGGATAGCAATAGGGGGTGTGTTGAGTCAAGAAGGTAGTCAAGTAGCCTTCTTTAGGGAGAAGCTAAATGAAGTTAAGAAGAAGTATTCTTCTTATGAATTGGAGTTGTATGTTTTGGTTCAGTCTCTTAGGAAGTGGAGGCATTACCTTTTACCCAATGAGTTTGTGGTATTTAATAACAACCAATCCCTTAGCTATATCTATACCCAAGAAAAGTTAAGCAACAGACATTTTAAGTGGATGGAACATCTTCAAGCATTCACATTCACCATCAAGCACAAGAAGGGGAAGATGAATAAGGTTGCAGATGCACTAAGTAGGAGGATGTTGACAATTCAAAAAGTTTAGCTACATAGCATTGGTACAGAAAGTTTCAAGGACCTCTAAAAGGATCATGAAGACTTTGTTGAAGCCTACAAGGTATGATTTGAATTTCAGAATCACTTTCATGGTTCTTTTACTAAATATACTTTGCAAAGTGGACTATTATTCAAGGAAAACCAGTTATGTGTTCCTAAGGGTTCTATGAGGGAGAACCTTATCCAAGAAAAACATAATGAGAGCCTAAGTGGACATTTTGGCATCAACAAGACCCTAGAGCTAGTCCAAAGGTTCTATTATTGGCCAAAGTTGTCAAGGGATGTGACAAGATATGTGGAACAATGTGTAGCGTGCATGAAGGCAAAAGGAGGAGCTAGTATTGTAGGTTTGTACCAACCTTTACCAGTCCCTAATAGGCCATGGGAGTGTGTTAGAATAGACTTAATTATGGGGTTGCCTAAGAAAAAATAGGGATATGGTAACATCTATGTACTGGTGGACATATTTAGCAAGATGGGTCACTTCATACCTTGTAAGACTACCCATGATGCTAGTCATATATAACGTCTATTCTTTAAGGAGATTGTGAGGATCCATGGACTACCCCTAAGCATTGTGTTGGATAGGGATATCAAGTTTATGAGTCATTTTTGGAAAACCTTGTGGAGTACATTAGGGACTAATCTATCTTTTGGATCAGCTTACCATTCTCAGACTGATGGTCAAACTAAGGTGGTCAATAGGACATTGGGTAACTTGTTAAGGTGCCCAACTAAGGAATATGGCCAGACATAGGATGTGATCATTCCTCAAGTAGAATATGCATACAATGACAATATGAACATGACAAAAGGTAGAAGCCCATTGAGATTATTTATAGGATGCATCTAAGGGGTGTGTGTGAACTTAGAGACCTTGGACCTATGGAATACATGAGTGGTAATGCTAAAGACTTCACTTAGACCATGAAGGAGATTTAAGAATAGGTGAAGAAGACCACACAAGAGTCCACCTAAAGGTTGAAGGATAAAGTGGATGTGAAGAGAAGTTATGTCCAATTTGTAGTAGGTGACTATGTCATGGTACGTTTGAAAAAATCTAGGTTGTGGAAAAGAGTACCTACAAAACTAAAAATGAAGAGAGTGGGACCCTGCAAGATCCTAGCTAAGTATGGAGCTAATTCTTATAAGGTGGATCTACATAGTAACTTGAACCTTTCACCAGTCTTCAATGTGGAAGACCTGGCCAAGTTCAAGGGACCTTTAATTGAAGTAGATGGAATCATACAAGAGGTTAGCAAGGATGTATCATCTGATGTCCTACCTCCCAAGATGCATCTAAAGGTAGAGAAGGTACTAGATTCAAGAGTCAAGAAGACTGATAGGCACAAGGTGTACATGGAACACCTCATCAAGTGGAAGAACAAGCCAAAGTTAGAGGCAATAGGGGTTGCATATATAGATTTTAAGAAGATGGGAATATCTAATGATGTATTGTCTACAGGAGTGACATGATTTTCTCTTGTGGGAAGCATGGTGTAGGAGCACCTAGGTAAGGCTATCTAACAACCTAGGGTTCCTAGTTGAGTTTTGGCTTGTAGTGGCCTTATCCAAGCCACTAGCAAAATAAAAGGGGGATGTAGTGCTTGCACTAGTTTACATTTTTCTAGACACATTGTTGCTATCATTGCTGAACTCTGTTAGACCAATTTTATGTTGATGGTTAGTAGCATTGTTTTGAGACTATCAGATATTGTGCTATGGATTCAGTTGATATATGATGAGATTGCTTAGACTCTACATTTCATGTATGCATAATGATTATTACATTATTCTCAGTTATTGATGATGTTAAGCTGAATGGATTTTTATATGTGTATGTTGTCTTATGGATACTTACCCCATACTACATGTGTATGGTGTGCGTGTTTGTCCTCTTTATGTATGGCATTTCTGATGTGGTTAAGGGAGTCATAGTCACTTGCTAGTCGGGATCTACACGATCCACCACTTCTTGCCATTGCCTGTTTAGCTTAGCATATATATATATATATATATATATATATATATATATATATATATATATATATATATATTATGTATGTACATGCATGGATTTATGCAGGTTGCAGGTACCGGGTATCGACTTCCCTAAATTGTCAGGATGAGCGTACCCTATCACACTATCTCAATGGTAAGAGAGGGGAGATAAATTCTCAATTCCAAATCCTAAACCCTTAAACCATTTGTCTTGGAAAGGTAGGACAAGTATCTGAGATGTTTTACCTTCCAAATGCGTCAGATGACGTAATTCATGATTTTAACCCCTTAGACTGATTTTGTATGGATTGTTCTATAATGGGCTTTCATATTTTATTTTGGAGGTCTATATTGGTGAATTTTCTATTAATTAAGTCTAAAATAAAAGATTTAATAATTTAATTATTTTGGGAAAAATTAATATAATATCATGATATTTTGATATCTTGTTTTTAATTAATTAAATGGGAAATTAATTGAGTAAAAGGATTAAATAAAATAAAATAAAATAATAAAAAATAAAAAATAATAATAATAAAAGAATTAAAATAAAAGTTATAAGTCTACCTAGGAGTAAGCGCACCTCTTGAATGCACGTATGTCTACAACGCAGGAGTTAGCTCACCAATTAAGCACATGGTGTCTACAACCTTGTGACTCATCTAGAAGGTTGGAATGGGCTCGTGCTTAGTTGTCAACGCTTATCTTATCTTCTGGTTGTTTCTAGAGACATTCTAGGTGCTTCCTGAGAGGTTCTTGTATTTAGGCACTCCTAGAAGCTCGAGGAGCATTTTTGGGTGGATCCGCGAAAGTTGGAGAAGGAAGGAGCTTGCTCTACAGTTTCTGAGGAGAAGTGATTTAACATCAGTGTCCAGGTAGACACTTGTGATTTTACCTATGTTATTTCCACTTCTTCCACTTTCTGTCTTCATCGTGTCTTCTAAGTACTTTCTGAGAATTTCATGTGTCGAATATTTTAGTTGCATGCAATCTTATCTAGGATATTTAAATTTATGTATGAGAAACCCCCACATGCGTAGCTCTGAGGAATTTATGGGACTAGGGTTAAAATGCTTAAGGATAAACCTATTAGAAGGATTAAATAGGTGAATCTAAAGAACGATCATTATAGGGGAATTTTTATTTTACAAAAAATTGGAAAAAGCCTTTCCGTATATATTCATAGACATTATTGAAAATGTTTTTAAAGAAAATATGTACATAGTTACAATCTGAAAACATTTTATTAAAATCGTTTATAAATAAATAAATAAATAAATAAATATATATATATATATATATATATATGCTTCATATTAAAAATGATAAAGTGGGGAAAAAAATGTTTTAATGAAATTTATTTATAAAAAAAATAAAAAATTAAGCACATCTAAAAAAAATGTTATTGAAACGTTTAATAATAATAGTAAAAAAAATTACAAATTTTAAAGGGGTGGGGAGGGATGACGCTGTACCCCCACCCCCTTTTTTTAAAGGCATGACGTCGGTGGCTTTGCTGTTGTAGGCACTGCGACAGTAGTACCGTCATAGGCCTGTGTCAGCAGGCTGCCATGACGCAACCACTTTAAAAATAGTGATGTCAACGACAGTCGCAGAGAAGGTACTACGTACCCATGACAAGTAAGTCGCTTTGTTATGTTTTTTAAAAAAAAAATTATGATATTGTTAAAAGGTGTTGATTATTATTATGATATTTCGATTTTATAATTATTATATTGATATTAAGTATTAACATTATTAAATATTAATAATTTTATTTAAATATTAATTATTATATATTTAATTAATAATTATTATATTTATTATAAATAAAATTTAATTAAAAGTTTTACTTCTTTTAATAATTAATCATCTTATAGTATTTTAGTTAATTAATATAAATTTAATTTAATCGGATGCAATTTGTTTCAAGATGAAGGATAGATAAATGAGAAAGAATTGTATTCGTTCTTATTGAATTTTCTATGTGTCTTATTAATACATGATAAGGACTATTGTCTAAGTAACATGTATATAATCTATTCATGGGTACTTTAGAAAATTGATTTAAATAAGTTAGGGGGGGGGGGGAATCTTTAACTAATACATGGGTTGGTTATAAGGAAGATGAATAATGTTGCTTCCCTTGATATTTAACTCTTAAACGAAAACTAAAACCCCATATTGAATTCAACTATGAGATTTTAACGAGTCAAAACATGTGCTTGCATTTTGTGTTTCCTCTATGCTATATGTTTTGGGGTTTTGGGTTGACTAGATTGTTGACCAGTTATAGGAAGTCTACTAGAGGCTCGGGGTTATGATTTGTGATGTCATGATGATGTCTTTTGATCTCAATCTTTTTAAACGCAACCATGGTTATGTGATGGCATGCTCTATGGTGTGTGTGGTTTACTAATTGATAATGTTTCCAGTCTTCTTGAGTAAGTTGTGATTTATGTAACCATTTATGAGTTATCGATCAGTTGTATTTGGATTACTTTCCAGTCGCCTTGATGGGACTGAAGTGTTTGTTTTGATCTCAATGATGTCATGTTTTGACTTGACCATTTTGGAGTCTTCGATCAATATTATTTGCTTTGAGATGCCTTTTTGGTTGCTTGTTGAGAACCAATGGATATTGTGATTTATTTTGAGATACTATATGGTTTCTCGATGAGAACCGATGGATATTGTGATTATCATTGAAACCTTTAGTTGCCAATAGAGAACTGTTGTGGTCATGATTATTAATGGATGCTTTTTAGTTTCTCATGGAGATTTGATGCTCTTATTGTGGATTATCTTTTGGTATTTTTCCAGTCGCTTGTGTAGGACTGTGGTAATTTTGTGATTTATGATTCCATGAGCCTAGGGTAGGTTATCTACTTGTAGTGTCGGGAAGTGGCTTGCGATGGGGGCCGGGGCCCTAAGTGGCTACCAAGGTAACTCATTGTAAGTTATTTAATAAGTGAAAATATTACAATTAATACTGACTTAAATAAACCTAATAAGATAATTGTTTGTTCTTGCCCATGCCTCGAGTGCTAGTACAAACTAGGATGGGAGTAGAGAGAACGCTTGGTTGCGACCTTGCATTCTGTAGTATGTCTCGTCAGTGCGAGAGGATACTAGTGGCCACATAGGGATCACTAGGGGGCCAAGGTCTATAGAGAGACTACCAAGGTAACTCTATTGTGATCCGTGCGATGACACTTTCCTGCTTACATAGTAGGTTCCTACATGTCTTGTGTGCCTCTGGGATTAGATGTCGGTTTGTGTTGGAACCTTTGAGTTAGTTTACTTATAGGAATCCAAGACTTAGAGAGTATGTGTGTTATGTGATTTGATAACCTATTTGGGACTTGAGATTATCTCCTCAACATGGTGGGAGTGGGCCATTTAGGTTCCACGTGGTCGGGTGGTAGTGCTTTTTCACTCTTACCATTTGAGATCCATTTGAGACACTATGGCTAATACATTCTTGTTGGCATCTATCTTCATTCTTTTCTTGGATTATGTTGATGGACACGTATCCTTATATTGATGATTAGCATATGATAGATGATGTTATTTACTTATCTTATGCCTTAATTTGCATGATTAGATTTCTTATGCATATGGTTGTAGCATGTTAGATTTCTTTCTGCATATGATGTAGTATGTTCTAGGAGTGACATTCCTACTATGATAATACCGATGATCTCTTCAGTGATTTGGGATGTTACACACAGAGGGATGGCTAGAGCCCACGATGGTCTAATGATGCTATTTACAGTTGGGAGGAACCATGCACTTAGATAATTATGTGTTATGATTTATGGTTATCTTTTACGATGGATGTTTATGTCTTCTATGATTTGGTATCATGTAGAAATGTGTTTTCTTTACTACACTTGCATCATGGATTAGAATGGGATGATGCACTTTATTTTTACACATGTATATTCTTTTATGTCTTTCATACCTTGTGACATGTACAGTGGATGATTGAGCATTCTTGAAACTATTTTACTAAGGGATAATTGGAACAAAAGTATATGGTTAAGAACGTTGGACTTTTCATTATTATTTTTGTGGATGTGGTATTAGATGGAATCAATATTAGTCAATTTAGTTATGATTCAATGTTAAGGGATCCTTAAGGAATGTAATTGTTATGTATGTTTATGTATACTTTCAGTTGAATGATGTTATTGCTTTCGCTACTATGTGTATGTTGTGGATGGTTTTACTTTCATGTTTCAAAACAAAAAACAAAAAACAAAAAACAAAAAACAAAATAAAATAAAAATGCTACCAAACTTAGTGTAACTTTAGGTTAATTCTTTTGGATCCCTTGGCAGGGTGTTATAGGGGATAGAGAATCCTAGAGTAGGACTTATCCATTCGGAGGTCTAATTGGGTCTTCATTACTACCTAGTCATCCAAAGTTGCTACATGATGTTCAAATTATTGTCATTATTGCTAAGAATGGCAATTGTGCATTGAGAGGGCTAGATTAGTCAAATAAGGGGTGGAATGATGTTTTCATTTCATAAGTGAAATATCTAGGAACTTGGTAGAGTTTCATGGGGTTTGGACCAAGTTTGGCCTAACTAGGACAAAAATTGTAAATTTGCTTGGCAATTTTGCAAAATTGCAAAAGTTGTCATGACAACTTTTATTGCAAAAAGTGCAACTTCAATCAGATGGTTGTGTAACCACCTCTAAGTGGTTGTATCAAGTGTAATAGACCTATATAAGGCATCCCTCAACCTGTAACAAGGGTTGGATGGCATTGTGAATGAATTTGGTTGAACGAGCAAGCATATTTAAGTGTTATTTTTGTCACAGTACGAGTTTTTAGCTTCTTGAGGACATATGATGGATTGAATTCTATACTACACCTTTTTCATAAGTTGTTATATTTTTTTACTAGTTCTATGTGTGATTAGATAGTTTCTAGAATCCATTTCATTTCATTTTGGTTTGTGCACTTTTGTTATCCTAAACTAGGCAGTTTGTGAAAATGGGATCATAATTCATCTTTCCATCATGGCATCCATACAGTACCTTGGAATGTGTGAGGTGACTCCTTGTACTATAATCATGAAAGAGATTGGGCCCCTAAAATCAAGTTTTCCCATTTTGCAGTGATGCCCTAGGCAAGCCAAGTGAGCATGGTTAGGGATCGCAAAGTTTGAAAAAGCATTTAATGGGATTAAGTGCAATGAGTGCTTCCGTCTAAGTGGATGGAGAGAAAGAAATGAGAGTGGTGAAGTATTGTGCCAAAGGAGACCTCCTCGTGACATATTTTGATGGGGATTTGATCAAACGCTTATGAATCTTGTCATCAAATTTACAAACCCTTAATTTTAGGCTTAAAATCAGCATCCCACTATATAGATAGGTTGATGAAGTGAGACTAGGTGAATCTCTAAGGTATCCCAAAAGGGTATTAGGGTATGAAGTTAGTTTTCCATCTCATTAATCATTTTCTTGAGTTAAGTGCCAAAGGGTGAGTTTGGAGGCCTAATTCCTTATAACCCTTCTAGGCCTAAATTGGAGCAATTTCTTGGAATCGATAAAGAATTCAATGTATTTTTGGTGGATGACTATTGGAATAGACTCAAAACCCTAGGGACAATCCTATCCCTCTATCTTGAGTGGATTGTGACCATGTGTGGGTGTTTGGTGTAGATGAACTAGTAAGGCATCTAAGGAGTGGTGATTAGTTGATGTTAAGTTTTACATTGGTGTGGACAAGTTGAAAGGGGAAGGGATTGGGAGTGCGATCCTCCTAAGTTGAGGTTAGTACAAAAAACATAAAAGGCTGCAGAAGAGGCCTAGAGTAGACCCTAGGAGAAGTTAAGGTTAAGGAGCGAGGCTTGTTCTTACATCACCCAATCACCAGATGAATTAGCCTACCCAAAATAACTAGACACACTTTGATAGGTAAAATGATGGTTCCTAAGGTTTTATTAGAAATTTTATTAAAGCCACATGTAGGAACATTGTTAGGTTGAATAGTTGAAAGATCAACTTTAATTGCTTTGAGAATGCACATATAACAAACATCAAGCCCATACCCATTATCAATTAATGTCCTATAATTGAGATTTCAATTGATGAGGATAATAATCATAAGAGCATTGTATTCATCTTGAATTTCTTTAGGATGTAAATCATTTTGAATAAACACAATTTGAGGTGAAACAAGGGTAGCCTTCCTGTATTAAAAAAAGGCATTGATATTATCTTGATTAGAAGGTGGAGTTCAAAGACTAGTTAAATATTAAGGCTTGATGATAAATAGGAGATGTTTGAAGAATTTCCCAAAGATAAATCTTCATAGGAATATTACATAATTGCTTTACCAAATAATAGTTGTTTCTAATATTTTGAGGAAGATGGAGTCTAGGAGGAAGAATAGGTTGAGAATATGGTAGAGAAATAGTAGGTTGAGGATTATTTCTTTTATGATAGGTGTGGTTCACTACATGATCCAAAGGATCTTTAGGTTTATCTTTGACAATTGTAATAGGCTTATTCCAACACCCTTTGACCATAATCACTATTGTGGTTTCACAATGCATGCCCCATTTATCCTAGAAATGGGGACCCCCACTTTATTTTTTAGTTTTTTGGGTCCCTAGTCTAGGGTCTGAGTCTTTCTAGGGTTTTGCCTAGTGTCTTTGGTCAAGTATGGGTCCTGGCTGGAAAACCCAGATTCCAAAAATCAAATTCTGGGGGGAGAAGTCATTTTTGCAAAATAATGGTGCATTAGCACACCTCCCTAGATGCGCTAGTGCACAAAACCACTTAAAGGAGAGCACTACCTCTCTGAAGTTTGTAGCACCATAGGTGCGCACCTTAGAGAGGTGCATTGGGTCCTAGGTCTATAAAACCTAGGGACCCCCCTCCCTCCATAATTCATTCTTTTCGCTCTTAGCTCTCTGACCGCACCTACATAGCTATCCAGGTGTGGTGTTGTGCCACCCCTCCTTCTCTCTACTTATATACATGCAAAAAATAACTTTAAACACCAAGTTGTACACCTATTTTGCAAAACATTTTTAAAAAATTAAACAAAAAGCTTAAAAAACTAAAAGTACCTAAGTAAAGGTGGGTAGTTGCGCACCTTTATACTCAAAAGAATCCCTTAAAGGATATAAGGGTGTGCACCAAGCGCACCTCATTAGGTGTGCTAGTGCACACTTTTATATTAGAACTTTAACATGTAATTAGGCACATCTAGCATACCTCAGAGGTGCACCCTTTTTTGCATAGAAGGGATAAAATTAGGGTTTTTAATTTTTTTACTTTTAGGGTTTCTATTTTTTTTTGTCTATATTAGGGTTTGAATTAATCAAATTTTCTTTGACTTTAGATTAATAGATGTTGTTTTTGTGTAGATTCAATGGCTTCTTCATCATCCTCCCTTGCTGCAAAGATGGTCCCAAAACTAGTAGTGTTCAAGTTTCAAGGTGTTCCTACTAAGTCACACTTTCAAGATGACTATTCAGATATCCAGGACAGCAAATTGGGTTACATGGACTTGAGTGCATTCCTGGGATTGTGCAACAAACCCACTGAAAGATCCCCAATGATATTCTCTTTGATCCGATCAGGACTTGTTAATACAACATCACATCTAGTATCAGTACAATCTTTAGAAATGATCATGACACTAGCAGAGAATTGTCTCTAAAGTAAGGAGCATAAAGAGCATAGCTGGAGAGATCATCCTGGATCTCCAACCCAAGAACATAGAAAAGGTGTTCCATCTTCTGAGGGCAGATCAACTCATCAGATTGACCTATCACCAAGCAGAAAGATGGTGCAGGGAACATGTAGAGGAATCTTTTGAAACCTTTAAATTCCTTGTACCTCATTGAGAAGACTTCTCTAAGGAATAAAGTAGGCAAAGTGGACATGACGAGAGGATACATGAAGGAAGATATTGGATATTCTATCATACTCTTGAGTAGAGTCATGGGGTTGCCAGTGTTGGGACACCTGAATATATGGATGGTGCATTTTATTAAGACTATCAAGATGACAAAGATGTCAATTAATTGGGCTTCCATTCTTAGTGAGAACTTGGATGAGAAACTGATGACAGTTAAGAATAACCAAAAGTTCTATATGACTTAATATTTGGTGTACCTATTAGCTACAAGGGTGACAAATTATCTGGGACTCTTCAAAAAGGGTAGCATGCAAGATCGAAATGCATGGCCTTATATAGTATATCCCCAACTGGTAAAGAATAAGATTCTAGAGCACAACAAGGAATATAGGATAGTAAATGATGCATTTATATTCACAATAATCCAGTTCATTGAAGGGGATTATGCTAAGAGGATGTTAGAAGAGGCAACTACAAAGATGTTACAGGTCAAAGCATATTACATCAAGTATTGAAAATTCACCTATTTGAGGGTAGCAGGTACAAGAATCAATCCCAAGAAGCTCCCTAGGTATCCAAGTGCTAGACTTATGCTATCAAAGATAGCTTGACAACTCTTGTTTGCTTATGACAAAGTTAGGAAGCAACATAAAATAACATGGGTATGGCCTATTATGATAGGACCATTTAGTATGGTCCAGAGACAAGATATTCCATCTTTCAAGCCTTAATGGGATTAGTATCCCTTGGAGGAATATAACTCTCCTCACCATAATTTTGATAACATTGGAAGGGTACAATATTTGGCTGGCAAGACATTTCAGTATGAAGATGCAATTGAGGATCATTCGATAAATGCAATAGACGACTACAATATTTGTATAAGGGATTATTGTAGGACAACTCTCTATTTGGAAAGAAGTGCCTTGAAACTAAAGATCCCTTTGAAGGTTATGCAATAGGATACAAAGGATGTTCTTGATCTGTTGTTCAATAGGGACAAGATTGGTAATCGACCTATCATGAATGCTAAGATTGACAAAGAAGAAAACTTAGACATCAATCATAGGGCTAGGCATGTCATCAAATTGACAAATGATTGAATTAAAAGTCCTTTCAAGTTGGACCCAATTCCTCAAGTGGTGGTCTTCCATGCTCAAGCCCGCCCAGCTAGAGGTCGAGGAGCTAAGGTCATAGTGCCTACTTTTATAGCCTAGTCCCTAGTGAGGCCAGAAATAGTGTACCAACTTGATAGAGTTGGATATTGTAGGGTTCAAAAGGGTAAAGGTAATAGGATACAAAGGATGTTCTTGATCCATTGTTCAATAGGGACAAGATTGGTAATCGACCTATCATGAATGTTAAGATTGACAAAGAAGAAAAATTAGACATCAATCATAGGGCTAGGCATGTCATCAAATTGACAAAGGATTGAATTAAAAGACCTTTCAAGTTGGACCAAATTACTCAAGTGGTGGTCTTCCATGCTCAAGCCCACCTAGCTAGAGGTCAAGGAGCTAAGGTCACAGTGCCTACTTTTATAGCCCAGTCCCCAGTGAGGCCAAAAATAGTGCACCAACTTGATAGAGTTGGATATTGTAGGGTTCAAAAGGGTAAAGGAAAAAGGAAGAGGAATTCTCCTCAACAAGCCGAGCCAAAAGAGGAAGCAACTCAAGCACCTCTACAACTAGGGGAAGAAAATGTACAAGGGTCAAAATGTTGAAGCTATATAGACCTAAGACAATCCTCAGGTGTCACCAATGGAGGAAGAGCAAGGAGGAGCTGAGATGGAAGTAAAAGAGGTGTCTCCACCTCAACAAGAGGTACAAGCCTTGCCATCTGCTATTAAATGATGAAAGATTAAGACTCCAATCAAGAGGAGACAAAATATGATTAGGAAAGTGATTACTTTCCCATCAGTCCTAGAAGTTATCCCAGAAGGAGAAGAAGAAGAGGATGAAGAGGATAACCTTCCTTTGAACCAGAAGACTTGTCTTATAAGAGCTATGGAGTTAGAATGGAGAAGAAACTCATAGTTACACTACCATCCATTCTGGAGTAGCCTATTCAGTCTATTACATCAGAAGATGAGCTGCAACAATGGATCAATGAGCAGGAGGGCGAAGGCACTAATGTATTTTAGATGTTATATTTTTTATTTTATGCTAGTCAGTACTGAATTGGTGGGAGACAAAATAAGGGACACTCCAACTATTCAAGCTTAATAGGAGGATTGGAGTCAGTTGCCACTTGAGCCACAAGGACCTGAAGCAGCTCCATTGTCACCCATTCATATTACATTTTGTGTAGATAAGGGATTAGCTACCCCTCTTCCTCCAAACACTTAAGAAGAACAAGGGGAAGATCCACAATAGGTATCTATTGATGAAGTGTTAGAGGAAGGGAAAATAAGTGAGCAACCTCAGCAAACTTCCCAAGACATAGAGGTGAGAATTATGGACTCCATTGATATAGAGGTTCCTGATGTGGATCTCTCATAGAAAGAGAAGACTCCAGAGAGGAGGGATAAAGGGAAGAGCATAGTAGAGAAAAATCCTTCATCTTCAAAAGGTAAATCCCTGATAGAGCATGTTCCAAGATGGTTGAGGAAAGAAGTCATAAGAAACAAGAGGCAACAATTCACTACTGAGGAAGAGGATAGGATGGAATTGATTGAAGTTCTTAGGAAACCTGAGTCATCACCAAAGGATGCACATGCATTAGCCTTCATTATGAGTGATTAGAAATATAACTTATTTGCTTAGATGGCTATCCCTCCTCTGCATGCAGATGTTGAAGAATTTCCTCTAAGAGATTATCAGATCAAGGAAGTCATGCTTTGGAAACCTATGTTGGACACGACTAAGTTGATGGTGACAATGGGAATTAAAGAAGTGTTTAGGCACTTAGAATAGGATGGGGGAGAATTGATAACACTTCAGAGATAGAATGAGATCCTAAAAGGATACCTAAATAAAGTTGTTGGTCCTTTAGGTCCTACAAATCCTGAGGAAACTTTGAACACAACACTAGAGAGAAGGGATAAGGGGACAATACAACTAGACCCATTTTTGAAAGCTTGTCAAGAATGGTGAAAGAGTTTTGAAGAGAAAGGTGCACATATTATACAAGGAAATCTTAAGCTGCTACACCATATGCAAGATAATGCGGGTAGGCTAGTGGCCATTTTGAATCAAGATTTTGGTTTGATGGACAAAGTACATACCTAGGGCAAGGACTTTCAGGCACTACAGGTAATTAAAGGCAAAAGGTATCAGATGTTAATAGAAGTGTATACAATGGAAGAGTTAGATAAGATTGATGATTGGATAGAGAAGATTTGGGATGGCAATAAAGTAATGGAAACATTACATGTGGAGATTCAAAAGCTCAAGGATCAAACCTAAGAGAAAATTTTGGAGGCATAGAAGCATTATAGTGATGCATGTTTAGACATTTTTGAAGATGATTCAAGGGAAAAATTGATAGTTGTAGAGGTAGTAGTTGAGAAATCTTAGAAGACTTTTGAAGAAGCTTCTAATGATGATGGCATTAGACAAGCATTCAGAATGGAGGAAGCATTATTAGAGTTGGATGTAAAACTCAAAGATTTTGTAGAAACTCACATTGAGGTGGGCAATTACAGGAAAAAAGTGAAGGACAAGTATGAAGCCTTAGATTTTCCAGATGCAACTCAAGTTATCAAGATCATTGAGAAATTCAAGGGAAAATACCCAAACATAGCTCTGGTATAAAAAGGAACAAAACCTAGAAGCCAGAATTTCAATTTTGACACTTGGTGAAATTTTGCATTTTTTGAGCCTGCTTCCAAGGTGCGCAGCTTCCGAGGTGCATTTTTTTATAAGTTTTCCAAAATATTTTGAAGAAGTTAGAGGTACACTGATAGTTAACTGCCAGTTCTAAATTTAGGGCTTTCCATGCATCAAAAACACATTTTGTCAGTAGTTTAACTCCTACAAATGCCTAATAAAGTTGGAGCTTCTATTTTTGGCACTTCCAGACACTCCTACATCATCTAAAGGCTTTCTTCTTCTTATTTTCTCATGTTTTCTTTATTTTAAGACATGTAAAGGCTCATGCATCCATTAAATGATGTAAATATGGATGGAGTCCTACTAAGCACTAGTTAGAGAGTTAGTTTGTATATAAATAGATTTGTTTTATTAGTTTAGAAGAATATGTTTGCATAAAGATATCTCTCACTCTTAATGCAAATTAAGGAGAATATTTCTTAAAAATTTAGGAATGTAATATCTATTCTGAGCCACCATTATTTTGATGCAATAATATATGCTATTGGTGCTTGCATTTGGAGTGTAGTGATTCTTGCTTAAGTGTGTTATATTTTGTGAATTTATGTTCATAAAATGTAATCAAGCCAATAGTTTTATTACATTGTTCTGGTTGTGCAATCTTTTAATTTTGGTGTTTGCTATGGGTCAACAAATTCTGCTGATGTACTTAGTTTGAGAAGAGATCACCATATTGTTCCTGTATAGCTTTTCATCTTACATGAGTGCACTTTTTGTGGCCTTGCGATTTGTTGAAAAGTGAAACATATTACGATTACTGAATTCCCATCAATGATTGCATCAGTGGAATTAAGGAATTGTTGCTCCTATTTTCATTGGTTACCCACTGATCTTTTCAAAGGCTTAACTCGCAAACACGTTGTTTTTGTGGCTTATGTCCATTAGAATTTTACTTTCATGTTATTTTCTTAAACTTCTTATTACCCAATCTTTGTTATTTGTTTTTATTAACTTCTTGGTTAAATTAGGAATTCATATAGCTACATGTTAGATTGCATTCATCACAAAATAGAAAAATATATTTCTTTTTGTGTATTTTATTCTTTTGAGATAGTAAATAGATTCTATATATTATCTAAATTGTTCGAACTAGCAAAGGCCTCCCTATGAACAAATACATTTATCTTCAATTGAATAGATTCTAGTAGGTTGCAAGATTGCCTGGAACCTTGGAGTTGATCCTAGATTAACTCTTCAAGAGAGGAGTTCAAAAGGATTCATGTCATTAAGCATCGTGCAAAACAACAACTTAACAATCACAGGTGTGGTTTAATTTTGATGAGTATATTTTTAAGGATAACCCTTAATACTGATGAGAGGTATATTAGTAGGTTGAGAGGAATTTGATTGATGCTATATTTTACTCTTATCATAGGCTTATTGACCATCAAAGGTTGGGAATGAATATTGACTATGTTAACTTGATTAGGCCCTTGATTCTTTATTAGTACATCACTATAAGAGAAAGCATTAAGGAGATTGATAAGCTCATCTTCTTTCAAGGTATCTTTAGAGAGGAATTATGGACATCCATTAAAGCTTCATCTAAACTAAGAGTGTCAAATGACAATAAGGTGATATCAAGAAAAATATTTATGATTTCTTCCTCTTGTGCTAAGATATCCTCTTAAATGGGATATGTCTTAGGAGGAGGATCATTGCTCTTTAAGCTATCATTAATAGAAGTGAAATGATTGAGATGTATATAAGGTAAAGTATCCTTAAGGGGTTAAATAGTATCATTGTTGAGAAGATGCATATTAAGAGAATAATTAACAATATCCTGTAATGGCTCATCCCAAATAAGGAAATCATAAAGGTATATGTAATGTCCCCACTATTAAGGTCAGTTTGGGACTCATAATAATTAAAGAGAATTGATAAGATCACAATAATTCCAACTAAACATTTCATATCTTTAAATAGTTATCTAGATTGAAATAATTCATATTTGAATGTTCTCCAAAAAATATGTTTGGATCATATTATGACATCCATGAAGGATGCCCTCCACCAAGTATATACTTGGGTCATTCTATGACATTCGTAATGAATGCCCTCCACCAAGATTACACTTGGATTTTTTTATGACATTTGACAATGAATGCCCGCCACCAAGTTATACCTAGATCATATTATGACATTCAAAATGAATGCCCTCCACTAGATTATACCTAGATCATATTATGACATTCAGAATGAATGCCCTCCACCAAATTATACCTGGATCATATTATGACATTTAGAGTGAATGCCCTCTACCAGGTTATACCTAGATTGTATTATGACATTCAGGATGAATGCCCTCCACCAAGTTATACTTGGATTGTATTATGACATTTAGAATTAATGCCCTCCACCAAGCGTAACTTGGATTATACATTTAAAAATTATATATATTTAAACTTTTATTCTATTATACATTTCTTATTGTAATATAGAATCATGAACAAGTGTATGTATATATATATATACATATATATACATACATATACATATATATACATATACATATATATACATGTACATACATATATATACATATATATATACATATATACATATACATATATACGTATATACATATATATGTATATATATATGTATATATGTATGTATATATATACATATATATATATGTACATGTATATATATGTATATGTATATGTATGTATATGTATGTATATATGTGTATATATATACATATATATATATACATACAAATATATATACATATGTACATATGTATATATGTATATATGTATATGTATATATATGTATGTATATGTATGTATATACATATATATGTATATGTATGTATATCTATATGTATATATACATGTATATATACATGTATATCTATATGTATATATACATGTATATATACATATAGATATACATATATATATACATATATATGTATATACATACATATACATACATATACATATATATGTATATACATGTATATATATACATATATACATGTATATACATATATACATATATGTATATATATATATATCTATATGTATATATATACATATATATATACATACATATACATACATATATATACATATACATATACACATATGTATATATATATATATTTGTATGTATATATATGCATATATATATGTATGTATATGTATGTATATATATATATATATGTGTATCTATACATATACATATATATACATATACATATACATACATATACATACATGTATATGTATATGTATGTAGATACATATATATATATATATATGTATATGTATCTACATACATATACATATACATATATGTATATGTATGTATATGTATATATATGTATATACATACATATAATATGTATATGTATACATATACATACATATATATGTATATACATACATATATATATGTATATGTATGTATATACATACATATACATATATATGCATATATGTATGTATATGTATATATATACATAGATATAGATGTATGTATATGTATATATACATATATATATGTATATGTATATATATGTATGTATATATACATATACATATATATATGTATATGTATATATATGTATGTATATATACATATACATATATATATGTATATGTATATATGTATATACATATATATGTATATGTATATATGTATATATGTATATATGTATATATGTATATACATATATATGTACATATGTATATATACATATGTATATATATGTATATGTATATGTATATGTATATACATATACATATATATATGTATATACATATATATATACACATATACATATACATATATATATACACATACACACACACACACACACACACACACACACACACACACACACACACACACACATATATATATACGTAATAAGGTTCTTTTCCTAATAAAAACAATAAGGATAGCTTTTATAATTAATAAAATATAATAATTTATATAGCATATACCTCTTTAGTCCCGAACTCCTATAATTTCGGGTTTGCTGTTTAATATTTACGGTCTGTTTGGTTGCTGGCATAGGAATTGAAAATTAGAATAGAAAAATGGAATGGGAATGGAATTAAATTTTATTTTTTTAAATAAAAAAATAGATTGGGAATATGAATGGCTATTTCAGTTCCAACTATTTTTTGGCATAGACATATGCTCATTTTAGAGACAAAATTAGAATATGTCTTCCTATTCCCTATTCTGATTGAGCATACCAAACAATAAATATAAACATATTCTAATTTTCTCTTCCTATTCCAGTCCTATTCCAGCAACCAAATGGGCCTTAATGGAAGGGATTTAATTCAATTTTTTTTATTTCCCTTGAAACTCCAGGTTAAGATTTCCTTCTTTGAATGAGAGTAAATGACTTTCAATTTAATATTGAAATGGCTATGAATAATGCCAATGCCATGTGACTTTCCAATGTATAAGTATTGAATGGTGTTTGTTCCTCCTTTATTTCTTTGATTCACATATAAATTTAGTTGACTATGACTTGGCAATAATTTGACTCCTTCAATAATTATTATTTATGTTAATCTCCTATGATATAATTTATTTAATTGTTCATAGGCTATTTGCATAGTAATTTATAATTGATTTATTTGATAATTGCTTATTTAATAACATAGTTTATTCAATTTGAAACTTATAATCATTTGATATTAGATAATATAAACCTTTAATTAATTCATAACACACATTATATTCTTGACTTGGTCATTATTAAAATATGATAGAGACTCTAGTGTTAAATCATATATTTTATTAAACATCAATTTTGGGCTTATGACAGTATATATTATTGTCTTGGCTTAATATGTCCTCACAAAGAGGAGGTCCCTTAGGATAACCAAATAGGACTATCCTATAAAAACAATTCATAACGAGAAATACAAAATGAAATTATATACAAACACATAAAGAAGAAACTAAATGATTTATATGACTAAAGGAGTGCATGAAATGATTTTAGTTGTTCATTTTTGAAACCGGAAATAAAAGAATGCAATGAATGTAGCTATAGTATTAAAGATGGTGTAAATTAAATGCATACAAATTAGATCTAGAAATTGAAGTACAAAATTATAGGAAGATAAAACTATTCTAAAAAGGAAGATACAAAATGAGATCCAACTACCAAAAGTATGCAATAATGTATAATAAAACAGGTTCACCAAAATGTAACATGAAATTAGGAAGCACAAATATGCATATGCGATAGGAATTAAGATATGTATATTGATTACCCCTAATTTCATATATTATATTAGGGATAAAGAAAGAGGGAACCTTAAGCATAGCCTTCCAAAGGACCTAAACTAGATCGATACAATCCAAAGAGGATATAAGGGATGTCAGTGCTAAATCTAAGATGTTTTCCAAGATGTATACTTAACTAATCTATTTCTACAGGATGTCATTTCCCCTTATTGTTGTGTCGAGGGGGGGCGGGGGGCGAGGAGGGGATGTATCTGCTACCCTATGCAAAGATTAAGGGTGAAAAGAAAGATTCACCTCCTAGTTATTGGCTAAAGATTTTGTAACTCACTAGAACTTCAACTTACAAAAAGTGAATTTTAGGCAACCGTGTAGTGAGATAAATCTCTCTCATAGCAATACAGGAGGCTCCCTTCTTACTGTAGGTGGTTACAATAGAAACCTAACTGGAATTGACAAATGGATGGTTCTCTGAATCAATTCCTCTTTTTTCAAGAATCATTTTTCTCTAACAACAAAAAATTATAAATTAACAAAAGATATCTACTACTACAATAATACTAGCAGCTTAGAAATTAACATAAGAACAACTTTAAGACAACAATTATAACTTAACTTATGTGATTGATAATAAGAACCCACTATCTCTTACGATCAAATATTTTTTAATAAAGGTAGATGGCTAATAAGGCACAAAGTCTCTTATTAATTATCCAATTTGAAATCATATACTAGGAATTGAAACACAACATCTTTAACTCTTCATACTTGCAACCACTACTAAGCTATAGAAATCTTGTTTCTAAAAGCTCAAAGTCTTAAAGAACAAAACCAAATGCTCAAATGCTCCACATAAATAATTATAAAATTGAACAAAGATAAATTGACCAATGCAACATAATAAAACAATGATCAATTCCAAGCCTCACAATGTAAAGTCTGGGAAAATTTGCTCCTCTATTCAATTCAAAAATTTGTATCAAGAAACACAAAAAATTTAAGTTGCATGCCTAACCTTCTTGTATAAATAAAAAGATGATTATTTACAATGAGCTATCTCCTTCATATGAGAAAATAGGAGAGAGAAAGGTGGAGAAAAAATGGAAAATCCTCAACCACCTTGATTTTTTCTCTAACAAACTTCTAACTAACTAATTTGACTTATTCAAAGTTGCATGCCTAATGCAATTTGTAACTTGACTACATGTGTTGATTGCATAGTTACATGTTATCCTATACTTACAACATAATTGATCTTTATAGACACATAAATCTAATCACATAATTCGTAATTAAATTTAGTCATCTTCTAAAGCATATTTTAATTAAATATTTATTATTTAATTATTTATCTCCTAATTAATTAATTAAATTAATTGATTATAGCCTAATTAATAAATTATCAGACAACCAATAGTCTAAATTTTTCATTAAACTCCCTTCCTCTATTAAATTAAATAAGTGCTAAACCCATTTAATTTAATCTCCAAAATCCCTTTCTATTTAATTAATTAAATCCCTCCACCCACAAACTAACCCTTCAACCCAACAATTACCCAAGCTCAACTCATGCACCAAATATTCCTCTTTTAAATTAAATAGTTCATTTATTTAATTAAATCTCATGCACCAATAATTCCTCTTTTAATTAAATAATTCATTTATTTAATTAAATCTCATGCACCAAATATCCCTCTTTTAATTAAATAATTCATTTATTTAATTAAGCTCACCCACCAACCTTTTCTCTAACAAATCCATCCACCTCCCACATCATCTAGTCAATTGAGCCACCTCACCCACCTTAACTAAAACATATCACCTCCTCTTCCATGTCTAAAATCTCTCTTCAGATCACTTGCATAAAATAAGGCATGATTTATTCCCTCTGACTCAAGCCCAAGTCCACTCTCATGCCACATCTCTCTCATCCATCTCTAAACACATAAATCCATCTCCTCCACATATGTTAGTCAACTGAAGCCTATCTCACACCTCACTTAGTTAACTATCCATCAATATTCCTTATCTCCTCCTCACCCAATTGCCTATAAATTAAACACGTTGTTCCTCACAAATCATCCACCTTCTGAGTAGAATTATTATACCATTTTGAGAGGTAATTACTTTCAAAGCACTATTTGGCGATACTCATATTTCTATGCATCTCTCGAATCCATTCAATGTTAAAGCTTGAGCACTAGATTTGAGCACACATCCACATCAACACATCAAGAAGGCTACATGGAGATGCATGTTTGCATGTTATATTATTTAGTTTCCTTATTGGTTTATCATATATATTTGTTAATTGAATTAGTTTGTTAGATGTTTGGCTTTGACTTTATATCTTTTGCATCCTTATTCTAACACATACAATCTTTACATGTAATATTTCTATTTTCATTCTACTTAAAACCATATAATTTTTTTTAAGTATTCACATAGTCTCAACTAGCTCCCCAAACTTTCGCAATGATTCACATACAACTCTGGCATCTAGTTCACTAGTGTATTCTAGAACCATTGTGATCTTTTAGAATGTGCTTTCTACTTTTAAAATTTATTTTCTATAAACCTCTTATTTTCTTTGTAGATAATCTAGTGAACACTTCCAACATGAAAATGTGTTCATCACACTAATATTGAAGTCAACAACTTCAAGCTATAAGTGAATTGCTTCAGTGAATTGTGCAAGTATTTCTTCTTCTTTCCTGAATTCATGGTTTTTAGTGAGAACTTCGTATGATGACTTTTTGAAATAATAGTCGATCATGTCTTCTTGGTTCTTTATCTAAACCACTTCTTCCTTTGTGTCTTTTGTAAGCTATTGCAAGACTTGTTATTTATTAGTCATCGAGTGCATGTAATCATGATACATTTAAACAAATGAGATGGCCTCATACTCGCATAAGACATCCATACCAATTTCCATCATGTTGTTATAGACACCAATATCCCCATCCAATAAATTTAGTTGATGATTAAGTGATTCTTAAATATTATTCAATTTAGCAATAGTTTCCTTTCCTTTCATCAACAGCATGTACACATCTCAAATGACTTCAAATCTTTGTGATTCAATGTTGTTAGCCCATTCATCTACAGTTTGTGCCTATCATTTTATTCTTTGTGTGCACTCAAAAGAAACAAGTTCAACACTTGAGGAAGATTTCTTTATTTTTTCATTGGTTTTCAAGAAATGCACATTTTCCTTCTTCAGTTTTTTCCCTCATAACTTGTCATTCTTCTGAGTTAACAAGATAATTGCATCTTGTGCATCTTGTTGTAAAATCATAGAAGTTTGTTTTCCAAGCTCAATTCTAGAGAACTTGTAATCATTGGTTTGTATTTCTTCCACTGGTTTTCCAACAAGAGGTTCAACAACTTGACCATACTTGATATTATTATCATCAACTACGATTTGAGAAATAATTTTGGCTTTATTGTTCTAAGAAGCCTTTGGTCTGAAAATTTCGCTATCAAACTCACCTAGTGGGATTTCTTCCTTCTTCCTCTTTTGCATGATGGTACGTAACCATGGGGGTGAGCTGAAAGAAGAGGTACTACCAATTGTAGTAGTAGTCACCATGGTTTGTACTGGATGATCTTGCATGTCAATTCTAACTATAGAAGGTTCCTCAATTTGAATGGCCATAGGTACAAGACAAAATTTCTTGAACTAAGCTAAAGTGATATCAATTAGTGTCATGGACTAAGTTGAGAAAAAAGAGACTAACATAGAATATGTATCAAATACATTCTCATAATTATATTTAATGCCTTCTATTTCCAAAGCAGGTGCAACCAAGGAAATGAGCAATGTTGGAGTCACTATCATAGGATCCTAAAGAGGTGGATGTTCAGTGGAGAATGTATCCATAGCCATTCTCAAAGGTGAATCAGGTAATTCATCTAATACAACTGTTGAATTTGAGAGATTTTTTGTCATGTGAACATCTATGGAACATGGAACTAAGGATGTGAGTTCCTTTTTTTTTTTCCCATCACCATCACTATAATTAATCTGAATTGCTCAGGATCCAATTTATTTTATCTCAAGTATTCTACCAGTGTTCTTTCCTCCTTTGATTGTAAGCTTTGGTGGACACTAGACAAGAGGCTCAATTACTGAAGATGAAGTCCCATCTTTTCCTTTAACCTTTATCTCTGACATCATGTTGATCGGGCAAATAGAATCAAAATATTTCCTAGGTTTGATCTTGATACACTTAAGGCTTCTCCTCTTTAACCAATTATTGGTATTATCAAGGATAGGCTAAATATAGTCCCATATGAAGGTGTTTTCCTTACTTGACTAGGTAGGAGGAAGGATAGGCAACTTCTATATCTAATACTAAATATAGTTAGGATCCAAAATTTGATCACCATCTTCAACCCCATCAGGGATTGATACAAGGTTGAAGTCTACTATTTGTTTTAATGTCAACAAAATATAGTCTAAGAGTAGGATAACCACCTCAGTATACAAATCAATCTAGGTGATATACATGTATTAATTGCTTCCTCATCTTATCATTCATCCCTCTCTAGTCATAACAACTCATTGTCATGAACTTCTTTAAAGTGATCCTTTGAACCTTGAATTTTAAGTTCTTGTCTTTAGGAACAATATCTATGGAATACCTCACAAATATTCAAAGGATTCCTTGAAGAAATTCTCACTAATGGTCTATGCAAGTCACAATGATAATCTCATACCTCAATGAGCTGCTTGGATAGCTCCATGAGTATAATCTTACCCTTGAGGCATCTAGGTAGAGTGTACAACTCTCCTTTGAAGCATCCAACTTGTAGATATATAAAGTTAGGAAACTGTGGGAACATGTAATTGCACTCATTGACTTTATTCAATGCTTCATCACACATATTCTTTTTGGGATTTCTTTGTCAAACAAACACATGTAATTCAAAAAGAAGGCATCTTATAATTTGTGATTATTCAACTTTATTTGAGAGTTAATTGATCATAATATTCCAAAATATGCACCAATGAACTATCACCTTTGGTTGATAAACCTAAAAGGGAACCTAGGGAAACAAAAATATACACCATGTAAGAACTTATGTTGAATACTCTTATATCCTTCACACTCACCAATTGTTCGCAGATTCAATCACTTATCAATTCTACCCAAAATACTATTTTTTTTTCTCTTATGGTGAGATTAATATATTTGTACATCTAGGATTAAAAGAGAGAGTCTTTTATCCCTTCTAGATGGCTAATAAATGTGATAAGATCATTGATTTCTTCCTTGAAATCAAAATGACACACATCCTTTGTCCATCTAACAAGATTTGGCCTCTTGTTGATCGTCTAGTTGACATTAACATACCTGTAGCATTCAACCATGTCATTATTCCATCTTTCTAATGCCTTTTGTTTGGTAATGTTAGTTACCACTAGAGTACGAAGAGCATGCAAGATGCAACCAATAGTCTCTAGATCAAGGCTAATGATAGTATTGTCATTTTTATCTCTAATAGTTTGAGAAGATGCATGAAAATGTTTGGTGCGTGCAAGGATGAACTTAAGTTCATAAGTTGACTAAGGAAAATTAGATAACATGTGTTTATGACTTATCTTGATCTAAATCATATTCTTAGTGGCTTGAGCATTGACTCTTATGAGGAAATCTTCAATGTACATATGTGTTATATTAGTACCTTGAACCTCTTCAGTATAAGAATTTACTTGATATGGTGGAATGGAGCTGTGGTGTTGATCATATTGGTATTTCATCTTCTTCTTGTCTTTTCCTTTTGCTAGTGCAATCTCTTTTAACATCGCAAAATGTTGTCCCTGTGCAAGTGTTACATGAAAGTTCCATAGTATAAGAACATCATCATATGAGGGGTCCATATCAAGCTTTTGTTGTGTAAAAACATGGATTTAGGCAAGGTGTGAATAGGGAAAGTGTATGAAATGATTATGTACAATGAATGATCAAAATTTTAAAACTCAAAATGGTACAAAAATAACTAGAAAAACAAAAAATGGGTTTTTTTAGTGTGCATAACATGCATGGACACTATATTTTAATTTATGAAATTGAGGAACAAATGAGTAGAAAATGGATAATAAATGAGATACATGACACACTTTTATGAATGTGATTCATGATATTTTATTTGGCAAGCATGTGGGAAATACTTTTAACCATTGTGAAGTCATATGGAGGTTCATGAAATGCATACTTTTGATTATCTTATTTAATGTTATGTAATGTAAGTTCGTATTTTATGTGTTTCCATCAATGCCAAAGGGGGAGATTTTAGCCCCAACTGATATTGTAATTTCTAGTTAGGTGATGATGTTATGAATGTATGTATCAAAGTCATATCAGTTGTTATATTGTCATTGATGTCAAAGTATTACTTGGCTAGACATTATGCTAACTCATGAATGTATTTACATTTACCTCTTGATAACCTTATTATGAAAAATGCTTCAATCTCATCCATATCATCTTCAGTTTTAGATTCATTTTCTTCTAGATCATTTTTAGTTCTAGACTCATTTTCTTCTTTGATTTTCTTCTCTTTCTTTGAATTGTTGATGGTTAGTGAAGACTTTAAAGAATTTCCCATTGTAAACATATTGTTATGATAATTGTTCAACTCAAATGAAGTCAGTCGACCAACTAGACCATTAGGTGTCAACTCATTTCTAGGAATATCTCTTACTTCTTGAATAGAAAAAACTTAGCATAAAAAAATAGAAAAATTCTCAAAACTTTACTTACAATTTAGAATCCAAAATGGCTCCTCTTGTAACATTGATTGCAATCACAACATTTCTGATTCAGTTCACATTCTCACCTTCTTTGATTCTCATGTCATCATACTTACCTCTAAAATTTTCATCTTTGGCTCTCCTTACATTGTCATCTCCTCTATCTACTAGATTCAGTCTATCCCATATTTGATTAGCATTGGAACAGTTCTCGGTATCATAAAATTCAACATTAGTTAGAGAAAATTCAATATTAACCATCATATTATTATGATTCCTCTTCTTATTCATTTGTTTCACAATCAGGAGACCAACAATGTGTAGTGTATTCATTATCCAACTAATGTGTGACATTATCTCCAATACTAGAAAGATGTCACTTCATTTGGTCTTGTCATGAGGAAAATTTCTCCTTATTCAACTTTGGTGGCTCTCTCTTATACATCTTTGATGTTTAGCTCAAGTTCCTTTAAATGTTTTCAGGCACTCATTTCTGATAACAAAATTTTAGATAACTAAGGGAGGGGGGGGGGATGAATTAGTTATGTCCATTTATCTCATAGTACCTTCAAACTTTGCTTATTTAGATCTCTTTTCTTTCTCATTCATTGTTTGATCTCTCTCTTGAATCTTCTTTCACTTTGTACTGTGAGTTGGCTGCTTAACAACATATTTTTCTCCCTTCATGACTTGGTTTACTTGGCTCAACAACCTTCTTGTACCTTTTCTAGCTTCGCACTATGATCTCTCCTTAGCAATATGTTCAACAACTTTGAACCAACAACATAAAATTATCTTTTTTATCTTCCTCAAATGGGTTTCTCAATTCTTATATATCCTTCCATCTTTTGCTGCTTAATCAGAATCATTAATCTTAGGTTTATAACATATTTCCTTCATACAACAAATTTAGACACTTAGAAAATATAACCATGCATAGAACTTTATGTCCATCCTTATATATATCCTTCATCAGACACTTCTTGAATTTTCTCATCCAAGATCTCACAAAAAACTTTGACTCTCGCCTTAGACCTTCTCAAACTTCCCACATTTCATCAAAAGATAACCTCAAATTCCAATCTTCTAAACTTGTTTATCTAGTTGTCTCTTGATAAACATAACATTTACTCAGGAAACATAACACTTGGTTCATATTGACTTGCTCAGGAAACAACATGTTTTCCTTTTTTATTTACCAATTTCTCATGCAATATTGTAGCCACTCAGTCAATACATTCTTCCTTCATTAACCTTGAGACTCAGTTAAACTTGTGTTCTTCAATACTTCTTAACAATATTGTCCAACTCATTCAAGTAGCCATTGAATACCTTACATATTAACTATGTTTTCATCATACTTTTTTCAAAGCCTCTTCATTAGTCTAATGCTATGGTACTTTCCTTAGTTAGCATAATGTCTCGCCAATTAAGACTTTGACATCAATGATAATATAACAATTGATATGACTCTGTTATATACATTCATAGAATCATCACCTAACTATTAATTATAATATTAGTTGGGGATAAAAATCTCCCCCTTTGGCATTGATGGCAACACATAACATAAGATTTACATTACAAAACATTACATAAGATAATCAAATTTATGCATTGACAACAATACAACTTTGCAATTCCAGTTTTTCAAATTTGGTACTCCATTTGTATCTTTAGTGACAACAATCTTCAATATCTTCAACATTTCTCCCTCTTAGGATATGATCTCTAATTTTAGGTTATGTCTTCTACCATCATCTCTACAACAACTTTCAAGCTTATTATGTGCAACTATCCCCATTTTCATTACTCTTAATTAGTTTATCTATTCAGTTTATTCTCTCTTTTACACTTCTCTCTTTTTCATACTTCTCTCCCTCTTTGACACTTCTCTCCCCCTTTGACAAAAATGCCAAAGGTCATTATAAATTTCAATGTGAAACTTATAAAATAGTGTATTTACCCTACTACCTTTCATGTACAGATTACATCAGTTTCATCATAGTTAGCTTCACAACTTTAGAAATACTCCTCAAGTGTGAACACTTCTCCATCAACTCTAAAAAGATATTACAATTCATTTATGAATTGATGCAACATGCAGCTTCGCCCAGTGAATTTTGGATAGGGGCAAGAAATGGAAATACAAGAAGAGTAACTGAGAGGGGAGAGGTGAATCAGTTACTGCAAAAATAATTCCATATCCCTTAGATGTCAATACAAACTTCTTCCTAACCCAAATCCTTGTACTGCTCACTTAGAACTAGATATGCATTGTAACTCGGTTAACAAAGTAATTTAATATATTAATGTGTATTATCCTCAGTAACTTAGTTGCAGAAACATAAAGAAGTAAGAAAATAACATGGACACATGAGACACCAAGATTTAACATGGAAACCCAATTTGGAAAACCACCAATGCAACTAGTTACAACTTTTCAATCTTCTAAAGTGAACCCCATTAGGAGTCAACCCTGTTAAAGGTTACAAAGCACATGGTTAAGTGTGAAATTGTTAGAGGATTTGAATCACCCTATTAGGAGTGGCCTCATTAGTAGTCTTTGTATCACCTATATTAGTAGAGTAACATGAACACTAATGTATAAAAAGCATTCTCAATACTAAAAACAAGTAAACACTTATGATAGGACCAATTTGTTATCACCAAAAGTGGAGGCAAACCAAGAATGGTAAGCTCCAAATGGTATAACACAATGATGCAATGGATTTGTCCTTGATTTTAGGAATGTATGCTCACAAGTTATGCTTCAAACTTCAAATGTATGGACGGGGTGAATGAAACAAGATTTCAACAATGGAGTCATGAAGTGATTTTGCCATTATAATGGTATTTTGGTAGTTTATGAGCTCTCAAAATAGTATTATAACTTTGCATGGAAGGTGGATGATTTTAGTGAAGGAGGAGGGTTCAATTTATAGGCCAAGGGCTTGAGGGATGGAGGGCTAAGATGCAAGGATGGAAAGATGTTGAGGGAGGGCTAGGATGCACCTAAAGGGGAGCACATGGATTGTGCTTGTTTAGCATCAATAGGGAGTGGACACTTGTCACAAGGAGGATGGGTGTGAGAGGATAGGATAAGGGTTGGTCAAAGGCTTGATGAGGGTGGTTGAGGATGTAAGAGTCATAAGTGAGGATGTAAGAGCCATTTATGGCTTTGTAAGAGCATTGAAGGCTTATGGTTGGGATATTTTGGAGGGAGTTGAGATTGTTGACTTTGATTGGTTTAGGAAAGTCTTAAGCTCACTTAGAGAATGTGACAAGGTTAGGGGAGGATTAGGCTTGGTTTAGGATTAGATTAAAGATGTTAGAGATGTGCAAGTGGATGGCATTCATGAGGGTGGGTAAGTTAGTGGCTAAGCTAGGTTAGTATGGGTGGATGGGGTGGATTAGGCTAAATTGAGGATTTAGGATAGGCTTAGGGGTTATTAGATTTGAGGGCTTTATTTATTAAAGTGATTTATTTAATAAACGAGGGTTTTGGAATTAGATAGGAGAATAGGATTTAATTGATAAATAATAAGTTATTTGATTTATCAATTTAGGACTATAGATGATTAATTAAATTAATCAGCTAGGGGATGGAAAAGGATTAATTATATAAGAATTTAATTAATGATGCCTTTAGAGGTAGCTAAATAGGATTACCAAAGCGGTGCAATTGATTTTAGGTGTCTACATTTTGCCCCTCTTTGACATAGTGTTGAGACAACACTATTTCAAAGAAGTTTGAACAGAGACGACAAAAGGAAGATGTTTTAGCAACAAGGTTGCCCCAGTCTCGGATAAGAATAGGAGAGACTAGACTTAGAGATGCCCCCTCAAGAAGGCGGTAGAGAGAGAAGATGAGGCTCGACGGCTTCTTGAAAAATACAAGAATCCTGGATAAGCAAGGAGACTCAAATTGGCAAAGAGAAGGGGTTGAATTAGCTCAAACTCTCACTACAGGAGAATGAGAAAGGGAGAAACATATGCACAAGAGGAAGAAAGCTTAAGACATTCCAGGATTGGGGGGAGGATGAAGGAGTGGAGTGTTATGAAAAGGAATCCAGGAGAGGGAGAAGGATGAGGGGATTATGGAGATGGAGGGAATCCATTGAAGCGGGTTGAGCGGGGGGATACTTCAAAGAGAAGGACCACCACGTAGTTGAGCATTAGATTTGCTATAGGACGATTGGTTAATTGCCAAGGTTACCAAGAACATCAAAGCCATTTTACCAAGTGTCCAGAGGACTGACGAATGGATGCAAAACAAACACACAAGGATTGCCCCAGCATCGCACATGAATTCTAGAGGAAGCAGCGTGGAAGCGATACGAGGTAACCCACAAGCAGAAAAGAAAAACAAATAAAAGATGTAGAGGTGCGAGTTAGCGAAAGGAGGCAGTGGAAGAGCTACAAATCGACAGATCAAGATAGGTTACAATGGGACAAGCTTTGTTTTGTTCATGGTGTGGGAAATGGGAATGTTTTTGAAGGGGGGGACCAAGAGGGGTAGTGAGGGGGGGGGGGGGGGGGGGGGGTTATAAGGGGCCGGAAGGGGGCCAGAAAGGTTCATTTGTGCTCAGACGGACAAGGAGATATTGCTATGAGGAGCTTTGCATTGGAGATTATGATGGCGGGCTGTGGGCGACCAGAGCACCAGGTAGACATTGTGTGATGGGTACAAGTACAGGGGACACCAGATTGATCGGTAGGGCCAAAAACCTTGTCTTACTTTTGCTTTGTTTAAATTTTATTGCATTCCTGCGAAAGTGAAAACGCAATCCCGCAGGCACGGGTCCGACGAGAACGTGAGTAGGATCAACGAAATTGCGATCTCGCGATAGTAGCTTAACCGCGTAGGACTAAAAGGGGTAGCAAACATTTTGAGCAGGATCGCGATCCTTGGGTAGGAGTTTCTGCAGGAGTGTGGGAATACAGGCGAGATCGCGTTCCCGCAAAAAGGAACACGAGTTAGGGCGTGAAAATGCGTTCCCGCCAGCCAGGGATGACAAGAGGCGACGATAGGCAAAGGCACGTTTCTGCTAGAATATAGTTCGACGGAAATGCCAGATGGGAGGTTGGCGAGGAAGCGTTCGTGGGAACGCAAGTCAAAGGGGATGGGAGAAGAGTCAAAATATGCGATCCTACGAGAAGATAAATTGGTGAGAATGCGATTTTGTGGGGGTGGGAATGCGGTCGCGGGATCGCTAGATTAAATAAGAAAATGAGGAAAGGTAAAGAAGTGAACCCACGGGAAGATAAGCCAGCGAGAACGCGAGTATGGGAGCATCGCGGGATCGCAAGTTCGCGGGAACATGGTCGGGGAAACAAAACATTGAAAAAAGGGTTAGGATGGGTAAAGGGAGGGATGGAAGATGAAAAAATGATATAGAAAGACTAATATCTGATCGATTTTGTGGTTGTGCAGTGGTCGCTGGATGCGTTAGTATCACGAGAGTGGCGAGCAGCAGTGCTGCATGCGGGAGGGATGCTGACGCCGACAGACTAGGCGAGGATTGAGGCGATCGGATTGGGTTACCTTGCGAGGTTGCCCCATACTCGAACTTACATGGCGATGGTCACAGCGCTGTGCAAGAGATGGCATAATGAGATGGCGACATTCCACCTACCGACGATGGAGATGACAGTAACACTGGAGGATGTGTATCGGATATACAAATTGTCGGTACGGGGGACGCCAGTCATGGCGACGAGAGAGATGAAAATGGATGTTGTCATTCAAAGACTGATGGGGCTAGGAGTTGAGTACAAGGTCCAGCAGGGACAGTTTTCACTGGACGAGCATTTAGATCGGGTGGCGGCGGAGAGGAGGATCTACTTTGATGTGTTAGATGGTTTCAGGGTACATTGCCCCAGATGCAGGTGGTACAAGAGTGACACTGGCACTGATTCCCATGGTGATGCAGATAGTGGATGCAGGGCACCCAGTGGCGTGAGGTTCTTTGATGTTGGCCGAGCTATACTGAGCCCTCCACCAGATAGTGTACCAGGGTGGTGGCTGACATGGGAGGAGCATTGGGTTCCCTACATTGTTATAGGTGTGGGCTTGGGAGCACATTGTCATGCTGAGGTTGTTGGGGCAGAGAGATAGACAGGTAGAGGAGCCAGTGGCATATAGTTGGGCTGAGCCCCTGACATACCATCATATAGATTCAGTAGATTACTAGAGGGTGGTCATTGATGAAATAACAATAGTGGTGTGGAGGCCATCTATGAGCTTAGGACCGTGGGCTGAGGAGGGAGAGCAGCTGCCGTACACCATATCGTCGTGTTTTGTGTTTGGATGGTGGGAGTATGTAGTAGAGTAATACAGGCCAGATAGAACACTTTGACAGTTTGGGTGGCAACAGGTGGCTCTAAGAGAGCTACATTGGTATCAGCGGGTCACACGTGAGCTAGTGTCGGTGTACGGGCCATCCCTATGACACGACGAGCTATTAAGAACATGGCTAGAGTAGGAGCCACAACAGTGGGTTTGGTTTGGGGGGTTAGCAGATGTGGGCTCCACTCAGGAGTATCGGGACACATGGGTGCGATCGAGGCCGGTGGGGAGAGCACAGGGGACGAGGGCGACGATGGTGACGGGCGAGCTAGCCTAGGTAGCCCAATAGGGGCGCTATGTGGCCAGAGGATTACGACAGCAGGCAGCAGTGATTTCCCAAGAGGAGGAGCCAGCTCGACAGAGGAGGAGGGTTGAGGAGAGGGGAGCTCAGCCAGAGAGGAGAGCAAGGGAGCGATAGGAGGTGCCAGAGAGAGGAGGAGAGCAGGGGGTAGAGGGGCAGGGGCCATAGAGGCCAGTAGGAGGAGATGCAGGGGGATCATCTACCCAGGGAGGAGATGATGGATTGGTAGGGCGTTATGCCTCTTTATAGTAGGCTCATGAGGCCGTTAGCCAGTTGCTCTAGGATACATAGTAGGAGCGAGATCAGCTCTGAATAGAGCGTGATCAGTTTAGACATGAGCGGGATATAGCGCAAGGGCAGGCAGATAGGACAGGGCTTGAGGTGGACAGACTGCAGATGGAGCTGGGGCAGACGGAGGGTAGGCTAGAGGTGGTGAGCCCAGAGAGGCTGGCAGCGTAGGGGAGGTTAGATGCACTGGTGGCAGGGGTGGCAACATTAAGAGCGTAGGTAGCAGTGGGAGGGGGCTTGGATGAGCTGAGGAGACTGCGGGCCGAGGTGGAAGATCTGAGGGAGAGGGTTGGATTTTATCGGGGCAAGTATCATGCAACAGTGCCAGCAGCCCAGATTGAGCATTACAGGCGATCGAATCGGTCAGGTACAATAGGGAAACATATAGGGATGCAGGGTGGAGGGGACAGTAGATGGAGCATTGGGGGCTCACAGAGGATAAGCGGGTCTTAGCACATAGTGCATAGTCACAAGTCAGGACATAGCCAGAGGCGAGACACAGGAATGGGGAGGGATGATGCAGAGAGCTCCGGGATAGGAGGGGGATTGATGAGGCCACCACCTCCACCACTAGTAGCACCAAGGGCAAGGAGGGAGGCAGAGCAGTGACTAGTGATAGGCTGGATTTTTGTCATATGATGAGTATTTTGTGTAGAGCGGCCATTTTTGGGATACATGGAGATTTTTGTGCGGGCTCAGACCCGTTTGTATGATATGGACATTTGGATATTGATGGACTGTTATTATTTCATTCTTTCATTGATATATAGATATGATGATTCTGGTGCTATATGTATTATGGACTATTGATGTTACATATAATGTTTCAATACATGCTAGATAGATAGTGATGTTTTGCAGATATTGCTGACGATTGGTGATGCAGGAGGATATATGCTATGTTTTTATGATTGTGCTGACAGTTTGTGATGCAGGATGTGATTTTTGATGACATTGTGTATAGGATACAAATTGATTGTGATGTGATTTTAGCTATGATAGTGTAGATATGATGTGTTTTTAATTTATGATATCATAGATGTGATGTGATCCTTGATGCCATGATTTTCTTTTATGATGGTGTAGATGTGATGATGATGAGATTTCCTATAGTATGATAGGTTTTTGATATGATGATGATGATGTGTTGTTGCTCTATGATAGATGTGATGTGATCCCAAGAAATTGATTGCTTTGGAGAGTATTTGATATGATGTTGTATGATGATAAATACAAACTATAAATGTAAAATGAATCACCAACTAAAGGATAAGCAATAGATTTATGATGCGAAAAATGAATATAATGTCATGACACTGAGGATATGTTAACACAAACTAAAAATGGATCAAAGATTAAAACAAATAAATTGATAAAATAAAAAGAAAATACACAAAATGAAGTACAACTTTTAAGGATGAACGTTTAATGCTAAAATGAAAACTAACCTGATGAGAAATGGTGATAATGCTAAAAAAAAATGAAGCACAATCTAATGATGAATGACTATGCTAAAATGAACCACAATCTAATGATGAATGACTATGCTAAAATGAACCCGAAGAGAGAACAATGAATTTATGATACGCTAAAAGAACACAAACTAAAAGGTACATCTATGATTTATGATAATCCTGCGAGAATAGCATAAAAAGATCGAGCATAATGATATTTCATGATATGATAAAGGATACAAGTGATGATAACATACGAGATTGTTTAGAAGATGCAAGACAAACAATGATGGTGGAATAAGATAGCCAATGTTTTGACTTATGATAGCATTCTATGATATGGAAAGTGATCGTAGGAGATACTGACTCTAAGGAGAATAATGTTGGAAAAAGAGTAACCAAAAAACTCGCAGTCAGGAGGATAGCAGATATTTGAGATCTAGGCTAGTAATTTATGATAGGGATCACATCATGATGAGAGTAAATAAGTTTGCATGTTCGAGGCTTTGAATCAAATGATTCGGAGGATGTAAAAAGTGATAGTTTCAAGGGAGAGGCGTGATGACAAGGAGGAGGATAGTAGTGTTTCTAAAAAATGAGATGCAGGTGAAACTTGAGCGTGGGGTACTTCGGGAGGAAGTACCACTATGTAGTGTAAACACTTAATTTGATATAGGATTGTTAGGGATCTACCAAGGTTACTAAGAATGTCAAGGCCTTTTTCCCAAAATTCCATAGGACTGACTCAAACAGGCACGCAAGGATTGCCCTAGCATCACACGTGAGTCTCAGAGAGATTAGTGTTGGAACGATGTTGGATGATCCACAAGCAAACAAGATTACCCAAGTGCATCATGTTTTATCAAAAGAGGAAAACATGTTTGAAATATGCAAGGATAATATCAATTGACTCTCAATCAACGAAAGACTGTGATAGAAACCAACCTCCTTAGGTGCTCCAGTCAAAACACAACATGATATGAAATGATCATGGCGATCATGAGGAGGAAACTAAAAAAGGTACGTGGAAACAATCAACCAAAAGGATAAAAATAAAAAAGATCCCGCAAAGTGAAAAAGGAAACGTTTGCCAAAGAGATCAACTGACGAGCTACTAACGGGTTGCAAACAAGACTTGGATAGTATGTACAAGTGAAATTAGTTAAGGACATGTGAACTTAAGACTAGATGTCAAAACATAGTAGGTATATGCGTGACAGGGGAAAGCTCAGGATGAGGAGATAGCGTTGTCACAATACATGGTTTTGTTGAGGTGGGTTTATGTAAAGCGTGATTTATGTACAGGGGTTCGGATACTGCTATATTCATATAGGTAGATGGGAGACAAGGGTTAGTGCAGGGGGTATGAGACACATGTTTACATGGGTAGTATATGTTACATATGGTAAGGATAAAAGGCATGTGATAGGGTAGATCTAGGAAAGTACAATGGTAGGGTACATCAAGTATGGTACATGGGATGCTATAAATGAGACGGGGTGTTACACAGTGTGAAGTGCTAGAGGATCATGTTTGCGAAGTATGACGAATAATGATAAGGAACACCTTTGGAAAAATAGGTGGGATGAGTGGTAGGATATGGAGGGGCGGTAAAGGGTTGTGTGTCAATAATAGATAATGGAAGAGCTGTAGTACACCTGGTGCCTATTTGCTAGGTTTTCACCAGGGACCTATCCAAGGCACTTGAATTGCCAAGTTTTCACCATTGGACGCTTGATTTTATGCCCTTTTCCTTTCCTTGATTTGCAAATTCTATCCTTAGGCATAGAATTTCTTGAGGTGAATAATGTTGGTAGGATCATTTAGGACTTCACCTTCAAGGGTAGATAATTGGTAGGCTCCTGAGCCGAAGGATGTCGTGACCACATAAGGACCAAGCCAAGTGGGCTCGAACTTGCCCTTCTTTTCTCTATCGGCCTGAACCTTCATATTCTCTTTAAGGACCATGTCACCTTCTTGAAAACTGTGTGGATGGACTTTCCTGTTGAAATTGTGCTTGAGGCAAATTTGATAGACCATGAGATGGTCGTAGGCCTGTTGCCTTCTTTCATCAAGTAGATCAAGTTGAGTAAGTCAAGCCACTCTATATTCCTCATCAGATATTTGTCCTCGGAGAGAAATGTGGAGTGATGGAAGTTCAACCTCAATAGGCAAGACTGCTTCAACACCATAGACCAAGGAGTATGGAGTTGTACTAGTGGCTGCACAGAATGAAGTGCGTTATGCCCATAGGGTGAGATTAATTTGCAAATGCCAATCACGGCCGGAGTCATTGACAACTTTCTTGAGGATTTTGAGGAGGGTTTTATTTGTTGCCTCAGCCCGACCATTACCTTGTGGGAAATATGGGCTAGAAAAGCGGTGATGTATGCAAAGGGAAGTGCACAATTCCTCCATATTTAGGTTTTCAAAATTGCCTTCGTGGTCTGTGAAAATGGTAGCGGGGATGCCAAAGCGACATATAATATGATATAATATAAACTTAGACACCTGAACTCCCATGGCAGTAACAAGGGGAACTGCTTTGACCCACTTAGTGAAATAATCAGTGGCGGTGATTATCCACTTGTGCCCTTCTGAAGAAAGTGGCGCAATAAGACCGACAAGATCAAATCCCCAGCAGGCAAAAGGCCATGGTGGTGCAATGGGCTGTAAGTCCTGTGCTGGAGCCCGGATTAAATTAGCATGTTGTTGACAAGGTAAACATCGTTTCACAAATTCACATGCATCCTATTCTAGAGTAGGCCAATAATATCTAGCCTAAAGGATATGCTTTGCTAGCACCATCCCGCTCGTGTGAGCACCAAAAAGTCCAGCGTGTACCTCTTTGAGAGCCATTGTAGCCTCATTTTGATCTAAACATCGAGAGAAAGTATCATGATAACCACGATGATATATTTATCAGTAATTTGGTCCTGAGACTTCACATATTCAAACCTCACATGCTTCTCTTGAACTTATTGCCTCAAGTAATGATACTTGATTGATATGTTCTTTTTCTTTACATGCATCACTAGGTTTTTTGAAATATTTATAGCACTTGATTTATCACAGTAAATAGAGATAGACATGATTAGTTCTTCTTGCATTTCTTTCAATAATTGTATATCCAAAGGGAGAAGTATACCTAAAGGGAGAATTGAAAAATACAAAAAGGGAGAAGTAACCCAAAGTGGGAGAAAGATGTATGAAGTGGAGAAGTATGCAAAAGACTGGAGAAGACTTTTGTTTCTTCTACAGATACAAACCAAGTTACAAAGATTCTACTCATGAAGACAAAGAGCTAAAAAAGTTGTATCGTTAACAATGCATGCGTTTGATTATCTCACGTAATGTTTTAACGTAAAATCATATGTTATGTGTTGCCATTTATGCCAAAGGGGGAGATTGTTAGCCCCAATTGATAATCTAATTGGTAATGCTATAAATGTATGTAAATGAGTCATATCAGTTGTTATGTTGACATTGCCGTCAAGTCTTAATTGGCTAGACATTATGTTAACTCAATATAATGTTATATCATTAGATTGACGAAGGGGATTTGAAGAAAGTATGATGAAGAAAAAATAGATAATTATGCTATTCAATGAGCACTTGAATGAGTTGAACAATGATGATACAATGATGGTCTAATTATTTTACAATCATGGAATATTGAGAAGTATTGAGGAAAACAAGCTTAACCAAGTGACAAGATTAAAGAGGGAAGACTATATTCACTGATTGACTACTATGTTTCCCAAGTGATTGGCAAAGAAAAAGAGAAAATTTAGTGTTGCTTGAGCCAGTCTAATATTAATTGAGTGAATGATATGTTTATTCAGTAACAACTGGAAGAACAAAAGTGAAAAACATGGAATCTAAGGCCAACTTTTGATGACAACATGGAAAGTTTGAGATGTTCAAAGGTTATAGTCAAAGTTTCTTACAAGATATGCAACTAAGAAAATTCAATAAGGATCTAATAATGGAGATTGAAGAAGGATGAGGATGAGCATAAAGTTCTATTTTCTATATGGTCGAATACATTGAATTTTAGATTGATGATTGTGATTAAGCAACAATAGATGGAAGAACATAGAAGCATGGAGAAATATATGTAAGGACAAGATCAAGAAAGTATTTGTTGTTGATCATTGTTGCTGGTTATGTTGATAATGTTATTTATGTTGATGTTGTTATGAATGCAAAGTATTGAGAAGAATAATAGGAAATGAAAATCAAGCAAAGGAGACGAAAGAGAGGAGAAAAGTTGATGAAAATGAAGGTGTGAATAAGCTAAGTGAGAGATCAAAAGAAGAAAGAGCAAGGAATAGAGATCTAAACAAGAAAAGGTAGTTTCCTTTTGGAAATATAAGAGGAGTAATTGACAGGGGAGGGGTGAATCATTTACCACAAAAAAAAATCCAAGATCCCTTAAGATGTTAGTATAATATAAAACCAAAACTTTGCTAAAACTAAAATATTGTTGTAACTCGATTAACACAAGAACACTTAGTTTACACTAAGAATTATTGTCACTTGGCAAACACTGAAATAATCACTTCTTAAGATGCTTAGTGTGTTTAACCTTAATTAACTTAGTTTTAGAATCATAAAGAAAATAACATGGACACAAGAGACACCAAGATTTAACGTGAAAATCCAATTTGGGAAAACCACCAATTGCAACTAGTTACTATTTTTTACTCTTTTGATGTGAGCCCTATTAGAAGCCAACCTTGTTAAAGGTTACAAAACACACTATTATGTGTGACCCTATTAAAGGATTTAGTTCACCCTGTTAGGAGTGGCCTTGTTAGAAGTCTTCAAACACTTCAATATGGAAATGCCACCTTGTTAGAGGATTTGGTAAATAGCTGTTAGGCTAACTCTATTAGGAGACTTGATTCACTGCTACAATTGTTAGAGAGTAATAATGACTTGACTTGATTGCTGATGCAATTATCTTTTCTAATGTTAAATCTCTATTCTAGCTTGAATAATTAATCCTCCTTGATCATAATGTTCTATACAGCTCCATCAAATCAAATACTCTGATATCCTTCCAATTCACTTAATTTATCTTTTTCAATCCCATACTTGTTTTAATTTAATCCTCAACTTGACCTTATATTTATATGATTTACCTTGTTAAGTCAGCTTGAATACACTTTGAAACAAATAATATTCATCCCTTGAGTTGGATAGAATTGACCAACAAAACTGTTAGAACCAATATGCTGATATAGGAAAATCCATTGTTAGCCGACCCAACTCAGTCAACACTAACTCAGAAAAGGATTTCCTTCTGACTTCTTTTGGTAACTAAGTGAGCTCAGTTAACACTAGTTCCATCCCAAATTTCCATTAATAACTGAGTGAACTCAGTTAACATTGGTTCTATGTTGTCTTTCTTGGAATGCTTGGCATACACAAGAAACTTCCTTCAATACCCGAGTGAGCTTGGCTAACACTGATTGCTCAATAAAAGAATTGATATTTGTGTAAATCAAAGACAACATACAATTAAATAATTGTATTCAATAATATCCCTCTTTGGCATTGATGACAAAAAAATATATCATGATACAAAGAAATTTTTAGACCAAAAAATAGAAGAAGGATAATATCCTTAGTTTCATTCTAATTCTCATCCATGAGAACTCTCTCTATCAGTGTGAATTCCCTCTAACATCAATCTATTTGATTTCTCTAATTACAATGACTGCAATTTCTCCCTCTAACAACAAACTCTCCTCTTTGACATCTGACTCAAAATTTCTAATTTCTAATATGACAAACTCTCCCTCTTTGACATCTTATGCCAAAGAAAACAATCAATGTATATTCCATGTACTTGATGTACTGATTCATATGAAATCTTCTCTATCAATACTACATTAACTTGACTAATCTTCAAAATTCTTCATTGATGCATCACTAAACATTATTTAGTGAGATTCAAATAGGGGAATGATGCCTATCTTACCTCTTAGATACAAAAATGAATCCTTAGGCAATGACTTGGTGAATATTTCTGCAATCTATTCTTTTGTATTCACATATTCCAATCTCACCTCCTTGTCTTGCACCAATTCTCTCAATAAATGATATTTTATTGCAATGTGCTTGGTCTTGGTATGCATCACTAGATTTTTGGATATGTTGATTGCATTGGTGTTATCGTAGAAGATAACAACTAGGTCCTTGATCTCCTCCTTCATACCTAACAATAATTGTTTCAACCAAATAATGTTGGAACAATTGATTACTACTACAACATATTCTACTTCTTTTGTACATTGAGATATACAATTATGCTTCTTGCTTGTCCAAGATACTAGCCTCTTTCCAAGAAAGAATGCTCCACCACAAGTGCTCTTCATGTCATCAATACTTCTTTCCCAATCAACATCAGCGAATGTTTTCAATTCAAAGTTGCCTCCTTTCTTATACCAAAAACCATAATCTTTAGTACCTTTTAGATATCTCATGATTCTTTTTATTGCCATAATATGATTTTCTTTAGGATTAGCAGAGAATATAGCCACCATGCCAACTGCTAATGCAATATCAGGTCTTATATGCACTACATATTGAATTTTTCCAATCATTGATCTATATGTAGTCTGGTCTACCTCCTTGGAATCATCATTTTTGGAAAGCTTATGTCTAGTAGACATAGGTGTTCCAACTAGTCTAGAATCTTCCATTCCAAATTTCTTCAATATCTCCTTGATGTATTTTGATTGAGTAATGTAGATACCATCCTTCATCTGTTGAATTAGCAAATCAACAAAGAATTTAATCTCTCCAAACATTGACATTTCAAATTCTTTACTCATTTCCATAAAAAAAGATCTACACAAGTCATCATTTCCAATAAATAATGTATCATCCACAAATATTTTTGCCAACACTATCTTCTTATCTGGTCCTTCTTTAATGTATAGGCTATTTTTATCATTAGCCCTTTAAAAAATGATCTTTCTAAGATAATTATGTAATTTTTCATACTAGGCTTTGGGAGCTTGTTTGATACCATACAAGGATTTGTGCAATATGCAAACCATATCCTTTTATCTAGGATCAATGAAACCTTCTAGTTGCTCAATGTAGGCTTCCTCTTCTAAGATTCCATTCAAGAATATTGATTTCACATCCATCTAATATGCTTTGAATCCTTTGTGTGTTGCATATGCAAGAAGTGTTATAACATCTTCTAGTCTTGTAGCAAGAGAAAAAGTCTCTCCATAATCAAAACCTTTTTCTTGAGTGTAACCCTTGCATACTAACCTATCCTTATTTCTTGAAACTTCTCCATTCTCATTCAACTTATTTCTGAATGCCCATTTTTTGTCAATTACATTTTTGTCCTTGGGTCTAAGAACAAGAGTCCAAGTTTTATTCCTTTCAATCTAATCAATCTCTTCATTCATTGCCTCAATCCAACTTTAATTTTCTAATGCATCTTTAACAGTTCTAGGTTAAAACTCATTAAGAAAACATGTAACTTGTAATTTGTTCCTTGTCATTGTGCCTTCTTACTAATCTCCAATGATTTTATTAGGTGCATGGTGCCTTCTGACATATCCAACAAGTTTAGGCTCGTTCTTTTTGGATTTTTGATTTATTTCACTCAGTCCACCTCACTCAAAATGATCTTCTAAATCATGCTCGAATCCCACTATCTATGACTCAGGTCCATCAGATGACTCAGTTTGCACTGGCTAAAACTCAGGCCCTTTTGATTGAGACTCGGGTCCTTTAAATGATGACTTAGGTTGCACTAGTTGCAACTTGGGTTAAATTGGGGATTTTGGGGGCTCAGTTGGTGAAGACTATTGACTGCCATTTACTTGAACTTCAAGTAAGGTATTAAGTTCATAGTAGACAAATTTTCTATAATTTTTAGGTTCTTTTCTACTTTGTTCTTCACACTCTTCTACAAATCCATCAATCTTTACATGTGCACTTTATATAACTTTGTGAGTAGAGATAGGTTCAAATATTTGTATGCTTTTCTCTTCTTGGAGTACCCTCTGAATATGCCTTCATCACTTTTCACATCAAATTTTCCTTTTCTTGACTCCTTCAAGACATAACATTTGTTTCCAGATACTTTGAAATAAAGAACAATAGGTTTATAGCCATACCATAATTCATAAGGCATTTGATCTAAGTCCTTTATTTGAAGTTGGTTTAAGGTATGACTTATTATGTTGATTGATTTCTTCTAGTATTTGATAACAACATTCTTCTCTATCATTAGTGTCTTGTACAATCCATGATTGATCTATTCTTTCTCTCTACTATGCCATTCTGGTGAGGTGTACCAAGTTTAGATACCTATCTTTTGATTCCTCTTTCATTACAAAATTTATTGAATTCATTTGAGATGAATTCACCTCCTCTATTTGACCTTAAATATTTTAGTTTCTTTCCTATTTATTTTTCAACTCTAGCTAGATACCACTTGAATTTTTGGAAAGCTTCTAATTTATCCTTTAAATACATAATTGTCATCATCCTAGAATAATCATCAATAAATAAAATAAAGTACTTATCTCCACATTAGCTTTGTATGCCAATAGGTCCACAAAGGTCAGTATGAACCAGCTCCAAGATTTCTTCAAAATGATAATTCTTGATTTTGAAACTTGTCTTTCTCATCTTTCCAATTCAACAATTTTTGCACATGCCCATATCAAGTTTCTTTAGGCTTGGAATGCCTCTAACCCTTTTATTCTTGCTTATATTGACCAAGTTATCAAAATTCATATGACACATCCTTTTATGCCATAACTAACTTTCGTCTACTTGAGATATGAAATATGAGTTTTCAATTAGATCTAGGTAAAATATATTACCTCTTGTTTGATTGCCAGTCCCAACTAGATTTCCTTTTCCATCTAGCAGCTGGGCTTTCCTATTCATAAATTATACCATGAATCCAATGTTATTCAATTATGCCATAGTAAGTAGATTATGTTTTAGTTCTTCAAACCAATAAGCATTATCATATTTGAGTTCATTATTTAGTGAAATACAACCTTTTCATTTCACATAACAAGGTTCATCATTTCCAAATTTGACACACCCACCATCATAGTGTTCCAAGTACTCAAATTTAGATTTTTCACCAGTCATGTGGTGAGAACAACCACTATAAATAATCCATGTATCATCCTTACTGACATGAGAAATGAGGGCCACCTTATCATTCTCATCATCTGAGTCATCCTTAACAAAAATGTAAACCATTTCATCTTAATCACTACTGTTAGAATCTTTTGCCATGTAACAAGATTTTGTAAGTCTTTGTAGCTTTTGAAATCATTCTTGCCTTTTTAATTTCCATGCTTCTTTGCTTATTTTCCTTCTTTTTTTGGACACCTTGCAAAAATGTGACCAACTTCTTCACAAAAAAAATAGATCAAAGGGATTTTTCCTTTGTACTTTCCTTTGTGTTTGGGAAATCTTCTTGCAAGCAATGCTTCAACGACTTCAAGATCATCATTAGAACCATCTTCATCTTCAGTATTAGAGCTTTTTCTTTTAGATTTTGTAGCTTTCATTTTCAGTGATAATTTGGCTTGAAATGAAGACTCAATGCTACTAGAGTTATGAATATAATTATCAAAATTATCTAACTCAAAGGCTGTCAACCTTCCCACTAGTGCATCCAAAGTTATATCATTCTTAGGATCACATCTCATTTCTTCAATAGCTAACACTCTAATTGCATAAAAAGGAAGAGGAGTTCTAAGTACCTTGATGACTACTATTACATCATCAATTTTTCCACCCGAGGCTCTAATTTCACTCACACTAGCTTTGATTCTTTCACTATACTATGTAATGTTCTCATCCTTATTTAATCAAATTGATCTCTAAGAATTTATGCCTTAGCTTTCCTCACATTTTCATCACCTCCATAGATATCTTTTAGATTGTTCCACATTTCATGAGTAGTAGTACAATCTTTGACTTCATCAAGCTCAACATAATTGAGAGTAGAAGCAATGCCAATCATCATTATGTTATGATTCTTCTTTTTCACAATCTGATCCCCAGTCAAAGTTCTAGTAGGTGCCACATATTTTATCTCCAAATATTTCATGCCAATGTCACCAATGGTTTCCAAATGGAGCTTCATGAGTTCCTACCATGTTTGGAAGTTATCTCTATTTAGCTTAGGAATCTCCCTTCTGTAAGACATCTTGATCTTTAGCTTAGGTCCTTGAAACCTTCTCTGTAAGCACCAAAAGCTCTGATACCAATTATTGGAAATATAAGAGGAGTAATTGAGAGGGGAGGTGTGAATCAATTACCACAAAATCAAATCCAAGATCCCTTAAGATGTCAACACAATACAAAACCAAAACTCTGCTAAAACTAAAATACTATTGTAACTCAGTTAACATAGGAACCCTTCATTTACATTTAGAACTATTATCACTTAGTAAAAACTAAAATAATCACTTCTTAATATGTTTAGTGTGTTTAACCTTTATTAACTTAGTTTAAGAATCATAAAGCAAATAACATGAACACAAGAGACACCAATATTTAACGTGGAAACCCAATTTTGAAAACCACCAATTGCAACTAGTTACTATTGTTCACTCTTCTAAAGTTAGCTTGGTTAGGAGCTAACCATATTAAAGATTAAAAAATAAACTGTCAGGTGTGACTTTGTTAAAGGATTTAGTTCACCATGTTAGGAGTGGCCTTGTTATAGGTCTTTAGACACTTCAATCTAGAAATGCAATCTTGTCAAAGGATTTGGTAACTAGTTGTTAGGCTAACACTGTTAGGAGATTTGATTCACTACTACAATTATTAGAGAGTAACAATGACTTGACCTGATTGCTGATGCAACTATATTTGTTGATTTTAGATCTTTTTCTATCTTAAATACTTGATCCTCCTTGATCATAATGTTCTTTGTAGCTTGGTCAACTTGTACACTTCGATATCCTTCCAATTTGCTTCTTTAATTTATATTTTTCAAGCCCACACTTTTTACAATTCAATCCTCGAATTGACCTTATATTTATATGATTTACCTTGTCAAGTTGGCTTGAAACACTTTCAAACAAATAATATTCATCGCTTCAGTCAGCTAGAACTAACCAACAAAATTGTTAGATCCAATATGCTGATATAGGAAAATCTTTTGTTAGTCGACCCAAATCGGTCAACACTAACTCATAAAAGAATTTCCTTCAAACTTCCTTTGGTAACCAAGTGAGCTTAGTTAACACTGGTTCCATGCCAACTTTCCTTTGATAATTGAGTGAACTTGGTTAATGTTGGTTTTGTGTTGTCTTTCCTGGAATGCTCGACATACACAGGAAACTTCCTTCAATGCCCAAGTGAGCTTGACTAACACTAATTTCTTGGTAAAATACTTGACATTTGTGTAACATCAAAGACAACATACAATTAAATAATTGTATTCAATAGTTTCCATTCTTAACAAATCATTTTACTATTACTTTCTAACCACTATAGCAAAAAATATCATAAGAAATGTGTGGACCTAACAAGTCTATGATATCCTACATGGTAACATCGATTAATGATGTTTGTAAGTCATTTAGAGAAATCCACTCTTTAAACAAAGTCAAAGAGTGATAAGGTCAAGATGATTGTTTGGTGAAATCCTCTATTTAGGTCACATTAACACTGTGTTGTAACCTTTAACAAGGTTAGCTCCTAATAGAGCTCACTTTAGAAGAGTGAAAATTTTGTGTTGCTAGTTCCAGGTGGTTTTTCCCTCCATAGGGTTTTCACGTTAAAATATTGGAGTCAAGTTTGTGAATGTTATTTGTATTAAAAGTGGTTTTGCATGTTTTACTTTTTACTACAACTCAATAACCACCAAGTTTACGGTCAGTAATAACTAAGTTATTTTACTAACACTCGGTAATGAAAAGAACAAATATTAATAGCTTGAAAGAAATTGATTGAAAGAGTTAATTGATAAGTTGGATGATATCATCAAGTGATTTCTATTCATGTTGATCTTCACTTGCTTCTACAAATCTATCACATTAGAGACACAAGATTTGATAGATTCATAAGAGAGATAATCCTTAACAAATTCTAAAATTTCATTAGCATGGATGTAGTAATGTCACATTCTAGTTGATTCAAAAAGAATTTGTGCATGAGGATCCTCTGGTTTAATGACTATGTACTTGGTCTCTCTCACATGAAGTAGATATTTTGTTAGCACCTTTGACAACTATCCTTGCCTCATACATATCCATGTTGAGTTATCCTCTGACATCTTTATAGAAATTACAACCAAGCAACATGTCATAAGAAGTAGGAATATCAACAACCAAAATGATCATCTTTATTTCCTTATTAGGGAAGGATGCACATGCAAATTGAGAATCCTTAATTTTTCATTGAAGAGTTATTTTCTTATTTTCCATAAAACATCAATTTCCAAAAGTATTTGTCAAAGTGAGACCTAATGCTTCAGCCATCTTGAATGACATTCATTATCAAAATCTCTAGAATCAATAATATAGTTACTCAACTTAAAACTATTGATTAATAAGGAGATATAGAAGACCTTGTAACTAGTTTTGTGATGTCTTTTTGCTGTCTTTTCCAGCTACTTTTTTTTAGCTACTTGTTTTAGCTTGTTCTACTCTTTGTGCTAATGCACAGTTTTTCTGGGTTTCTCAGTTTTTATTTTCATGCTACTCTATGAAAGGTTTTGGGTCCTTTAAAACTTGTTTTTACTTAATCAAAAAAATGAGATATAGAAAGGCTATATCTTTCTAAGTATCTAGTTAGAATAGTTACTAGGTCATTGGGCAAACCTTTAGGTTCTCGGTAAATTATTTGTGTTTCATATAGGTTGAGATTATTTAACAAATTTATTAAGCCTTTCCAGCTAATCTAGGTAAGATTGTAGGTATTCAACATCAGACATCTGAATCTTGGTCCTTTTAGCACGATCAATAATATCAAAATCTTGAAAGGAACTAGCTAGAGAATAGATGAAGGTTTCATCTTGAGGTTTTGGATTAGACATACTAGGTTTTAGTATACTAAAAGAATTAAGAATAACATGTGCACTTACTTGGTTATTTACTATATCTTTAGGGAGAGGGGGAAATGGTGTTCCTCTTTTAGCAAGGGTAACAGATGTTTGCACATTCATTTTTTCTTTTGTATCTTCCTCTTGTTTTCGAAGAGGATGTGTTTGAGAATGTATCATAACCAAAATTGTCTTTAGGGTCTTGATCTTCATTACAGACATACCCAATTTTAGAGTCATGAGTTGCCTCATCATCATCATTGTATGGGGCAATGTTGCCTTCCTCCTGATAAATATCTGGTAGAATGCCAAATTGTTCATTCTCAAAGTACCCCATAGCTTGATTACTTGGTTGAGTTTTGGGTGCAAGCCTCTCTAGAGGAGAGGGCAGCTTTTTTTAATTCTTAGCTACCTAATTATGAGCATTATTAGGAAATCATTTGTTAGAATATATAGTCAACCAATATAACTTTGGGGGGGGGGGGGGGTGTGAATCAATTATCCAACTATTATTACAATTATCAACCTTAATAAAACTTAACCATATGAGCAATATAATAAAAAACTAGAACAAGATACTCATGCACAATAACACTAGATATTTTAACTAGGGAAACCCTTGATCAGAGGGAAAACCTCGATGCAGATGGTACCCACAAGATGATGTACTAATATAAATATTCCTTGTTAGAGGATGGACCCTATTAGGAGTCTATGAAATACATTAAGTACATATTAGTCCCTATTAGGAGACTTTGAATCCCTGTTAGGAGATTCCAACCCTATTAAGAGTTGTAGAGGGCAGATAGACCCACTATCCAAATAGCTTTAGGGGAAAGATCAATGAACCCATTATCAAAATAATCATTGTATTATTCCTTGCAAAATAATAGAATTGTACTGTACTACTCCTTTCTCTTTTTATCCTATCAACTGGACTTCTTGTCCTTCTAATCTTGAACCAAATCATGAACTTCATATCCAATAATCCCTTGGATCACTTACTCGCATTTACTAAATACTCTACTTTTATTTGCACTTCCTTGATCACTTCACATCTCTCAATTTTTATTCCATATAAGGAAAACATCCTTCCTTTATAACCTATCTTCAAAATAATTCCTTGAGTAGGTCTTAAGGCTTTCCCAATTAATTATAATAAGATAATTAATTAACTCAAAATTACAATAGCACTGTCGACTCATAACCTAAACAAAACTTTACACTTGTGAATTCAAAATTTGCACACTCACTGATATCACCATTAGACTATCCTTGATCACCATCTAACTGTGTATCACAGTAATATATCTCTATTAGAAGATATAATGGGATCATCAAAAACTACTTTCTATGCACTCTATCTCTACATTGCTCTCTATAAATCACTTATACCTTCTGTACATCTTTGACTCATGTTATGTGCACCAACCTTATTAGCAAGACATAGTGAGGAACACATCCTTAACTGTGCATCATTTGTACATCAAAACTTTCTTTGTACAAGTATGATCTCTATTTGTTACTCTGCAAGTCTTCACAGAATTATTGCTATGTTGACATCAATAACAAACACAATCAACAATGCAACATGTCAATACTCTCCAATGCTTAAGATACTCCTCCAAAGGGATACCATCAACATTCATGCTGACATGATCTTCATGGAACAATCTTGTATGCAGTTTTGAAATAATTCTAATAAATTTTCTTTTTCAAAGTAAGTGCCTCATTAGCCAACTTCCACATCATAGTATCAATACTTCTAGAGGTGGAAACACCATTGGAATTTTCTATAGAGAGATCCATTTGTTTCTTACCATCCATGATAAGATCATCCTCAATATCTATTGTTAAAGTTTTAGCGATAGCCAAATCTAGAGGAGAAGCTCTTCTTAGTAAGGAGCTAACTTCTAGAAGCTAATTGTTGATAAAGAAACACTTGAGATTTTTAGCAATGGGTTGTGAAGGATTTAGAATCTAGTTAGTGACTGTACAAATAGCTTCATAACTACATCCTCATGCTCAAGTTCACAATCATTTAGAAAATCTAAGAAAAATCTCAAATGATCTTCACAAGTAACAACATTATTTCTAGAAAATTTTGTCAATTTGTTTCTCAACTCTTGCACAATGGCATTTGGATAACTAGGGATCCCATTAAAACATAATTGTCTATATCCCTATAATTGGATTGGTCTCCTTTGTGTTCCCACCTCGATGTTACCACCAAAATTAGATGTATTGTCTATACTAGTGTTTGAGGCTATCTTAACATTAGCATCTATCTTTGGAGAGCATGATCATTTAGATATATCAAATTTAATAGCCTTATTGGCATTACTTTTTGGCATAGAACCTGAACGCATACCTATTTCAAGAGTAATTGTTGTTTGAACATTCAAAGTGCTAGTGATCAAATGAATTTTCCCCTTCATCTCAATAATAGAAACCTCATTCTCTACTCTTTCAAATTCATTTTCCAAATCTTCTATCTCTTTTCTTTTCTTCTCCAATTCTATATCAAAGGCTAACATAGTTGCTTGAGAACTTGTTATCCTTATAGGTTCATTTATTGTAATATCAATCACCTTTTTCTTTCCTTTTTTTTTTCTCAACAATAGAGGATCCTAGATTTTTACCTTCATTATTTTCATCTAGTATGGTCTTGTAACTTTCCACTTGTCTAACAATAGGGACTTCTTTTTCAAACTATTTTAATTCAAAAAATGTTCTTGCTCCTTCCTTAGGTCAACAACATCATCTAACATCAGTGGTTTCCAAGGAGAAATAACCTTTTCATTTTTCCTCTTCAGAGGAGCAATGCTCTTGAGTAAATTCTCTTTTTATTCTATCACTTTTCTTATCTCCTCCTCTCTTTCCTTTTAGATGCCTCTCTATTTCCAATTTCTCAACAAATTGCATTCTCAATATGCTCAAATCATCTAGATTTTGCCTATCTTTAGAACTAGATTTCATGTCTATATCTATAGGATATACATGTACTAACTCCTTATGAGGATAATTTTAAAGGATATAATCTTGGTGGGTATGGAACAAATCATTGCTTCTTATTTGTTCCACATTCACTGGGTCTTGGTATATCACCTTCTTATGACCTATGACTTATGGGGTGTCATAAAAAATGTTATCAAAGAGTTCACTAATAGACTCTGAACTTTTGTAAGATGATTATTTCTTACCAATAGAATCATGTGACTGCCTACTAGTAGTAACTTTCTCTTGAGGATCTGATTCTTTTGGTGGTTCACTCTTTAGTGCTAAGCAACCCTTTCTTCTTTCTGGAGGAAGATCTCCCTAAAGATTTACTTTTGGGTTCTTTCTAACAAATGCCCATGGTTCTTTCTTCTATCCATGGTTTTCAAAATACAATGACACTGGTTCTTTAACCTCTAAGTCACCACCCACTAATTATGGGGAATGTGATTGATATAAGCGACTTTGAAATTTTCTACTAAATCACTTGCTATTGAAAGCATATGTATGACTTTCACTAGACAATACTTATGGGACACATTTCTTGATAGAAAATAATCCTGCTCTACCCCAATAGGAAAAGGACCTAACATGTAATGTAATATTTTCGATATACCTCTATAGTACTCCCTAGTAGAGCCACCATTTTTATTGGCTTCTAATTTAATAGATTTGTACTTGCAACTAGAGAAACAAAAAATAACATACTACTTAGGGTTTATCTACTTCCCATGATTGGTATACCCTATTTAGTCTTGGACCAACTTAGCAAAGCACTAATGCTTTCTATACTTTAGGTTTTTCTAAACCAAGGTAGCTTAACCTAAGGATTTAACAACTTTTTATGAATAATACTCTGTAATTCAAACTGTTCACAACATATTTGGTCTTGAAGCTTCTTGAAATTGCAAAATAAATGAAAAGTTAACAATAGCTAATAATGAATTTGACAAACTCATGCAACAAGTAATGGCCAACTTTACACTCCATTATGATAGTAAGTCTTTAAAGATTTTGATTTATAAAATGTCATAATGCTAAGACAATATTGATATTTCTTGATTTCTTCAACCTAATGACCAGTTCCTTAATCCATTGTCAAAATAGAGTCATATTTGTTATCATTTAGATCTATTTAGTTGACTTGCAATTAAATGTATCAATTGTTAATCTTAAAATCCTATACTTATCATATCCCTTTTATACCCTAAATGATCCTATCATTACATGGATGCATTTACTTAATTCTTTGAATTAAAAGTAACTCAAATGGTATACAACTCATCAAATTGCATTTGAATAAAATGGAACTTGTTAATTCATTCTCAAAATCACAAAAGCATGAAATAGGAGACCAAATTATGAGACACAAATACCCTGCAATATTTTCTTGTATTAACTACTTTGAATATAATAAATAGCACTGATATGATAATTATGATAGAGAAATGAGACTAAACCAAAATTTCCATTAATCTCTAAACTTCTATAGAGAACAAGCTAAATACATAAAATACTTAACAAAAACCTAGGATCAACTTAAACTGATATGTATCACAAAATTAGAATTTCGAACCCTCTTCCAAGCCTTTGTAATCCTTTTATAGAAGAAGGATTGCAACAAGCTTTAGTCTGGAAATGATTTACACATGACAAATTACAACTTGTGACAATGTCATTTCATAACAAACATAACAACAATAAGAGAAAAATCTATAGATAGCCAAAATTTGGACAACTATCATTGTAGATGTTTAGGATCAACTTCTTCATTTGCAACATGAGACAACCCACAATAGGTGAACCAAAAAGATAAGGTATCTCATTGAAGTAGTTGTCCTTCCTCTATTTTCAAGTGCAACTTCTTTCAGCCTATTCAATTGCTATCTCTAGATTACAACACCTTGATATCAGCTATAACTTGCCATATTGTAATGTTAGTTTCAATGTCTAGCCAGGTGGCTTGTCTAATAGTGCTTAGCTTATTCAGACATTTGTTCCATTTCAAATTTGTTATAGCTTTAACCTCTGCAATTCTTTTATTCATGTCCATCTCAATTTTGAATAGGATGTCAACCATGTCATATATTTTTGCCATGTTAGTTTCATCATCATAGTAAGCAACAAACCTTTCATGCTTCAAAATACCTTCAAAAGAGATGGACCACTCCTACCATTCTTTTAAGTTTCCTTCATTATCAACAATTTTTGGTACAAAGACAACTATACCTTCAACAATGGTTTTCATCTTATTTTGAATTATCTACATCTTCCCCAAGAAGAAACTCTACAACTCCTTAATATTATTTATTAATTTGCTAGTTGGAATAATAAATTCTTTTGAAAATTCACTTTTCTATGTTAACATTGGAACAAGTTTATCAAAGAATTTCATGTAGGGACCACGTTTAGTAAATAGAGGGGAAAGCAAAGATAGGGCCTTTGAATACTGGTACTCAACACCTTGCAATGAGATGTAACTACTATGGATGTTCTGTGAGATTTGATTCAATACACCTATCTTGTAGGCAAGCATATTTTCCATTGTCCTTATCTCTACTTTCTTATCTATTTCTTCTTCATTCACATCCACATCCATTGGATGATTTTCCATTATATCCATGTCTAACACATCTCCTCTTGTTTGTGTCTCTTTATCATTCACCTCTATGATGGGTTTGGTAACAACCTTCAATGTCTTTACCTCATTTTCAAAATTAGCATTCCTTTGCTCCAATACATAGGTCTTCTTCATTTCCTGCTCATATTGTTTTCTGGTCTCTACATATTTTCCATAGGCCTGATATATCCACTCTTCCAATAAATCCATTTTACTCTTTCCCATGAGTGACATTGTATTCATCATATTAAAAAATTGATCTCTAGAAGTGGAACTAACATTCTAGAAAATCACATTTTCTTATGGAGAATCTCTGACTTACATCAATGTTGGCCTATCTAATTTTGGAGAAATACTCCATATTTTCATTGTTTGGGCATCAATGTTAAAACTAGGTCCCTTTAACTCTCTATTCATACTGACATCTTCAAAAGATATAGATCTTTCTTGTCTCCTTATCTAGTCTAGCATGAAAGATGAACTCATTTCCTAGCTAGGGAATGGTATTATTCCACTTCTACTCACTAGCTCTTTGGCTTCTTCTAAAGTGACGGTTTCATTGTTAGGATCATATTCTTATTGTTTTCCCACCAGTTCAACCACCTTTTTATTTGAATCTCCTAGCTATAATTGTAAAGTTAGTTCATTTTGCTTTAATTTAAAGAGAAATATTTTGAATTCTTTAGTGGTGATGAAATCATCATCACACATAAATTCATGAGCTTGTATGCTTCTATCATCAATCATCTTAGCCTCAAGCTCAATCTTCTTCAAGATTTTCTCATTTTTAGTGGTCTACCTCATCAAAAATCTATGCCTTAGTTCATCAAAGTATTGGCTCCTTCTTGGCATGATTTGGAGAGCCTTTTCCCTAACCTTATTTGGTATCTCAATCAATTTTTGCTTCTTCTTGCCTCCTTAGGCCCATGCTAAGCTTTTTGGTTGCTCCTCTTCCTCATCAACCTCAAGCACAATATCCTTCTTAGGAGAGTTAGACTCTAATCTATCTCTTACTTTAGAAGGTACTTGGGACATTATTTATTGATGATTCTAGATGCATTTATTATACCTATCCATATGTTTTTCCTCGTTATAAAAACCCCTAAATGAAGGGTCAATCCTTTTCATCTCTTCTTCAATGGCCATTATTTCTCTCCATTTCATAATTTTGTCCCTATAGACTTCTATTTCCAAACAATGAGTGATTACATCCTCTTCCTATATCCATTTTCTTATGGGAAAATTGAATCCCCTCATTTGTATCAAGGTCATCCTAACAACATCATTGGGATCATATGTTCTTGTAGGCCCAATTGACAACTAAAATTCTCTAATGAATGTATCCAATTCTTCAATTTCATCTTTGCCTATATTAAAATATCCTACCTTCAAATTTATGCAAACAAAGGTCCCCTTTTGCATAGTGGGCCCTAAATACTCCCTATTCAACAAAATTAGTTACCAGAAAAATTTCAATAATTCCCAATCTTTCAGAGATATATTTGGGAAGAAGATGAGGTGGTTGTGGGAATCCATAAACCCTTATTATAGAACAATTTTCAAATAAAAATATGCTACCCTAATCATGTCCCATTTTCCTATCCTCATCATAGCACCTAGATAGTTTAAGAAAATTCCTTAGAGCCCTTGGGACCCTCTCAGTCACATCACCTGGCATGTTTAACATAGGATATACAAAATCATTGTAAAAAGAAAGAGAATTTACATAAGGGTAAAAAAAATTCTATACCCTTGTCCAACATTGCACAAGTATATTTTCTCCTATATCCTTTTTTTCTTCAATGAAGCTTGGGTTTATATACCAAACATTCTTGTACAAGATCACATGCATCAACAATAAATACTGGTGAATCTTAAAATTCTTTAAGTCTTACTATTGTCTAACAACAATCTCACTGTGAATGACATTTATTATATGAGTGACAAAGTCATATCCAACATTTGTATGTCGGTCCTATAAATCCAATGCCATTATATATAGAGAACCAAGAGCATTCATGGTACCATCTAGTCCCATTGTTTTGGTCAAACTAAAGACAATGTACTAGAAATATTTTTTGAAGTATTCAAGGGGCATGAAATCCCCTACCTTCTTTGGAATTTTTCCTTTCTCCTTCCTGGACATAGGGATATGTTTCCTCATAACCCTTATAGTGAGAAAACTCTTATGTTTTTTGAAAGTTGATTTGATTTTCTCTAACTCAATAATGCAAGTCATGGGTCCTCCTAAATCAAAGACTTCTATGAAAGTCTCCCTATCTAATGTACATAATATACTTCTATCCTTCTTATGAAATGAGTGGCTCATTGGATTATATGCTTTGATCAAAGCTTTTAACAGGTCTACATCCACAAAAATCTCTGGTAAGACCAACTTACCCAAATTTGTATTCCAAGGATTTGAAATTGGAGGTTTGCATATCCTGTTGTTGTAGAAGAACTAGAAAAATTCACTCCCATTCATTTTTGGCACTATTGCATCTTTGCAAAAATTGTATGGGTCTTTCAAGATGTGTTAATTCAGAGATTATGCATTCGAGGAACCTGGCAAGAAATATACCCATTCATCTATGAAGGGACTAGGGCTTTTTATTTTTCCCTACACATCACTAGTAGTAACCTCTTCAACGTCTACTTGGGTAATTAATTTTCCCTCTTTTTGTGCAATTTCTCTACAATTCAAATACTTTAGAAAAATTTCTATAATTTTGACACTCTAACAAGCTCTTTGCACAATGATCTCTTTTGCAATATCAAATTCACTGAGATTGGTGACAGAAACTTTGTTACACCAACTCATTAATGGCTATTGTGAGTTAAGAGTGGTATTAATGGCATTTAAAGCAACATGAATGAAATCTTTTGAATTTCCAAAAAACACTTGCATTCACATTTTACGATGTTTGTACTATCAGTCATCATTCTGCCAGCACCCAAAAAATTACCCTCTTTTCATAAAGTACCCACACTTTTAAGAGCATCGACGTAGTGACAACCAACTTTCTTCCTTATCTCTACTTCTCGCTAGTTAACAACAACTTAACATTTCAAATTGTGATGGTGTGAAGACTCAACAACTCTAGCATTTTGCAACATCGTGAGTCTTCAATGCCAACATATTTTTCTAGCCACGATGTTGTGTATACCTTATCTTTACCTCATGACCTATGTTCTATATCAAACTTTTAGCTCCGCAAAACAACAAAAGCCATGTTATTCTCTCATCGCTAGGTTGCAACAATCATAATATAGTGCCTCTCATGTTTGCAGTGTGTACCTCATTATATTTTGATCTAAAAGATACTTGTTACTCATGTTATGTTACATTTGAGATGACCTGAGGGTCAGATGTTATACTTTGATTTTAGTATCATAGATGTTAGATTACTATGGTGTTTAATTGATCATAGTTGCATGATGATGCCATTTTGAGATGACAATATGTTTATGATGATATATGGTTATCTGATATTTGGACATATCTCTAATTATGTTACATGTGGATTTAATGCTATGGTGGTTTACTTCATTCTTGTTTTGTTATACTTTATGTGAACATGAGTGATGTAAACAATTTATTTTAGTATAATTAAATAAATAATTAAATTAGGTATTTAATGTATTTATTTTTTTGGCTATGTTATTATACAGAATTGCACTTGATCATGTGTTTTAGTGTGCATGATTTATATCCCTAGTAGTGGCATATGGAGTTAGTGATTAAATTATTCATATTTACCAATATCGTCTGTGTATGGTCAAAGTATCTTATTTAAATGTTAAAATTAAACCTTTGAGTGATTTGATAAATTCAAACTCATTTTCATTATGTGACTAGATCTGTGAATGTGTCTATGCATTTAGAGGTTCTCAATTGTTGGGAAAGCTATTTAGGAGTTTTTGTGATTTTGAGTTTTTGGGCTTTTATTTTAATTGATTTTAATTTTCTGGCAGTTTTTCCATAGATGAATTCCAATTACTTGGAATAGCCTATTTTTATTTGGTGGATTCAAGATTTAACTAGTTATCCTGATTATTTGCCCTAATTGATTATTCACTCGAAATGTGATTAAGTATCCAAAGAAGAAATTAATTCCTCACTTCTCACTTTTGGAAATTAGGAATTTGATAGCTTTTTCCAAAATCCTCTTTTGGAGGATTGCATTTCTATTCATTGTGAGAGCTATGGGCATGGGATCTTTGTGAAATTAGTCTCATTGGATCCAACTCGGGGAGACGTTATTTTGCAACTTTCGGCAGCTTCTGTGAGATATTTATTTTATGTGGTTGATTTCCATTTTAGCCCTTTTGGCTATCAGGTAGGGCTCTCCCATTTTTGTATTTCAGCTCTATTCTTACTTTTTTTTTGGTAGCTATATGTTAGGAGGCTAAGAACTAGTGTTCCCCTCCATTTTTGATTGCTAGTTTTGCCTGGTTGGATGGGTATGAACGTTTTCCCTATTTTTAGAATGAGGGTTGGGGTTTCACATTGTTATGCTGGCTATTTTTGTTTACAATATCCAAACCCAAATTTTATTGGATTTTCATGGCTTTTGTGCCCAAGGACCAAATGGGTTTTTATTTCGAAGTTTTTGAGTTTTGGGGTTTTTACCTTAATTTACATGCTACCCAAATTTCTTGGGTTTTCTTGGCATTATATTGGTCATGGACCTAGATCATTCATCAAATGTCAATTAGACCATTGTTGCATTTTTATGTTGCATTGGCATATTGCATCTGTTCTCTAGAGTTGTTGTCAAATTAGTGTGATTTTTCTTATGTTCTCATCTAGCCCTTGTGTTTGACTTTCATGATGGTGGGTTGGGAATATGCATGTCTTTTGGGATTAAATTGGGAATATGCATGCCTATAGGCACTCATCATTGGATGAATAAGGGTAGGGTAGGGTAGCTTCATGGAAGGGCTTCTACCGCAACCTTGGTGACTTTTCCCAAGTTGGCAAAAAGAAGGCTTAATGAGTGATAACTAAATAAATTACTGGTTAATAAACTTAATAAAATGTGTGAGCAATCAATTAAGTTTGAGGACACAATGTGAGAGCCTTCCATTGGGAAGTTGATTCAACACTACACTAGCTTGGGCTACTTGATACCAAGCTATTTCCCCTCCAGGTGAGTCCCTACATAGTTTCCCATTGAGTGTCTAACTAGGACCTATAGTACTTGCATTGTCTTACGATCTTGGTTTCAGTCATCTTTATTTTTTGGTGTAAGTGTTAGGCATGGATATTTTCCTTATGGGTGTTCGTGGTTAGATCATTATCTCCAACAACACAATGGGAGTGGACCTATGGGTTTCACGTGATTGGGAGGCATAACTACCTACACCACTATTGGGGACCAGTGTATAGAGATGGTCTATTATTCTAGTGACTAGTGCTTGATGTTCACTTGGTATATTTGGGATTTCAGAGTATGCTTCCTTGTGATTTATGCTTTCATTGGAATGCTCAGATATCATGTTTAGATGATGTTAGTTGTTTTATGCATTTCCTTAATATAGTGTTTAGCATATGATCAAATGATGTGATTTACTTAGTTAGAGTATCTATTGCTTATTGGATTAGCATGTTAGATTTCCTATCCTTATGATGTTATTATGTTTTAGTAGTGATGTCCTCATAGGATAACTCTGACTATTCGGTTGGCAGTTTTTGATATTACACTTGGGGGATGATTAGGGCCTTCGAGGACTCATGATATTATTATGGTTGGGAGGAACCACACATGAGTTTTGTTGTTTTTTGTACACTGTGATGTTTCTTTTAGTACATTTCTTCATTGCTATGTTTTATATGGTTAGATGTAATTTATGTCTTGCAGCTATTGTGTTCAAGTGTCTAAGCCTCGATTATGGATTTGGTACTCCCTAGTGTGGAGGAAATTATATTTTCTACCTTTTTATCTTATGTTTTTCTTAATTTCTATTGTGAATCCTCGTGCGAGATTTTACTCTCTTGTGTAATATTGTACACTCTCCTACGTGAGACTTGGTGTTTCCTCACACCTAAGCTTGCATTTCTTCGCATGCTTCCTAGTACTTCCTTGTGTGAGCCTTGGCATTAGTGCAATGGGTTTTGGCTGCTGGGCCAAGTAGTTCTTCACATGAAAGGGTAGTTTCTTGCATGGCATGTTGTACTTCCTCACGTGAAACTGTCTATTGTGTTTTCTCACATGGAAAATAGGGGGAATCTCTACTATTTTTTAGAGAACATTTTTTGGTGTTTCGAGTGCCCTTTGGGATTGCTTGATTTTCCTTGCTTTGATAGATCTGATATTTTATGTTTTGTGGTCATCTTTGGATTTCATTTTCTGTTTGAGCATGTCAGTTGAGTAGTGGCATTTGGGGATTCACTGGATGTCGAGATTGTTGGTTAAGACTTTTGTTACAATCTTATTGATCCTTGTATGTTGATTGTTGTGTGCATCCATACTTGTTTAAAAAATAAATCCTAGCATGTATTAGATCCTTGTTCCAAGGATCTCTAGGTAGGGCATTAGATTTGGTATTAGAGTCTGTGTTGCAACATTGGGATCTTTGTCTTATGCTTCTACTATGTTATTGTTTTTAGTGGGTGTATTGTTATCTTATGTTTGCTTATTTGATATCTCATTGTGGTTTATGTTCATGAATCTTATGCTTCTGACATGTGTTTTTGACCTTATCTTGTTGCTCCATAGTGATGCCTCGTACACATAGACCGGGTGGTTGATGTGGTAATCAACAAGTTGTTAATGAAGAAGAACACCATGAGGAGGAATGACATGATGGAGAGGGAGAATAGGGTAACAATAATCAAAGTGACATTGGGGCATTGATGCTAGTGCTACAAGAGATTCTTGCTCGGTTGGGCCCTTATGTAGAGGAGAACCAATGTGACCATGGCTAGGAAGAGGGATCTCATCATGGAGATTCCCACATGTCTGAGCATAAAGAGGAGGAGCATGAACATTCCCATACACCACAGGGTGGCTAAAGGAACAATCAGAGTGGTAAGAATCATGATGATGAGGATTCCATCCATTTGGACATTATGAAGACCCTTTAGCTATCCAAAATGCAATTCTATGATGGTAAGGGAGCTAGCCTCAGGGCAGAGACTTGGTTATTGGACATGGAGCATTGTTTTACAATGTATCCATATACAGCCAATATTAAGGCCCAATGTGCAATTATCTAACTAAGGGACCACACATCCATTTGGTGGAATATAGAGGGGTAGAAGCTCCATATTAGCATCATAGATCTCACCTTGGAGATCTTGGAGGAGAGGTTCTAAGAGAGATTCTTATCTCCTTAGTTCAGAGAGACTTGTGCTAATGAGTTTCACAAGATCAGATAAGGAAACATGTCAATGGACTAGTATGAGATCAGATTCTTCAAGCTTAGGCAATACTCATGCTACAATCATGATGAGACACTCCTTACGTAATATTTTGTCTGAATTCTAAAGGACTCCCTTATTAGAGAGATTCATATGCATTAACCTAGGACTCTTATTCTTTCTATAGAGAAGGCACATATTGTGGAGAGTAACTTGGCTAGAGGGTTCAATGGAAAATCTAGTTTTCAGAACCATAGTGCACAAAATTTAGGACAAGATGCCTAGGTTACTTAGTCCTTAGGAAAGGGCCAAACTTAGTTAGCACCCTCTCAAGGGGACCAGAATAGAGAGCTGTTATCAATGGGCTAAGGGTGGTCATAATTCTAGTGCCTCAGGGAAGAAAGGAGATAACCAGAACCATGGCCATAAGCCTCAATAGAATCATTCTTCTTAGAGTAACCAACAAACCTCTAGCAAGGGTAGTACACCTTATTCTAGTACTACCTAGGGTGGTTATGAGAATAGTTCCAATTTTCCTGGAGAATGTTTCTCTTGTGGCCAGCTTGGCCATAAATCATGGAAATGTCTTATAACCCATCTACAAGACCTGGTAGAGGTATGACTAGATCAAAGCCTACTATGGGAGATGCTAGTTGAAACCATTGAGTATTTATGGTGGTTGATAATTAGGGTACTATAGTTGAGGCTACAAGTACGTTACATGGTATTTCATCTTCAGTATTATTTGACTTAGCTGCTTCAGATTCTTTATTTCACCATCTCTTATTTAGCAATGTGGGATACTAGTAGCACATCAGGTCGATAGGTGGCAAGTTGAGTTAGCCATTAGATCCAAAGTTACAGTAGACTCCTTGGTCAATGTTTTTTGTTTGAACTTGGGTACCTTCACCACCATAGTGGATCTTTGCATCCTATAGCTAGGATTGTATGATGGTATGTTAGGCATGGATTGGTTAGCCACCCATTAGGTGAATATAGATTACTTATGTAAGTCAGTTCAGTGTGTTGATGACATAGGTGGGAAGGTGGAACTTTTAGTGGTCCAAAGACCAATCTCACCTCAAATGATCTCAACTAGCTAGCTAAAGTAGAGTGTGTAGAAGGGATGTTAGATGTTCACAGTCATTGTCAGTGATCTTGAGGAGCCTAAGAGTTGTATGATGACACTTAATGATCACCCACTCCTTTATGAGTATGTAGATGTGTTTCCTAATGAGATACTAAGTATGTTGCTATAGCATGACATTGATTTTTGGATTGATCTCATACTAGGAGCGGAATCAATTTCATGAGCTCCTTACAACATGACTACTCAGGAGTTGAGTAAACTGGCCATATTCATCCCAGTGTATTCCTGTGGGGTGCACCAGTCATCTTTGTGAAGAAGAAAGGTGGATCATTACATTTATGCGTTGACTACCAGTAGTTGAATAAGGTGATGATAAAGAATTAGTACCCTTTATCAAGGATAGATGACTTGTTTCATCAGATGAAGGGAGACTGAGTGTTCTCAAAGATTGATCTTAAGTCAGGATACTATCAACTTCATATTCAGGAGGCCAACATTCATGAAACAATTTTTCCTACATGATATGGGCATTATGAGTTTACGGTTGTACCCTTTGGGTTAACTAATGCACCATCAGTGTTCACGAGCCTAATGAATGGAGTATTTTGCACATACATTGATTAGTGTATCATTGTATTATTGGATGAAATATTGATCTATTCAAAGAATATTGAGGAACATGAGGTTCATTAATGCTAGGTATTGTAGTGCTTAAGAGATCATCAATTGTATGGCAGCTTGGGTAAATGTGGATTCTTCCAGTTGGAGATGAAGTATTTGGGGCATATCATCACTAGAGATGGTATTGTGATGGATCCATATAAAATTTGAGCTATCATGGATTGACTTGTACCCACTAATGTTTATGGGGTTTGTAGTTTCATGGGATTTGTGAGTTATTACCATCACTTCATGAAGGATTTTTCACGTATAGCTCATCCCATCACTTCTCGTTAGTGGAAAGGGAAGAAGTATGTTTGGTCAGATTAGTGTGAGGAAACATTTAGTTCCCTTAAGGAGTGTTTGACCAATACACCAGTCCTTGCAGTGCCCAATACTATAGTTGATTTTATGGTTTCCATAGATGCTTTGTTGGAAGGTGTAGGTGTGGTGTTGATTCAAGATGGTCAAGTGATTGCATATGAGTCTAGAAAACTCAAGGACCATGAGCTTAACTACCCCACCCATGATTTGGAACTTGTGGTCATGGTGCATGCTCTTGTTCATTGGAGGCATTTTCTTTTCAGACATAGGTTTGAGTTGCATAGAAACTATAGGAGCTTGCAATATATCTTTACTCAACCAATCCTCAATACACGATAGCATCATTGGATGAAGTTCTTATCTAAATATGACTTTGATGTCCACTACATTAAAGGGAAAGAAATTGTTGTCATGAATTCCTTGAGTAGGAGGTGACATGAGATATTAGCATTATCATTGGAAGTGGATTTATGAGGTCATATCTTGGAGGCTTTGCCTAGTGACACATGGTATCAGGAGGTGATGGTGGAGATCAAGTCTGGATGTACCCTCGAGGGAAGATTTTTAGGTTACTTGCTTGATTCTAATGGTCTACTAAGACACTTAAGGCATATCTATGTACTAGTGTCTGATGTTCTGCGTACCTTGGTTTTGTTGGAAGCACATCATGCACCATATTCTGCACATCTTAACACCAAGAAGATGCATGCTGATCTTAAGCTATTGTACTTTTGGGCAAGGATGAGGCACAATGTTGATGATTTTGTTGCTAGATGTCTCGAGTGCCAGAGAGTGAAGGTAAAGCATCAACATTTGATGGGTCTTTTGTAGTTGCATACCATTCCGGAGTGGAAATGGGATGCAATATCTATTTATTTTATCATGGGATTTCCTATGTCATCACAATGACATGATTGTATTATGGTGACAATGGACAAGTTGTCCAAGGTGGCACATTTTTACCCATGAAAACATCCTACATAACTTCTTTTGTAACACATGTTTTCTTGGAAGGCATTATTTGCTTACATGGGATCCATCATCAAATTATTTTGGATAGAAATCCAGTGTTTACTTCTGATGCAGGAGCATCCTGGGTTGCCTTGTTATCCTGCTCATTTTTGTTCATCCTTAGTTGGTGCTGAGTTCTTGTAACACTTTTCTTGTGCCGAGTTATTCCTTCAAGTGCCAAGTTACCTAGTGCAAGCTGAGTGACTCTTCATGTGCTGAGTTATTCCTTCAGGTGCTAAGTTACCCAATTGATGCTGAGTGATGCCGAGTGCCAATTTCCAATTGATGTTGAGTTATCCAGTGGGTGCTAAGTTGTTTATTTTTGGTTCTTAGTGGGAGCTGACTTGCGTATTTAATTTCAATCATGAATTTAATGATAGGATCTTGTGTCAACCTTTCTCTTTTGTAATGTTCTAGGATGTTTTGTAAGCCATTTTGACAAGTATAAATAGGGTGTTTAGGCTTAGAGTTAAGTAGGTTTAGGAGAGAAGTTTTTGGAGAAGAAGTTTTGGGAGAAGCTTTTGAAAAGAAGATTAGAGAGCAGAACTTAAAGTGCGAATTTGTTGTTGGATCTTTGTAACTGAATCTATTGTAATTGGCCGTAACCCAGAAGGCCTCACAACTGGGCATGTATGAAGATATTTTGATGAATCAGTAGAAGTATTTTCTCTTCTCTCTCCTTTGGTTACTATTCTTTGTGTTTTTTTCCTTTGTGCTAACTCTTACAGGGTGGTTTGGATAGCTGGGTGAGCCTTTGGCCCTAGTTATTTGTCCCTTGCCTACATCAACTTCAACACTGTGGATGTCTCTCCAAGATGCTTTGTGTGTGCAACTCAATTTTAGTTCAGCTTATCACCTAGAGACTGATGGTTAGACTAAGAGAGTGAACTAGGTTCTATACGATATGCTTTACATGTGATGGATAGGCAGGTGAAGTGGGAGGACTATTTATACCTTGTTGTATTTTCATACAACAATAGGTATCATAGCTCTCTTGGCATATAACCTTTTCAGGCCATTTATGGTAGACCATGTCATCCCCCTTTGAGTTGGGATCATTTGGAGGACTGAGTACTTCTAGGTCTAGAGATGCTTTAGGAAATGGAGCAGCAGGTTATTCACATTAGAGACATTTGGTTACTACTTAGGATAGGTAGAAGAAGTATGCAGATACCCATAGGTTGGATCATCACTTTTTTATTAGTGATAGGGTGACTTTGAGAGTGTGACCAAGGAAGAGCCCTATCCATTATGAGAAAGGCTCTAAGTTGGCACCACATTTTGTCAGATTATTTGAGATCCTCAAGAGGATTGGTCTTGTTGCTTATTGACTAGCATTGCCACCTAGCCTATCATGTATCCATGATGGTTTCCATGTTTCTATTTTGAGATAGTATATTCTCAATGTGAACCATGTTCTTGATTGGGATGCTTTATAGGTGGAGGACAAGAAGCTTTCTTTGGAGCCCATTCATATCCTTTAGCATTGAAGAATAAATTTGAGAGGTCAGGACATAGAGACGGTAAGGGTCTAGTGGAACCCAATCGATGAGACTTCAGCTACTTGGGGAGATGCTACACGATTGAGAGTATTGTACCGCTATCTTTTTGTTGGCTTCTAGAGGTAAGTCTATATCTAGTGGGCGAGGATATAGTGCTTATCATGTTTGCAATTTGTACCTTGTTATATTTTGTTATATTTGATCCAAGAGATACTTGTTACTCATGTTATGTTATATTCGAGATGACCTAAGGGTCAGATGTTATACTTTGATTTCAGTATCATAGATGTTAGATTACTATGCTATTCAATTGATCATATTTTCATGATGATGCCATTTTGAGATGATAATATGTTTAAGATGATATTTTTTTATTTAATATTTGGACATAACTCTGATTATGGTAGATGTGATTTAATGCTATAGTGATTTACTTCATTCTTGTTTTGTTATGCTTTATGCAAACGTGAGTGATGTAAATGGATTATTTTAGTATAATTGAATAAATGGTTAAATTAGGTATTTAATGCATTTATTACTTTGGTTATGTTATTATATGAAATTGCACTTGATCATGTATTTTAGTGTGCATGCTTTATATCCTTGGCAGTGGCATATGGAGTTAGTGATTTAGCTATTCATATTTACTAATGTCATCCTTGTATGGTCAACGTATCTTATTTAAATGTTAAAATTAAATCTTCCACTAACTTGATAAATCCCAACTCATTTTCATTATGTGACTAGACCTATGAACGTGTCTATGCATTTAGAGGTTCATAGTTGTCGCGAAAGTTGTTTAGGAATTTCTATGATATTGGATTTTTAGGCTTTTATTTTAATTCATTTTAATTTTCTAGTAGCTTTGCCATAAATTAATTTCAAATACTTAGAATAGCCTATTTTTGTTTGGGTGGATTCAGGATTTAACTAGTTATCCTGGTTATTTCCCTAATTGATTATTCACTCAAAATGTGAATAAGTATACAAAGAGGAAATTAATTCCTTACTTCTCACTTTTGGAAATTAGAAATTTGAGAGCTTTTCAAAAATCCTCTTTTGGAGGATTGCATATTTTTTCATTGTGAGAGCTACAAGCATGGGATCTTCATGAGGTCGGTCTCGTTGGATCCTGCTCTAGGAGACCTTGCTTTATTGTGACTTTTGGTAGTTTCTGCAGGATATTTATTTTATTTGGCTGATTTCCATTTTAGCACTTTTGGTTGTCAAGTAGGGCTCTCCCATTTTTGTATTTCAACTCCATTTTTACTTCTATTTCTTATAGTTGTATGTTAGGAGGATGAGAAATAGTGTTCCCCTCCATTTTTTATTGCTAGTTCTACATGGTTGGATAGGTATGAACGTTTTCCCTATTTTCAAGATGAGGGTTTAGGGTTTCACACCATTATGTTGGTCATTTTTGCATATGATGTCTAAACCTAAATTTTATTGGATTTTCATGGCTTTTGTGCCCAAAGACCAAATGGGTTTTCATTTCAAATTTTTTGAGTTTTGGGGTTTTTACCTCAATTTATGAGCCACCTAGATTTCTTAAGTTTTCTTGACATTATATTGGTAGTGGACTTGGATTGTCTATCGGATGTCATTTAGACTATTGTTGTATTTATATGTTACATTGGGATATGTGCCACATTCTTTCTCCTGAGTTGTTATCAGTTAATTTTGATTTTGCTTATGTTCTTATCCAACCCTTGTATTTGACTTTCGTGATGGTGGTGCACCCACACACGAGCACATGCACGTGCATTTATCGGGTGACTTGTGAGGCCCGAACTCCTGGTGGTAATTTAGTTGAGTTATGTCTTTTGGGGTTGGGTTGGGAATATGCATGACTGCGGGCACTCATCATTGACTAAGGGTAGGGTAGGGTAGCTTCATGGTAGCTTCATGAAGGGGCTTCTATCGCAATCTTAGAATCTTTTCCTAGGTTGGTGGAAAGAAGGCTTAAAAAGTGATATCTAAATGAATTACTAGGTAATAAACTTAAGATAATAAAATGTACGAGTACTCGATTAAGTTTGAGGACACAATGCGAGAGCCTTCCATTGGGAAGTTGATTTAGCACCACACTAGCTTGGGCTACTTGATGCCAAGATATTTCCCCTCTAGGAATCCCTACATATTTATCCTTTGAGCATTTGACTAGGACCTAAAGTACTTGCATTATTTCATTATCTTGGTTTTAGTCATCTTTACTGTCGAGCATGAGTGTTAGACATTGATGTTTTCCTTATGGGTGTTTGTGGTTGGATCATTATCTCCATTAGCATGATGGGAGTGGACCTATGGATTTCACATGGTTGGGAGGTGTAGCTACCTATACCACCATTGGGAATTGGTGTACAGAGATGATCTATTATTCTAGTGTGACTATGTTTGATGTTCACTTGGTATATTCAAAATTTTTGAGTATGCTTCCTTGTGATTTATGGTTTCATTTGAATGCTTGGATATCATGTTTAGATGATGTTAGTTGTTTTATGCATTTCCTTATTATGATGTTTAGCATATGATTAGATTATGTGATTTACTTAGTTGGAGTATCTATTGCTTATTAGATTAGCATGTTAAATTTCTTGCTCTTATGATGTTATTACATTTTAGTAGTGACGTCCTCATAAGATAACTCTGACTATCTAGTTGGAGATTTTGGATGCTACACTCGAGGGATGCCTAGGGCCTTCAAAGTCTCATGATGCTATTATTGTTGGGAGGAACTGCACATGAGTTTTGTTGTTTTCGTACATTGCGATGTTTCTTTACTACTTTGTTTTAGATGGTTATAGCTATTGTGTTCGAGTGTCTAAGCCTCAATTGTGGATTCGATACTCCCCAGTGTGGAGGAAATGATCTTTTAAACCTTTTTATCTTGTATTTTTCTTACTTGTTGTTGCAAATCTTTACGAGAGATTGTACTCTCTCCTACGCAAGATTGTACACTCTCTTGCGCAAGACTTGGTGTTTCCTCATGCTCAAGCTTGCATTTCTTCGCATGCTTCCTAGTACTTCCTTATGCAAGCCTTGGCATTAGTGTAGTGGGTTTTGGCTACTGGGCTAGGTAGTTCTTCATGTGAAGGTAGTTTCTCGCATGGCATGTTGTACTTCCTCATGCAAAATTATCTATTGTGTTTTCTCATGTGGAAAATAGAGGGCATCTCTATTATTTTATGGAGAATGCTTTTTGGTGTTTCAAGTACCCATTGGGGTTTCTTGATTTTCCTTGCTTCAATAGATCTAACATTTTATGTTCTTTGGTCATTTTTGGAATTTTTTTTCTATTTGAGCATGCTAGTTGAGTAGTGGCATTTGGAGATTCTTTGGATGTCGAGATTGTTGATTAAGACTTCCATTTCAATATTATTGATCCTTGTATGTGGATTGGTGTGTGCATCCATATTTGTTTTAAAAAACAATCTTGGCTTGTATTAGATCCTTGTTCCAAGGATCTCCAGGTAGGGCATTACATATAGAAATGAAATCTACTAGGCCGAGATCTAGCATCAAAGTTCATCTTTACGGTTGATTGCCACATCACAACTCTATTTCTTTATGCCTTCAAAGCACTCGAAGAAGTGGAAAACACTACTACATTACCCTTTTCAACATTTTACAACCCTTTGTTAACCTTATGCCCTTAATTGTGAGATCTAGCATGAATGATAGCCTTTGCATTATATAACTCTATCGCTACATCTAAGCTATTAGCTCAAACTGCATTCTTAACTATACCAAGTAGCAAACATGTTAATCTCCACATCTCCACTTAATAATAGTAACAAGGACTCAAACCTACAAAGGAGTGTTATAGTTTACTTTAACGTTGATTGTTGCTTCTCTACCTTGAAATTGGTTATACCATAATGCTTCTATTAAATCATTCCACATGGCATGTTTATGAACTGTCATAACCCTGGGGATCTCATTTCAAGAATTTTTTTGAAACATCATTGACCAAGCTAAGACATCACTTTTAACCATGGAAGCTCTGTGAATACCCTCTAGTAAACCATGCCACACCATCACATCAAAATAGCTAAGGATCACTAGACCAGAGATGTGGAGCTTAAGAAGGAATCGTGACTTAAATTAACATAAACTTTCTTCCAATGTGAATAAGACACATATAAAGGATTGGCTTAAGGAGTTAAAACATGGAAAAGGTAATAATAAAGAAAAGGCATACAAGGACAAAAACTAGGGCTTTCTCTGAGAAAAACTCCACAACAAAGACATGTAAACCCTAATTTCACGTGTTTAACATGAATTTTCATAGTATACTTTCAAAATTTTAAAATAGTGAAAATACAAGCCATTAGTTTCACTTAGAACAAGGTTCTTCTTCTTGGATGATGGAAAATTAGTAGTTCTTTTGAGAGGAGATTTGATAGCAAGGAGATCATGAAATGATCTTTTAAACAAGCTTAGTTGTAGATTATTAAAATGGTCTCCTTTATGATGCCTTGAATAATAATGAAGACTCTCTAGTGTAAATTATCTTTGTTTATAACAATGGGTAAAACAAGACTTCAAATGAAAGAGTGAGGTTTCTAAAAGCCTTCAAATCCCTCGTAAAGTTGCCAAAAACTATTGGCTGAAAATTTTGTAAGTCACTAGAACTATAACTTACAAAATGGGAACTTTATCTAACCATGTATTGAGATAAATCCCTCCTCTCAACAATAGGGTAGGCTCCCTTATTACCATAAGTGGCTACAACATAAATCTAAATGAAATTGACAAATGGGTGGTTATTTGAACCAATTCCTCTTTTTTTAGGAATCATTTTTTGCTAACAATTACTATTGTAAATTAACTAAAGGCTATGATAATAATAGTGGCTTAGAAGTTGACATAAGAACAACTTTAAGAAAACTGTTATAACTTAACTTATGTGGTTGATAATAAGAGCCCATAGTCTCTTACGATTAATCTTTATTTAATAAATGCAAATATCTAACAAGGAACACAATCTCTTATCAACTATCCAATTTGAAATTATATAATAGGAATTAAAACATAAATTCTTTAACTCTTAGTACTTGCAGCCACTACTAAACTATAGCAATTTTGTTCTGAAAGCTCAAAGTCTTCAAGAACATAAGGAAATGCTCAAATACTTCACAAAAATGATTATAAAATATAATAAAGATAAATTGATCAATGCAACATAATGAAACAATGATCAATTCTAAGCATCACAATGCAAAGTCTACAATAAGTTAATTCTTTAGTCAATTCAAAAATTAATATTATGAAACACACATTTTTTAAGCTACAAGTCCAACCTTCTTGTATAAAGAAAAAGATGATTATTTAAAATGAGATCTCTCCTTTATATAGGAAAATTGGAGAGAGAAATGTGGAGGGAAAAGGAGAAGTCCTCAACCATCTTGACTTATTCTCTAATAAACCTCTAACTAATTAATTTGACCTATTGAAAATTGCATACCTAATGTGATTCCAACTTGACTAGATGGGTTGATTGTACATGTACATGTTATCATATAATTACAACATAATTTCTCTTTACACGTAATCTTTCTATTATCATTCTTCTTTAAATAATACAAACATTTTAAAGTGTTCACTTAGTCTCAATTAGCACCCCAAAATTTCATAGTGACTCACATACAACTATGAAATCTAGTTTAGTAGTGTATTCTGCAACCATTGTGATATTTTAGAATGTACTTGGTGTTTCAAAATCTCTTTGTCATAAATCTCTTTTTTTTCTCTGTAGACCATCTAGTGAACATTTGCATCTTACAAATGTATTCATTACATTAGTATTGAAGTCAACTACTTCAAGTTGTAAGTAAATTTCTTCCATGAATCCTATAAGTATGTCTTCTTCTTCCCCAAATTCATTATTTTCAGTGACAACTTTGCATGAAAACTTTTTGAAACAATTGTTGATCATGTCTTTGTTAGAATGTAAAGTCCACCAATATAATTGGAGGGAGTGGGTGAATCAGTTACACAACTATTACAACAATTATCAACCTTATTAATCCTTAACCATATGAGTAATATAATCAATAGTCATAACATGATAATCATACAAAATAACGCCAGATATGTTAACTAGGGGAACCCTTTACTAGAAGGAAAACCCTAGTGGGGATGGTGCCCATAAAATGATGTACTAATATAGATATTCCTTGTTAGAGGATGGACCCTATTAAGAGTTAATAAAAACATTCAATACATATCAATCCCTATTAGGAGACTTTGAATCTCTGTTAGGAAATTTCAACCTTGTTAGGAGTTGTAGAAGGTAGATGGACCCACTCTCCAAACAGCTTCAAAGGCATGGCCAATGAACCCACTATCCAAATGATCTCTATATTATTCCTTGTAGAATAATATAAATGAATTTCACTAGTGCTTCCTTTTTCCTTGTCCTATCAATCAAACTGCTCTTCTTCTTCTTCTTATCTCATTACCAGATCACCAACTTTTCATCCAATAATCCCTTGGATCTCTTACTAGAATTTACCAAACACTCTTCTTTTTCTCTCTTGATCTCAATTACAATGAATCACACTACACACTTTACCAAAAGGAAAATATCCCTCCTTTACTTAAAACAATTCCTTAGGTCAGCCTTGAGGCTTTTTCAATTAATTATAATAGGACCACATTAAGATAATTAATTATTTTGTAACTATGCAACACTGTCAACTCACAGTCTTTGTAACTTCTCACACATGTGAATCTAGGACTTGCACACTCACCAATGTCATCATCAAGCTATCCTCTATCACTATATAACTTCACATATTCTAATTCTATCTTTGTTAGGAGATACAATCCATTCATCAAAGACAACTTCTTAGATGCTTTGTCTATATACCACTCTGTGTAAATCATGCATATCTTTTGCATGTCTTTAACTTACTTGATGCACACTTAACCTTATCATCAAGACACCATATAGATCATGTCCTTAATTGCACTGCACTTGATCATCAATTATATCTCTGTACGACCTTGATCTCTATCTGTTACTCTGCCAGTCTTCACAAAAACCATACTATGTTTTCATCAATGACAAACATAGTCATGAATGCAACATGTTAATCATGCTACCAATCTCCACATACTATATCCATTCTTAGGATACTCCCCCAAAGGAATACCATCAACATTCATGCTAACAATCACCCCCTTTGCCATTGATGGCAATATAGATGAAAAATATTTAGGTTCCAAGAACACTAAAATAATACTCTGGTGCAACTATTGCTAGTGTTCTCTTTCTTTCAAATCCTCTAGAACACTACTTTGTTCTACATCTCTTTCTACTTGCATAAGTTGTTCATACACTAAAAAACTCATAGTGTCTCCCCCATTCAATGTATCTCCCCATTGAAACCTTATACATAGGAGATATCAATCTCTCCCCCATTAGTCAATCTCTTCCTCATACATACTTTGATGATGTTTTTCCATTCTCCCCCATTCATACTTAGGAGATGTTTTTCATAAATAATCTCCCAGATTGACATCAATGACAAAGGCTTCATTATTTCAATCATTTTCTCTAAGTATTCAAACAAATTGATTGTCCAAAGACACTATTCTAAACCAACTACCAAGAAACCTTGGTGACTTTGTGCATCCTAGATACTCTTCCATACTAGAAGAATCAACATTCACTCCAGTTAAACAATAGTTCTCTGTAGCACTGGATTGATGCAATCTCTGCATCATCTACTTAGAAGTAGGAAAGGGGATAACCCCAAGCATACCTCTCAAGTACTCAAATATATCTTTAGGCAAAGGCTTCATAAAAATATTTGCAATCTAATTTTTTGTATTGACATACTCTAATTTGATTTCTTTATCTACAATATTCTCTTTAAAAAAATGATACTTAATACATATATGCTTAGTCTTAGAATTCTATACAATATTTTAGAGATACTCAATGTACTTGTGTTATCAAAATGTATTATAACAAGATCTAAAAATTGTATCCTAATATCCTTCAACATCTACTTCATCCCCATGATCTGATTACAATTATTTGTTGCTGCTACACACTCTTCTTTAGCTGTACTTTGTGAAATACAATATTGTTTCTTTCTTAGCCAAGAAACCAATCTACCTCTAAGGAAAAATGCTCAACCACTAGTGGTTTTTCTGTCATCCATACTTCTTGCCCAATCCACATCAATATAAGCACATAAAGTGAAATTAGTTGATCTATCATACCATAAAACATAATTAGGTGTTCCCTTCAAATATATGAATATCCTCTTTATTGCTACATAATGATGCTCTTTAGGATCAACTTTAAATATAACTACAATCCCAACTACATTTTCTATATCTGGTCTGGTGTGAGTCAGATATTGCAAACCTCCAATCATTAATCTGTACTTTTTCTACTCAACTATAGGTGTCTTGTCTTTGCTAGATAACTTGTGACCAGTTACCATTGGTCTACCAATAGGCTTACAACATATCAAACTAAATCTTTTCAACATGTATTTCAAATACTTAGCTTGTGATATGAAAATACCATCATTATTTTGTGCAATCTATAAACTAAGGAAAAAATTCATCTCACCATTCATACTCATCTTGAATTCATTCTTCATCTCTTTAGCAAACTTATCACTTGCTTTAGCAAATCCAAGTCTTGCTAGATACTTGTCCAATCTTGCATACAAGGTTCTAGGTACTTTCTTCAATCCATATAGTGCTTTCTTCAACCTGCACACCATGTCCTTGTCTTTCGTCAAAGGAAATCCTTCAAGCTGCTCAATGTAGACTTCTTCTTCAAGTTCTCTATTTAGAAAGGATGATTTGGCATCCATTTGATACACTTTGAACTTCTTACTTGCTACAAAAGCCAAAAACATTCTCACTACTTCCATTATGGCTAAAGGGGCATATGTCTCTTCATAATATATTCCCTCCTACCGTGAATAACCTTTGCATACTATTTTAGCTTTGTTTCTTACAACTTGTCCATTCATTCATCTTGTTTCTAGAAACCCATTTAGTTCCTATAACATTCTTGTTTATGAGCCTCTAAAAGGCCATTATTTTGACTACTTTTAATCTTATTTTTAATAGTTATCTTGTAAGAAACAATTGAAGACTTTATGGTTTAAGCAAAAGAACTTATGTTTTATGAATATTCTATCCATATGTTAAGACATGGAGATTTAAGTATTGATTGATCAATTATGTTGTGTTTGCTTGAATCTATGGCTTTCTATGGTTTAATGAAGGATATTACATGTTGATAAGTATTTCCTCATCCATGCTATGTTTGGGTAGGTTCCTTCTTGCAGACGTAGGATTTGCAAGAGTGATAATTTGAACATTACCTTTTCTAACATTGATAATGAAATAAATGCATGTTTGTTACATTTAATGCTTTATAGGTGTTGCCATGCATATTGAAGACATCATTTAAACATTGAATTCAAAGCTGACTAGATGATTGATGAATCACTGCAATAGTAGATCATGGTACAAATTCTATTAATGTGGTGCACAAAGATAGCTTCCTCAACTTGCTATATTTTTGGGGAAGTTAAAATATAGTTAATAGCATTTCTGTTATAAACTTTATGATTTGTAATTGATCCTCAATGATGGAGTGATTGTAGGAGTAGGAAGTTGTTACAAGCTTTCCTTTAAATAAATTATATTGTAACCCTTAAAGGAGATTATGAGATTTTGATCTTTTCCTAGTTTTGACTAGAAGGAAATAGAGTAGACTATTTTGTTCAATAGAGTATAATCTTGTTTTCAAATGTAATTGCTTATTATGAATGAATAGAATACAAAGTTCAAGTTTCCACATTCACACTTGATTTTTTTATGTTCACTCATCCAAGGAGGCCCACTTGGTGAGTGAACTGCTTTGTTAGAGTAGATTTCCTTTCTTAGTTTGTTTCCTTGCAAAGTAGACTTTTGTTGTTCCTGTAGCCATTAATAACATAATTATTGAATTGTTCTTGTAGCATAGGTGTTTAAGTAGATTTATTGTTGCAACATTACTCTAAGCTTTAAGGTAGATGTCATTTTTGTTCCTATCTTAGTTTCCTTCAACATTCCTTTCCTATTGTAGTTGTAATGACTTAAAGAGGAATCAGGGCATATACTTTGCAGCCAACCTCTCAAGCTTACACTCCCAAGTTGAAAAAATAAATGAAGTTAGTATGTTATACTTAGGAAAATACATGATTCTATTCAGTCATGGAGTTAGTGTGGAAGGATGTCAAATCCTTTATTACTAAGGTGTTTAGCTGGCCAAACATTTTTGGCACCATTTTCGGGGAAGGTGTCAATCTAATTCAACCTTGAAGTCATTATGTTAGATTAGATTTTTCATTTTTGCATGAATAGAAGAAGAGACCCTTTGGGAGATTTCTTCCCTGTAACACTTAGGAAGACATTTTAAATCCTAAACTTGAAAAACTTCATAGTGAGAATGAAGAAGAGCCTTTTGAAAATCCATTCGCTGCTGCTCAAGAAAAAATACCCTCATCCTCTGATGAATCCTTGCATCTGAATGATCTCTTTGCTAAACCAGAATGCTAAGAGAATCCACTTGCTCTTGTCATATATCAAGTACTATTAACAGTACCTCCTCCAAGAATGGCTCAACCTCAGCCTCAACCAATATTTCCCTTTCCTATCCCTTCTCAGCAAGGTAACCAAAATTTGAATAATATACCTACTGCTGCACTTCCAAAGTTTTATGGCTTGATCACTGAAGACCCTGAAACCTTTCTCTTTGAGTTTGACATATTATGTAGAATCTATGACTATACAATTGATGCTCACAAATTAAAGTTGTTTCCTTCTACCCTCAAAGAAGTTACTTTGAGATGGTTTATGGAGTTGGATGCCAATGTTGTAGTAGATTGGCCTATAATGAACAGTCTGTTTCTTACAAAGTATAAGGGATACTATAGGGGTTGGGATTTAAAGGGGTATGACATTTTCAAGATGTCCCAAAAGAATTATGATGAAACATTGGAAGCCTATGTTTCCAGGTTTATGTTTAACCTACAACATAATACATGACATCAATTGAATGAGGAGTCAAAGAAACATCTTTTTCTAAGAGGTGTAAATGAAGGAAGCATTGGAGATCTAGACCTTATGGTGGGAGGAGACATTACTGAAAAGACTTGGATTGAGATACAAAGTATATACCTAAAATATTCCAAAGCTATTATGAAGAAGGGTAGGGGACTTAGAGACTTACCACATAAGTCCAATGGCAGTTCAGGGGTATCCAAGATGGAGTTATCTAATTTTCTATCAAAATTCAAGAAAAACATCATTAATGATGTAACCACTTAGCTAGACACCATGCAAGCCCAAAGGAAGAAAGATGAAGTTGATGCCATGTTGACTGAATACTTTCCACATTGTAGAGAAAATGAAAGGCACTGTAGATGTAAGTTTTTTGCAAGTATGGAGACACAACCAATGCCAACTAAGTTCAAAGCCATTGATGAAAATGGAGAGGTACTCTATGTTGCTCAAAGAAGGCCATGGGCTTAGAGACAGGGTATTCCACAAGATCGTCTTCAAAGTCATCATAATAATAATCAATGGAAAAAATTTCAAAATACTATTTTTAGTGGAAATCATAGTTGGCAACAACCCCAAAAGGGTTTGCAACAACATTAGCAGGATTGGCAGCAACCTTACAATTGATGTCCCCAATATATTCAACCAACCATATTTTTGCCAACTTAGCGGCAAGCTCTAATGCCTCCTCCTATAGCCACCAATACTCCTTCCAAGAAAACCCAACTACCAGTTCAACCTAACCTAAACCTGAACAATACTAAAAAATAGACTCAAATAGCAAAGCTATGCCATTTCATTAAATGACATTCACCTAAGATTAAGCACAACTCTTCTTGCACCCCAAGAACTTATAATAACTAAAGTTGAGGATCCTCTGATTAAGCATACAAATGAATCAAATCAGCATACCTCTTTTGCAGCCAAAGAACCTCCATTTCCCCATAGGTTGATAGAACAAGGCTAGTCCAAAAAGAACCATACAATCATTAATTTGTTTAATTAGCTAAAATAGATGATAGTAAAAATACCACTATTGGATGCTACTAAAGAAGTCCATGCCTATACTAAAGCTATTAAGGAAGCATGCAGTATGCAGTCAAGAAGGAAGAGGAAAGATCCAAAAACCATTAATTTCATAGGACAGTTGTTTGACTTAATGCCAGATAAATTAGCTGTACCCAAATACTCTGACCCTAGGAGTCCTATAGTTATAGTTATTATTCATGGCATACAAGTTCAAAATTCTTTGGTTGACCTAGGAGCATCTACTAATGTCATGAAAAAAGAGGTATTATCTTAGGTGCATATTGTTGGCCTTAGAGAGACACCCACCATTCTTCAACTTGCTAATAGTTCCACCATTAAACCAGATGGGATGATAGAAGATGTTATAGTCACCCTGAATTCCTAGTAGTATTCAGTTGATTTTATTGTTCTCTCCCCAAAAACTAATATATCCTTTAATCCTAAGAAGGCCATGGTTAGCCATTATAGATGCTTATATAGCTTGCCAATTTGGGAAGATGACCATATCCAATGGAGTTCATACCAAGAACCTAACTTTATACTCTCCTACTCAACCATTATTACTAGATGACCAAGTCGTTTGGCTAGACTTGGGTGATGGTGATCCATAAGCCAATTCCATCCATCAGTTGATGATGATAGGGAAAGAATCATTCATAGCTGATTGAGAAGAAGATGAAATAATTTCATCCATTATTCTAAATGAATATGGAACACAATCTTCAATGTGTCCTCAAGTTGAATGCATTTTAGAAACCATTGTATCACCTTTAAATTCATTCAATCATTCAAAAGCTTCATAGTTCCCCTATTCATTATTACCTCATGAGATGGATTCTTCCCCCATTGCTCAATTATTCATGGTAGATAAGGTTATTAAGATGGATATTGGTCTAGGTAACGAACTAAATGTAAACAATGCCTTATCACACTCCCAACAAGAAGCTATGTTGCAGTTACTACAAGAAAATCAAAATAAATTTGCTTGGGATTACATGGACATGAAAGGATTAGATCCTATAGTCTACACTTGCAAGATTTATATCAATCCTAACTTTAAACCTATTAGACAACCTTAGAGAAGAGTTAATCCTATCTTAAAAGATATTGTTAAGAATAAATTGCAAAAGCTCTTAAGTGTTGGTTTTATATACCCCATCTCCGATAGTTAGTGGGTCTAATCCTTGGTCATAGTACCCAAGAAGGGATGAAAATGGCAAGTTTGTGTAGATTATAGGGAGCTTGACTTAGCCACTAAGAAGGACCATTTCCATTACCATTTGTAGACCAAGTCCTTGACAACCTAGCTGGTAAAAAGTATTTTTCTTTTCTGGATGGTTTCAATGGTTACAATTAGATTTAAATAGCCCGAAAAGATCAAAAGAAAACAACTTTTACCTACCCATGGGAAATGTTTTCCTATTCAATATTACCTTTTGGCTTTTGTAATGCCCCAACTACATTCCAATGAGCTGTCATCAGTATTTTTTCAAATATTTCTACTGATTGTATGGAAATCTATATGGATGACTTCACTATTTATGGTGTTCCTTTTGAAGAAGCAAAAGAAAATTTAGAATTAGTACAAAAAATGTCAAGACTATAACCTATCTTTAAAAAATGAGAAATATTTTATGATGATGGAGGAAGGTGTAGTCCTAGGCCATTTCATTTCATCAAAGGGTATCCAAGTAGATCCAGCAAAGATTGAAGTTATCAGTACCTTGTTGACACTAGAGAAGCAAAAGGATGTACACAATTTTTTGGGACATAATGGATATTATAGAAGATTTATTAAAAACTTCAATCAACTTGGAATACCTCTCTACAACTTGCTCAAAAAGGACTTTGAATTTGTTTGGGGTACTGACTATGCAACATCCTTCCTGTAGCTTAAGAAAGGTCTTACCACAATGCCTATTTTGAGAGGACCCAATAGGGGCTTACCTTTTCACATTTATATGGATGCCTTAGACTATGCTATCAGTGTTGTGTTGGGAAAAAAAGTAGACTCTATTGAACATGCTATTAATTTCATTAGTACAAATTTGCAAGGTGCAAAATTTAATTACACAATCACTGAAAAGGAATTACTTGTGGTCATTTATGCTCTAAATAAATTTAGGCATTACATTACTGGATATCAGATATTTTTTCACACTAACCATTCTGCTATAAAATATTTGGTGAACAAACCTGCAATATTAGGAAGATTGGCTTGATGGTTATTGCTTATGCAAGAATTTGACATCACCATAATTGATAAACCTAGTAAGGCCAATGTGGTAGCTGACTTTCTCTCTCAGTTGCATCTCCTTAATGATCCTACAACCATTGATGATAGTTTTCTAGATGAGCATCTTTCTTTATTAGCCACATAAAACCCTTGGTATGTAGATATTGCTAATTACCTCACCACAGAAAAAATGCTAGTATATTTCTTTGCCCAAGCCCAAAAACTACTAGCAGAGAAGAGCCTTAATTATTCATGGATTGCTAGGTTTATGTTCTATACTGGTCCTAATCAAGTCATGTGTAGGTGTCTAAGAGAAGATGAAACATAAGATGTCCTAAAGGCCTATCATGATGAACCCTATGGAGGTCACTTTGCATCCAAAAGAACAACCTTCAAGATCTTAACAACTAGGTATTGTTGTCCAAGCCTACATAAGGATGTAGGAAAATATACAAAGAAATGTGACAAGTTTCAATGAATGGGAAGACCCACTAAGTTAGAAAAAATACTTCTATTGCCTCAAGTAGTGGTCACACCCTTTGGCAAATGAGAGATTGACTTTGTAGGACCCACTGAGCCTACTTCACAAGGAAAATCCTATATTATGGTGTGCACTGACTATGTCACCAAATGGGTGAAAGATAAATCCATGAAACACCCATGAGATATCAATGTAGCAAAATTTTTATATGAATCCATTTTTACACGGTTTGGTGTTCCTAGACAATTGACATCTGATCAAGGGACTTAGTTTACATCAAATTTGACAACTACTCTTATGAAGGATTATACTATTAGGCATGATAAGTCGTCACCTTACCATCCTCAAGCTAATGGTCAAGTTGAAGTTACTAATAGAGAGCTATAATATATTCTAACTAGGACTATAACACTTCATAGGAAGGACTAGGCAACATGCCTTCTTGAAGTTCTTTGAGCTTACATAACCACCTAGAAATCCACAACTAGTTTTACTCCATTTGAACTTGTTTATGGTAAGTCAGCCATCATGCCTATTGAATTCAAATAGAATATATTAAAAACTACCTTGGAGCTGGGGATAGAACTCAATATTTCCCAACAAGATAGAATCTTGATGAAAGGGGAAAATCTACACTAAATAATACTAAGCTCATTCAACACCAAAGGAAACAGTAGCATGATAAGTTTATCAAGCATAAAATGTTTGATGTAGGTGATTGGGCACTCCTTTATGACTCAAGATACTAGCACCATCTAGGAAAGTTCCAAATACACTGGTTAGGACCATATGAGATTGTTTCCATATTCCCAAATGGTATAGTACAATTATCTGCCATTGATCCCATTCACTTCAAACTTCTTGTTAATGGGCATCACCTCAAGCTTTACCATAAACTTGCCAGCTGTGAAGAGTTCCTACAACAATTCTAGCACAATGATAATATTGTCATTCCTATAGCCACTGAGTCTGGGTCTTCTACGTTGACTCCTGCTAGTTCTTGACTCCAATCAAGACATTTATAATAAACACTTTTTTTTAAAGTACTTTCTTTGCATCCATTCCACTTCCACTTTTCTCTCTTCCATCTTACCAGTCCATTCCATCACTCTATCAATTCTAATGATAATTTTAGAATATCTGTCCTACAGCAGTTGCTAGGTACCTTCCGCATAACTCTACATGCATTTTATTTTATTCATTCTTTGTTCCAATTTGGTATTGTTTATTTTTTTCACTCTTTCTTCTCCTAGCCTAGTGCGATCCATGCCTTCATTTAGTTGAGGGGAGGGGAATATTTAAATGATTATTTTTAAAAGCTTATTGTTTTTAAAAGCATTTTTCAAATCGCATATACCTTCAAAGTGCAATGAGATGACTAGAAATAAGTACATAATTAATATCACATGTTAGTTATTTGTCCTTCTATGATTGCATCATTATGCAATTAAGGACATTAAAAGAGGTTATTTAAATTTTAATGATGATTTGCAATGTGTTTGGATGACAGGCCTGTACACACACAAAAATCATGAAATTTGATGCAAAGGATATATTGTGAGATATGGTGCATTTAACTTCAAATCATACATGTCATTTTTTTGAAAAATGAAAGCCAACATTGTAAGCCTTGAACATCAAAGTTTTTCTATAATTAAACTATAATTGACCATGGGTGGAGGTATACAAAGAAATGAGCTTGTTGATCATCGAGTTCTATTGGGGGATGCAACCACCTATGAAATGTTTAGAAGAATGGGATGGCTAGATTATTGCCTCAATTTGAACATATTTAATGAAAAACTAGCTCTCCAATTTATGACCACCTTAAGAGATGGATTTGTAGTGGTTAAAGGTCTGATAGTTGAGTTCTTAAAGGAAGTAATAACCAAAGTCACTATAGGAGGGTGGAAACTGGGAGAAAGAATTTGACTTGAAGATGGCTAGGGCACAATTTAGCATACACCAAGACCCACCATTAGATATTGACAAGAAACAAGGAACTTTGAGGTTATCCTTGCCAGTGGAGTTTATTCAACCTGCTGCATTTATCATTCAATATTTCACATGTGAGGAATGATACAAATATCTGCATGCCCTACATTTCAAGCTATTGGCTCACCTAGGACATGATTACAAATAGGTAAACCTCCCCAACTTCCTTCTCAATATTATTAAGAAGCAAGCTTCTCTAGTTTAGTCAAGTAGTGATCTGTCGGTCTCTCATCATGGTCTGATAAAGTTAATTGTAGAAAGAGAGTTAAATAAATAAGCAATTGGGTCATGGGAGTAATTCTTTTAGATGAAATAGGTATAACCTAGGTTGGTCAACCCTAGAGGCCAGGGTGTAGGATGAAGGGAAAGAACATCCACAGGATTTTGTAAATTTGTCCCTAGAGCTAAGAATACTCCTAGAGCCTCTCCCTCTAGTCTTAAGCCAACTAAGAAATAGATTTATAAGGCTAAACCCTCCATTATTAGAAAGAAGAAAAGCAAAGAGGTAGAAACTAATAGTGCTCCTAAAGTCTCATCATTTGTTAAAAATTGGTCCTTTGCTAAGAAGGATAAAGGTAAAATTTTAGAACCTAAAGCAAAAAATCTAGAACAGTCAAATGAGGAGAGTAACCTTAATGAACCCTTGCACTCTCAAGAGGAGGAAGACCTAGAAAAAACCTCCTGAAGTGCCTATGGTAGAAACACCTATAAGATAGAGGAAATCAAAGAGTTCCTCATGTTTGTCAGCACCACCCACGAGGTGAAGTGTGATGCAGAGCCACACCTTGGAAAACTCAAGAGGATTTAGTCACTCAACTAAGTTGCTTCAAGGGGCATCTACAACCTTCAGGATCACACGCTAAAATCAGATTCAATAAACAAAACTTTGAAAATAAAATCCTCCAAAATATCTTCTTGCTGCCTTCGGATAGACCCACACTCAGACATGAATAACTTTCAAACTAGAAAAGATTTACTCAATCCAACCATTGATCTTTTGGCGTAACTAGGTTTCAAACAACATATAAAAATTTGAGAGAAATCCAACAGTTCAAACCCGAGATATTGACCCCGCATCAGAGTACATTTTTTCTGAAAATAAATCCCCCAAAATATCTTCTTGCTGCCTTCGGATAGACCCACACTCAGACATGAATAAATTTTGAACCAAAAAATATTTACTCAATCAAACCATTGATCTTTGGCGTAACTAGGTTTCAAACAACATATAAAAATTTGAGAGAAATCCAATAGTTCAAACCCGAGATATTGACCTTGAATTAGAGTACATTTTTCTGCAATTGTTATTCCCTAAACTGATTGCCATGAGAAATATATGAAGCATAATAGTAGAATCATAATCTTGAAAAAAAAACACAGGAGACCAAAGGAGACATAAAACTTCCCATTCCTCCCCAAGTTTGAATCGCTTTTTAATAACCAAAGTCTGACTGGCCTTGCTGTCCAGTAGTAATAAAAATGTTTTCTTTTCCATCTAAGAATAGGAATTTGAAAGATGTTTTACCATCAATACCATGCAGCAATCATGGATATTCTTGTAACTGCTAAGAATAGGAATCATCAATACCATGCAGCAATCATGGATATTCTTGTAACTGCTAAGAATAAGATTGGCTTTTTTAAGAAAACCAACTTTCCTCCAAATAGAAGGAATATGAAACGATTTCTTTTATTCCATAGCCATTTTTTCGTCATTATTCACACTCTTAAAATTGCCACCAACTTTCTGATGAGATTCTTTTAATTATTGACCACATGGCATTTCTATTACTAATTTTATCCTTTCTAAAACTAACACTAACATCATTAACCCTTTCCTCTAACTCTCTAACATATCCGACTAAAAACTATAACATTTATTTAATAAAACACCTAATTCTATCCACTAAGACATGATCCTAAATTATTAAAATTGACCATTTAAAATATATGGAGAATCTTGGACCTTTGAAATGATTTAGTAATGAGATGCGCCTACATCAAAGTGTAAGAATCTCTGAGAGTAGGGTTTTGGAGGCTATTCCCATAATTACTCCTAAAGTGTTTGAAAGTGAAAAGGAGTTATCTCTAGGGGAAAATTTGTCACAAACTAAAGTAACTGAAACTGAGAGTAAAACTCAAAATTTTCCACCTGAAGTTGAGTGTAGTATCAATTATGTGCTTATCGATAGTGATGATAAATTTGAGGAGATTGAAATGTCTGAGGAATTTGAAGAAAACCATCTTGTGCAAGACATTGGTAAAAATTTTGTAGAACTCCCTTTAGAAAATTATCTAGAATTTAGGCTTGAAATTGTTAAAGAAGTATTGGAAAAAATGAATCAAGAAGGATTGGATACGTTAGCTACAATAGTCACAGAATCCAGTAAGGAGAAAAAAGAGGAAATAGCTACTGCCACAAGAAAAAGTGGGTGCTCCACATCATAGAATGTCATAACTCATCAATTAGAGCCTGAATGGATAGACCTCTTCTATTATGAGCCATTACCACCACCAGATTTATCCACACCTTTGTCTACATGAATTACTTTGTTTCAACAACTATTATGGGAAAGAGCTCAATGGAATTTGGAGAAAAAAGAAATTAAAGCATGTTATTGATGAGCAAAGCTTACATTTGAAACAAAATGCAGATCATAATGAAGTTTTGAAGAGAAGAAGTGAGTAGATTATAGGATTAATTCTTGAGCTAATGTAATATAGGTTGCCATTGCCAATGTATGCTCTATTTCTTAAAGAACAATTTTCCAATTATAAGTTAACTATAATTATGGAAGGACTTAACCCCTTTGTCTCTACCCCACATGAATTTTATGATGCATTTTGATATGTTCCTATGGCCTTGAAAAACTTATTGTGTGAATTGTATCTTCACAATCTTGTGGTGCCTAATGATACTAAATGGAACCCAATCTTGTGTGTAGGGGGTGTGTAGTTAAGGGAAACAATGTCATGCATGGAAAATGAACTAAGCAGAGAACATCAAGCTGCACCCTACAGGGCAAGTGAGATGACAATATCTTTGTTCATGAAGCCAAAAGTCCAATATTCTAGACGAATGTATCTAGATTTGGTTTCTATTTTGGGAAACCCTATAGGACTTGGTAAGGTGAGTACAATTAGAGAGAAATCTTTTACAGATTGGGATCAAAATTTATCTCAAAATGTAGAAACAACAATCATTGCCTCAAGGTAGTGATGGATTAGAATGCCACATGATTTAAAAATAAGAAAACCCCACTCTCCATAAAATTTGACTCTTGCTACAATAAGGATTCCTTGGTATATCGAATTGGGGAGAAATTAGTGTAAACATTGGTTACCATTAAGGTATCAACACCCAATTCTCCTATAGCCACTACTAGCAGTAAATGAAAATGCAGAAGATTATGACATGACTGCTAAAGTTTGACACTGGAAGAGGCTCAAGGAAAATTATGGTTACTTCAACTATGTGAAGAATGAGTCAGGTGAAAGGACACCTAGTGACTGGAGAGTTGGGGTCAAGATCATAAACTTAATGAATTCTTGAGACTAGAAATAGTTTAGTTGGGGGGAATGATGAGCCTCTAAAAGGCCATTATTTTGATTACTTGTTATCTTGTTTTTAACAGTTATCTTGCAAGAAATAGTTGAAGACTTTATGGTTTAAGCAAAAGAACTTATGTTTTAGGAATATGCTATCCATATGTTAAGACATAGAGATTGAAGTATTGATTGATTAGTTATGTTGTATTTCCTTGAATCTATGGCTTTTAATGGTTTAATGAAGGATATTACATGTTGATAAGTATTTCCTCATCCATCCTATGTTTACGTAGGTTTCTTCCTATAGCCATAGTTTGCAAGAGTGATAATCTAAACATTACCTTTTCTAACATTGATGATGAAATAAATGGATGTATGTAGAAGTTGTTGTATTTAATGCTTTGTAGGTGTTTTCGTGCATATTGAAGACAACATTTTAGCATTAAAGTCAAAGTCGACCAGATGATTAATGAATCGCCATAATAATGGATCACAGTACGAATTCTATTATGGTGGCGCATAAAGATAGCTTCCTCAACCTGTTATATTCTTGGGGAAGTTAAAACACAGTTAATAGCATTTCTATTATAAAATTTATGATTTGCAATTGATCCTCTATGATGGAGTGATCGTAGGAGTAGGAAGTTGTTAAAAGCTTTCCTTTAAATAAATTCTATTGTAACCCTAAAAGGAGATTTTGAGATTTTGATCTTTTCCTAGTTTTGACTAGAAGGAAACAAAGTAGACTATTTTGTTCAAAAAAGTTGATGTAGGAGCATCCTAGGCTTTCTTGCAATGTTGCATATTGGAGCCGAGTGCTAGTGGTTTCCAATTTTCTATTGTTGTTAAGTTGTTTAGTGTATGTTGAGTTAATGTAGCTCTAGTGCAAGTTGAGTTACTATAGCTTTAGTGCATGTTGAGTTACTATAGCTCTAGTGGATGTCGAGTTACTATAGCTCCTAGTGGATGCCAAGTTATTGTAGCTCCTAGTGGATGCCAAGTTACTATAGCAATCTTATGTTGACCGAGTGATCCTTCATGTACCGAGTGAATCTATGAGTGCCAAGTTTTCTAGTGGATGATGAGTGTTCCTATATGTGTCGACTACCAATATTGGTTTTGGTTTTTATTGTACCAAGTTGTTTGTGAGTTGACTTTTGGCATTTAATTTATGTATAGTATTTAATTTAGTCTCGTATCTGACTTGTGGCTCGACCAATATTTAATGTAAGGGATTTAATTTAGTTTTTAATGAGCTAGGCTAACTTGTGGCTTGGTGGGTTATAAGTAACGGGTTTTGTGAAGTATTTAGGCAAAAGTTATCATTCCAACTACAGCTTGAGAACCAGAGGATTGCTTGGTGGACTTGAGGGTAAAAGTACAAATTATTCTTGGTGTTCTTATCTAGTTATGTATCTGGACTAGCTAGGATTGGGTTTGTAGATTAGATCTTGTTGGATCTTGTAGAACTAATTTTGTGATTATTGTTTGTAGTTGGCCCTAACTCAAAAGGCCTTATAGCTGGGCATATTGCATGTAATTAGTTATATCTATGAATAAAGAGTTGTGATTTGGTATTATATCTTGTCTTGTTATTGCTTTGTTGTATTGTTTCCATTGTGTGGTTATTGTTGGGGGCTATTGTGTTAGATGGTATCAAAGAAAAGGTTTTCCTAAATATGTGGATAGATCATTGAAGTTGTGGAAGTTTACACCAAGATTAGCAAAGAAGGTTGATCTTGTGGCCAACTGATCTTCTAGATTAGTGGATCTATTGCTTAGGTTCTAAAATTTTTTTGGAAGATGCCTCCAAGAAGATTGGACCCTAGGGTAATTGATGATATTAGTGATGTTGTGGAAGAAAGAATCTCAGAGAAGATAAGAGTAGAGTTTAGATCTGAGATTGCATTGATGAAGAGTGACATGATCACTAAAATTGTAAGTGCTTTAGGTGGTGTGCCTAGGCATGTGGGTACTGAAGGTAGTTATGAGAAATTTGTTGAAGACTTTGAAGCTACTAGATCTAGTGGTGAGGACATAACTGATTGTATGGAGAGACCTATTGGAACTTGACGCAAGGAGAAGTATGGTTTTAGGGCTGAATGACACACCCAGCCCTCTGAACCACCCTACAAGAGTTAACACAGTGGAAACAAACACAAAGAACAACAAACAGAGGAGGAAGAAGAGTAAAATTCTTTCATCAATTCTTCAAATATTCAACATACATGCCCAATTGTAAGGCCTTTTGGGTTACTATCATGAAAAGATTCAAGTATAATCCTTGATGATCCTACTTTGCATTTGTTTCTTACTCTTATAGGTTCTACTCCTCTATTTCTCACTCCCCCCTAAAACTCAATCCTAGATATCATTAAATACTTGCCAAAATGACTTATAGAAGATTCTAAAACATTAAAATGCCACAAGTCAGCCTTCAATATTTATTAACTACCTATTCATATATTAAATACAAGCAAGGTCGACCTAACTTGGAACCAGACATAGATGAAGGCTTTTCCAAATCTAACACTCAACATCCATGGCAAAAACTAGGAACTTGACATCCAAAGAAGTCACTCAACAACCAAAGTAATTGCTCAACACCCAAAGGATCGCTCAACAAGAAAAGGCTCGACATCCACTTAAGAACTTGATAGCAACTGACAGAATGAACAAAAGTGCAGGATTACAAGGAAACCTAGCATGCTTCTGCATCAAATAACTAAGGTTGGAGAAATGATTCTCCTGAATCATGCAAGTGTCACAACTTGAGCTCCATCCAACTTAGATTGAGAAATCCATGTAGCATCTTCAACTAGTCTATTCTTCCACTTTACCAAATATTCATAGTAATCTCATTCTCTTGTCCTCTTGCCAACTCTCTAATTTAATATATGTTCAACTTCTTCAATCTCTTTCTTAGGATAATCATCAGGTACCACAACTTCATCATCTAACTCATGATACTTATATAGATCAACAAAATTGAATATAGGAGATATATCCATGTCATTAGGTAACTAAACTTCATAAGCATTACCACTATCAAAATTCTTCAAGATTTTACAAGGTCCAAACTTCTTCATCTTTGGCTTACTGTATGTTCCAATAGGAAATCTTCCTTTCTTCAAATGAACCATCACCTCATCAACAACTTTAAAATCACAATGTCTTCTAGACATCAACATTCTCTTTATACTTCTAATTACTTTGTTCCAACCTCAACCTCACTTCCTTATGTAAAGACTCCATAAAATCAGCAAATCTTCTCCTTTCCTCTCCTTTGTCTATTAGTTTGCAAATACTCCCACCATAGTGATGCATGACCTTTCAACCTTGTAACTGCAATCTTCACCTTCTTATTATCAGGAGTGTTTTCATACTCAAAGAACTTCTCCATATTAGAGATCCAATCCAGCACAACATTGGTATCCAATTTTTCATCATAAGGAACAACTTCTACAACATGCTTTGAATTAGCCCTAGACAACACTATCAACAACCTTTCTTCATCTTGGTCTTCTTCTTGTTCTACGTTTGGGTTTGGTGCTACTACTTCATGATTACTTACATCATCAAGATGTGCTCCTCTCCTTTGGGCTATCTCCATAGCATCTAATTTGGCTACACTTTGTTTCAATTGATCCAGTATAGCATTATCAACATTTCCTCTACCATGAACCATCTTTGCAAATCAAGTTCCTACAGGATCATAACCCTCTGCAAGTTATAGGTCAAATCCATAGATCTGCCACCCTATAACCAAATTTGAATTAGGGTTCTATATGATCCAATCTCCACAAGGATGAACCTCATGCTCTGATACCACCTAATGCAAGAAGTAGGGCACTAGGGCTGAATGGAACACCCAACTCTCTGAACCACCCTGCAAGAGTTAACACAACGGAAACAAACACAAAGAACAACAACCAAAGGAGGAAGAAGAGTAAAATGATTTCATGGATTCTTAAAATATTCAACATACATGCCCAACTATAAGGCCTTCTAGGTTATGGCCATGAAAAGATTCAAGTAGAATCCTCAATGATCCTACTTCACATTCTTTTTTAACTCTTATAGGTTCTACTCTATTTCTTGCCCTCCCCTAAAACTCAATCCTAGAACTCCTTAAATACTTGCCAAAATGGCTTACAAAAGATTCTATAACAAGCTCATTACGTCAATAGAATTCATATATCTATAGCAAACACCAGAACTAAAAGATTGCACAACCAAAAACAACGCAACAAACCTTTGGCTCAATCAAAATCTCATGAATAAAATTCACAAAACAATGACACATTTAGGCAAGAATAACTAGACTCCAAATGCTAGCACCAAAAGCATAACTTTATTGCATAATAACGACGACCCTTTTTACATTTTACAATGGGGTATTTATAAGAAACCGTCTCCTCAATTTGTATTGAGAGTGAGAGATATCTTAATGCAATAAAATGCTTTTAAAACATTAAAATAAACTAAATATATACAAACTGGTAATAACAAGGTTATTACGTCAACGAAATTCATATATCATTTCTACTGAGCAAATTTTGGTACGTCGCAAGACAAACACTAAACCTTGGAGTGGATCCTTAAAAAGATTTGGTTTTAAAGAGAGGAATTACACTATGGATTCCTGTCGTTGACCTCATGCAAAATGAATGCCCAATAGAAGTGGTGCTAGAAGGAGGGCCTAAAAATAAAGAACCTACTCTTGGAAACAAGAAAGATTTGATAAAGTTTTGAAAGTTTTGCACTCTTGCAATAATCTGCACTTCGCACAAGTTCAGAATTTTTTTTGAGTTTTTCAAAAATTCAGGTGAGTAGGTCCACAGGTCTGCAACTCTGCAGATCTGCAGCTCCGTAGATTTGCAGCTTCGTAGCTCCACAGATCCACAGATTTGTAGGTCTGAAGGTCCACAAAATTTTGTGGTGCACTATTTTGAGAAAGTGTGCTTCTCCAAAGGTGTGCTTTTCCAGAATAAACACAAGTTGTTAGAACTTAGTCACTTTCACAAGCATCACAGTGATAAAGGGATTCAAAAACTCCACCCATTCACATTACACATTTCATCATCATCATTCACTTTACATTTCGCTTCACACATTTTCGTCATTATGCACCATGTCTTTCTTCAATGCCCAAAGTTCACCTTTGAACCTAACTGAACCATTACATGACTTGCCAAAAAATCCTGAAAAGGTTTGCCCATGATTTATCTATGGAGAATCATGAACAACAGAAGATCATATCAAAATTTTCAAAGAGATCTGTAATCAAAACCAGATTCAACATATGGATCTGGTATGTCACCTTTTTCCTTACACTTTGGGGGAAATGGCATTCAGTTGGTACCTCAATCTTCCACCGGCATCAATAAGGGATTGGAACTCTTTTGAGAGAATTTTTTTGAAACAATTCAAGATCTATGTTGATCCAGCTCTTCTATATCATCATTTCATCTCGATTAAGAGGGATCCCCATGAGACTATTTCACAGTTTAATCATTGCTTCTATAGGATGTATCAAAGAATGGAGTTTCCATACACTGTACCATAGGAGGCTGCCATCCAGATCTACTTTGGAACAATGGATTCATTAACTTCTATTTTTCTAAGAAGGCTCCCACCCAGAGACATTGATACCATTGAAAAGGTTTTCAAAGAGGCTATTACATTCACGAATTAGGTTACTGCTGCTCCAATGCCAAAAATTACATATTCTGGATATGGGTCTCAAAAGACTGCTTTCTTTGAGCAAAAGGCAGTTGCATCCGTTGAAGTAGAAAATGATGTGGCTAGAGAGCTTAAGGTCATGAAGGAGATGATGTCTCTTTTATCCAATGAACTCATCAAAATAAAGTCAAATTCTTCAAGAGACCAAGGCAATCATCCAAGACAACTTTCTGCTTGGAACAATTATTCTCAAAATCAGAGCAGAAATTTTGGCCTCTACAACAACATCAATAATGAGAATAATTGTATTACAGGAATGACTCCAAGTAAAAATGGGTATGGGCACAATAATGTTTTGAATCAGCCTCCCCAAATCATGGAGAAACAACCTTTGCAGTTTAGTGCAATGATGTTTGAATCATATGATGAATCTATAGGAGGACTAAATGATGAAGATGGTCAAGAGGAGTTTGCATTCCCATTCAATGCAAAAATTCTTTCAAGTGTCGATGTCGCAATAAGTGTGGATATGCCAAGAAATCTTGAGGGTGCAGGAAAGTTTGAAGTTCCAAAACTCCATGAAGTTGCAAAAAGTGATGGAAATGCAGAAGATCTTGAGGTTGGTGAGATTTTTGAATCACAAAGTCATCAAGAAGAAGATATCAGTTCTTCCTACTGTGATATTGATTCCTCATTGGATAAAGATAAGATATCTCCCTCAAAACAAGATTTGTCATTAGAAGAGATGGATAGAGTGTTCAATTTGGTCTAAAGCTTCACTGAGGAAATGTCTATTTGTGGGTATTGTACACATATATCAAACCATGCAATAACTAAGTCATGTAGGATCCATCCATTTGGGTTCCATTTAGAAGAAAGTTGCCCCAATTTCTTGTTAGCTTGGGAGATCGCAATGGAGGGAAAGTATGATTTTGAACAAACTTCTTTGAGATACGAGGTAGAAAATATCTTTGTCGATGATAGTAATGAATCTTGTAATTCAAAAGGAAGGTTGGGAATTGAGTTTCCTAGTCCAAGGGAGCCTAAAGAGGAACTGAAAGTGTTTCCATGTGCGTGTGAAGTGGTGTACCATGAGATGAGACCACCAGAAGGAGAAATTACAATGTGTGAGTGTACCCCTATGGTGGGGGACTTGTTGGATCAAGTGATATATTTCCATTATCCCTCTCAGTTTGATAATTTTAAATTTGAGTATGATGCTAAAAGTAAGAGAACTTGTTTGTGGATTAATCATGGCCATAAAGAGTTACCACAACTTCTAATTTTGTGTGATTTGTGCTCCGAATTTGAACCAAGATTGTCTAGACTTTATTTTTCTGAGTACAAAGACAAGTCAGCATTTTTGAGAACTATATGGGGTGGTTCATTACTATTGCATATAATGAGAAATCTACTAATAACTACTCCAGATTTTTATTATTCGAGTTTTTCTGTAAATAATTTTTTGTTTTTGTTTTTGTTAGTCTTTCTAGTTAGATGTTGCATTTTTTCTTTCAGTCGTGTGTTTTCTTTCAAAGTTATGTCAGTCCTAGGGGGTAAGGTGTACTTGGGATTTTTCTCAAGACTTTACTAACCACTCTTTGGTTCCGATTTCAGGAAGAGGTATTTCTTTGTAAAAACATTTGGATGATTGTGTGTCTAATACCAACCGAGAAACCGACATTTCTTGTGGAAATAGGGGACTTTCAGTCTAGAAATCAGAAGTCTGGACCAACACGTTCTCAACACTTTTCAAATTTAAAGATTTGATTTTGTTAAGTGTTGTTCAATTTCAAGTCAAAGATGACGAGAAATGATCCAAACTCTGAATAGTTCAAACAGGAGGGGTCTCCTCGAAAGGTTACTAAGATCATTGTTTGGCGTGAGAGTTTCCTAAAAATTTCTAAAAGAGGAATGCAAGGGATGTTCATAAGAGATCGAATCCAAGAAATGACACTGATGTTATGACTACATAGTCTAAGTGTAGTCAGGATACAGAATTCAAAAAAAGAAAGAAAGAAAGAAAAGAAGATAGTGTTAAGACTGAAGGATTCTAAAGATCTAAAATGGCTAAAGATACATTGCAAAACAAAGTGTCTTGTATTCAAAATTACTATTTCATCAAAAGTAACATGTTGAATGACATGGAGCAATTATGCAAAAGGCTAGAAATTAAAATAACATGACATCCCGCCAAGAGCCCTCGAACAAATTCTCTCACCCAGTCAAGCAATTGATTGATAAAAAGCCTTCATGGAGATTTCGAATGAATGGGCAAGGAGGAGTGGAAGATTGTTTTGAGTTGTTAGAAAACTCTAATTGACTGTAGCCTAACACATCAAAAATAATGAATACACAACGCACACATTGAGTTGGAAGGTTTCAAGTTTTGAGATTTTGACTGAGAAGTCATCCAAAAGATGCTTGGGATGTTCAAAGCTTGGTTGGTGTTTGACACACGTCGAAAGAATGTTTGCTGATGAAGAAATGCCTTGGTCATTTCTTCTTTTTTTTGAGGCTATTTGTTGTGGTCTCCATAACACACGCCCCATTCCTAGTGAGGAATGGGGACCCCCTACTTTTTTCGACTCTCGGACTCACAAATCGAGTCAGGAGAAGAATTTTTGTTTGAAAGTTGAGTCCAAAAATCACAAAAAGATCAAAAAATTGAAAACCACAAAAAAAAAAAATTTTGAATTTTTTTTAATAATAATAATAATTTTAAATTTTTTTTTGAAAAAGCATCACATTTGCACCACCAAGTGTGTTTGTACTGCGCGCATTTACGCCGCCACGACTTGCATTGCGCTTTAGCATCATTGCGACCCATGCACGCGCCATCGCACCACTCATGCTTGCGCCTCGCCATGCCGCTCATGCCTACACATCGCCGCAACTCTCACACGTGCGCTCGCACCCCCACAACGCGTGCGTGTTGGCATTGTCGCGACTCACAACTCCATGACGCGCGCGCGTGCTCACGCCTCCGCGATGCGTGCGAGATCATGTTTTCGCAATTTGTGCACGCACAATCAAGGCACCTCATGCGTATTCACGTTGCGCTCTCCCAAGGCACCGTGTGTTCTTGCCAAGCTGCCCTTTGACCTCCAATTTTGCCTGAGTAGCCATAAAAGGGGTTTAAAATATATCTTTCAAGTATAAGTTGACGTATATTTAATTTATTATACTTAAGATATATTTTAATATATGCGACAAATCTTTTGAGATAGGTTTCAAACCTCCCGAAGATAAGGTAAAGATTCTAGGAAATTTCAGGGCTTTAGAAATCTAGACTTAGCCAAATTTCAGGGCTTCAAGATTTCAGACAGCCAAATTTCAGGGCTTCAAAATTTCAGACTTAGCCAGATTTCAAGATTCACCTCTAGTTTTGTTTGAATGGCTAGTGTGTCTTTACTATGCATTGTTAACTCTACGGACTAATGTTTGCTTCTTTTGTGGGTAAAAATGGCATCCTCAACTTGTTGAAATCATAACTTTTAACTCGGGCCTTGGAATTTAGAACCGCTTACACCGTTGGAAAGAAGAACTGAAGATCTAATTTTAGTCCCTAAAATAGTGAGCCTTCGGTTGCCCAGTTTTAGTGACTGACAAAGGTTCTGACTTGAAATTTTGAGCAAATGACCTCCAAAAGGTCATTTAAAAATGCCTAAAATTTTTGTGAAAAAATATGAAAAAGTTGCAAACATTTGATCATCTTGGATAATCTGGATCACTTGAGGATTGGACAGGTGGAGAGAAGACAAAGGTCAAAGATATAGAGGTTGGACACATAAAGAAAATCAGGTTCCTCATCTTATGCAGCTATTGGGGACAAGATTCAACGCAGGTGCCTTGAGATTTTTGATTGAAGAAGTGAAGAGAGTGCAAGTTTATGTAAGTAATTGGCTATAAAGAGGGTGTAAATCATCAGAAAGGGGCATGGAGCGTATACAAAAAGTGATCTAAAACCTCATTTGAGCACAACCCAAAAATTGTTTTCAAAATCGAGAACTTTGATTTGTTGGCGAATTAAGGTCTGCAGCTCCAAAAATCCGCAGCTCGGCATTTTCATGTAGCTTCGCAATTCAGACGTGCACTGACAATTGACTGCTAGTTCCAAAAATATCACTTTCCATGCATTGGGAGCACATTCTGATGGCAAGTTAACTCTGACACACGCCTAGTGAAGGGCCAGCTTCTATTTTTGGTGCCTCCATGCACTTCTACTTCGACTAATGGCTTCCTCCTACTTTCTCTTTCATGCTTTCATTATTTTTGACATGTAAAGGGCTCATGCATCCAATTAATGAATAAAATATGGATGGAGTCCCTCTAAGCACTAGTTGGATTACCAGTTTGTATATATTTAGTTTGTTTTAATGTTTTAAAAGCATTTTATTGCATTAAGATATCTCTCACTCTCAACAAAAATTGAGGAGACGATTTCTTATAAATACCCCATTGTAAAATATAAAAAGGGCTGCCGTTATTATGCAATAAAGTTATGCTTTTGGTGCTAGCATTTGGAGTGTAGTTATTCTTGCCTAAATGTGTCATTGTTTTGTGAATTTTATTCATGAGATTGTGATTGAGCCAAAGGTTTATTGAATTGTTTCTAGTTGTGCGATCTTTTAGTTCTGGTATTTGCTACAGATATATGAATTTTGTTGACATAACAAGCTTGAGAAGAGATCACCCGATTGTGTCTACATAGCTTTTTGTCTCGCATGAGTGCACTTTCTGTGGCCTTGCGATTTGATGAAGAGTGAAACATCATTCGATTTGTTAAAGATTCTCATCGACAATTGCATCAGTGGATTCTAGGAAGTGCTGCTCCTATTCTCATTGGTTTCCTACTGATTTTTTCAAAGGTTTAACTCGTAGCATGTTGTGTTCTGTAGCTTATGTCCGTTTAGGAATTTCACTTTCAAGTTATTTGATTTCATGTTATTTGCTTTCAGTTTCATTATAGAATAGGACCTCATACTAGCTGCATTGTTAGAGTTGCATTCATTGAAAAAATAGAAAATACAAAAATATTGTTCTTTTGGTGTAATATTTTGAGACAGCGAATAGATTTTACTTGATTCCAAGGTAAAAGAGTTTTTGGAACCAGCAAAGGCCTCCTTGAGAACATTCACATTTATCTTCTACTGAACGGATTTTGGTACGTCGCAAGACAAACACTGAACCTTGGAGTGGATCCTTAAAAATATTTTCTTTTCAAGGGAGGAATTACACTATGGATTCCTGTCGTTGACCTCGTGCAAAATGAATGCCCAACAGTCAGTTTGCTAGACTTGGATTTCAGTTGAAGCAGAAGCATAAGATGGAGGTTTCTAATTTCTCAGGTAATTTGACTCTTGAAGACCAAATTGATTAGATTTGTGAATTGGAATTCTACTTTGAGCTTGAGGATATTGAGGATCCACTTAGAGTGAGGTTGGCACAAACTAAGTTGAAAGGACATGTTACACTTTGGTGGAAAGAATTGCAAAGAGACAGAGAAGAGGAAGGTGAAATGAAGATCACTAGATGGCAATTGATGGTGACTAAGTTGAAGGCTAAGTTCATTCCTACTAATTATCAACTTGAGTTGTTTAAAAGACTACAAAATCTGAAATAGAAGGATATGACTATGAAAGATTATATTTAGGAGTTCTACAAGTTGACTATTCAGTCTGGTCATAGAGAATTTTCAAAGGAAAAGGTAGCTCAGTACATTAATGGTTTGAGATTCAATATTTAAAATGAGGTTGGTATGTTGAATATTTCTTCAGTTGAGGATGTTTATCTATATGCCCTGAAGGTAGAGGATAAGTTGAAAAGGGAAAGTCAAGGTAATGCTAGAGTGAAGGAGAAACAAGATAGCTTGGCACAAGAAAAAACAAGTGTTGAAAGTGAACCATAACCCACTAATTAGAAAAGGAGGACATGTAGAGGTGAGTTAAGAGGTAATTGTTTCAGATGTGGGAAAGAATGACATAGATCTTTTGAATGTCCAATTGGTAGGACAATTGTTGTTGTGAATGAGGTTGTAGTTCAAGATAGTCAGCTTGAGCAAGGAGAAAGTTTTTTGGCTCAATGAGTATTGGTTGGTGAGAGGACATTGGATCCTTGTCAGAGGACTACTTTGTTTAGGACTCATTGTAAGTCTAGTGGTAAAGTTTGCAAGGTGATTGTGGATGGTGGTAGTACTGATAACCTTGATGTTGAGGAGATGGTTCAACAACCTGGTTTGAAGAGAGTAAGGCATCCTTATCCTTATATGATTGGTTGGTTTCAAGGTGAACATGCTTTGGAAGTGGGGTAGAAATGCCTTGTTGATTTCCAAATTGGGCAGTATAAGGATCAATTGTTGTGTGACATTGTGGACATGAACAATTGTCATATGTTGCTTGGTAGGCCTTGGCAATATGATTGCAGGGTTGTACATGATTGTGTCAAGAATTTGTTTATTGTTGATAAAGGTGGCAAAAAGTTTTCCCTGATTCCTTTGTAGAATGAAGAGTTCAGTAGGAGGAACCTGATTATTGGTAGCCAAGTTGAGTTAGCAGATTTTGAGAAGGTTGGAGATCAGTGTGGAAAGTAGACCAATAGCACATGTCAGATGGATGTGAAGAAGTAGAAGAAGAAAAAGGGAAAGAGTGTACAAGTTGAAGATTTGGAGGATATGTATGTGAAGAACTAGTTTGGGATTTATGTGTTGAATCCCAAAAGATTTTCTTCTAGCTACCAGAACATCTTTTCAAACTTGGGTTGTCTGATGTAGGAGCATCGTAAGCTTTCTTGCAATCCTGCATATTGGAGCTAAGTGCTAGTGGTTTCCAATTTTGTGTTGCTGTCAAGCTATTTAGTGTATGCCAAGTTACTATAGCTCTAGTACATGTTTAGTTACTATAGCTCTAGTAGATGCCAAGTTATTGCAGCTCTAGTGGATGCTGAGTTATTGTTGCTCTAGTGCATGCTAAGTTACTATAGTTATAGTGGATGCCAAGTTATTGTAGCTCTAGTGGATGTTGAGTTACTATAGCTATTAGTCGATGTCAAGTTATTGTAGCTCCTAGTGGATGCCAAGTTACTATACCAATCTTATGTTGACTGAGTGATCCTTCATGTGCCAAGTGAACCTGTTGGTGCTGAGTTTTCTAGTGGATGCCAAGTGTTCTTGTATGTGTCAATTGCCAGTATTGGTTTTGGTTTTGTTCATGTCGAGTTATCTATGAGCCAACTTTTGGCATTTAATTTATGTATGGTATTTAATTTAGTGTCATAGCCAACTTGTGGCTCAACCTATGTATAATGTAAGGGATTTAATTTAGTTTTTAATGAGTTGGGCTAACTTGTGGCTTAGTTGGGTATAAGTAAGGGATTTTTTGGAGTCTTTAGGCAGAAGTTGTCATTCTAGCTTGGAGAAGGGGATCAAGTGTAGATGTGACTTTTGAAGAGTTAGGGCTATGGCTTGAGGACCAAAGGATTTCTTGGTGGACCTGAGGATACAAGTATGCATTCTTCTTGGTGTTCTTATCCAATTGTGTATTTGGACTAGCTAGGATTGGGTTTGTAAGTTGGATCTTGTTAGATCTTGCATAATTGATTTTGTAATTATTGTTTATGGTTGGTCCTAACCTAGAAGGCCTTATAGCCAGACATATTGCATGTAATCAGTTATATCTATGAATAAAGAGTTGTGATTTGGTATCAAATCTTGACTTCTTGTTTCTTTTTTGTATTATTTCTACTGTGTGGTTGTTGTTAGAGGCCAGGACATCTCCTTTTGGGATTCTCCTACCTTGCACTGCATCAAGAATTGAATCTTGTTTTCAAATGTAATTTCTTATTATGAATGAATAGAATACAAAGTTCAAGTTACCACCTTCAAACTTGATTTTTTTCTCTTCACTCATCCAAGGGGGCCCACTTTGTGAGTGAACTGCTTTATTAGAATAGATTTCCTTTCTTAGTTTGTTTCCTTGCAAAGTATACTTTTATTGTTCCTTTAGCCATTGATAACAAAATCATCGAATTGTTCCTACAACATAGGTGGTTAAGTGGATTTACTATTGCAGTATTACTCTAAGCCTTAAGGAAAATGTCATTTCAGTTCCTAGCTTAGTTTCCTTTAGCATTCCTTTTCTATTTTAGTTGTAATGACTTAAAGAGGAATTAGAGCATATATTTTGCAACCACCCTCTCAAGCTTATGCTCTCAGGTCGACAAATAAATGAATTTGGTATGTTATACTTAGGAAAATACATGATTCTATTTAATCATGGATTCAATGTAGAAGAATGTCCAATCCTTTATTACTAAGGTATTTAGTTGATCGAACACTTGTCTTTAGGTCTAGGAACAAATTCCATGCCTCATTCTTCATAATTTGATCAATTTATTCCTTCATTTCTTGAATCTAATGACCATCTTTGCATGCCTCATCTGCACTCTTAGGTTCCACTTGAGAAATCAAACATAATTCCTCGTTTACTCTATTTCTTGTCATCACTCCTTTATGTTTTCTTCCAATAATATTCTCTACATGATGATTCCTTGCCAAGTTCCTGTTAGGTGTGGGAGTTTCTATCTCAACTCTTATCTCTTCTCTTGGTTGAGACATTTTTTCTCCTCTTTGCTAATAATTTCTACATCATTCTACAAGTCATTGTTAGTCTCAAAGAAAACTTCTACATTCTTATGGTTAACCTTTGAATCAACAATAGTCACCAAAACTATTTCTTCCATTACTTCCTCTTTCTTGACCAATTCAAGCTCATTATCCTTATCATCATTATCATTCAAGAATATTTCCATACTTGATTTAAATTCTTCATCATCACTAGAAAGAGAATTCCTCTCAGTTTTTCTTACTCTCTTAGGACATCTAGATGAAAAATGACCAAACTCTTTACATGTTCGACAAACAAAAAATTTCATACCTTCTAGCTCCCTTTTCATAAGTAGGTCAATACCTTCTTTGATCTACTTGTCTTCTTTGGACCTATATTTGTCTTTACTTGTGCCTCTATTCTTTTGTATGCAACAAAAAGATTCTAAATCTAGAAACTCAATGCTTTGTTCTGTATAGAATTTTGGTATCTCACCAAGAAGCTCCATCTTCTGAGTGTCAAAAATTCCTTAGTCTAACTTAGGACTTTCTTTTCTAAAGTGACTTTCCATTGATCTCTCAAAGCTGTTAATATTTCTTTTCAAGGACCCAATGCTTTGATACCAATTGTTAAAATGTAAAGTCCACCAATATAACTAAGAAGGGAAGGAGGTGAATTAGTTAGCCAACTATTACAGCAATTATCAACATTATTAATCCTTAACCATATGAGTAATATAATCAACAACCATAATAGGATACAAATACATAATAACACCATATATGTTAATTAGGGAAACCCTTGATCAAAGGGAAAACCTCGGTGGGGATGGTACCCACAAAATAATGTACTAATATAAATATTCATTGTTAGAGGATGGACCCTATTAGGAGTTAATAGAAATATTTAGTACATATTAGTCCCTGTAAGGAAATTCCAACCCTATTAGGAGTTGTGCCAACCCTATTAGGAGTTGTAGAGGGCATATGGACCCATTGTCCAAAAAAATTCAGGAGAAAGACCAATGAACCCACTATCCAAATGATCTATGTATTATTCCTTGTAGAATAATAGAAATTAATTGCACTAGTACTTCCTTTTCCTCTATCCTTTCAATCAAATTTCTCTTCTTCTTCTTATCTCACTGCTAGATCACCAGCTTCACATCCAATAATCCCTTGGATCACTTACTCTCATTTACCAAACACTCTACTCTTTCTTGCTTGATCTCAATCATAATGCATCACACTACACACTTTACCAAAAGGAAAATATCATACCTTTATACCATCTCCTCAAAAAATTCTTTGAGTTGGCCTTAAGGCTTTCTCAATTAATTATAATAGGACTACATTAAGATAATTAATTATTTCACAGATACACAATATTTTTGGCTGAAAATCTTTGCAACTTCTCACACGTATGACTCCAAGACTTACGCACTTGTTGGTGCAATCACTAGACTATCCTTTGTCACTGTATAACTTTGTATATCTCGATTCTATCCTTGTTAGGAGATACAATCCGTTCATCAAAAATTGGTTCACAGATACTTTGTCTATATACTTCTCTTTTTAAATCACACATATCTTTTGCATGTCTTCAACTTACTTTATGCACACTTAACCTCATCATCAAGACATCATGTAGACCATGTCCTTAATTGTGTTGCACTTGATCATCAATTCTCTATCTATATGACCTTGATTTATGTCTGCTACTCTGTCAATCTTCATAGAAACCATACTATGTTGTCATCAATGAAAGACATACTCATGAATGTAACATGTCAATCATACTACCAATATCCACATGATCTATCAATTCTTAGGATACTCCCCCAAAGGAATACCATTAGCATTCATGCTGATAGTCTTTTTGGTTGTTTATCTTAACCGTTGTTGCCTTTGCATCTTTTACAAATTGTTGCAAGACTTGTTCTTTATTAGTCATCATGTGCATGTAATCATAATATATTTCAATGAATGAGATGACTTCATACTCACATAAGACATCCAAATAAATTTCCTTCATGTTGTTCTAAGCACCAATAACCCAATCCAACAACTTTATTTGATGATCAAGTGATTCTTGAATATCATTCAATTCAACAATAGTTTCCTTTCCTTTCCTCAACATCTTATACACATCTCAAATGACTTTAACTCACTATGTTTCAATGTTGTTTCACCATTCACAAACAGTTTGTGCAATTATCTTTATTCTTTCTATGTACTTAGAAGAAACAAGATCAACTCTTGATGAAGATTTCTTTATTTTTTCAATGATTTCCAGGAAATGTACATTTTCCCTCGTTAGTCTATATTTTTTCCTCTATAACTTGTCATTATTTTTAGTTAATAAGATAACTACATATTTTTCATCTTTTTGGAAACTCAAATGAGTTTATTTCACAAGTTCAATTATAGAGAACTTGTAATACACAACCTACATTTTTTGCTAGTTTTTCAATAGGAGGTTCAACAACTTCAACATACTTGATATTATTATCATCAACTACAATTTGAGAAACAATTTTAGCTTACATTTTCTAAGAATCCTTTTGATGTAGGTGCACCCTGGCTATCGCATTATCCCTCTAATTCTGTTGGTTGCTACCAAGTTATAGTAATTGTTGAGTGCTAGTAATTTTGTAGTGTAAGCCAAGTTGAGGTTATCCCACGTCATGTTAACACTTGGGTTAGCATGTTATCCCATATCACTCTGTAGTATGTGTCAATTTTTGTAGTGTGTGATGAGTGACTCTTCATGTGCCGCGTAACTCTTTGAGTGCTAAGTGACTCTTCATGTGTCAAGTTTTCCTATTTATGCCAAGTGTCAGCATTTTGGACATGATTTCTATGTTTTAGGTGTGATTTGACTTGTGACATTTAGATATTTTCTTGGGATGTGTCCAAACCTTTTTTGGGTTGGCCTTCTTGTTTTGTAATGTTTTAGAATGTTGTGCAAGTCATTTTGGTAAGCATAAATAGGGTGTTTAGGCTTAGAGTTTTGCAAGTGATTGGAGAAAAATTATTTGAGTTGAGCAATTTTGGTAGTTGCTGAAGGGTGAGTTTTCCCCAGTCTATAGACAGAGAGCCAAATGTGAGGTAGTTTACAATAGGATTTTGATTTAGTTGTGAGTGTGTGGACAGAGCACCAAATGTGAGGTAGTTTACACTTGGATCTTGGATAAAGTTGGAGAAGAGCTAGGGTTGCAACTTGAGAACCAGAGAATAGCTTGGTGGACTTGAGGGTACAAGTGTCTATTATTCTTGATGTTCTTATCCAATTGTGGATCTAGACTAGCTATGGTTGTGAGTTGGATCTTGAGGGATCTTACAGAACAGTTATTGTAATTGCTATTGTATTTGGTCGTAACCCATAAGGCCTTATAGCTAGACATATTGCATGCAAACAATTATTTTATAAATAAAGAGTTGTGATTTGGTATCATATCTTGCATCGTTGCTTCTTTCTATTGTTTTTCCACTATGTGGTTATTTTCTGGGGGCTAGGACATCTCCTTTGGGGATTCTCCTACCCTACACTATGTCACCTTAGGTCTGACAATTTGCCTATAAAACTCATTTGGTGGGGTTTCTTGCTTCTTCCTCTTTTATGTGATGGTACTTATCCATGGGGTAAGACCAAAAGAAGATTTAGTTCTAACTATAGTAGTTGTCACCATGGTTCATACTAGAATATCTTGCATGATGATAGTGACTATAATATGTGCCTGAGTTTGAATGGACATAGGTGTAGGACTACTATATGTAACCTCGGTCATGAATTTATCAAACTAAGATGAAGTGACATCAATTGGTGTCATGGAAAAAGTTGAGAAAGAAGAGATAAAAATAGAATATGTATCCAATACATTCTCATAATTATATTGATAGCCTTTTTTTCCAATGCAGGTGTAGTTAAGGACATTGGAAATGTTGGAGTCACTATCACAAGATCATCAAGAGGTGGATGTTTATTGGAGAATGCATCCACAACTATTCTTAAAGGTAAATTAGGGGATTCATTTGATACAGGTGTTAAATTTAGGAGAGTTTCTATCGTGTGAATCTTTATGGAATGTGGACCTAAGGATGTGAGTTTCTTTGCTTTCTTTGCATCATTATCACTAAAATCAATACAAATTTCTCAAGATCCAATTTATTTTATCTTGATTATTCTGGCAGTGGTCTTTCCTACTTTGATTATAAGCATTGGTAGAGACTGGATAGGAGGCTCAATTGATGAAGGTGAAGCCCAACCTTTTTCTTCAACCCTTATTATTGACATCATGTCAATCATGATGATAGAATTAAAATCTTTCCCAAGTTTGATCTTGATACACTTAAGTCTTCTCCTCTTTAACCAAAATTTGATGTTAACAAGGATAAGCTAAAAATGGTCCCCGATGGAGGCTTTTTACTTACTTGAACATGTAGTAGGAAGGATAGGAAACTTCTATATCTGATGTTGAATATAATCAAGATTCAAAATTTGATCATCACCTTTAACCCCATCAAGGATTTATGCAAGGTTGAAGTCCACTATTTGTTTTAATGTTAATTGGCTATAGTCCAATGGCTCGATGTCCAACTCAATACGCACATCAACCAAAAATCTTCTAGGTGATATACATGTATGAATTGCTTCCTCATTTGATCATTCAACCATCTTCAGTCAAAAAAATTCCTTATTGCAACTTCTTTAGAGTGATTCTTTATAGCTTGAATTCCATGTTCATGACTTTAGGCACAATATCTATGGAATACCCACCAATCCTCAAAGATTTATTTGAAGAAATTCCCACTCTTAGTCTATACAAGTTACACTGATAAGCTTGTACCTCAATGAGTTTTTTGGCTAGCTCCATGAGTGTAATCTTATTCATGAAGCATCTGGGTGGAGTGTACAACTTTCCTTTGAAGCATTTGACTCAAAATTATGTAAAGTTAGGAAACTATGAAAACATGAAACTATACTCATTGAATTCATTCTGTATTTTATCATAAATATGCTTGTTTGGGAGTTATTTGTCAAAAAAATAGATGTAATGCCTGAAGAAGAAATCGTGTACTCTTCTATAGTGTATTTGACATTGTTAAAAGGCAACTGATCATATATTACAAAATATACACCAAGGACCTACCACCTTTGGTTGATGTATCATCTTAAAATGGGAGGACTTCCATGTTAAGAACATTTAGCCCTTCTTGAGGGTGTTTTGAGCCTTCATCAAGTTGTCCCCTATTTATGCCCCCTTCTCATCTTCTGTGCCTGTTTAGGGCTCTATTTTGGCCTCCCCAGGCATTTTTTTCCCCTTGTGGCTCATTTTCTAGGGGTCCTAAACCCATGGGTCAAGGTCAACTTTGACATTGACCTAGGTCAAGGACAACCTCAACCTTTACTTAGGTCAAAATCAACTTCAACCTTGACCAAGGTCCCCCTTTTCATTAGAAAGTTTGCCAAATGCAGGGAGAAGTTCAAAAGTTTTTTTTCTTGCTTTTGGGTTGGCCAATTCGGGCTTCAGAATGGTAAACCCTAAAATTTTATTTAATATAGGTCCATTTATAGGGGTTAAGGCTTAATTGGAATTTAATTCTCCTATGTTAGCTTATCTAGAAGTTTGTGCCCTAGTCTAGTATAAAAGGAAGCCTTCTCTCATTCTTACATCCACTTTTGATGATGAAGTAATGAAGTCTTCTCCTATAAAAATTCAAGCAAGCAAGCTCTCTGTTGAAGATCAAGGATTAAATAATTCAATCCTTTGAAGGGATTTGGTTCAAGCATTCAAGATTCATCATTCAAACCCTAGATCTATCCATCATGGTGGTGTGATCTTCCTTCAAGATCCTTTGTTCATCTTCAAGATCTATTCATTCTTCCCTCAAGGTGGATTTCAAGTATACAATCATGGAGGTTTTGATTTCTATTACTCAGTCCAAGCTTTCATATAAATATACTTGTTTGCATTTCAAATACAATTACATACCTATTGAATATCATAACTTCAATGTTAGATATACTTCTACTACTTGCTAGCATTCTCTATTTCAATTACATTATTAAGGTTGATTCCAAACTAGGGATTGACCAAGGAAAACCCCTCATCCAAATAATAAAACCCCTTTTCGTATAGAAATTGTTGAGGAACAATGAATATCAGTGCAGATTTGATTACCCTTTTCAACAAACTTTCAGGATCTGCAAACAAATTTTTTGTCGGAGTAGTGCAAGTCAAGGTCAGAAATAAAGGGGTAAGATCTTATTCCATCTTTGATTTAAGGTTGATGTGGCTTAGAAAAGAAAAATATTTTTGGGTTTTGTAAACCTCACAATTTTGTTTCAAGATTGTGGAAATCAATAATTTTTTGAGACTGTTTGATAGGGTTTTCAATAGATTATTTTTCGGAGGTAAGTACTTTCATTTCTTCATTTCAATATAAGTATTTCCATATTTACATTTCATCTCCTTAAAATTCAAATTTATATATAAAAATATGAGTTTAGGGTCTCTTTTACGTGCATTATTCTAAACCCTATTCAACCTTATTTTTATATCTTACATTTTGGTGAACCCATGTATGACAAATATTTCTTTTTGGTGTCAAATTTGCATCTTGTGTTAGATCTTGCAGATTTATAAAATTAGATTTATTTTATGCTAAAGTTTCAAAAATACAAAAAAAATTGCAAAAGTTCTTTAAAAATACAAAAATATTTACATTTTTCATGCTTTTAGTGTTACTTTGTGTTCAACATGTATGATTTTTGTTTTGAATACTTTGATGAGGCTTTTATTACAAACAAGCATAGATCCCTTAATGAGGTACATGGAAGTGAGGATGGAAATTTTTTGAATGAGATCTCCATTAATGCTATTCCTATTTCATCTTCTTCTACAACCTCTTCAATTGATCTTTATCATAGGGTGTATGCATAGTGTTGTGGTTTCACAACACAAGCCCCATTTTGAGTCAAAAAATGGAGACCCCCTAGTATATTTTTCAGTTTTCTAGAACCCTTGTCCAAGGTCTAACTCTTTTTTAGGGTCCTACCTAGTGTCTAAGCCTAGTCTACCTCACTATTTGAAAAACCCAATAGACAGAAACTAGAGGTTTTTAGGGAAAAGTGAATTTTGGTGCTGAGGTGAATACTAGCACACCTAGTGCACCTAGTGCACCTTCAAGGTGTGCAAGGTGTGCCAATGTTTTATTCTTTAGAGGTGTAAATTAGGATTTTTAGGTGTTTTACTAAGGTTTTACATTCTAGGTCATTTTTTGTTCGCAATTAGGGTTTTCTTAAGGTTTGATTTTTAGCTTTTTGAACTAATGTTTACTTCTTTGTGCAGATAAAAAGGGCATCCTTAACTTGTCAAGGTCATAACTTTTGACCTAGATCTCAAAATTCAAAATTGTTTACATCGTTGGAAAGAAGAACTAAAAATCTAATTTCAGTCCCTAAAACAGCGAGCCTTTTGCTACCTAGTTTTAGGGATCGAGGAAAGTTTCAACTTAAAATTTTGAGCAAAAGACCTCCAAAAAGGTCAATTAAAAGGACCTAGAAAAGCTTTTTAAAAAGATATATAAACTTTTTAAACATTTGATCATTTTGGATAATCTGGATCACCTAGTCTCTAACCGGGAAGGATTGGGCAGTAAGAAAGAAGAAGAAATCAAGGAATGGACTTCACAATGCATGAAGTGCACATAACATGAAGGTGTGGCGCATAACACACAAATGCACAAATTTTCATAGCATCTTCATTATCAATAGCAATAGCATCTCACCTTAGTTGGTAACCTTCACATTCAAAGGAGTCACAAGTGTCTTGGAATTTTAGATAAAAGAAGCAAAAGGAGTTCAAATGTATGAAAGTGTTTGGCTATAAAGAGGGTATAAATCATAAAAAAGGGGAAAAATAAGTACATTAGAGTGCTCCCAAACATTGTCTGAGAAAAATCCAGAAACTGTTTTTAAAATTGAGAACTTTGATTTTTTGGAAATTTGAGCTTTTGAGCATCCAAAGTGTGCTTCTTTAGAGGTGCACTTCTCCCAAGCTTCTAAGCTTCTAAGTTTCCAAGGTGTACTTCTTTGGAGGTGTTCTTATTTCAAGGTGCACAAGCTTCCAAGCTTCTGAGGTGTGCTTTTTCTAAGGTGCACTTCTTCCAAGGTGCACTTCTCTTGGGCTTCCAAGCTTTTGAGCTTCTAAGCTTCCAAGCTTTTGAGGTGCACTTCTCCTGAGGTGCACTTTTTCTAAGCTTTTGAGCTTCCAAGGTGAACTTCTTCTAAGCTTTTGAGCTTTCAAGCTTTTGAGGTCCGCTTCTTCCAAGGTGTGCTTCTTCTTAGATGTGTTGCTTCCAAGGTGCACTAGGTGTGCTATGTGTGCTATTTCTGAGGTGTGCTGGAAGTTTTTGAAGAAGTCAAAGGTGCATTGATAGTTAACAACAAATTCCACATTTAGAGCTTTCCATGGGCCAAAAATGCATTCTAACGATAATTTAACTCCTACAAACATTTAGAGAAGGTTGAGCTTCAATTTTTGGCACCTCCAAAGAATCCTAGACCATCTAATGGCTTTCTTCTTGTTATTTTATCATGTTTTCTTTGTTTTAAGACATGTAAAAGCTCATGCATCGATTTAATGATATAAATATGGATGGAGTCCTACTAAGCACCAGTTAGAGAGTTAGTTTGTACATAAATAGATTTATTTTATTAGTTTAGAAGCATATGTTTGCATAAATATATCTCTCACTCTCAATACAAATTGAGGAGAAGATTTCTTATAAATTTAAGAATGTAATATGTATTCTAGGCCATTATTTTGATGCAATAATATGTGCTTTTGGTGCTATCATTTGGAGTGTAGTGATTCTTTCTTGAATGTGTTATATTTTGTGAATGTATGTTCGTGGAATGTAATGGAGCCAATTGTTTTATTGTGTTATTTTGATTGAGTGATCTTTTAATTCTAATGTTTGTTTACAAATTCCAATGACATAATTAGTTTGAGAAGAGATCACCCTTTTGTTCCTCCATAGCTTTTTGTCTTGCATAAGCGCACTTTTCATAGCCTTGTGATTTGATGAAAAGTGGAACATCTTACAATTACCGAATTGCCATCAATGATTGCATCAGTGGAATTAAGGAAGTGCTACTCCTATTTTCATTGGTTACCTACCAATCTTTTCAAAGGCTTAACTCACAAATGTGTTGTTTCTATAGCTTATGTCCATTAGGAATTTCCCTTTCATGTTATTTTCTTAAACTTCTTTTTACCCTATCTTCGTTATTTTCTTTACTAACCCTTGGTTAAATTACATATAGTTGCATTGCTAAACTACATTCATTCAAAATATAAAAATACAAAATATATTTCTTTTTTGTGTTGTTTTTCTTCTGAGATAGCAAGCAGATTCAAAATCTTATCCAAATCGGTCAAAACCAGCAAAGGCCTCCCTATGAACAAATACATTTATCTTCAAATGAGTAGATTCTAGTAGGTCACAAGATCATCTGGAACCTTGGAGTTGACCTCAAATTATCTTTTCAAGGGAGGAGTTGGAAAGGATTCCTATCATTAAGCATCATGCAAAACGATAGCTCAACACATGGTTACCTTCATGTTCCACTATTTACAACATTGATGCACCTAGAATGTTATATCCTCAAAATTTTATTTAATCTATGGAGACCTCTAAGAATGTCCTTTGTGATAGTGATCAAGTTGTTAATCTCTTGTGTGGTATCAAACCTTTAGTTCAAGAAGTTCAAGATTTGGGATTCAATCCTCCTATCACTAGTGTAGAAAGTTCTTCCATTTCTTTCCCTAGAATTCCTACCTACACTCATCCTATAGTGGTTACATCTCTTTCATCTCTTCCAGTGAGTGTCCCAGCAATGTCTTTACCTACCTCATAGCCTTCTTACCACAGTATTCCTTATACCTATTCCAAACCTCTTCTAAATGTGGTTCCAAGTGTTCCTCTAGTTGTGTCTCCCATTCTTGTCACTTCCTACAATATTCCTAATCTAGTTCCTAATCCTCCTAATCCTAATCCTCTCCATCCCAATCTGATTCCTAATATTCATATTCCCATTCTCCATCTGATATTCCTAGTTCTCCCCACACTTATGATGAGGCTCAAACTATGATTTATGATGCAAATGTGTAAGAATGCTTTAAATTACCTTCCCCTTCTTATCCAATCCATAATGATATTAAAGGGAAGAGAAAAGAAACTTCCCCTTTGAGATTTCTTCATAGTTTTACTCCTCTTTCTTCTATAAAATAGATCTTTTCTCCTCTTGCCTCTTTGCTAGGGGGTAAGAGATTTTTTTTTAGTTCTGTAAGATCCATTATGTTTTGTTTTGAGATTAGTTTTTTATCTTTTCTATATTTTATACCTATGGTTTTATATTATATTCATAATCATCCATAGATTCTATTCAAGATATCTTTTCTAAAAATATTTTTTTTGCAAAGGTATCCCTCATCTTCATCCTTGGGGGCAAGGTTGTTCCTTCTTTCTCTTTGTCTAGGGATCTTCTTTCCTTAGCTTAGTGGCATTTGTTTATCTTGCAACATTGTTTAATTATACTGACTATTGTTTTAACTATGGATATTCTTTTCTATGAGAAGTTGTTGTCCTAGGTCACCACCTTGTTGAGATAATGGGTGTTGCACACATTGCATAATATTGTTATTTTATTATTTTATTTTATTATGTAATGTTGTACCTAGATGGACATGCAACATGTAAAGATTCCCATGGGATGTAATTGATGAGTTGTATTGTAACATTGTAAAAATATTTTATGTAATTATTTAATATTGGGGAAAAGAATTAAATGCCCAATATTAAATATGGGGTCAATGGGTTAGGTAGCACATGGTTTATGTAATACCACTTGGTGGTTTTGTGGGACTTGCTACTATATAAGCAGCCACAAGGGTAGTTGTTGTAGAGAGAAAAAAAGAGTGACAAGGAGAAGACAAAAGGCAAGAGTCGAGCGGGACAAGGCTTGATAGGTTAGCCAAGGGAGCATTTGTGAAGGTTGAAAGCATGGCATGGGATGTGTGGATTCATGCTTGTTCACATAGTTTGCTCGGTTGTGGCTATGGCCATGAAGGCTTCCATGGTTGTATGGCAATGGTATTTTTTGCTGAATAATACATGATGATGGATGCTTTTGGAGGCTGGGTTTTTTTCCTCAATGAGGGTTTCCCAGGGTATATCTTGTGTCACATTTTGTGGGTATGTTGTCTTTTCTCTTGCATGTGGATTTCAATTCCGCATTTATTTTAGATCTATTACGGGTTATGTGGAAACGGTTATATTCTTTGTTGCCAAGTTTCCTTACACACCTCTTCTTTATTTTGCAAATTGCATTCTTTATAAACTCCTTCCCTTGATTTAGGTTTGGAGTTTGATTCCTTTTGTCAAATATTTCTCTTCCTCTTGTTTTCAAGGGGCTTGATGATTGAATCTTTGTTCTCACTCTGCTTATCGTTGAAAGATGATATTTTATCTAAAGCACTCCTATACACTAGGGGTCTTATTGATAAGATCTCTTTCTCTTTTAGGATCCTTTTTCTGTAAGTGATATATCCTTTTCATGATTATATATGCTCTTGGATGTAGGGTTCAATACCCTTCACTAAGAACATAGTGTACATTGTTGTTAACAGGATATCTCCTTACATTGTGAAGTAGGTATCCTCTTTCTCTTCCTTATCATGTCTAGTAGAAAACCATGTTAAGGAGGGGGCATACATAGGTTCTTCCTTGTACTATAGTTTTTAATTTATATGATAAATCCTCTAAAGGTAAAGTACATTTTTTGGGTGAACTATCAGGTTTTTCTACCTATTGGGCTCTCCCTCCTTGGTGATTCATCGTAAGGTGGGCATCTTACTGGTTGAGGTAGTCACTTTCTCTTTTTCTCTCTTTTTGCTTTCATGCTAGTAGGATTGGATCATGAAGCTATATTATTTATAGTGTTTATCTTGTCTTTCTTATGTAATCATTTATGCTTTTATAATAGCTTTCCAAATATGATATTAGTATAGGAAAAATTTCTTAGCAAGGTTTCCTTTACTAGTTGATTTGGGTTTGTTTTAGTACTAACCCCTCTTTTGTGTCTTTTAGCTTTATTTTTGTTTTTCTTTGTTTTTGCACCCTTGTGCATGTATGTTGAGTTAGGATCCTTAGCTTGGAGTCTTGTGTCTTCAACTAAGTGTCATTCTATCATGTTGTGATTTTAATTGTATCTTTCTTCTCCTCTCTCATTTTCATGTCCAGTTTTGATGATGAAGTAATCAAGTATTCTCCTGAGAAAATTCAATCAAGAAAATCAAGTGAGGAATTAATCACCCATTCAAGCATTCCATTTATCCATTGAAGATCAAGGATTCAAGCATTCAATAATTTCAAGGGATTTGGTTCAATCATTCAAGATTCATCATTCAAATCCTAGATCTATCTATCATGGTGATCTGATCTTCCTTCAAGATCCTATTATTCATCTTCAAGATATATTCATTCTTCCCTTAAGGTGGATTTCAAGCATACAATCATGGAGGTTTTGATTTACATTTATGATTTTCATTTACATTATTGAGTTCAAGCTTTCATATAAATATACTTGTTTGCATTTCAAATACAATTTCATATATATTGAATATCATAGCTTCATTGTAAGATCTACTTCTACTACTTGCTAGCATTCTCTATTTCAATTCCATTATCAAGGTTGATTCCAAATTGGGGTTTGACCAAGGAAAATCCCTCATCCAAACGACAAACCCCTTTTTCTTGTAGATACAAATGAGGGACAATGAATATTAGTGCAGATTTAAGTACCCTTTTTGATGAACTTTTATGATCCGCGAATAGAATTTCTATCAGAGCAATGCAAGTCAAAGTAAAAAATAAAGGGGTAACATCTTACCCTGGCTTTGGGTCAAGGTCAACCTAGCTCAGAAAAGAAAAATATTTTTGGGTTTTGTAAATCTCACAGTTTCATTTTGAGGGTGCAATAATCAATAGTTTTTGGGATTGTTTGACATAGTTTTCAGCAAATTATTTTTTAGAGGTAAGTACTTTCATTTCTTCATTTCAATATTAGCATTTCCAAATTTACATTCCATATCCTTACAATTCAAATGTATGTATAAAAATATGAGTTTAGGGTCTCTTTCATGTGCATTATTCTAAACCTTATTCAACCATATTTTCATATCTTACAATTGTTAAACCCGAAAAGAAACCTAGGGTAGTAACAATGTACAACATGTAAGAATTCATGTTGAATACTCTTCTATGCTACACACTCACCAATTGTTTGCAAATTGAATAACTTATCAATTTTTCCAAAAATATATATTTTTTCTCTTATGGTGAGATAAATATATTTGTACACCTAGGTTGAAAAACATTTGAATCTTTAAGCCATTCTAGGAGGCTAAGAAATGTGATAAGACTATTGATCTCCTCCTTGAAATTAGAATGACACACATCCTTTAGCCATCTAACAGTATTTGGCCTCTTTTTTATCAACCAATTGATATTAACATACTTGCAACTTTCATCTATGTCATTGTTCAATCTATCTAATGTGTTTTGTTTAACAATCTTAGTTACCATTGGAGTATAAGGAACATGAAGATGCAATCAATAGTTTTTGAGTCAAGGCTAATGATGGTATTTCCATCTTGATCTCTGATAGTTCAAGAAGATATATGAAAATGTTTGGTGTCTACATGGATGAACTCAAGTGCATGAGCCATAGAAGGAAAGTAGATAATATTGATCCTTAAGAGGAATATCCAATGTTTATATGTGTTATATCAATATCTCAAACCTCTTTACATAAGAAGTTACTTGAGATTGTGGAATTGAGCTATGTTATTGATTGTACTAGTACTTCATCTTCTTTTTGTCTTTGCTTTTTTCTGGTGCAATTTATTTTGGCAATTCCGGATGTTCTCTCTATGCAACTATTGCATGAAATTTTCTTAGTATAAGAACATCATCATATGAAGGGTCCATATCAAGATTTTTTTGTGTAAAAATATGGATTTAGGCAAGGTATGAATAGGGAAACTGTATAAGACAATTGTGAACAACAAATGAGCAGATGGGTTCAACTTAGAATGACACAAAAATAACTAGAAAAATCAAAAATGGGTTTTTTGGTATGCATAACACATGTGAACAACATGATTTAAATTATGCAAGTGAGAAACAAATGATTAGGAAATGGGTAACAAATGAGAGGCATAACACACTTTTATAAATGCAATCCATGATATTTTATCCAACAAGCATGTGGGAAATACTTTCAACCATAGGCCATCCATATGGAGGTTCATGAATTGTATGATGGTGGGATTTATACAAGTATTCATATGAGAGGAAATGAAGAGATTCCCTTTTCCTGAGAATGGGAGTTTACCACAACTGCATATGCAAGTAAATAAAACCTTGCACATGCAACTTAGGGAAGTAGACATAAGAATAAAATAAATGAAACCAATGAAAATATAATAATAAAAATAAAAATATTTATAACAACACTTTAACAAAAAAAAACTATACAATTTTCCTTAAGAAAAATACAAGGAAAACTTACCTCTCTTCACCAAGGACAAAAAAATAAGTCTCTTTAAAATATTTGAAAAATCTAAAAATAAATTCAATAGATTTTGGATTTAGATTTGCAAAAGAGAAAAAGACATATAGAATTCAAAATTCAATCCTCTTGAATGGTCAAGGTTCCAATTTGGACAAGTATAGATAGTTAGAGAGATAAAATGCACAATAAATGCAACAACCTTTGACCAAATCAATGCCATATGCAAGTACAATATAAAATAACATCTAGGGCATTATTTTAAGCTTTGAAATGATGAGAAATAAGATGGAAATGATAACACTTACCCTAGAAAGATTCCTTGTAGGGATTGAATGCATAAAGTGCTCATAAATGAACCACTTTTTATATTTAAAAAAAGTGCCTTAGACAAGTTATTTTTGGCTAAATGCATGCAACAAAAGACATGCAATCACTTTCAAATTTCCACTTAGAAAAAATTTCAAACAACACCTTGTATTTGTGATCAAAACGTGATTTCTTTGAGTGAAAACATATGCCATATGACTACTAATACTTAGATATATCTTGTAATGACATTTCCATGTAAAAATAATGTCCAAACCCTTCTCAAAATCACATTGGAGTTTAAAACATGCTTTTTAGAATGAGAAGCATTAGTTAAAACAATGTATATCTCCTTCAAGGATCACCACTTTGCCTTGAACGAGAAAAATGCAGCCTTTTAATGGAGATTTAACATTCAAATGCACATGTATTTTCTTCACAAATAAAGTTGTTTCTCATGAAGGAGAAAATGCACTTCTTGAGGGAAAATACATGCAATAGCATGCAAAACCACCACGTTTCCCTTGTTTTTGCAAATCAGGTCCTTAATGTACTTTTGAGAGGTATTTGTATGTTTAAAATATATGCTATCATTTGTAAAATTGCCACCAAGAGTATTTGGGCAATAATTTTAACGAAATCACATTTTTGATAGTCACTTGCATGTTTTAATGCATATGCAATGGCTTAGAAAATTACCACTTTGCATTAAAATCACTTCAAGACTCAAAAGCATGTTTATAAACATATGTAATGAGGCCCAAAATTTCCACTTTTGATTAGCCTTTACAAAAATGGGTTTTTTTATCACATACATATGCAATTGGATAAAAAAATGCCACTTTGCCTTAGCTTAAATGAAAATTTACTTAAGACATGCATTTCCATATTAGAAACTTTTAACAATCCACTTAATTGGCAATTAAAAAATGTGTATGCAAAAGGTTAGAAAAACTCCATTCATATGCATCAAAATATTTAAAATGAACTTATTTGCACAATGTGTGTAAAATGAGTTCAAAATCTCCACTTAAGTTAATTTATTAAGTTTTAAATATGCAAAAGCTTAAAAACCCATTATACACATTAAAATGTGTTATTGCATATAAAAAGTGCATTTAATGATGTTGGATCTTATAATTTATTGGATGTGGATTTTCATACAGTGATTTTCATGTTGATATATGCAATAAATAATAAAATACCTACTTAAATGCATTTAATATGTCTTATGTAATTAAATTTAATATTTAACAATAGTTTTCAATAAAGTAACATGATAATAGACTTGAAATAGGCTAATTTCATACAACATTAAAAACTATGGTCAAATCAACTTAGAATGAGTTGAAACTTGAAAATGGATGATAAAATCTATTTTAAATGTTAAATATAAATTTATATCACAATTTTACCAATAAAAACCCCACTTTCATGAGGTTTTTGAATAGAGACATGAATTCGTTTTAAAAACCCCCACTTTTTCCTTTATAACTTGAGCTAGACAACTTTGATTTCAACCTAAGTTTTCTCAAAATGAGAAAAATTCAAAGAGATGTTCACCTAAGGAAAAAAAGGCTGAAAACTATTTATAAATCAAAGAAAAATGAAGAAAATATGTGAAAATTTACCAAAAAAATGACTATTTATAGTCAGAGAAGAAAAACTCTTACTAGCAAACAAGTTGGGATTCAACTCGATAGAAACCTTCAAAAGAATACAAATGAATTTAGGGATAAAAAAATGTCTTTATGATACTTTATCATGCATTAAAGCTATGAGGATGCACCTATGAATTCATAAGAAAAAAATTCAAGATTACCTCAAAGTGAGGACAACACTAATTTAGCCTTCTTTAACACAAGATAAAATATCAATTTGTAATTTGTGAAAAAGGTTAAATTTCTTGGAAATTACTTCTCTATCACCTCCACAAAGAGAGGGTTTTATGTAGGTAGATATTAAATATAAATTTTAATGAAAAGGATTGGAAATATGTATTGAAATAGAAAAGGGAAGAAGACTCCCCTTGGTGAATACAAACCTATAAATATATTGTTAGATGATGTCACAAAATATTGAAACTTGAGGTTAAAACTAGAAATTGCAAGATCTACAAAATCTAGAAATTGTTTAGCTCTAGGACATAGCTGGCATGCAGGGATGATGTCAATCTAGGATAGGGTCGATCTATGGGGATGAGAATGAGATATGTCTTTATGCTTTTGTGTATGATAACAAAACTAAATTTTTGATATCTAAATATCAACAAAAGGGGTATATAAATTTTTACTCTATTATGCTTTCTAAGATATGAAGTCTACAAGAAAAATGGTTTTGTTTTGTTGATCAAGGGATTGACTTCGTTAACTTCTAGTTTAGGAATTAGTCTTGAAATGGAAATCAAAATAAAAATGCTAGTAAGTAGTAGAAATAGATCTAACATGAAGCAATGTAAATCTATGAATATGTTCTTGAATTTAGAATCTAATCAAATATGTTAATGCAATGCCTTGACTCAACTTCAAAACCTTAGAAAAGGAAATCAAAGTAAATCAAAACCTTCATGAATGAATGTGCTTAAATTTTTGTTATGAATGAATGTAAATCTTAGAGATATGAATATACGACATACAACAAAGAATCTTTAATTTTTAAAATTTTATAAAATACCTTGCATAAACTCCTTCAGTTGCTTGAATGCTTGAATTCTTAATCTTCAATGGAGAATTTTCTTGAACGCCTAGAATTCTTGTATTCTCAGGCACAAGAATGTTTGATGTGGATGGATAGAGAGATAGATGGAGAGAATTCAAATGAATCAATTAAGTGTACTTATAAAGGATTTGGAATAAACTTTCACCTATTAGCTGATTGGGCAAGGGAATGATGCCTCAGATCAACCCCGACATAAGGATCAAGAAGGGGACCCAAAATAGGTCTTGAGATGGGGACACACTATATCCTAGTCCTAGGTAGGGACACAATACCTAAGGAGAAAAAAAAAATGGGATTCCCTCGAGGTCTCATAACAAGCATTGATTTTGGGAGATTAAGTGCATATTTTGAAGAAAGCCCTATTTTGGTGCAAAAAAGGGATTTGCGTGATTAAAATATGAGAAAGGAGGAAACCAATGAGGCATGCCTATTATAATTATTAGAGAGGGGGGTGAATCAATTATCCTTAGGTCTAGATGTACCAATCAAACTTTTACTTACTTCAAACAATTTAATCAATCTCAGATACCCGCTCAGTTTGTATAGCATATCCTTGGCAATTTAACATTTCATGCAATTACTTAACTCTCTATCTCTACATGTGTCATCTACCAGTAAATAAACTACTATAAAATATAGCATGCATTAAAATAACATCCGCACACATGAAAATAACACTTTGACACCAAGATTTAATGTGGAAACCAAATTTGGGAAAAACCACCAAGTAACATTCTACCAATTTTTTACTCTTCTAAAGTGAGCTTGGTTAAGAGAAAAATTTGTTAATAGTTATACAACACACTATTAAATGTGACCCTATTAAAGTATTTAATCACCTTATTAGGAGTGGCCTTGTTAGAGGATTTTGGATCATTCCATTAGAATGTCACCTTGATTAAATGATTTATAAAATAAAAATTAGGTTGACCTTAATTAAGTATTTTGACTAATATAATGGTTAGAATGTATTAGGAAGTTTTATATGTAAAGTACAAATCACTTTTCAAATTTAGATCTCCATACACTCATCTGTTGGTTCATTGACTGGTCTCCATTGACATCTCCATCAATGATCTACTTGGCATCTCCTCAAGCAGTCACTCTTCACAAAACTCTTTACACTTCACATATGTTGTTATTTCCCTTCACAAATTATTCTTAAAATCACCAATCAACAACAAATCAACCTTCATATTCATTCCTTATGAATCCTTAAATATGTAATTTTGATATTTTTTCTCTTAAACATCACCATTGATCTTAGGGTTAACTTAGATTCATAAAATCCTTCCATCTTATTGTTCACCTTCTTCTTCTAGAAACTTCTGATCAAATCATTTCCTTTGATTGCATAAAAAACTCTCCTCTTTCATTAAATATGTGATCTCATCAATCCTTATCTTCCACATGCTTTGACTAATTAAAAAAATCCAACAGTGTCAGCCTCAAATTTAAAGCTTTCTCAAACTGTAACTTTTGTTGTCACTCGTCAATCATTGTGTTCTTATACTTAGTCATCTCTATGTCACTTGACACACTCTACACTATCTCACTTGAAATAAACAAGATCACTTGGCCATTACTATGCCTATTCACTACCAACTTCTTCATACATTTTCTTGGCAATAACTAACACTCAGTTTGAACTATTTTGTTTGGCTTCTACATACATTCCTTAATCTTCTGCTTCAGCTCCTTCATTGACTAACATACTTATTCAAGCTTATCCTTTAGACTTGTCTCAACTCTTAGCTTCATCAAAATTTCTTCTTCACTTCATGTATTGATTGAACAACACATTATCTTGTCAAGGACTAACGTATCAAGTGCCTATTGAATTTCTATGATACTTAACACAACTCAACTCAATGTTTCATTAGGTCATCTCATGATCTCTTCTTTTCAAATCCTCTTCATCAATCAAATGATATGACACTCTAAATTATTATTAAAATGTCTCTCTAAAAGGTTTGATATTATTTCTTAACAATATGTTGGACATCAATGACAATATAACCATTTCTACAATTGTAGTTTCCAACAATCTCCCTATTTAGCATTGATGGCAACACCGATCTAGTTACCATGCAATCCAAAATATTCAATATCATACTATTAGCTCTCTTTGTATTTGTGTTTAATCTTTCTTAATTTCATTCTAATTCTCATCCATGCAGTCTCGAGATGCTCTATCTATTCATTCAGTGCATATTCTTTCTCAATAGTAACACCTCAACTCATGATCGACAAAAATCATTCTCTCTACATAAGTTATCTCTCGTTGTATACGAATGGTAACTCTCATACATCTCCCTCTTTGTATCTATCCTTGTGTGGTAACTTGATCTTACTCTCCCTCTTTAACTGATCAATATTGTGTGGTAACTTAATCATACTATCCCTCTTTGACAACAATTCCAAAGACGTTAACCATACACACATATCTTCATTTCACTTAATCAAATTGATATAGAAAATTCATCTCAACATCAACTCCTTGTAGCTTCATTTACTCATAGGTTAGTGTCTTGGTTTTCACACCTTTAGGAAGCTCCTAAAGTGTGACCTCATGCATCAATGTTTATGATATTCTACTTTATCGTATTTAATGCAATGCAACATCTCTTCTTAGTTTTCTTCAGGTAGGGGAATGACCCTTAACTTACCTCTTAGATATTCATAATAATTCTTAGGTAGTAGCTTTGTGGATATGTCGACCAACTATTCTTTTGTATTCACATATTCCAATCTCACTTCTTTTTCTTGTACCAACTCTCTTACGTAATGTTACTTGATCTCAATATGCTTAGTCTTTGTATGCATAACATGATTCTTTGATATGTTTATAGAACATGTGTTATCACAATATATCACAATAGGTTCAATGATCTCTTCCATCATTCCTTTGAACAATTGCTTGATCCATACAATGTTTTAACAATTCCCTATTGTAACAACATATTCAGCCTTTGTTATAGATTGTGAAATACAGTTCTGCTTCTTTCTTGTCCAAGAAACCAATTTTCTTCCTAAAAATAAATCTCCTACACTAGTACTCTTTATGTCAACAATATTTCTTTCCCAATCAACATCTGTGTAAACCTTTGATTCAAATTTGTCACTTCTCTTATACCATAAGCCATAGTCTTTTGTTCCTTTTAGGTATCTCAGTGTCCTCATTACTACCATCATATGGTTTTATTTGGGATTAGAAAATAATCTAGGAACAATTCCAACTCCTAATGCAATTCCAAGTTTTTTATGTACAACATATTGTAGTTTTCCAATCATTAACATGTATATTGTTTGATTCACCTCATCAAAATCATCATTCTTTTGATAATTTGTGTCCAGACAATATAGGTATTCCAAATAGTCTTGAGTGTTTCATACCAAAATTCTTCAAAATTTCTTTGATATACTTTGATTGAGTGATGAAAATATCTTTATTCATCTTATACACTTGAGAGCCAACAAATAATTTAATCTCTCCAAACATTGACATTTCAATTTCCTTTTTTATTTGATTAGCAAATGATTTGCTCAATGAATACTTTCCTCCAAATATTATGTCATCAACAAAATTTTCAAGTAGCAATATCTTATTTTTAGCTTCACTTTTTTGATACAAATTGTTATTGTCATTAGTTCTTGCAAAACCAATTTTCACCAAATAATTGTGTAACCTGTCATACCATGCTCTAGGGGTTTGCTTCAAACCATATAAAGTATTATGTAACTTACATAGCCTATTCCTTTTGTTTGGATCAACAAATCCTTTAGGTTTTTCAATATAGATCCTTCTTCAAAAATTCCATTGAGAATGCAAATTTTACATCCATTTGGTACACTTTGAATCTTTTGTAAGTAGCATATGAAAGAAATGTTCTCACTCCTTCTAACCTAGCAATTAGGGAAAATTTCACCATAGTCAACCTCTTACTCTTGTGCATATCCCTTACAAACTATTATTTCCTTGTTCCTTATGATTTCACCTTTCTCATTCAGTTTTTTTTTGAAAACCCACTTGGTTTCATTCACATTTTTATCCTTTGGTCAGGGTACCAATGTCCATGTCTTGTTCTTTTCAATTTTCTCAATTTCTTCATTCATTTCCTTGATCCAATCTTCATTCTCCAAAGCATCTTTGACGGATTTAGGCTCAAACTCACATAATAAGCATGCATCGTTCGTTATCCTTCTTCTTGTCATGAACCCTGAATCTTTATCTCCAATAATTTGATCTGGTGCATGATGTCTTCTCACATATTTTGTCAATACAGGTTCAAGTCTTGGTTCCTATTGTTGTTGTTCATTGGATTCAGCATATTCAACTTCTTCCATTGTCTCTGTCTACAACTTGGCTTACACTATTTGCAGGTTGATAGTTGCAGTCCATAACTCATTGCCTATAGCCTGATGCATCATAAATCTTTTCCTTCTTAATCTAGAAATCAATTTTGTATCCTGAACTTATCAACTGTGCCACACTCAACAAGTTATATCGAACCATCAACCCAATATGCCTTGTCACATTTGATCTTATCATTCAATTTAATTGATCTTATACCTTTCAAATAACATGGTGTGTCATTACTAAACTTAACAATACTCCCATTATAATGTTCTAGCTTATCAAATTTACTTATATCACTAGTCATATGATGTGAGAAACCACTATCAATTATCCATCTATCTTTATTACTCACATTTGAGATCAATGCAAGTTTTTCATCTTCATCTAAATCATCTTTTATCGCAACATAAACAACTTCTTCATCATGATCACTAGAATTACTGTTAGAACCATCTTCTTCAACAATATAGCAATATTTCTTACCTTTATCCTTGTAGTCTCTTCTATATGTATTTCCTATGTAGTCTTTCATCTCTCCTTCCTTTGTACTTGAAGTCTTTCCTTTCATCTTTGTCATCTCTGTTAGGACATCTAGCAACAATATGATCAAATTTGTCACATGTAAAAAAGATAATATGAAGTTTGCCTTTGTATTTTCCTTTTCCTCTAGGAATTCTTCTAGCCAACAATGCTTCAATTTTATCAAGATCATCGTCAGATCTAGTGTCATTTTCTACATACTTTCTCTTTTTTTCTTTTTCTTAGACCCATCAAGGGTTAGTTGTGCTTTAAATGCAAGTTCAACACTAGCAAGAGAATAATTATCAAAATTTGATAATTCAAATATAGTAAGTCTACCAATCAAACTATCCAAGGTCAGATCATTACTTGGTATACATCTCAGTTCTTGAATTGTATATACTCTAATTTCATAGATAGGATGTAAAGTCCTCAATACCTTACTTATCACAGTCTTATCAGATATGTCTCCTCCATCTCCTCTAATAGCATTCACCACTTCTTTGATTCAACTACAATACTGTGCAACAGTCTCACCTCCTTTCATTCTCATGTCATCAAATTTTCCTCACAAGCTTTCTATCTTAGCTCTCAATACATTCCTATCTCCTCCATGGATTTTTTCCAAATTTTTCCACATTTTCTTAGCACTAATGCATTCCTTCACATCATCAAATTTTGCATAACTTAGGGCTGCTACAAGTTCAATCATCATTTAGTTGTGCTCCTGCTTCTCTTTCATTTTTTCAACTATCATAGGTATAGGCACCTCAATGTATTCATTGTCCAAGTAGTATAATGTGGAATCTCCAATACCAAAAAAGTGAAATCTCATCAGTCTTTTCCATACTGGGAAGTTCTCCTTGTTTAGCATAGGTATCTCTCTCTTGTACATCTTGATCTTTGGCTTGAGTCCCTTCAAACTTTCCTTGCAAGAACCAAGGCTCTAATACCAATTGTTATAATGATTTAGAATAACTAAAGGAGGGGTGAATTCATTATCTTAAGGTCTAGATGTACCACTTCAACTTTGACTTACTTCAAACAACTTAATTAATCTCATATACCCTCTTAGTCTATATAGCATATCATCAAAAATTTAACATTTCATGCAATTACTTAACTCTTTATCTCTATATGTGTCGACTATAGTAAATAAACTACTATAAAATATAGCATGCATAACAATAACATCCACACATGAAATTAATACTTTGACACCAGGATTTAACTTGGAAACCCAATTTGGGAAAAAACATCAAGTAACATTCTTCTAGATTTTCACTCTTCTGAAGTGAGATTGGTTAAGAGCCAACCATGTTAAAGCTTATAAAATACACTATTAAATGTGACCCTATTAAAGGATTTAATCACCCAGTTAGGACTGGGCTTGTTAGAGGACGTTGGATCATTCCATTAGTATTTCACCTAGATTAAAAGATTTACAAAATAACTGTTAGGTCAACCTTAATTAAAGGATTTTTACTGAAAAAAGTGTTTAGAATGTAACAATAGGTTTGATTTGTAAAGTACAACTCACTTTTAAAATTCAAATCTCCATACGCTCAACTATTGATTCATTGATTGGCCTCCATTGACATCTCCATCAATGATTTGCTTGGCACCTCCTCAAGAAATCACTTTTCACACTTCACATCTATTGTTATTTCCATTCACATCTTCTCCTTAAGATCACCAATGAACAATAAACTAACCTTAAAATTCATTCCTTATGCCTCCTTAAATAGGTAATTTTGATATTTTGCCGCTTAAACATCATTGTTGATTTTAGGGATAGGTCATATTCATCAAGTCCTTTCATATTTTTGTTCTCCTTCCTCTTCTAGAAACTTCTAATCAAATCCTTGCCTTTGATCACATAAAAAAAATCCCCATTCATTAAATATGCCAGTTCATGAATCCTTATCTTCCACGCACTTTGACCAATTCAAAAATTCCTACTGTGTTAGCCTCAAATTCAAATGTTTCTCAAACTCTAACTTTTGTTTTCACTTGGAAATCATTGTGTTCTTCTTCTAGGTCATTATTGTGTTGCTTGGAACACACTATACTATCTCACTCGACATCAACATGCTCACTTGCCCATTACTATGATCGGTCTCTACCAACACTTCTTCATATATTTTCTTGACAATAACTAACACTTGGCTTGAACTATTTTGTTTAGCTTCTACATAAGTTCCTTAATCTTCTTCTTCAACTCCTTCATTGATTAACCAATATTGATACTCAATAAAGCTTATCCCTTAGAATTGTTTCAACTTTTAGCTTCATCCAATTGTCTTCTTTACTTCATGTATTTATTGAACAACACATTATCTTGTCAAGGACTAACTTATCAAGTACCCATTGTATTTCCATGATACTTAACACATCTCAATTCAACCTTTCACTAGATCATCTCATGATCTCTTCTATTCAAATACTCTTCATCAATCAAATGATACGACACTCTAAACTATTAGTAAAATTTCTCTCCAGTAGGCTTGAAATTCTATCTTACAAATATGTTTGACATTAATGAAAACACAAAAATTGCTCCAATTGTAGTTTCCAACAAGGTCCTACCTTGAGCTTTGAACCATAGAATAGGATTTCCAAGGAGTATACATTAGATCCTACCCCACTTCTATCTAAGAGGAATAAAAATAGATAAGGAAAAATATGAAAATGTAAATTGAGTTATATTCATAATGAAATCACATTAAATGGGTGATAACCCATCATTAAATTGCAATGTTTCTAATTTAAGATGCTACATTTATCCCCCACTTGAGCAAGAGTATGGGCTCAGCTCAATCTCATGGTAAAGTAGAGAAGAAAAATATGGAAAATCACAATGAGATAGTACATCACTTAGACAAAGGGCATGAGCCCCTAGACAAAGTGTCCTAACTCCACATTCATGCACAAGGGTACAAAATAAAAAGGAAAAGTAAAAGAGAAAAAGAAAAAGACAAAAAAGGGCCTACTAAAAAAGCAAACCCAAATCAACCAGTGAAGAGACCTCAACCATGAATGTCACCCACTAATATAGTATTTAGAAGGCTATTAAAAGATCATAAGTGATGACATAAGAAATGCATGATCAACACCACAAATAACACAACTTCATGATCTATCCCTACTAGCATGAAAGAGAGAGAGAGAGAGAGAGAGAGAGAGAGAGAGAGAGAGAGAGAGGGAAAGAGAAGTGATTACCTCACCTAGTAAGGTGGCATCCCTTCTATGAGCCATTGAAAGTGTTTCTTGTAAAAGATAGAATTGAATAGTTTAATGGGTTTGTAATCCTCTAGCCAACTTATTAAGTTTTCCATAGATCAATGTCCTCATATCACCATGGCGTGGCCCAATAAAAATGTTTTACCTATGTATGGGACTTAGTATGTTAATTTTGAATGTGCTACCTATCTATGGGATTTAGCATAATGGATTTGATTGTGCTACCCATGTATGATATTTTACATATTATATTTGAAAGCATTAATCACGTATGGGATTTAGTATATTATATTCAAATATGTTATACATCTATGGGATTTAGCATATTGAAAAAGGTAAAAGTGCCAAACTATAATACAAAGGAGGGTGTATATATACCCCCACTCCTTATCATGTCTATATAATAGACATGAGAAGGAAGAGAAATATTAGACCTCCTTCACACAACAAGGATATATCCTTAAAGAAACAACATGTATTATATTAACAGTGAAGGGCATGAACCCTTACAATCTAAGAACATAGATAATCATGAAAAGGATATATTGCTTATAAGAAAAGGCCCTTAGAAGAAAGAGATAGTGTTAGCAAGACATCTACCTTGTATAGGAGTGTATTAAAAAAGATACAACTTCAAGTCAAAAGAGGGAAAGAAGAACAAGAATGCACATATTCAGCCCCTTGTGTATAGGTGGAATAGGGATCCTTGGATGAAGGATGAAAAACTTTAAGATACATAGTAAGGGGAATTTTTTATAATGAACATAGTTTGAAAATAAAGAAGAGGTGGTGATCAAAGACATGCACCTCTCGTGTGTAAGAGAATCATTTTCAAGAAACAATTTTTCATAGTAAAAGAATTGCATATGATAAACAAATGCCATTGTACTAAGGAAATTTGATTCTTAGACAAAGAGAGATAAAGAATGTTCAAAAAACCTTTGCCCCCAATCATGAGGCAAGAAAGAAAATTCTACGGTAAATTATATAACAAAATATTGTAAGATATATAATCTATCCATACACCAAAAAAAATAACTTGTAGCCAACAAGAAGTATCATAGAATAATGCAACATAGTGGAGAAAATTAAAGTAATAAACATCATAGGATATGCAATTACAAACATAGAACGGAAGAAAAGATATCACATATGAAGTAAACTATATATAATTATTAAAATGATAAGCATTAAAATCCACGGCATGAACATACATTGTGTTGTGCATGAAACAAAGCATTACATACCCACATATAAGAACGTACCATAAAATATTGCAACAAATCTATAGAGATATCAAAAAGGGAGGCAAAAGGATAACATTTTATGAAAAGAAAAAAAAAGGGATAAATGATTCTCAAGAGAAGAAATAAATAAAATACAATATATGTCATATGATAGACTCTTTATAATAAAGATGCACTTACAAAGATTGCACTCAGGATGTTGATCCCTACATAACACAATAAATGCATACAAGAGAGAACATCAAAGTATAAGAGATTGCAAATTCATAAAGGATATTGAATGTATTAGAAAAGGGAATAAGGACATGTTATGTTTCCCTAAGTTCTTTCAATTTATACTAGACATGCAATTTCAAGAAAACATATGATTTCACTCGAGATGTTAATCCGTAAGTAAGACAATAAATGAATTCAAGAACATATGTCATCATATGAAAGGAAAAAAAGTCAGCAAAGGGAGAAAATGGATCATATGTTATAGATAGAAAAAGGAAATAGGGCACTTTTCCCCCAAATGAGGAGACAATGGAAATGACTATTATATCGCCCACAAAGTTGGACAATGAGCCTACAAAAGATCGACTAACAATGTCACATAGCTAGGAGCAACATAATAGGGATGTAGATGTATCAAGTTAATTTACCATGGAAAAGATACCATTCATCATTATAGTTCATATGAAATATAATGTAAGCAATAAATTCTTTATATTGAAAATAAGGATGAAGTATATCCAAAGATGAGCTCTTAGGTGTAGTTAGATCAAAATGCATATACTTATTAAATAAATATTTTTTATTAACAAAGTGAAAGATGTATATTTTCTTATAAAATTTTGGTGTGAAAGTTAAGGTTGTTGAACCTAGAAGATTTGAGAAGCCACCCATAGGTTCAATGTGATTAAGGTACTTATAATGTAATGCTAGATTTGTGAAAATTAGGTAATAATAATCATAATTTTTAACAAGATATAATTTGAATTAATAAATGTTTTGAAAGGAATATAAAGAAGCATCAAGGGTGTGGTTTTCTATTTCTAAGGAAATTTTTAGAGAAGGATCAACAAAACTCATAAAGACCTCATGTATAAGAGGAAAATATGCATTCAAAATGGTTGATCATTAGGAGAAAGAATAATTTTATCAATTAATTGTATAAAAGTTACCTCACGAGGAAGAGAGAGATCCATATCATTATCTAAAGGTTTGTCCCAAATAGGATTATCATCCAAGGAGGAAATAAAGTGCACATTAGAGGAGGAACAATCATGACTCAAAGAAAATCATGAGGACGAGAGTAGTCAATATTCCTATCCAAGGGCTTATCCCAAATAGTAGCACTATAAAGGTTAAGAACGTCATGAATCACTAAAGGTTGATCAACATCATCTTTGAAAAGATTGCCCTTTAGAGGGGGATGAGAATCAATGAAAGGAAAAAACTAAGTTCTCATCATATGCATGAGATGGAACATCTTGGAGATCATGAATGAAGCTTGAAAACAAATATAACTACATTAAAAGGAAATGCAATGCAATCTAAAAAATGAACTATATGCAATTTTTTATTTTATTTTTGTATTTTCATAATGGAATGATATGAAATAAAATCTAATGCAAATAATATAAAATGGAGATCTAAATACCACTAATGAAAACAATAGCATACAAAGTATATCTAGATACACCAAGAAGTAATCTAACTCTAAAAAAAGAGGCAAAGTTTCAGGTTCACCAAAAGAAGGTAAACAACCAATGAGAGGAAGGAAATAAGAGAGATCAAGAGATCTAACTCCAAAGTCAAAAAGTGAGATTTCAAGACACTCAAGATCTAACCCCAAGATGAAAGAAAGAGGTATAGGCCATCGGGTTCACCAAAATCTATAGGGGGGAAAATAAATCTGATACCATATACCAAGATGAAGGGTGAAAACTAAGATTTATGTCCTAAGTTAGGATTGTTTAACACAAGAGAAAGGGTCAATCTATAATCCATGCAAAAGGGTGAATTATTTGGAATTACTTCTCCCTCACCTCCAAAAAAAGAAGGTTTTATGTAGGTAGCTATAAAATATAAATATGAATCTAAAGGAATGTAAAAATGTATTGAAATAGAGAAGGGAATAAAATCACCTTGAGGAATACAAACATATAAATATGTTGTTAGATGATGTTGGAAACTGTTGAAAGTTGAGATGTGGACCTAAAACTATAATATCTACAAAACCCAGAAATCATTCAGCTATAGGATAGTGTCTACATGTAGGACGGTGTCAAAATATGACAGGGTCAATGTGTAGGGACAAGAATGAAAAATGTCTCTGTGCTTCTACACTTGATCATGAAACTGAGTTTCGATCTTTGAAGTTTGACAAATTGGGAATTTGGATATGTATTCTATTCTACTTTATGAGATATGTAGCATGCATGAATTATTTTATTTATTTTGTTGATGGGGGGTTTACCTTGGTAAAACCTCAATTTAGGGATTAACCTTGAAATGGAAATTGAATTAGAAATGATAGAAAGTAGTAGAAATAGATCTAACATAAAGTGATCTAAATCTATGAATATATTCTTGAATTTAGAATGTAATGAAATATGTTAATACAATAGCTTTGAATCAACGTCAAAACACTACAAAAATAAATCAAAGTAAATTAAAACCTTCATGAATGAATGTGTTTGAAATTCACCTTAGAAATGAATTTAGATCTTGGAGAGATGGATGTAGGGGATGCAACAAAGTATCTTGGATGTATGAAGAGACATCTTGAATGTTGAAAATGCCCTAAAAGACCTTGCATAAACTCCTTCAATTGTTTAAATTTTTCAATCCTTAATCGTCAATCAAGAATTTTCTTGAACACCTAGAATGATTGAATTCTTGGGTGCGATAATGTTTGATGTGGATGGATAGAGATATATATGGATGGATATCAAATAAAGAAATTGATTTTTCTTATAAAGAATTCAGAATAAACTTTCTCCCGTCAACCAACCAAATGAGGAGATGACACCTCAGATCAACCCTGACATAAGGGCCGAGAAGGGCACACAAAATAGATCCTAGAATAAAGATTCACTACATCTATGTCATGGGATAGCGATGTAATGTGTCCCTATTCTAGGGCCCATAAAACTCTGGGATTCCTCTGGGGTCCTAGAACAAGTATTTATTTTGGGAGACTAGGTACAAATTTTGAGGAAAGTCTTATTTTGGTGTGGAAAAGAGGATTAATGTGATTGAAGATTAAAATGGAGGACATCAAGGAGATAGGTCCTACCTTGATCTATGTGCCATAGAATAGGAATATCTATGAGGGTCCATTAAATTCTACCCTAATTCCATCTAGGAATGAAAAGAGATAAAGAGAAATGTGAAAATGCAAATTAAATGTTATTTATGATAAAATCACATTAAATGAAAATTTATGATATTGAATCTCACAACACTTTTATTTGAGCTATATTTCTCCAAATTTTAGTTATTGATCCTTCTTCTCAAGGGTTCCGCACAGGATCATACTATTCCTTTATTGTAATGGGAAAATGACAGGAATGCTTTCTTAAATGAGATTAATCTAAATCTCCATTTCCAATTGCCCCATTGATTTGTTTGCTTTTTCAAAATTGATCTATCAAAACCAATAACTTATCTCTAAAATCTTTACGACTTCTTAAACTTCAATAATGGGGAAACATGATACGCATTGATTCAAGTAATTCATGTCGAGACAATATTTATCTAATTTTTGAGGAAATATTATAAGAAATATCCTTCATAGAATTCATTACATACTCAACAATATTTTCAAACACTTCCTTTGTAATAGTTAATTTTGGTTGCATGGGTTTCTTTCCTTTTCTCATGGACATGGGCCTTCTGTAGTAGGGCATTGGTATCTCAACACCCTATATATTGGCACATATTTCCCTCTTTGCATCAATCTTTAAAAAGTTATCAAGATTATCCAAACTTATGGTTCTCTTCCACCCTAAAAATTTTTCATCCACAAAAAATGAATATGGATTTCTATAGAGATTATCGAGGGTCATTCATGTCATTTTATGTAGCATCTTATATTCTACAATATACATAAATCTTTGTTGGCTCTTCTTCATGATATTTCGCATTTCCTCTAACATGGAGAGAATGGATGCTAATGTTAAGAGTGTCTCTACATTACTTAACCTTTGAAGTAGCTCACCATATTTTCATTGACCACCCTGATCATCGCTAGTTGACTCCATTGTACCAAGAAACAATCAATATTCAGAAAAAACTCAATGAGTTGGTCCATCCAAAGAGATCCATCTAGTATCATTATCCTTAAGAATCTTTCTCCCATTAGTTATTCCCTTGATAAACTATTGAAATTCCTTGAATCATTTAGCACTTCAAGAAAAGTGCTTATAGATCTCTTTGATTCTAACTTGAACTCTGTATATTTCTAGAGAGTTGCTGACAAATCAAGAAGCTAGATTCATTATGTGGGTCATACAGTGAATGCCAAAAATGTAAGGTGCAAGAAAATCTTTTAACTTTGTGACAAAACCATTCTTGTGGCCTTGCATTACTAAAGCTTCATCTTCTCCAACACACACCAACTTTTGGGCAATCGTCATTTCATCTATACCTCCATATTCAATTAGAGATCTCTTTACTAGTTCAAATATATTTTTCGTTGTTGAATTTTCCTTCATTTTAACAATTAGTAGATTGGGTTGGTAGACAAAATTGTGTATAATGTAGACATGCCTACATACGCAAGAAGTATTGTTTATTGTTGTCACCTCATCTAAAGATAATGCAATGAAATTTAATTATTTAATTTTTCTTTGATATTTTCTTTTTCAATCTTAGTAAGACAACTTTCCCATTCTCATCTACTGTTGGTTGACCAATTACTCCTTGGATAATAACAAACTTTCATAAAGTGTAATAAAACACTCAATGATGGGTAGTTTTTCATGGCACGCCCTTTGCTTAAAATATACAAGGCAACACTTAACTGAAGAACTTTACCCATTTCTTCAACATCTATTGCTTTTCCAAGAAGAGATTCAATGGTGTCTTTTACTTTAGTGGGCTTCATCTATATTTTATCCTAAAATTGTAAAATTTCTACATTCTTAACATGTTGACATTCCTCCTTTGTTTTCCATTTTGTCACTAATGTTTCCACTCCATCTATAATTTTCTTCTCATAAACTTTACCTATATGCTCTTATATGGTGTCAAGTTTTAGTTGCAACCTCTTTTCCTTTTTATTTATCCTTGTGCATATTGTACATCTGCATTCTACTTGAGCCTCACATTCTTTTGGATTTTGTACAAGTTCAATGAATGGATACTTTGAGGCTCATTCTATTTAAAAATTCTTGATCGATGGATCCCAATTCTGATCTTTTTTGGATTTCGCATTAGTTTTTGCATTTTATTTCCTTTTTCCCTTTCCTGGTCATGCACCATCCTCATCTTTGGAATTATCATCCAAATCTATTATATTATTTTGGCTACTCTGGGTATTGACCTAAAGATGTTGGCTACTTTGGGTATCTACTTGAATATCTTCTTAAAGTTCATCGTGATCAGAGATATTAGGTTCGCCAACTTCTTCAATATGTGCCAGTGGATTTGGTAGTGGCAGTGGTTGGGAATCTCATAAATGTACTTGTGATGTTGAAGCTTCCTAATTTTGGCCACTAAAATAGGATGACAAGGTTCTGTGAGTATGATTGGTTGGCCTTTCTTGACTTCCACTATATTTAGGACTCTTACTATTATTCATGTTCAACATCTACCAAGAAATATTGGCTACCCTAAAATTCAAGTTGTTCAAAAAGTGATAGTCGACTATAATCTATTTCATATATTTATCTAAATAATATTCATTGTTTGTATGATCTACACTATAAAATATAGATGTTCTAGGTCTCCTTGGTTATTGCATGACTCAGTGGTAGTGGCCATTAGTCCCAGTCGATAACTAACCACTAGCAGTATAACTTGTATCTACTAAATAAGAATGAACTAAAATTACAAAGAACAAACAAGCCTTTCCTGTCTTGCCTTTAAAAGGCTGGTGTCTCTTAAGACACTATGCATTGGTTTACTGAGACATTTAAACAACAAAAATATATCTCATCCATCGAATGTGGGATAATACAAAGGAGACGCCCTCTTTTAAAATAATGCTCTATGTTAGGCTTGTGGATCCCCTATCATTGGCTATACACACTAGAGAAGGCACTTCCCACATATTGCATTCAATATCCAGATTCTGCCCACCAAAAATGCACCATAATTTATAATTTCCACTTCCCTGTAATCACAGAGGCATAACAATCATCGACCATAGTGGGCAGATGGTGGAGTTAAAAAGAATGTCAAGTAACACAAAATACATTGTTTTTGCAATCTGATACATCCATACTCCTACCTTCCCTGTCATTTGTTAACGCAGCATCCATATTGGAGACCATTTCATACATCCTTTGACCTGCACCTCTCATGTATTTCTTCATTCAGGTCATAGTGATGGAGTGCATGGGACTTCATGCAAATTGCATCTTTCACCTTAAAAAAATCTTTGTGCTATGTTGGCCCCTTTTCCAATGGAAGGTTTTTTCACCGCTAGGAGCTTGCAACACATAGGTGATAAAGAATGCAAGGAGAGCATTCCCAATAGCCCTGATCTGGTGGCTCCACCATATCTCAAAAGAAGTTGAAAACAACATTTTTGTGACACTTCACCTCACAATCCAAAATGATATGTGATTTAATAGTACTTGACGATGTTGCTCTCTCTTATTCCACTCCATGCAACCCATGTTGACCATCGTAGTTGAACCTTTGGTTGTCTTAATAGCAAAAAAATAGTTCAACAGTCCATTTCTCTAACTATGTTTTCAGGTGAACAAATTTAAGGATAAAATTGCCAAAGGAAGTTTTTCTTTGGTCAATACAAGCATTAAAATACTTTATGCATAGCCCTGTTCACTAAGATGTCTTCCTAATAGTGTATGATCTCTACCTCTTCATAATGTTGAATTCGAAGAATGAAAAATTGTGGCTAGCTTCCTTCTTATTTCTAGGAAAGAAGTCAATAGAGCATTTCCTTATAGCATAGACATCAAAATTTGTAAAAGACTTCAGTTTCCACCAAATATTGACCCTTGTAGTGTTGACTTGATCAATCTAAATCACAGTCTCATTCTTCCACTTACAATTCAACCATGAGAAATGTTCATTTATCATTAATGTCATCTACTCAAGGCACCATTTATTAACCAAACCACTTCCATGCTAACTAAAAAAAAATGCTCAAACTATTTATGGTGATCCCCTTTTAAAATTTGTATAAATCAAGCCAAACATTCATCATCATACTATCAACACAACTCATTGTTCTTTACGAGTACTTCAAACTTTTCATCATTAAAATAGGAAACAATTTGTATGTTGCTTCAATACATATAATGATGTCTCCCAATCTGGTTAATTTCAATACACTTCCTCCAAAAGTGCTCTTTGCAGTTATACCTCACACCAATGCCTCTAGTGTGTTTAGTGGCAGACACCTTATTCATTTAAATTCCATTTCCATATCATGTCCACATGGCTAATAATTAAATAGACTTAAGACGATACCTAATCCAATCATTGTTATCATTATTCTTGACACTAACTCAGCATTTTGCTAAAAACAGTTAGGCCCCAAAGGTCTGGCTAAAAAAATTTCAAACTAAAATACCTGACCCTTTGATCTGATCAATTAATCACTTAGCACTAAGTAAATTCAAATTCAACCACTAAATCATCATAGAAAATTCATTTTACCTTGTTTTTTTCAAACTATGATTCTCTAATAGGAAGGCCTATGAGTCAGCTTCAAAAGATGACTATATCAAACAATGTGACCTTGAAAATAAGCATACTAATTTTATGTTCCACATTCTTGCACCTTGTCAAATTTTGTATTATGGTAACATCTGGGTCAAAAGATATTGACCATCAAAGTTGCTCACTTGAAATTGCCTACAAACAAACATGTCAGAAAATAATAAAGTGCATTCGGTTTTGGCTTTGAAAATAGGTCAAATGGAAACTCAGGGACACAGAAACTAGGGCATTAGTTTACTACCACATAGAGAATATAAATATGTGATTTGAGCTCATGAAGAATAACTGGTACTTTTGGTAGGTGTTCAAAGTTAGGTACTCAAAATGGTAGAACTAGGAACACTAGTAGAATAACAATTTTCACGAACGAAATGGACCTGAGAAAGTGTGTTGATGGATTGGACAAGACTTGAAAAATGGCACACTTACAAAAATTTTAAAGAACATAGTGGTACAACCCATTTGATCTCATCTATCATAGATCCAGAGTTATGACATCTTGAATAGGGCTACTGACCAATCTACACCTTTAGACACCAATAAAAATTCATAAGTTGCATTTGGAATCACATTTGAAAACTAGTCAAACAGATTTGCCATAGGCTCAAACCTAGAACATAGAAAGTGTCTACCCCTAGAATATATTGCAAAAAGAAATTTCTTAATTTGGTCAATGGTTCAAAGTTATAACTGGTAAAATGGGGCTTCCCAAAATTCTGAGAAGTATGCATCAACGTGACAACAACAAACAACCAAATTTGAGGGATTCAAAACCTAGTCAAAACATATCAAAATGGCTCAAAATCTGAAACATGGGTTCTTCGATATGCATATTAAATACTCCCAAATCAACGAGTCATGATACTTAATCGAGTGCAAGATATTCAATTGAAAACTAAGTTTCCTATCGTTGATTGACACGAGTAAAAATGCATATTTGAACAATACTTGCAATGAAACCTCACAAAATTACTTGGAATGGCAGTTTATCATCAAAGGAAGTATGCACATATTGAAAGCAAGATGTTAGAAACATGAAACACTTCACAGGCCTCAAAATGACAGTCGGGTACACATGCACAAAAAGTGCTTATAGGGCCTCAATTTGGCTTGGTTTTCAAAATGATACTCAAAATCAGGGCTCCAATTTTGAGTCCCAACAGTGGCTCTATCTGGGGATGCATGTCCCTTATAGGCATGGCAAGGATTCAGATCTCTAGAAGAAGCAGACCACTCAAAAACTTTCTCTTGAACAACTTTAGTGAAAGCAAGAAAACTACTCCTGAGTTGTACAAACAATGGCCCCAGGCCATCAAAATTCAACAAAACTTTTTACCACTTTCATATACATGATTCTCATTTCCATTTTCATGAGGTAAGCTAAGAATATCACTTTTATCAGTTTCACCAATCAGATTGACATTCTCCATTAGCTCACTTGGCAAAACAAAATTACTTTCTCTACTCTTATAGTACATATACCAATTAGAATTGATTTCAACATTATGCTCACTATGAAAGGGTTTATCAGCATGCTCATAGAAACTAGAATCAAACTAAAAACCTTCATGAACATATGACTGATGCATGTTATCAATTGGAAACACAAAGGTTTCATACTCTACTCCATTCAAAGAGTCATATATATCATGGATTTGCAACTTACCTCATGTAACCATGCGTGAAGAATACATAAGATCTAATTTTTCCTATTTTGTAGTCTCATTATTCATCCAATTAGACTCAACAAGTGTTGAAACTTCTTCACACTCAAACAATGGATTAGTTACCAATTTTGAAAAATTATCATGAAAGTTCTCACATATAATATGTTGATCATAATCATAGTCTTTCTCAAACAACTCGTTAGAGTGAACTTTGAACTCATCAAACTTATCATCACAAGACTCATCAGCACATAAGGAAAAATCAAACCTAGAATGACAACTTCCAACCCTTTCCTCTTCATCATATGAACAATCAAAACCAATTTCAGTATCATCAGTATGAAAAGAATCTGAAACAGTACAAAATTTCTCCCTAATAGTATTGTCCACATAAGACAAGTTGGCATGTGTATTGGCACTTGAATTATTGTTATATACACCTCCAAAACTTGACACATAGTATTATGATTTTATATCAATTTCAGCATCAAACTTTGGAAAAAGGACTTTATCTTGAGGAAAAACATTGCGACGGATAATTAGAGCATCCTTGAAAACATTTTCATACCTTTCACAATCACGAGCCAATAGTTTTGAAATTTCATCAGCATTCAAAAAGACTTCATCACTAGTCTGTTCTCCTTGGTTATGATCATAATCTGGATGATCTGAAAAACTTATAGCAGCAGTGTCATTAGTAAGATATCAAAATCCTTATCACAACATGTTTCCTCTTCTTTGTGCAATACCTCAATACTAGATACTTCATCATTATCATTTTCATCACAAGAAGAGTTATCCATACTGTCGTTGGAGATACCTCACTCTCATAAATACTATCACATGATTCATTTTCAATTATATATCCATCTTCATCTTGTTGACTGAAATCATCTAATTCGCTAGATCTAGAATCCATTTCTTCATAATCACAAGACACATTATCATCATCTATGGATTCATCACATTCACTATTATCTTCAACACATTCACTTTTATTATTAGAGGATTCTGTACATAATTCATTGTTACTCAAATCACTCTCAAACTTCTTGAAAAGATCTTCAACATGCATGACCTTTTCTACCCTTAAATGTGTTGGCCAATCAAATGAATCAGGCATAAAATATATAGGAAAACAATAGGCCATGAAGACTCCTGAGGTCTTAAAGAAACATGAAGTTCCATGATTGCTAACATAAAGCTCTTATAAACTTGAATATCAATTTGACCTTGTATGCTTCCTACCTCATTCCTTATGCAAGTAATAAGCTAATTACAAAGTTCCATTTTCAACATAGCAACTTCTTCAATCACACTTTCATAACTTGGTAAACTAACTTCAGATCTAAGATCTGATTCCATTTTGAAATAAAAACTTCTAACTACCTCTTTCCTTAGTGCTGAAAACATTGAATTGAGGCAACCATTCTTATCACTTAAATTCCATGAAAATAACAACTCGTGAAAAGTAAAATACCTTCAAGTGTTGATGCTACAACTCGATCTGCTGATTTGGCACGGGTGTAAACCCCAAATTCTCCACACCATTCATAAAACCATGTGGAGCCACCACATCCTTGAAGAGGACAAGGCAATCACTACTGTGATTTTCTTTCTAACATTCCAATTCCATAAAATAGCAGATGCATACAACACTTAAACTTATAAATCAAGTCTTATAACTTCTTCTCCAAGAACTACTAACAAAAGCTTCAGATCTATCAAACAAAATGCTTAAAGTCCTTTAAAATTTATATGAAACCAATTTGAAACTGGTATAGAGATCTTTAGAGAGTTGCCACTCACAATTGTGAGAAATATGTTAAAACATAATTTGTCACTTGACAAATCTGAACTGAACTTTTAACTTGTGGAATTTGCAAACCATCAAACCACTTTTGAAGATTTATACACTTGAAAAAGAAAAACCAATTTGATCATTCTTGACTCTGAACTTTACAACAGCACTTTTAAAATATTATCCAACTAAACTGATTGATGATGAGTTCACTAGTAACAATGCAATTTACATTCAACTTTCAAAGTACTATTTTCCTGAACAAGCTAACCACTAGGAGACATGAATCTTTAGCAAAGAAATGGAAAACACATCACAAACTTCTTGTTGTAGCAAAAAATTTCATGCATTTCTTCTAACTGTATTGAATCTCTTTTTAGATTCTCAAGGTTTGTCTACCATACATATTCAATACAATCCCCAGCAAAGTCACCATTTTGTTGGCTCCTGATTTAACATCTTTTCAATAACCCAATGATAGGAACAAATACATATAGGGCTAGCTAATTCCCATGTTCAACATACCTATTCAAACATCAAGGCCAACTTTATGACTATACTCCTTCAGGCTCTACAAGACCTAGGTGAGTGAACCTATAGATTTCATTATGTGAACAGTTGCTAAAATCATAAATTTGGATCTATAATTAGTGGATGAAAACTCCTAAATATTGTATGCTTATGAAAATAACACGACATGAAATAGCCAATAACATGACCTATGAACTTGATAAGCTAAGGGAGGGAAATTCTTTTCAGTTCCTACAATATGAAAGGGAAAAGATAATTGATATAAGATTTGAATCAACACAACCTACATATGTCGCAACAAGAAACATGGTTGATCCTTTCAAATGATCAATGCCTTATCTATTGGGCATCCCACAAATTACAAACATACATCCTTGGATATCAATGATATATCTCATATATAAAGACTCTAGATCCATCCTATCACTTTGTGAATCAAACAACATTGTCCAAACTGAACCTCATGCTCATCAAATATCCTTTCATGAAATCTACAACCCTATCAAATATATCAAGTATTTACTTGATTCCTCGAATCAACATCAAAACACATTAAGACATGCAACTTTAAGGAGTTGCAACTGAGTTTATGCTCTTTGTTCATAAACCACAAAACATTACAGACAACACAGATAGGAGACAAGAATCAAATTGAAACTAAGAACCTTTTGCTACTTTTTATTCATTTCCTTGAAACAAATACATAAAGGATGCATGAAATTAACTCGTGAAACAACTTAATAGATCATAACTCTCTCTAAAACTTCATTAATTTTGTTCATATACAGAAGAATGTATTGAGGATGTGTACACAGGTAGAGCTATGCTCTATAGGCTGGAACCAAAAACCACCAACCCTAGATAAAGAGAAGAGAAGAGAATAAATAGAATGAAAGAAATCTTGGATCTGCTATGATACTTCCATTTTTCCACTTGAAGAACTTCCACCTACTATTGTAGAACTTCTCTCCTCCCTTTCCTGAATAGAAAATTAGATCTCATTATTCTGCTTCTAACATGTACTTGAAATATCTTCAAACTAATGGGAAACGCAACTGATTTGTAAGAAAACTAATATGTCATTAAAATTCATGCCAAAACAAATGCCACATGGTTTTAGAGGCATAATAATACACCTAAAAAAAATTTCCCCCAAGTCTAGAGCCAACAAACTCCTCTATTTTCTTTCTAACTGAATTTGAAGCTCCATCATGAAAAATACATGTTCTGTTGAGAATGCCCTATTTCTACAAATCTGCCCATAACGTCTACCTAGCTGAACTTGCACACATTCTAACTGCAAAATCGAAAGGTTCATCTTCTCCCCTTTCTGCTGATATATGATACTTCATATTTTGGCAAAAAATAAGGCCCCTAGTGTGCATTTGAAAATTTCGACCCTTGACCATGAACAGAGCATTTTAATGTTCAAAAGATTTGATCATTTAATGAAGTCTCAACTTTGCCTTATAAACTCTCTCAATTTAAAAAATTAACCTCAAAATTCACATTCATGTTTGAAAATATTATTTTAAATGTTTTAACATTTCAAATTTTGCATATCTCCCCAACTCTACCTTGGTCAAACCTTTAGTTGATCACCCAAGAAGTGCCACGTGTCATTACCTTATAGGTCAGATCTACCACCTCATCACCTTGTCAACAACTCCTTGCCACATGTCATTATTTTCTCCACTTCTCCACGTTTATTCCCTACTTAGCAGTAACTGCAGAAATGTGAAGATAAATGCCATCTCCACCTTAACTCTAACCGTGAGCTTAACCATCGCGAAGTTGTGAAAACCCTTATCTCTAGTTCTTGGCCCTTTGTCTTAACCGCAAGACTTAATTAGAGATGTCGCGATCAAGATCTATCTCCACTTCACAACTATAATCCCTTAACAGTGTCTTTGATCTAGAATGACGCAATTTAAATGCCACACTAATAGTGCACAACTTCACAACCTTTTCTTCTAACTGCGCTTTATGGCGTGCGATGCTGTGATTGCCTTGGATATCATGCCACGTGTCAACTTCAGGTTTGTTGTTGGGCTGCCATGTCATCATGTTCATGCCATGAGTCAACTTCAGGTTTTTTGTTCAGATGCCATGTCATCATCTTCCATGTCTGCGTTTGGGTTCAAAATTTCTTATAAAGTTTTGAGGCATTTATGTCAGGCTCATGGATCCTCTATCATTGGCTGCACATGCTAGAGAAGGCACTTCCCGCGTATTGTGTTCAATGTCCAGATTCTGCCTGCCAAAAATGTACCATAATTTACAATTTCCACTCCTTTGAAATCATAGAGGCAAACCAATCATCGAGCACAGTGGGCAGATGGTGGAGTTAAACACAATGTCAAGTAACACAAAATCCATACTCCTATCCTCCGTGTCATTTGTTAACGCAACATCCATACCAAAGACTAGTTCATACATCCTTTGACCTGCACCTCTCACATATTTCTTCATACGGATCATGGTGATGGAGTGCATGGGACTTCATGCAAATTTCCTCTGTCACCTTTTAAAAAATCTCTATGCTTTTTTGGCCCCTTTACTGATGGAAGCTTTTTTTCACCTTTGGAAGCTCGCAACACATAGGTGATAAGAAATGCAAGGAGAGCATTTCCCATAGTCCTAATCTGGAGGCTCCACCGTGTCACAAAAGAAGTTAAAAATAACATTTTTCGTGACACTCCACAGTCCAAAATGATATGTGATTTAATGGTGCTTGATGACGCTGCAATCTGTGATTCCACTCTATGGAACCCATGTTGACCATCGTAGTTGAACCTTTGACTATCCTCATAGCAGAAAATAGTTCAACAGTCCATTTCTCTAACTACATTTTTAGGTGAATAGATTTAAGGATAAAATCACCAATGGAAGTTTTACTTTGGCCAATACAAGCATTAAAAAGCTTTATGCATAGCCCTGTTCACTAAGATGTCTTCCTAATAGTGTACGATCTCTACCTCTTCATAATATTGAATTTGAAGAGTGGAAGATTGTGCCTAGCTTCCTTCTTATTTCCAAGAAAGAAGTCAATAGAGAATTTCCTTATAACACACACATCAGAATTTGCAAGAGACTTCAGTTTCCACCAAATGTCGACCCCTGTAGTGTTGACTTGATCAATCCAAATCATAGTCTCATTCTTCCACTTACAATTCAACCACAAAAACAATCATTTATCATTAATGCCTTCTGCAAAAACAATCATTTATCATTAATGCCTTCTGCTCAAGACACCACTTGTTAACCAAACCACTTCCATGCTAACTAAAAAAATCTCAAACTATTTATGGTGATCCCCTTTTTAAATTTGTATAAACCAAGCCAAAGCATCATCATCGTACTGTTAACACAATTCACTGTTCTTTACTATTACTTCAAACTTTTCATCATTAAAATAGGTCCTTTTTAATTCATATGTTGCTTCAATGCATATAATGATGTCTCCCAATCTGGTTGATTTCAATACACTTCCTCCAACAATGCTCTTTGCAGTTATACCTCACATCAATGACTCTAGCGTGTTCAGTGGCAGGCACCTTATTTATTTAAATTCCATTTCCATCTCATGTCCACGTGGCTCATAATGAAACACACTTAAGACTATCCCTGATCCAATTATCATTATTCTTGACACTAACTCAATATTTTGCTAAAAATAGTCGGGCCCAAAGTGGATCCAGCTAAAAAAAAATTCAAACTGAAACACCTAACCCTTTGTTTTGATCAATTAATCATCTGGCACTAATTAAAATCAAATCAAACCACTGAATCATCATTTAAAACTTATTTTACCTTTTTTTGCAAACTGTGATTCTTTGACAGGAAGCCTTATGAGTCGGCTTAAAAAGATGACTAAATCAAATAATTAGACCCTAAAAATAAAAATATCGATTCTCTATTCCACATTCTTGTACCCTGTCAGATTCAGTGTTTCAATGACATCTAGGTCAAAAGATATTGACTGTCAAAGTTGCTCACTTGAAACTACCTACAAACAAACATGTAAGAAAACAATAAAGTGCGTTCAATTTTGGCTTTGAAAATAGGTCAAACGAAAACTTAGGGACACGAAAATTGGGGCATTAGTTTATTTCCACGTGGAGAATATAATTATATGATTTGAGCTCATGATGAATAACTAGGTACATTTGGAAGGTGTTCAAATTTAGGTACTTGGAATTGTAGAACTGGGAACACTAACAGAATAACGATTTTCACAAATGGAACGGACTTAGGAAAGTGTGCTGACAAATTGGTTAAGACTTGAAAAGAATTTTTAGAGTAGAACATATTTGTGCAATCAATTTGGTCTCATCTGTCAAGGATTCATTGTTATGACATCCCAAACAGGGCTACCAACCAATTTGCACCTTTAGACACCAGTAAAAATTCATAAATTACATTTGGAATCGTGTTTAAAAACTAGTCAAATGGAATCATCATAGACTCAAACTTGGAACATAGCAAGTGTCTGATCCCTAAAATGCAATACAAAATAAATTTTCTTAATTTTATAACTGGTCAAACAAGGTTTCTTCGAATTCTAAGAAATATGCATCAGCATGACAACAACAAACAACCAAATTTGAGGGATTCAAAACCTAGTCAAAACATATCGAAATGACTTGAAAGATGAAACATAGGTTCTTTTATATGCATACTAAACACTCCCAAAGCAAAGAGTCATGAAACTTAACCAAGTGAAAGATATTCAATTGCAAACTAGGCTTCATGTCGATGTTTGACACTCAGGAAAAATGCTCGCAATGAAACTTCACAAAATGACTCGGAATGGAAATTTATCATCATGGGATGCATGCACATATTGAATGCAAGGTGTTAGAAACATCAAACACTTCATAGGTTTCAAAATGACGATCGAGTACACATGCACAAAAAGCGCTTATAGGGACTCAATTTGGCTTGGTTTTCAAAATGGTACTCAAAATCAGGGCTCCAATTCTGGGTCCCGTCATGCATTATATAGTTGGAAAAATTGAATAAGTGTATGATACATGTCTTCATATTTGGGGGTGAATGTCATCCCTCTCCTAAAACATTTTATAAAACCAAGGGCAAGTTGAGGCCGTCCAAAAAGTTTTGCTTTGGAAATCATAAGCAAGTGTATTTCATTTTCTATGTGCAAAAATATTTCTGATTGGCTATTTCATTTCAAAAGGATATCTGATGGCATAAATCCATGATGATGGGCCTAGGGGTTTGACTTATTTTTGGTAAAATTGGGACAACGTGCCATACCACATATGCAAAAAAAAATTGCCTAACTGATGTTGGTTGATGAGCAAAATTTGCCAAATGGTGAATATTCGCCACTAAAATGAACTATATTATAAATATTGTATTGGTTCCAAACTATGAGGTGCACCATGCAAAATGTACAAAGGAGTCCAATGAACCTTCCACAAAACTTTTTTTGTTGGTCATCAATAATAGAAGCATCTGATTGTGGTAGAAATGGGTATTCTTGACATGATTCTAACAGACGCCATCATTGATGAAGGGTCTAGAATTATTAATTTTTTTCTAAGGAGACATGGAAGAAATTGGGAAAACCGGCACTTTAGCCATGATCCTTCCACTTGGCAGGCATCTATCATTAATCTTTACGTGAATCTTTGAGACAAGGTGTTTGGTGGAAATTAAAGTAAACCATAATTGGAAATAAAACCATATCTATGAAGAAAGGAGGCATAAACTTCACCATTGACCTCAAGACACAAATGGTGAGCGAGGACCTAGCATCCTCAACAGAATATGAGGAGGGTCGAGATGAAGGGAAACAATATATGGAACTCAATGAGGAGGACATCCAAGAATTGGAACGCTACTCTAAAGATGACCTATACTCCATGGATGACCTCTTCCATTAGAAAATGAAAAATTGTGATTTGTTCCATTGTAAAATGCTTCAGGTGGATGAAGGGGTGGATAACTACTTTTTCCCTCTAGCATACAAAGAGTTCACTAAAGGGGAGGCCCACATGAAAGAGGCACCAACACATCAGTTTGACATGGCAAAGCCAATTTGATACGGAGAACCCTTACTAAAAGTTACCAAGCTCGAAGATAAGGATAATTCAAGAAACATATTTACAGGAGGTGATTAAAACCCCATCCTAAAAGAGGCAATGTTCAAGATATTTATGCAGCATAAAGATGTATTTTCTTGGACATACAAATATTTAAAAGGAGTACCTTTAGAGATGTACATGCACTGCATTTTGTTGGTACATGGTGTCTTACCGATCTAAATGAGCTTGTACAAGATTAATAACAACTATGTCGCATGAGTAAATGAGGAGATAAAATGAATGTTGGATGCAGGTATTATTTTCAAAGTGTAAACAATAAAATGGGTCTCACCTATAGTTATATCATTAAAGGAGGAGGCTAACCAAATACACGTCTATGTACACTTTTGATGCCTCAATGCAGTCATAGTGAAAGACCCCATTCTGACTCCCTTCATTGATAGAATCTTCGAATAATTGGTTGGGCATGAAATATATTCCTTCATGGGGGGTCGAGGGGGAAGGGGGGTGAATTCGTTATATGCTTTAAACAACTTTTATCAATCTTAACAAATTTGAAACATGTAACAAAAGTGGTGCAAGAGCATCCCAAGGAAGCTTGCAATCCTATATGCAGAAGCATCGAACTTGGATATGTAGAGTTATGGTTTGTGTCATTGGGGGTGTGTTTAAGGAAATTGGGAAACCTTTTCCTAAGTGTGCATCAAGTTTGAATTAATTGTATTGGAGTTAGAGATATTTTGGGTATTGTTGATCATTTGTTCCTAATTTACTGGCAAACTTTGGAGACTATTTTTGCAAGCTTCAATCTGAGGGAGTTGGTGTGTGTTCTCTTAGATTTGGATAGCACATAGAGCTATTCCAAGGGTGTGTGCCTTAATTTTGTCATATGAGTTAGTTATACTTTGTAAGCTTGGGGCTTGTCGAAAGTATTTAATTGTTTCATATATTCAATGTTTGTTGCCAAGCTGACTTGTTGCTTGAGGGTGTGTCTAATTAATGTAACATACTAGTTCGAACCTATGGCTTGGTTTAGTATAAGTAAGTAGGGATCTTGTAAAGTCTAGAGTCATTATTCAACTTGGAGAAGATGGAGTAGCTAAGAGGAGTGAAGTTTTAGCAGGGTAGTAGTGAAGTGTGGGCTTGGGAAACAAGGATGTTGCTTAGTGGATTGAGAGAAAGTTTGGATTCTCTACCTGATTGTGGATCTGGGCTAGCTAATGGTTGGATCTTGCGAGGACTTGCAGAACTATTATTGTAATTGCTAATATATTTGGCCATAACCTAGAAGGCCTTATAGTTGAGCATGTTTGATGTAAATCTTATGATTCTATTATAATATTTGACATTATTTTGGATCTAAATCTCGATGTTATTATTTAAATTGTTTTGTGTGGTTATTTATTGGAGGCTAGGACATCTTCTTTGGGGATTCTCTTGCCTTACACTATGTCAAGTGGTATCAGAGGAAGAATATCAAAGTCGGTTGATCTTATGGATTTGTTTCTTTGGGTTTGTGAAAATCTTGGAGGATGTCTTTGAAAATATTGGGCCTTATGGTGATTGATCATCTATGTGATACTATGGAGACTAGGATTTCAAAGAAGTTTAGATCAGATTTTAGATCTAAGATGGAGTTGATGAAGAATGAGATCATGAGAGTTATACCTGGTGTACCTAGTAGTGTTCGTACCAAAGATGGTTATAAGGAAGTTGTGAAGAATTTGAAGTTGCTATATCTAGTGGTGAAGACATAACTAATTCCATGAAGAGACCTATGGAAGATGGGGATGGCCAGTTGGATAGGTTTGGATCTCACTTGAAACTAAAGCATAAGATGGATGTTTCTAATTTCTCAGGTGCTTTGAATCCCGAAGACTTGATTGATTAGATTGGTGAGTTGGAAGACAAAATTGAGTTAGAGGATATTGGTGATCCGCTTAGAGTGAGGTTGGCACAAACTAAGTTGAAAGGACTTGATGATTTATGGTGGAAAGAATTGTAGATAAAAAAGAAGGTAAAATGAAGATCACTAGTTGGAGATTGATGGTTACAAAAATTAAGGCTAAGTTCATTCATGTTGATTATGAACTTCAATTGTTTAAGAGGTTGTAGAATCTGAAACAAAAGGATATGACTATAAAGGATTATACTGTGGAGTTTTATAAGTTGACAATTTGGTCTGGGCAAAGAGAGTTGTCTAGAGAAAAGATGGCTAGATATATTAATTGTTTGAGATTTAATATCCATAATGAGATTGGTATGTTGAATATTGCTTCAATTGAGGATGTTTATCAATATGCTTTGAGGGAAAAAGAAAATTCAAAGCTCAAAAACATCATGGCAATTCCAAAGGTAAGGAAAAGAAGGAACACTCTAAGATGGATAAATAGATTGTGGAAGATGAACCAAACTTGTTGAACAGAGAAAGAGAATAGATAGAGGTGCATTTAAGGATACCTGCTATAGATGTGGTGAAGAAGGACATAGATATTTTGAAAGTTCCAATATTGAGTACATAGATCTTTTGAAATTTAGTTATAAAAGAGTTGTGGTGGTGAATGAGAATGTGGATTCAGTGAATGAGCTAGAGACAAAGGGGGATAATTTGTTGATTCGAAGAGTGTTTCTTGGTGAGTGGATGTTGGAAGCTTTTTAAAGGAGGAACTTGTTTAGGTTTCATTGCAAGTCTGCAAGTAAATGTTGGAATGTGATTGTGGCTAGTGGTAGTACTGATAACCAAGTTGTTGAGGAGATGCTTCAAAATTTTGGTATGGAGAGAGTGAGACATCCTTGTCCTTATAGGATCAGTTGGTTGCAAGATGAACATGCTTTGGAAGTGAGGGAGCAATGCCTTATTAATTTTTAGATTGTATAGTATGTTGATCGGGTGTTGTGTCATATTAATGACATGAATAGTTCTCACATCTTACTTGGTAGACCTTGGTAGTATGATTACAGAAAAGTGCATGATTGTGTCAAGAATGTGTTTATTGTTGAGAAGGATGGTAGGAAGCATTCCCTAATTCCTTTGAAGAATGTAGAACTTGGTAGGAGGAACCTGAATTTTGGTAGCCAAGTTGAGTTGAAGGATTCCCAAAGGGTTAGAGATCAATGTGGAAAGAATACATGTTGTACACTAAATACAATTGTGAAGATGACTGTTGTAGGAAAACATTTGCAAAAGTGGAACAAAGGCAATAGTGTACAAGTTAGTATGGTGGAAGGCATGTATGTGAAGAACTAGTTCAGGGTTTATGTGTTGAAACCTAAAAGATGTTCTTCCAATTATTAAGAACATGTTTCTTTGAACCTAAGGTGTTTAGTGTATGAGCATCCTAGGGAAGTTTGCAATCCTGTATGCAAGAGCATCGAGCTCGAATTTGTTAAGTTTGGTTTGCGTAATTGAGGGTGTGTTTGAGGAATATTGGGAAACCTTGTCCTAAGTGCACATCAAGTTTGGATTAATCATATATGAGTTAGATCTATTTTGGTGACAACTAGTTGTGTGTTCCTAATTTATTGGCACACTTTGGAGATTATTTATGTGAACTTCAATCCGAGGGAGTTGGCATGTACGCTCTTGGATTTGGATAGTTAGATGGCATGTAGGCCTATGTCTAAGGGTGTGTACCCTAATGTTGTCTTATGAATTAGTTATGCTTTTTAAACTCGGGGCTTTTCCTAAGTATTTAATTGTTTCATGTATTTAATATTTTTTGCCAAGCTGACTTGTGGCTTGAGGGTGTATTTAATTAATGTAACTTGCTAGACCAATTTGTGGATTGCTTTAGTATAAGTAAAGATGGATCTTGTGAAGTCTAGAGTCATTATTTAGCTTGGAGAAGATGGGGTAGCTGAGAGGAGAAAATTTTGAGGAGAGCTAGTAGCTAAGTTTGGGCATGCGAAATAAGGATGTGGCTTGCGAGTACAAGTTTGGATTCTTCTTTGAGTTCTCTACCAAATTGTGGATCTAGGCTAGCTAGTGATTGGATCTTGTGAGGTCTTGAAGAACTATTATTGTAATTGTTGATGTATTTGGTCATAACCCCAAAGGCCTTACAACCAGGCGTGTTTGATATAAATCTTATGATTCTATTATGAGAGTTGGCATTATTTTGGATCTAAATCTTCTTGTTACTATTTAAATTCTATTGTGTGGTTATTTGTTGGGGGCTAGGACATCTCCTTTGGGGATTCTCCTACCTTGCACTTCATCAAAAAGATATAAAAGCCATTATATAACAACCATGCAATGTGACACAAGATATGTTAGCTATGGAAACCCTTGATCGGAGGGAAAACCAAGGTGGGAATGATGCCAACAAGATAATGTGCTAATATAGAAAGTTCCTTGTGAAAGGATGTGACCTTGTTAGGAGCTAAATGAATACAGTCAGTACATATGAGTCCTTGTTATGAAACTTGAATCTCTATTAAAAGATTCCAACCCTATTAGGAGTTGAAAAGAAAAAAACTTAACCCTCTATCTGAAATTCTTCTGAACAAGTACCAAGACAAATCAACTCACTATCCAAATTGCCTCAAACAATTATTCAAGATAATATATCCAACAGATGAACTGACCAAACAACAATTTTTTTGCCAATATAGTTCCTTTGAAGTCCACACTAATCCTCAGCATCAAACACTTTCTTTGTCTTTCTCAAATTCGCATCCATATCTCACATAGCATAAACATCAATAACATATGATCTCATTGATGATTACAACCAATGAAACATATTTTCCTTTATACAAAGTCCTTATAACTAATTGAGTCATCCCTGAAGCTTTCCCAATGTACAATTAATACTAAAGGACCATCATAAGATATTATAATTAAATTCCACATGCTATAATACAAGTTACATCAATTACAAAACTCCCTTGACCTTCAACGAATAATCCATACATTATCCTTCACAAGTCTTCACAAAATAATCATTTGATTCTGACATGTTAGCCATAGCATCACAAACATGTCTTCAACCAGAATCCAATTCCATTGAACAAATGTTGACCTCTCTAAAAAGATACAAGCCAATTGCCAATACTATGTTTCTTGTGACCTCCTCAATAAACTATCACCATAAAACTTCACATAAATTTGTTTGATCTTTATAATTCTTTCCGCGGTGTTAGCCAAAGCATCATAACATGTTCTTGAATTATAATATGAGTCCTCATAATATAATTATCAATCATCTAAATGTGCTAAAAAATCTTCCTCTATAACTCTGACACTACTCATTAGAAGTTTGATATGTTAACATCAATGACAAACCAATTCATAAATGCAACACATAAGCACTCAATCATCTCCAAAAAAAATGCATACAATCTCCCATAAGCATTCATATGAAAAAAGGTCAAACGAAAGGTTTCCCAAAGAGAACCAAGTAGGCACCACATCAAGTGGGAAAATCAAAGACATGAAGTACATGTATGGTACAAAAGAAGGGTACCATACTGAAGGGGATGAAGTAAAAGATAAAGAAATAGACCAAGACAAATTATTAGAAGATACTAGAAGTTGATTGAGAAACCTCACTCTCTCACCGAGGGAAGAGGTGTTAGGGGTCTGAGGGGAGAAGAAGAGGTTGAGGACAATGTTACAAGGGATACCAGTGCACCCACGAGTGTTAGAGGGACACAAGGGCACAATAGCTAAATTAACCTATTTGGCTCTAACACATGTTTATGGAAGTTATACACTACACTGGTAGTAACAAAAACTATAGTCATGTATCAAAAATAGAAATTATCAAAATTCACAAGCAACGAGAAGCAAGACCTCATGCACCATTATAGAACTTGTGAAGCCATATGGTCTCCCAACAAGGTGATAGACCAAGATGAATGGGACAAGAAACTCTCACCTATGTTGAGGGGAGCGATGATATATTAGCACTCAAACGTGGATAAAACCAAAGCCACCTCATGGACATATTTTCAATTGCTACAAGACTAATAAAATCATGGCAAGAAATTACAACACCAAATAGGTCAAGGATGAGAATGTTGGGTGTATGATTGTAGGTTGAAGGAGTTGTTGAAAAAATAAGACAACCAACCAATGGATGGCCTAAACAAGCAGTAGTTTAGTACAAGGTTGACACCCTCACTGAAGAAGAAAATGAAAATTGTACCTCCACCATCGTATGCAAATGTGTACAATAAAATAATAGACCTAGAAAGCAAGAACAAGATGACTAAAAAGAAGCACAAGTCATCATCCAAGGATGATGATTCCTCCACACAAATAAATGACAAGGAATCAAGTAAGAAAGTACAAACCCTCCAAATAACATGCTAAGAATAATGTCAAAATTCAAGTCCTTGAAGATCAATATGAGCAAAATGAGGACAAAGATTTGTATTGTATAGTGTAAAGAAGAGAGTCATGCCAAAAGAAATTTTTATGTGTTATTTGTTGGATTATGGGTTCATTACACTAAGGAATACCCATATAATATGAAGATATAGGGCCCACAAGTGGTGTTTACCCAAGAGCCCTTTACATTTATAGTAGTGGCCAACACTCAAGCGAATAACACCATGACATCGTTTGACAACTTCTAGTATAACAAGCATGAAAGAAGGAACAACAATAATAATAACAATAACAACAATAGTTGGAGACACATCCAATACGATGTGAAGGAAAGACAAATGAATTAATGTTGCGTATGTAGCTTGTGGGGACATTTTTCTTGGGATTGCCCAAGGGAAGGAACACCTCAATTCTTGTGTAGATGGTGTGGACCAAGAGACCACAAGGATGCAACTCGTCCAAAGTTTTGTGTCAACTTGTTGAATATTGAAAAGGTGAGCACAGGGGATGAGGTATTGGCAGTCACTCATGCATAGGCAAAAAAGGCCACATACGTCGGCCCATGTTCAAAGAAGCATAGAGTACAAGATGTGAAGATCGATATAGAAAAGAGTTTATCATTGAGAGGAGTGAGACACATGAAATAGAAAGTACCTCACTACAAATAGAGGATGGGGTGAGAAGAACATTTTGCAACAAATGAGGCAGATAGAGGTTCTTGTCAAACTAAAGGACCTCTTGAAGACAATGCCACAACTACGCATGATCCTTCTAAACATTGTATCAGTTCCAAACTATAAGACATACCATGCATAACATACAAAGGAGTCCAACGAACCTTCCATAAATCCAATGGTGTTGGTTGTCAACAATGGGCGAATCCGACTACAGTAGAAATGGATATTCTTGACACCCATTCTGATAGACACCATCATTGATGGAGGATCTAGCATTTTTTTTTTTTTTGAGGAGGCATGGAAGAAGTTGGCAAAGACTACACTTTGGGCCACCAACCTTCCACTTGGTGGCTATGTCAAGATTAAATCACAGACAAAAATAACAATTACATGAAATATAACCAATAATAGAAAATAATAGATCACACAGAAAAGAACAAAAGGCACCAAGATTTAACGTGGTTCACCCAATCCCTGGGCTATGTCCACCAAATAACAATTTTGATATTATTACGATCTAGTGATTACAACGTGATCACAATTCATAATCCCTTACAACTCAATACCGCTGCAAGAACCAATTTTTGCATCACCACAATGAAACAATCCCAAACCCTAAGCCTTTTTATACAAGTATTTTTATGTCATTTTAGGGTTACAACATGTCGACCCAAAATCCTAATAAAACAGGACCAAAAAAATTTTCATGAAGTATGTACAGTACTTTCCTGATCAGTCACCACAATCTAACAAACTTCCACCTGGGGACTAATCGGGCTCCACATTAAACAACAATCTCCCACTTGGAGACTGATCATGTCGCTATACCACTACCACATAGGGCTCCCACTAGATCAAACTGCCCTGGACTCTGTTGTTTTTTTATTCATGTTCAGTCTAGAAGACCAACTGAAGCAAAAGAAGAGTTCAGCTTCTCCCTTGTTACTACCTTTTTAAACATATCTATTGGATTTTCATTTATATGTATCTTCTCTAGCTTTAATTGTCTTCCCTCCAAAACTAACCAAATGAAATGGTACCACAACTGTATGTGTTTGGTCTTTGAATGCAAAGTTGAATTCTTTGCAAGATGAATGGCACTTTGACTATCTGTAAACAAATAATTATCCTTATGAGGATGTCCCAATTCTTCCAAGAAGAACTGAAGCCATATCATCTCCTTGGTTTCCTTTGTAGCAGCTACATACTTTGCCTCTATAGTGGATAAAGCATTAACCTTTTGTAACCTAGAAACCCAGCTCACGGTTGTCTACCAACAGTAAAGACATAACCTATAGTACTTCACCTAGTATCAATATCCCCTGCCAAATCTGAGTCAACATAGCCCTATAAATCAGTAGTAGAGCCCCCAGAGTGTAAACACTTATTGGATGTTCCTCTCAAATATCTGAGAATCCATTTGATTGTATTTCAATGCTCAATTCCTGGATGACTCATATACCTGCTAAAAACTTCCACTGCATGTGCAATATCTGGCCTAGTACATACCATACCATACATCAAGCTTCATACATCAGAAGCATAAGGTACCTTGGACATCTTATCCTCTTCTTCTTGTGTCTTGGGACACATCTCCTTAGTCAACTTCAAATGACCAGGTAAAGGTGTGCTGACAGCTTTAGCATTCTTCATAGAGAAACGTTGCAACAACTTCTCCACATAATCAGCCTAAGATAGCGTCAATGTTATGTTCTTCCTATCTCTGCAAATCTTCATACCAAGGATTTGTTTTGTTGCCTCCAAATCCTTCATAGAAAATGCATGTGCTAACTGACGTTTTAGCCCCTTAATATGATCCTTGTTAGACCCAGCTACAAGCATATCATCAATATATAAACATAAAATAATGTAGTTGTCATCATTCAACCTTTTAAAATAAACGCAATGATCTGAATGACACTTGCGATATCCATACTCATGCATAAAACTGTCAAATTTCAAATACCATTGCCGAGGTGCCTGTTTCAAGCCATATAAACTTTTCTTCAATTTGCACACTAAGTTCTCCTTACCTTTGACCTAAAAACCCTGTGGTTGAGCCATATATATTTCTTCATCCAAATCACCATGAAGGAAGGTTGTTTCAACATCAAGCTGCTCTAAATGCAAATCTTTAGTGGCCACAAGATTTAAAACAGTACGGATAGAAGTAATCTTAACAATAGGAGAAAATATCTCATCAAAATCAATACCTTTTTTTTGTGTAAATTTTTTCACAACTAACCTGGCTTTGAATCTTTTCTTACCTCCATCCTCTTCTTTTAACCTGTAAACCCACTTATTCTGTAAAGCTTTTTTACCTACAGGTAATTTGCATAAATCCTAAGTCTTGTTTTTCAGCAAAGAGTCCATTTCTTCTTTCATTGCAGACTCCCACTAAATTTTAGTATCCACCTACATGGCTTCATCATAACATTCAGGTTCACTAGTATCTGTTAATAAAATAGAATACAAAGAGGGAGAGAATTTTTCTAGAGGTCTAATTTGCCTTGTTGACAGTCTAACATTCGCCGATGTGTGTGGTATTTTTTGTTGCGGTTGTTGCACATCATGAGGAATGGTTGGAACATCAGCTTTTGTAGTATCATCCAGCACTACATAATCATTTTCTTTCTTCTCATGTTTCTGCAACAGATCTTTGTCCAACACTTTCTCATTGAATATGACATCCCTACTTCTTAAAATTTTATAATTTTCAAAATCCCAAAGCTTATAACCAAATTCATTAATGTCATATCCAAAAAATACACATTTCTTTAACTTAGCTTCCAACTTGGTTCTATTTTCAAAATCTATGTGAGCAAATGCTTCACAGCCGAAGGTTTTGAGAAAAGAATAACTCACCTTCTTACCAGTCCATGCTTCCTCTGGAATACCACAGCCCAATGGAGTATAGGGACCTCTATTAATCAAATATATAGCAGTATTGACAACCTCCACGCACATGTGTAAGGGCAACACAACATGCAACCTCATGCTCCTTGCACACTCTATTATAGTCCTATTCATGTGTTCAGCCACTCCATTTTCTTGTGGAGTCCTTGGAACAGGTTTTTGTCTACGAATACCATTAGTGGAGCAATAATCTTCAAATTCATGACTGCAATACTCACCACCATTATCAGATCTGAGACATTTTAATTTCTTACTAGTCTCATTTTCAACCAAGCATTTCCATTTCTTAAAAGTTTGAAATACATCATATTTTTGTCTAAGGAAATAAAATCATATTTTTCTAGTTGCATCATCAATAAATGTAACATAATAATGAGAGCCACCAAAGGAAGATACCTAAGCTAGTCCCCATACATCTGTATGCACAAGCTCTAATTTCTTGTTTTTGTTTTTCTTCCCAGTCTTTACAAAACTAACTCTCTCTTTTTTTTCATACACACAACTTTCACAAAAATCCATATTAACACATTTCAGACCTAGTAAAACTTTCTTTGAATGAAGTACTTTCATACCTTTCTCACTCATGTGCCCAAGTTTTTTGTGCCACAACGTTGTATCAGAATCTACAGTAGCTATTTGTTCTCCCTACTCAACTACAGCAATTGTTCCTAAACATTCATTTTTCTCTGAAACAATTAAAGTAAAAGGAACAATATGGCCTGTACAAAGATATAAGGTGCCTACTTTCACACCTTTTGCTAATACAAGGGAACCTTTTGAAACCTTCCAATTTTTATCATTAAAAGCAACCACACAACCCTCATCACCGCATTGCCTTGCTGAAATTAAATTTCTACTCAACTTTGAAATATGTCTTACCTCATGTAGTAGCCAATGATTCTCATTCTGCAACTTAATTTTATTTTTTTCCTTTCCAGCAATCTGACAGGGTTCATTATCCCCCAAATAAAGAAGCCCAAAATCCCTTTGGCCATAATCAATGAAATAACCTCTATGAGGTGTAGCATGAAATGAAGCACCAGAATCTAAAATCCATGAATAATCAACACTTTCTAAAGACAAAAGTAAAGCATCCTCTTCGGATTTGTTACTTACCACATTTGCCTCCTTGTCTCCATCTGATTTATCTCCTTCATTTTTCTTTTGATTCCAACAATCTTTCTTTTTATGCCCTAGTTTCCCACAGTACCAGCAGTCGTTCGGTCCTTCGATTGAGACCTCCTCCCCTTTGACTTTCCTCTTGATTTCCCACGATTTGTAGAATTACTTCCTCTCTCAGTCGTTCTACCCCTACTTTGTGCATTCAAAGCACTTCTTAATGTAGATCCACCTGAGGTTTTCCTACGAGTTTCCTCACTCAAAACAACACCGATCACATCATCATATTTTAGGGTACTAGATCCAGGAATAGAATTACTCGCAATCATTCTAGCTTTCAGGCAAATAATACAAAATCAAGAGAGCCCTAATTTCCTCCTCAAAATTGATACCCACGGAAGATAACTAACTAGTAATAGTATTAAACTCATTCAAATGATCTACAACAGATCCACCTTCTGCCATTTTCATATTAAATAAACGCTTCATGAGAAATACCATGTTTGAAGCGAAGGGCTTTTCATATAGTTTCGCTAGGGTTTGTGTCAATTCTTCTATTGTCTTCGCTTTTGTAATATTAAATGCCACTGATGGTGCTAAGCATAATCGAATGCTTCTAAGTACCTTTCTGTCCAAAAGATCTCATTCACCATTTGACATAGATCCCTGATTCTTGGCTTTGCCTTCTAACGGCTTCCATAAATCCTTATGATAAAGATAGTCTTCCATTTGCATTTTCATAACTGGAAGTTCTACCCATTCAACTTGTCAACCCTCAACTTACCCTCGTCTGCCATCACTCCCACTCAACCGTGAGACTTTCCTGTAGAGGATAACTGAAAAACAACCTTGCTCTGATACCACCTGTTAGGATTAAACCACAGACAAAAATAACAATTACATGCAAATATAACCAGTAATAGAAAATAATAGATCACACAGAAAAGAACACAAGGCACCAAGATTTAACATGGTTCACCCAATCCCTGGGCTACATCCACCAAACAACAAGTCTGATATTACTATGATCCAATGATTACAATCTGTAATCCCTTACAGCTCAATACCGCCACAAGAACCAATTTTCACATCACCGCACTGAAACAATCCCTAACCCTAAGCCCTTTTATACAAGTATTTTTATGTCGCTTTAGGGTTGCAACATGTCGACCCAAAATCTTGATAAAATAGGTCCAAAATTATTTTTCCAAAGAATTTATGAAGTATGTACAGTACTTTCCTGATCAGTCACCACAATCTAACAGGGTATTAATCATTACTCTTTATGCTAATCTTCGAGAGAGGGTGTCTAGTGCAAACTAATGTAAACCATAATTGAAAATGAAACACTTTATCTATGAAGAAAGGAGGCATAAAATTCACCGTTAACCTCAAGATGTACAAATGTTGAGTGAGGACCTAGCATCCTCGGCAAAATCTGAGGAGGGCCAAGATGAAGGGAAGCAACAGATGGAACCCAATGAGGAGGGTATCCTAGAATTGGAAGGCTTCTTTGAGGATGACCTATACTCCATGAATGATCTCTTCCATTGGAAAATGAAAGATTACGAGTTGTTGCATTAAAAAATGCTTCAAATGGACAAAGGGATGTACAACTACTTGTTGCCTCTAGCATACAAAGAGTACACTGAATGGGAGGCCCAAGTGAACAAGGCACCAACACATCAATTTGACATGGCAAAGCCAATTCGGTAGGAAGAACCCTTAATAAAAGTTACCAAGCTCAAAGATGAGGATAATTCAAGAAACATCTTTGTGGGAGGTGATTAAAACCCCATCCTAAAAGCGACAATGTTCAAGATCTTTATGGAGCATACAAATGTATTTTCTTGGACATGCAAATATTTAAAGAGAGTACCTTGATAGATGTACATGCACCACATTATGTTGGTACCTGGTGTCATACCAGTCTAGATGATATTGTACAAAATGAATAACAAGTAAATTGCATGAGTGAACGAGGAGATAAAATGCATGTTGGACGCGAGTATTATTTTCAAAGTGTAAACAAGCAAATGGGTCTCTCCAATAGTTATATCATTAAAGGAGGCTAACCAAATACAAATCTATGTACACTTTTGATGCCTCAATGCAGTCATGGTGAAAGACCCCTTTCTAACTCCCTTCATTGATAGAATCCTCAAAGAAGTGGTTGGGCATGAAATCTATACCTTCATGATTGGGGAGGGGAGTGGGGCGGGGTGCGGGTTAATCAGTTATATGCTTTAAACAACTTTCATCAGTCTTAACAAATTCAAAACATTTAACAAAACATATAGCAACCACACACACGATATGTTAATTAGGGAAACCCTTGATCAGTGGGAAAACCTAGGTGTAATGCCCACAAGATAATGTACTAATATAGAAAGTTCCTTGTGAATGGATGTGACCTTGTTGAGAGCCAAATGAATATAGTGAAAACATGAGTCCCTATTAGGAGACTTAAATTTTCGTTAGAAGATTTTGACCTTGTTATGAGTTGTGCCAAGCCTATTACGAGTTGAAAGGAAAATAACTGAACCCACATTGGTGCCGGTAGGAGATCATGAGTTGGACCACCCGGTCTATTTCACCAAGTTGTCTATGGCTGAGAAAATTTACAACACAACGGAGAGGGAGGCTCTTGGAATAGTGTACATTTTTAACCATCATAGTACGACCCCTAGAAAGAGTCTTGTGATTGACAACCAACTCACCTACATCAATTCTGGAGAACCACTAGAGGGAGTGAATATGGATTCCCCAAATGTGCATCTATTTCATATTACAATCTTGCTAGTGTGGTACACAAGTATTGCCAACTAACTATCCACATCCTAGTTTTCAATGGACATGTTGCCTAGATAGAGGAGGAAGTTGGTCAAAAGGAATAAAATGTTCTAGTTAATCAATGGATTGTTGTATAAGATGGGACCAAACCAGGTGCTCCAAAGGTGTGTCATGGGGGAATAAGTCCCTAGTGTCCTTTAGGAGGTACATGAAGGTTTGGTTGTCGAATACATAGAACTTGACACTATGAAAAGGAAGGTAATACTTGTTGGTCTATGGTGGCCTACATTATACAACGATGCCAAGGAGTGGGTCATCGTTGTGACACATGTTAGAGGGCCAAAAAACCCTTGAAGCAAGAATTCTTGCCCTTGAATCTCTCATAGGCACGAGTTGTTTAAAAGGTGGAGACTTGACTTCATAGGGCTGCTAAAGGCTAGTAGAGCAAGGAGGTGTGGATACTTCTAGTGGCAACAAAGTAAATTACAAAATGGATTAAGTTACAAGCCTTGTCAAGCAACTCAATATTGAGCACAACAAGATTCATTTATGGACAAATTGTCACAAGGTATAGTATCATGATACAATTGACTAGTGATTGTAGGGGTCGCTTCGTCAATCACGTCATTTGTTTGCTCACCGTGGAATTTAAGATCCTTCATTCATTGTCAAGTCCATATTACCCATAAGCAAAAGCCTAAGTTAAAACCACAAAAAAAATATTGATGTATGTGATCTATAAATAGCGTGGAGTAGAGAAAGAAGACTAGGAAAAGAAGCTATTGTTGGTACTCTGGGCCTACCATGTTACATACAAGGTAACTATCAAACAAACACCATTTCAATTAATGTATGAACATCAAGTTATTGACTCTACAAAATTCATGGATCCAACCCCAAGGATAGCAATAGAGAATCAACTGGGAGACATGGGAAGTCTTCAGAAGAGGTCATATGCCTTGAACAAATTGGATGAGCATCAAATGATGGCATGATACGATTCATTCCTGACCAACTTGTACTGAAATATAATGGAAGAAATGAGATTAAACTAGGAAATTTTAAGGTCAGGTGGCTTAGTCCATAGAAGGTAAGAGAAGTCAAAGGAAATGGAGCAATCAAGTTGTTCGCCCTTGATGGATAACACATTCAGATACAGTTAACAGATCCTAATTGTAGCCCTACCATGAAAGGCAAAGGCGGCAAGAAGGGTGACTCGAGCTAGTGAAAGGTGCTACGTGAGGTAGACTTATTATTTTAAAAAAAAATAGAGCTCATGACCGCATGGTGACTCCACCATATAGGTGACGAAAAACATCATATGAGTGATGAAAATCATTGTATTTTGTCACCAATGTACATGTGACTTTGGTCATTATACAGTGGTCCACAAGGTAGAAATTGATGTCATGTGGTATTAAGCTCGTAGAAAACAAGAGGCCAACCTCAAAAGATAGAAGATGCATCATATATTGTGGCCAGCGAACTCTGTATACGAACCCTACCTAGCACAAGATTGTACAAAGATCGATAACCTCGAAAGATTAAAAGTTGATGTTGTGTGAAGAACACAAAAGCACACAACAATAAGGAAAAAGAGATCATATGAATGTAACACATGTGCACCAAATAGAGAGGCGTAGTACGACACGAATAGTCATTCATCACCTATACAATAGATGATAGGAAGCTCGAATAAGTGGCATTGTAAAGAGAACACGATTGTTGAGGATGCAAAGGTAATCAAAGGGCCAAAAAATTGTAAACAGTATGGTCTGGAGATACCAAAGACAATCATGGCTAGAGGAACAATTGAGGAAGAACAAATGGTGAAGAGTGTATTGTAAAATAATAGGTGAAATAAACAAGTATAAGTCAAATCCAACAACCACACAATATGCACAAGATAAAAATGTCACACATCACCCTTAAGATGAAGCACAGAAGTCTAGAACAAGATGATAACAAGCCAAACAGTTAGAGGTATTGTAGGAAGTGGAGGCACGGAAAGAAAGGAACCTGGACATGCATTCAAGATAGAGACCTTATGGGAATTAAAGGTGGAAATACAAGCATACGTTGTCATTGAGTGACACTAGGAAGAGCTCGAAAAGTACAGTGATCAATGCGACAATTACATATTGGATACTATTGGGAGAACAATTGAAGTCACATAGTATAGTCTAAACAAAGCAAGGAAGGGTTCAGAAAGGTTTTTCATCCCATGAGAAATTATAGAAATAACCAAGTGTTAAAGGAAATCAAGGAAATAACGAAACAAATGAGGGAAGCTGCACAATAGAGATACGACCACAATGGGCGGAGATTGAGGTTGCAAACAATTACGAAGTAGTGTACCTTAACTGCTTTTGTTCACCTTGCACAAAATGACAAATGGACGATAAGTATTGATGGATCCCAAAAAGGACTAGAAGGAACAATTATAGTTAACCTCAAGCAGATCATTTGGGATGAAGAGGGATGCAAAAAAATGATGCTCTCATGTGAAAATTGCAAGAAGAATGGATACAGACTCGAGGAAAAAGAAGAAATCAAAGCCAAAGGTGTTAGGGCAGTCTCACACACAACAGGAGTATGTAACAAGGAAAAATATAGTTTTTGAAGGACTCAATAGATTGTAGTATAAAAAATGGTGATAAGGAACACCAAATATTTGACTTGGTGAAGCAAAGTATTAAGAGGATTGAAGTTCATTGAGTCATACAAATGCGGGATTATGAGGGTGCCCTTTGTATGTTGGTGGAGGCCTTCGACAACTTTACACATAGTAGTTATTTTGAATATCTCAAGTATAATCTCAAGGTATCCTTCACAACCATGGAATTCACGAGCTTGCTCGGTATTCCTATTAGAAATGGAAGTTAAATTGATTTGAAGGCCAAGTAGATGACTCACAACGAGATGGAACATTTGATACCATTAGTCTCACTGACTCTCATGCCAACAAACATGGACCTTGTAGCTAGTGCCTCCAAGAGTCGACGGATGTAGTAGTCATACATTGTTGAAGTACCATGGTGTTGTCTTATGGACATGGTGAAGAGCAAACTCATTGGTTCTAATTGAGCCTTGGACATTTCCCTCCCACAGATTCTTCTCATGAATGATATCAAGAATGGATTGGTCTATGATTATGTGTTCTTGTTGTCAGACCGGATGTACAAGTTTCTTATGATCCAGCACAAGACCTTTTATATGCCACATTATGCAATTGGCTTGTTATTGGATGCTACATGAGTGAAGATTCCACTCGATGAGTTAGAAGTGAAACACTAAGGTACTTTAAGTTACTTTGGCACATGGCGAGCTTCCAATATTTTATTGGAGGCATTTGAATGATGGTAGTGCAACTACTAAACAAAGTGCTAGGTAGTTTCTAACTCATAGTTGGAGGAAGACAATGACAGTGGCCAAGAGGAGACCATTGAGAGCTACGGAGAGTCTAGGGACAACCAAGCGATGAATGTGGAGATGGTAGATTCAACAACCACATCACCACCCGTTGGCATTGGAGCTTACAATGGAGTAGGTGTTGAAGTTGGCAATGGAATTTGCATTGGAGTAGGTGTTGAAGTTGGCAAATGCAAGCAAAACTCATAAAGGCATCCGTACAGTCTACTCACACGTGTGGTCTGCAACTGATTCTCATTCTAACCTCCAAAATCTTCATCCCATGCTCAAATACCCAAGCATGGGTGGTTACAACCACCAATTTCTTCATTTGCAACTTTTTGGCAAAAGTTGCTTGAGCAACTTTTGAGCAAATTTGCAACGTTTGAGCAATTTTGCTTTTTTTAGTGTTTTAGGCAAGTGGGTGCTCCTAGACATATCCTAGGACCCTAGTTAGGAACCTTAGGACCCTATAGGTGATCAAATAACCTAGTTACTCAATCTTAGCAACTTTTGACCCACTTAACAACATTTTGCCCCCATGAGCAAGTTTTGCCCTTACAAACATATTAGGACAAGTTTGGATCCAAAGACCATTGGATCTTATTAAACTCACACAAAGACTCTTAACTAACCCTAAACAACATCTAAACCAACACCAAACCAAAAAGGGAGGTGCTCTACACCACAAAGTTAGTAGTGGAGTCTACTAGAGGTATAGTTGTGACAAAGTCAAATGTGGCAAAGTTCGTTGGAGCCCCAATTGATCAGGTAGGAGATTCAGTACTATATGGTAAGGCAGAGGTAGTTGAGATGGTTCCCATGGAGACAATGGATGTGATCGAGGTGAAGGTCAGAGTAGTAGAAACTACAACAGTGGAACATTCGCAAGGGGCAGAGATTTAGGTTTGGTGGATAGCATTCTAGTGACGGGAGGTGCTCCATCTCGAGCAAACATGAGTGTTTGGCTTAGTAGATTTCAACTCGCACCCATGACCCCTATGGGAGCATTTGTCATATCTCTGTGATACAAGGTGTCCCTAAAGATAATGGTATTACAAGGAAAGACTTCACCAATAGGACAAATAGATATCAGTATATCTATAGTCATGCAGTTGGAGGAGAGTGCACCAGTGTCACAGTTGACCATGGCACCTAACATAAGCCTATCAAATCCTTTGATTGGGTCTTGGTGGCATTGAGCAGTACATTAAGGAGATGGCAGCATGGGCTAGGTGCACAATAGCCTCCATGCAATCACAAGAGGTGGTGGTTGAGGTACATATAGAATCCTTGTTGGAGTTTGTTAGGACGAGCTGCAAATAGGAGTTTTCCTAATGTTTTGAGTCTCGAGGGTGGCCAACCACCAAGACTCTTGAGATGATGGAGAGTTGGGGCCTTTTAGAGGGCAAGGGTGATTCCTGGAGTAGGGAGGGACAAGTTCAAGCTCTATTCCAAAAGGTGGACCAAGCATTCAAAGAGGGTTATTGTGAGTTGCAGAGGACTCAACACATAACCTCTGGGGTTGAATCTCAACAATTGGCAGTTGCCACAACCATGGAGGAGTTTTCATCTCACTTTTAGTTGATTAGGGAGCAACATAGACGTGAGTTGGCTCAATAGAGGGTTGCATGAGCAATTGAGAGGGAGGCCCTACCAATACAAAAGACGACCATAGCAACATAGTTGCAAGAGGATATGACAAAGGGTTATGCTTGAGAGTCACCTTGCTATTGCCCTAGAAGTAATAGTAAAGAAGAATAGGGAGGTTCTTGAGGTTGATTTTATGGTGAAAACAATCATAGAACAACAAATGATGGTTGAGCGAGATCTAAAACTGAAGATGGATCAAGTGTAGGAGTTGTGAGCTCGTTTGGTAGTGTCTACACCACCATCAACATCGTCTTCATTTCTTTATTTTTCTTCTTTTTTTGTGGGGTAGGGAGCGGTGATGTTGGTAAAATAGTTGTTAACGTGTGATTAGTGTGTTTGAAGGGATAAGGAGTTGGGTAGTTGGTTGCGACAATTCGTTGCAACCCTTCGGCACTTTATATTCTATGTATTTGTATCCATTTGTCATCATTGTGAATGAAGAAATAATGTTTTCATTGTAAGTTTGAATACATGAATAGACATTTCCTAAGAATAATAAAGAAGTCAAGTTATCAAATACTATGTCCTATTGCATTGTATTACTTGCTATTTATTATGCATGTGCTAGACTTGTTACCCGAAAAGGTAAACACCTATTCACTAAAATCACATATTACCCATCACAACTCCTAGTGGAGCTTGGGATGGATGGAGGGCACGGCCTCTGAATATTTGAGGAGAAATGGATAGCATTAAACACGCAAGAATCTTGATATAAAACTCATCCCCCAATGAACCTTGCAAATGATCAACGGAACATCGTTGTCAAATCTCCCTCTTTGTTACTTACCACACGTGAAACCCCATGAAAGCTTCAGCAGTTCTCCAATATCCACCTAACCTCCATTCTCTCTTTTCCATCAATGGAGGAACATATGGAGAGCAGCATCAATAGATTCCATTTCCCACAAACGAATTTTTCCCAATAAGTTTGACCAGTTTTATTTTCAGCTGAATGTCCCCCAGCAAAAGACAAATGGTGAATCAGGTGCAAGTTTCCCACATAAATAGCCTAATCAGGTGCGAGTTTCGCACATAAATAGTCTATCAGCTAACAAGTCTTGGGAAATTTTGGCTAATAAAATATCTCATAGTTTTCCATACAAAACTATTATATAGTTTTACACCTTATTATATGCTACGTAATTCTGCTCTCCATAACAATGAAGCACCTTTGTACTGCTAAATTTCTTTAACCAATCTAAAATTTCTTCGAGGTTGGGGAAAAATGCATTTTTTACAACCCTTGCCACTATTACAGAATCCCTTTTAATCTCTACCACTCTGGACCTGCCATGAATGATGCTTGGATTCCTGCCCTTACAGCTTCTTGGTATACTTCATTGTATATCTTGTGACCCAAATACTCTTGCGACACAATATAACTTATCCTTTCATATCTCATACTACATTAAATTGTTCTTTGGATTCCCATCAAATTAAGTTTTACTTCATTTACCATACCTTCTCTTCCCAGAGAATATATCTGAAAACAATGGTCTTAAATGTGATCCAGCACCCTTTGACCCATAGTTCTGGGCATTAACGGCCTTCCCAAAGAGATCATTCCTGTTCCTTCACATCATAACCCGTTACAAGTCAAAGTTAACCCTCATCACGGAGACATTTTGATTGCCATAGCATTTTGATCCTCATATCAGAAAAACAATTCTTCATGACCTGTGTTCAATTTAATAATAGACTGATATTATCCGAGTAACAAGTGCAAACTGCTAACAGATGCATGTCCCTGTCCCACCTCTTGCAAAGACATCATATTGCTCCTTTAATTCATTCTTCAATCGATATTCCTTTAATTCATTTTTATTTGATACATTACAAATTGCTATTCAAGGAAGCATAGATTGTTCTTAAACACTTTAAATTCAATCTTCAGATCCACTTCCCTTCAATTGCATCCAGAACACTCATTACCTTCCATATCATTCACAAGAGGATTCTTCTTAAACTTTCTTTTAGGAAAGCTCGCCATCATCCAATCAAGATGTCTGCAAATGAGTTTCATCAATTCCCAGTTCCAGAACTGGCTGTAAATATATGCACAATTCACCTGCATAATCTCTTTGCATCATTTTTGGAAATTCAGATTTAGTACACAATATATTGGCTACATCAAATGACAAAATGCATTGCAATATGCCACGTGAACATAGATTTAACCAGAAAAGGTGCCAAAAAAATGCGGGTGATAAATTGTATCCATTGAGACAACTGTTCTTAAGAATAGATTGTCATTCTGCAATAGGCTAAAAAACATTCTGCTATAAATTTGAGCAAAATACTGATTGTGTTTCCTATTTCGTGCCTTACAATCCACTAAGAGCATTTTCATGTATTAAAGAAACGCTAATGACCTGCAAATACATGCAGCTTCTAGCAACCATGAAGCTATAAAAGACAATTGTCTAAGTTAGCATTATGAAAAATGGTACTGACCTCCTAGTCACAATATAAAACTATGAACAGAATCAATAATTATTTCTGAACATGAAAAGAGCTGAATAGGAAGCCCTAATAGGAATTCATGACCTTTGCCAACGTTTTCAAAATAAAACAGTGGCAGCAAATGGGGTTGACATCAACAAATTTTTCAAAAAAAAAAAAAAACAGTTTTTATAAAAAAAAGTTGAAACGAAAAAAACATAGTTCTGTTCCATCTTTGTCCAAGTTGTTTCACTTAAATTTTATTTCAACAAAAAATATTTTACCGCTCAAAACCTTACTTATAGATAGATGTCTGTCATAAATGTTTGAAAATGTAAAATCACCATCATTGAACATTTTGTGATTGAAATGTAAAAATGAACCCCTTTAGGATGAATAAATATCAAAGAGTGATTGCTCAACAATAACGATATATGCATCAAGAAAATTTGGAACCACATAGATCAAAATAAAAAATTACAAGTGAACATTTAAAGATATAGGCATTGTTGTATTCTGCTTTCTTCAAAGATTACTTCATCGCAACATGAAACATTGACAAATCCAAAAAATGCTAGGTAGAAACGAATCAGTATCCCTCCTTGATACAAACTTTTTTTTGGTAGAAAGGGTTCTGCAAAGAAAGTTTTTACCGAGTGCAACTTTGTTGTTCACTGCAGCATATATTCAAGAAACATAGTTACTAAAAGAGTAAAATCTCATTCAGCATCATAATCACCGCAAATAATGTTTGTCTCGTGCTCTTGTCAACACCTGAACTCATTGTGCAGTCTCTGGAGTCTCTGAACCTCTTCCTTCTGATTTATAAACAATTCATCAGTACCAACAATCCAGTGTATTCCAAAATGAAATAAAAGTGACGAATCAATTTATTCATTGTCAGAATCTCATAAAACTAAACCAAGAAAATTATGAATTGAAAATTCTTACTACTAAAAAAACTTATTGTTCCATGTCAAAAAGACATAAAGGTGAGCATCAGATAGCGATTAGAGAGAACTACACAGCAGAACAATGGTGAAAAGATTATCCAATGCATATGCAGGGATAACACAAAACCATATATTTCTAAAAATACGCAAACTACTAAATATACCTGATTCCCAGAGTTTAAAAAGCCCGATATTAAATGCAGCATTTGACCAACAACTTTTAAAGAGTACTTCATTAGCAAGGTATTCTTCACACCATGGTAGAAATGCGTGAAATGCTGTTTTGGGGAAAAACTTGGAAATGACAGCAAATTTTCCGAACTCTAAAAAACTAACACAAAAGTTATTCAGAAATGAGCATAGTACTGAATTTATTGGACATATTTACTGATTTTCTTCATATTAGATCAAATTAGAGTTCAATAACCATCATAGACCAAAAGATGAGTTCAATGTGTATCCACTTCAATTTAATATAACTAGAAATTATAAATTACATTTTTGAAGTTCATAATCTAAAAAATTCTTCAAAAGCGAAAAGCTCAGAAAGTCCACTGCCATCGTGTAGGTGTCCTTGAACAAAATGCCATTTACATTCCTTTTACATATAAAAATGCCACTATTTTGACAAATCATCACTGAAAACATTTTTGTTAGACATTCAATGATATGTCAATTAGTTTTCAATTGAAATGCAGTCGAACACATCAGTAAAATTGCCTGTTCAGATGAATATGCATTTTAAATCAATAGTATGCCAAGTTAAAATCTTTGAACCTTTTGTATACTATGTAGATTGCATACAATGAATGATTTCATGTAAATCTTCATTTTATGAAATATCCATCTGTTTGAGAAATCATTGGCATATGAATCATTTTGACCACTCACATTAATATAAATTAGTTTTCATTTTCATCTCTGTAAAAGTGCAAAACCTTTAGTCCCTCTATTTTCGGAGACTGCTTATCTGTCTTGATGTGGAGGTAATGCGAGTATATTTTTATCTAGAAAATAGGGTGATTGAAGACTCTCTATCTTGTGTTGCTTCAAATACATCAGGCAGATAATATGATATCCAAAAAATTCGGAAGAATATTGAGTGCAAAAGATATGTTTAGGGTTCTGATGATGGGAGAAACATTGAAACATTCTTATCATGGGGGAAGTAGTTGGCAATTTTTTTTAATTAATTTTTATTAATTACAGAAGCTGTAAGACATTAAAATGTTCAGATTCTCCCATTTTTCAGAGACTTGTGGGAAACGTGAAAATAATTTGACCAAATAGTAGCATGGTGCTTGAATTAATGGCTTGAGCAAATGGATGAAATTTTGACTTGGCCAAAGAAAAAATGTCTGCTGGGAAAGGCAGTATGCTAGAGTTTTATGTTGAAGATTATAGCTGTGATAGAGATCTTTACCTCTGATATTGCTATATGTTGATATTTTCACGTAAGCACGACGTGGCATCCATCATGTGCTAAGTATCTCACCCTAAATATGTGATATTTTAATATATGAAAAATCATGCAACATGTGAAGAAACCAAAATTTCTTCATATTAGATCTAAATTAGAGTTCAATAACCATCATAGACCAAAAATGAGTTCAATGCATAATTACACCACCTTGGGGGACGGGGGGATGGTGGAATGGGGGGACAACTTTCCAAGATAGGGGGACAGAGGAGCCTTAATTTGGGGAGGGTGGAGGTCAGCGGGGGGACAGTGGCGGGGGATAGGAGGGGGTGTGTATATATATACATATGGTACTTTAAATGCTAGTTATGAAAAGATGTATTGCAATATAAGAGATGTCAAAGAGTAAATACTTGAACATTGGATGGAATTGGAACATCGAACATTGAACATAAATAGTCGAATCAGCAAATAGTCAACATTGGGACGTCCCCCATCCTCAGCGGAAGTGGTGGAATCTGGTGGCACCTCTGGGGACGGGGGGCCGGAGTCCCCAATGCGTCCAAGTCTTTGGAATGTGGGGCAAAAAGGGGGGGGGCGGATGCATCTCCGTGTTACTATGGTTCAATGCGTATCCACTTCAATTTAATATGAATAGACATTTATAAATTACAATTTTGAAGTTCATAATCTATAAATTTCTTCAAGGGGTAAAGCTCAAAGATTCTGCTGCCATCATGTAGGTGTCCTTAATCAAAATGGTATGGCTGTATCATCGTCAACAAAAGCCTCAAGCATAGGATCATGTTAGGAATGCAATGAACTTTCAAATTGTGGCTCACCAGCATCAGCTTCTACCATGTCAAATGTTGTCACTTCCACTACCGAAGTAAGTAGTCAATTCATCATCAGTGAACACTGTATACACCTCATAAGCAACCAAATCTAACTAGAGATCAAAGTTATCAAGGTCAAGCACCTAATATGCCCCCTGTTCCTCTATCTTCTTTGGATGCAATCACAATGACAGCAATTCAAATGCATATTGGTCAACATGTCACACTTTTTTGGGGGAATGAAGTAAAAAGAAAACTCCATTTGTGCTTACAACCTTAAAATGATACAAAGCTAAGCTAAGATGCAGATTACAAGATTTTGAAGATCACGTGTCACTGCAAATATTTGTCACCACAAATCTCTAAGGACAATATTTATAACTTTGGAAGGATTTTAGTAAACTTAAAAAATAAACAATAAACAGAGAACAAAAATTAAACATATATGGCTTTTTATCCAGTTACCTAGTGGCTCTACTTTGGAGGCATAGAGGTGAAGAAGCAACCTTCCCTCAATTGCCTTGAAATTTTGTAACTAATCATATATGATGTCCCTAAGGTTCTCACTGGAGACCATCCTCTCATTAGACAGGTTAAGCCCATCCATATCCTTCTTGTCCACTTGAAATGAAGTGAAGAAGAACCCGAGACTCGCATAGTAAGCAACAATTTGAATGTGTTGATGAAATTGTCACTTCCACCTCCAATCAATCAATAATGCAACAGATAAGTTCAAATTTGTTTTTATTCAACCCAAACAAATGATGACCCATTTCTTTGCCCCTAGTCATGGCCTCATAGAATTTGTCCCCATCAACCAACTATAGACCTCTAACAAATAGTTCTAAGGCATAAAACAAAAAAGTATCTAAAAAATAAATTAGAAAATTATACTAGATTGGATTTATTTTTTAACATGAAGTCAGCAAACTAAAATATCATAATATCACAAAATCAGTAAAGTGTGACATAAAATAAGTAAACAAAAACAAAATCTCTTAACGATTTTCTCCATGCCTATGGCAAAATTATCCTACAAAATCGTCTTCGCAACCCTCTAAACTTTGGCCTTCTTGCTATAAGGGCTCTCTAACAACCTTCTGCTCACAAACATGCACTTAAGTTTTGGCAATGTGGCTACAATATTTAGCTATCAGATTTAATAGAGCAATGGAGTTGATAAATTTTCTCATATAATTTGCCATTATGATCTACAAATATATAGGTTGAATAAGGCAACAATGAGCCTTAAATTAGTACACACAGGTTCAACCAATATTCTATGTTTAGCAATAGATAGTAACAAAATAAAACAAACTAAAACAAATAATAACAAACTACAATTAACATATAAACGTACTAAACAATGGAATATCCAGCATTCCCCCCTTATTACATCATTTCTTTGAAGTACTAAACAAGAGAACCCTAAAAAATTTCAAACTTCACACATGCAAGAGGCTCGATGAAAATATCCACACATTTTTCCTGTGTAGAGCAGAAATGGAGCTGAATGTTGTTTTGCTGAACATGTTCTCATATTAAGTGACAGTCAACTTCAATGTGCTTGGTTAGTTCATGTAACACTGGATGTCAAACAAGCTTGAGAACAATTTGATTGTCACAATAGAGGACTATAGGATTGTTTTATGGTACTCTCAATTCTTCAAATATGTGACATAGCCAAACTACTGCATGATATTCTGCTTCTGCTGAAGAACAAGCAACTGTGGCCTGTTTCTTACTAGCCCAAGAAATAGATCCTATACCCAAGAAGAAACAAATCCAAATGTGGATTTCCTAACATCAACTAAACTTGCATAATTTGCATCAATATACCCTGTCAAGAAGAATTGATCACTCCTTTTATATTCCAAACCATGATTCATTGTACTCTAGATATACTTTAGTATCCGTTTTATTGCTTTCCAATGAGACATTTTTGGTTCTTGTTTGAATCGTGATATATAATTAACAACAAAACTAGTATCTAGTCTAGTGTGAGTCAAGTAAATCAAACCTCCAATCATTTGTCAATGAAGAGTTGCATTCCCTCGAGCAGATGTATCAGATACAGATAACTGCAAACCTAATTCCATAGGAGTAGACATAAGTTTAAAATCCATCATTCTGAACTTCTCGAGCAATGTTTTGGCATATTTTATTCATGATAGAAAGATATGGTGATTTGTTTGCAATACGTCTAAGCCTAGACAAAATGCAGTAGCCTGAGATCTATCATATCAAAAACTTTCTTGTAATCATTTTTGGTTGTTCCAGCCATTGCTTCTGAGCTGCCTGTGATAACTAAGTCATCAAAATATACACTAGCAATCACAATATCCCCCCTTGATCCTTGAGGTAAAGATTTGGATAATATGGATGCCTAGTGAAACCATGTTGTGGAAGATGTTCATGAGTTTTTATATACCAAGCTCTAGGAGCTTGTTTGAGACCATATAGGGACTTCACTAATTTACAAACTAGCTCTTTTTTATTAGGTGCAACATATCCCTCCGGTTGGGTCATATAGGCCTCTTACATAAGGTCTCCATTTTGAAATGTATTTTTTACATCCATCTGGTATAGTTTCCAATCAAATTGAGCAGCTAAAGCAAATACCATTCTAATGATCTTCCTTTTTGCAATGGGAGAAAATGTTTGCTCATACTTAATCCCTTCTTTCTGGGCATAACCCTTGTCTACAAGTCTGGCTTTATGTTTATCTATACTACCATCTGCTTTATACTTAGCCTTAAAGATCCATTTACAACCAATGGCTTTCTTACACAGTGGTAGATTAACAAGCTCCTAGTATTGTTTGTCATCGAAGATTGATTTTCTGCATCCATAGCCTCCTTCCAAGGCTTTGACTCTAGTGCTTCCTGAACAGTAGCCAGATGAAAATTATCAACTTAAGTTATCAAGGCTAAATTCAACTCATTGTAAACCATGATGTGAGTCCTTGGACCTGAAGTGGAAGTGTCTGGAACTCCTTTCAATTTTGCATTTTTGATGGTACTAGTACAACAATTTGGTAATGGTTTTGTGACATTGATGGGCGTCAACTAACCACCAACATTCACATCATTTTTCCCATTCATGTTGAATATAGGAGCACTATCTGATGCACGTGATGATGTAGGAGAACTTACAACATTCTTCTCATCAAAAATTACATCTCTACCGATGTATACCTTCTTTGTCTTAGGATCCATAATGCGTTATGACTTAGATTCACTACTATATGCAAGAAGAATACATTGAAGTGAAGCTTCATCGAACTTCTTCCTGTTTAGGAACATGATTATGGATAGTGCATCCAAACATATGAAGATGAGAGAGAGAAGGCTTTACCCTTGCGGATGCTTCTTCTGGTGTGATGCCATCAAGAGCTTTTGTTGGTGCATAATTCAAGAAATAAACTGCTATATGAACAGTTTCAGCCCAATATGCATGCTCTAGCTTGAGAATCTTTCAACATACTTCTGATTATCTCCACAATGATGTGATTTCTGTGTTCAACAACTTCATTTTGTTGAGGTGAGTATGCTCCAGTCAATTGACAATGAATTCCATTTTCCTTCAGGTACATGGAGAATTGTGTTGGTGTATTCCCCTCTTCGATCTAGGTAGAGAACACAAATACAATAATTTGTATATTTCTCCACAAGAGTGTGAAACTCTTTCAAATAGGAGAAGACCTCCTATTTTGAAATTTATGTTGCACACAATATACCCACATTTTTCGAGGGTGATCATCAATAAAACGTTGTAAGAGTTTCTATCCTTTATGACTAGGAGTTATCCTTTATGACTAGGAGTCATAGGGCTGCACAGATCAATATGTGCCAGCTGCAAAGACAATGATCACTAGGATAGAAGGGTGCTCTATTTTGTTTTCCAGCAATACAACTAGAACAAACAACACTCGACTTTTATGTGGCAGAAGCCCTTTTACCATGCTTTTCTAAGTTTTAGCAAATAATTGGTGCTTGGATGACCAAATCTATGATGGCATTGAATACAAGGTCATCATCCTTGGTCACTAAGGCTTGAATATTAGCAGTTGGATCAAGCCTAAATATTCTACCAATCTCAGAAGCACCGGCAACAACCTTTTTCATTTTTACACTTGTCTTTGTATCCTGATTCATATCAAATTCAATCCTAAGATTATGATCAAGAAACTGATTAACAAAAAGAATATACTTGGTAAGTCATGGCACGTACAAGACATTAGTAAGACTACAAATATGTACGCCAAACCTCAAATGTCACCAATACCTTTGATGTCGTAAGTGATATTATCTCCAAGTGTGACTGTATCATGATGAGGCTTCAGTGTACAAAACCACTTCTTCTGTCCAGTCATGTGCTTGGTAGCACCGTAGTCCACGTACCAAATTGAGGTTGATTGTAAACCATCTTTTGAAGTGTGGACTGAAAGCATGTATTCCTCATCTAGAGAATCTTCTACTTCAGCAACATTGCTTTGTTGTTTATGTTTGTCCTCCTACTCCCATCGTGTTTTGCCACTTGGAAATGGTTGCTTTTGATGTGATTTATTGGATGATCCTTTGTTGAAGGAGTTGTACCAACAATTTTTCACATAATGTCCAACACCTTCACTTGAACACTTCTTCTACGGTCTAGATGAATTAGCAAATTTGGGAGGTCTATTAAACTGCTTCATAGGCTTCTTCACTTTATGATACACTGTCATGGCATGATCCTCCCCACTATGTTCCTGGCTTATAGACTCTTTCGTTTGAAGGAATAACACTAGCTTCTCAAAAGTAGGTGTCGTTATCATGACATTCAAAGTTGTCACAAACACCTTGTATCTAGACAATAGTGTCCATAGAACAATAGGCGCCAAGAAAACATAATCAATTGCTTCTCCCGGTGCTTAAATGAAATGTCCCTTTACTGGTTTTGTATGATATTTCAAGCCTCAAATCAGATTTTAAAAACCAAACAACCAATATTACAAAGCTCCACCAATTTCTCAAATAAACCCAAATCGGGTATGTCCGAAATAGTGCCAAAAACTTCACAACTTCACAAATTATTAATAAATCTGAAAATGGACATTTTTACAGAAATTTCAGCAACATAACAGCCTACAAAATGACATTTCCAGATTTGTATAGCCTTTACACAACAGCTCACAAATGTAGGACAAAACTATGCTCAATCGGGCTCCCAAAATCAACACAAAAATGCCCGGAAACACCACAAAAACACTCATAAACTATCTCAGAAGTTTAATCACGCCCCAATACATATATTCAGCTCTATTTTAACATCTTAAAGTCTGAAATACAGCAGCAACCCAAACTGATATGAAACACTCAACTGAAAACACCAAACTCAAACCAAAAACAACCCCGAAAACCCACAAATCGGCACTATTCAGCACAAAGGCAAACTCTGTATGAGCATGCACATGGAATGGCTTCAAACTCCCGTCCCTAGCCTTTCTGAAAACCTGCAAACTCTCGTTCTTGGGTCTCCTTCTCCACAGGTTTGGCAGCCTCTGAAGAACAACAAAGAAAATCAACAAAAATCAAGTTCTAGAATGAGCCCAAAATGCCTCCAAACCCCTTAAAAGAGGGCATAACCCTAACTCACGTCCAAGAAGGGTTAATAAAATATAATTTAATAATATTTTTTTATTTATTAGTCCATTGGTTTCCAAAGATTAGCCCCTTTTGCCGAAACTTCACCTTTTTGGAGCCTGCCTGCCTTAGCAAAGTTTATTATTTTTAATTATTTTGAAAAGGAGACATGACAAGTCCTCCCCTCCCAAATATTGCTTGTCAATGAAGGTTGGAATTCTCAAGAATATGTGCTCCTTCCCAAGTTGCATCCTCTAGTGGTAATTCTTTCCATTTGACCAAATGCTCTATGACGCTCCTGTTTCTCAATCTTTTCTCTCTTGTATCCAAAATCTCTTCTGGTATCAAAACTAATCTCCCTTCATCATCAAGAGATGGTAATTCTGTAGATACCATGGTTTTCTGGCCTAAAACCTTCTTTAGGCAAGATACATGGAAAATATTATGTGTTTTGCTATTTGGTGGGAGCTCCAATTCATAAGCTACTTCTCCTACCTTCTTGATGATCTTCTAAGGCCCATAGAACCTTGGCTTGAGTTTCTCTACCCCATTCCTCTTCAAGGTGCTTTGCTTATATGGCTGCAACCTAACAAATACCAAATCTCCCACCTCAAAAGATCTTTCAATCCTTTTCCTATCAGCATATAACTTTTGTTGGTTCTGTGCATGTTGTAGATTATCCTTGAGGGACCTTATTATGTCTTGGCTTTGCTTGACGAAATCACTTGCTGCAGGTACTCTGCTATCAGAAAGTATTAGATCAACAAAGAAAAGGGCATCATAAGCATAAAGAGCACGAAAAGGAGCCATACCAATAGACATGTGATGAGATGTATTATAAGAATACTCCTCTAGGTGTAACCATTTCACCCAAGCATATTGTTGATTTGAAACATAGTTCCTCAAATATCCCTCTATCCATTTATTAACCATCTCTGTTTGTCCATCTGTTTGAGGGTGATAGCTAGTACTGGGAGTGAGTTCAGTTCCTGCCAAATGAAAAAGCTCCTTCCAAAAAGAGTTGAGGAATCTACTGTCCCGATCACTAACAATGTTTCTAGGCAAGCCATGTAATCTAAAAATTTCCTTGAAGAACAATTCGGCCACTTGTGATGCCTTGAAATCAGATGTGATAGGAAAGAAATGTGCATACTTAGTTAGTCTATCTACCACCACATATATGCAATCCTTACCTTGAACCTTGGGCAACCCAGTGATGAAGTCCATGGAAATACTTTCCCATTTTTGTTCAGGAATAGGAAGTGGCTGCAACAACCCTGCAGGAAAATTTTGCTCACTCTTGCTTTGTTGGCATACCATACATTCTTTAATGTGTTTAAGGACATCCTCTTTCATACCCTTCCATGAAAACCGCTCTCGAATTTTCCTGTATATCTTGAAGTATCCCTGATGACCAGCCAAAGGTGTGTCATGAAAGGCCCTCAATACCCTCTCCTTAGTTTTTGATCTTGGCACTAAGAAGATCCTGTTCTTGTAATAAATCAATTCATCAACAACCTTGTACCTATTATCATCCACTAACTTATCCAAAATCTTGGTGGCAAAGGAATCTTTAGCATACTCTAAAATTATGGAGATTTTCCAATCAGCAGAGATAGATGATAAGGAACACAAAGTGGGCTTTCTTGAGAGAGCATCAGCAACCACATTATTCTTTCCTTTCATGTATTCAATATCAAAATCATAAGCTTGCAATTTGCTTACCCATTTTTGTTGACGATCATTCAAATCCCTTTGGTTCAAGAAGAACCTGAGGCTATTATGGTCCGTCTTTACAATGAATCTCCCACATACCAAATATTGTCTAAACTTATTAAGTGCATGCATGATTGCCAACATTTCCTTATCATAGATGGAGTAACCTTTCTTTGATTGATTTAATTTTCTACTCTCAAATGCTATTGGATGTCCCCTTTGAGTTAGGACAGCCCCTATACCTTCTCCAGAAGCATCACATTCAACAACAAAAGGTAAAGAGAAATCTGGAATTGCAAGCACAGGGCATGAACTCATTACCTCCTTAAGCTTATCAAATGTTTTTTGTGCCTCTTCTGTCCAAACAAAAGCTCCTTTCTTTGTCAAATTAGTCAAGGGGGCAGCAAGCTGAGAAAATCCCTTGGCAAATCTCCTATAGTAGCTACACAACCCAAAGAAACCTCTCAACTATGTAAGATTAGTGGGTGGAGGCCAATCCAAAATTGCCTGGATTTTTTGTTGATCAACCTGTACTCCTTTAGAACTTATTATATGTCCTAAATATAGGATCTCTGTCAAACCAAACTCACATTTAGATAGCTTAGCATAAAAGGATTGCTGCTCCAAGATTCCCAAAACAGTGTCTCTGTGCTTTAGATGCTCTTCCCATGTTTTACTGTAAATCAAGATATCATCAAAAAATACCAAAACAAATTTTCGAAGATGCTGGCTGAATACCTTATTCATACAAGATTGGAATGTTGCAGGTGCATTAGTGAGGCCAAATGGCATAACAAAAAATTCCAAGTGCCCAAAGTGACATCTGAAAGCAGTCTTTTCCACATCTTCACTCCTCATTCGGATTTGATGGTACCCTGATCTTAAGTCAATTTTTGAGAAGTATACAGCACCATGTAACTCATCAATGAGTTCATCTATGTGTGGTATGGGATACCTATTTTTTATGGTATTCTTGTTTAGAGCCCTGTAGTCTATACACATTCTAATTGTACCATCCTTTTTCTTGACAAGTACCACAGATGATGCAAATGGACTAGAGCTAGGCCTTATGAATCCCATGTCCAGGAGTTCTTGAATAGTTTTTTCAATTTCTTCCTTATAACCTCTTGGATGGCGGTATGGGGTCGTTATAACTGGTTTGGCACCCTGTTCTAACTCTATAACATGCTCGAAACCTCTATCTGGTGGTAATCCTGGAGGCAAGTCATTGAAAACTATACTATGCTTATCTAGAATACTTTGAATTTCAAAATGGAAATTACCTTGATTCTTTGGAGAGTTTGTTGGATGGATCATGACTCCTGCTGCCCATGCTACTTGTCCTCTTCGAAAAGTCCTCTCCATCCTCTTTGCAGAGATCGCCCTAGGTGCTCCATTCGATAAACCTCTCAATATGACTTCTTTCCCATTGGAATGAAATTTAAACTCCATAGTTTAATGGTTCATGTAATAGCCCCCAATAGAGTGCAACCATTGGACACCCAATACAAGATCTGTCTCCCCAATACCAACCACATAGAAGTCATCACATAACTCATAATCTCCTAAGGTCATCTTGAGTTGTTTCACCACCCGTGTGCAAGGCATAGTGAATCCATCAGCTACAGTAACATTGAATCCCTCAAAATCTTCTGCTTTAAGCCCTCTTTTCATGACAAATCCCTCATCAATAAAATTGTGAGTTGCCCCACTATCAAGAAGAACTGTCAACCTTTGCCCTGCTAGTACCCCTCGAATTCAGAAGGGATGGTATCTTGGGACTCCTGATAATGCTGCTAAAGTGCCATCCTTGCTGATTTCTTTTTCTTTCTCTTCTTCTACCTCCTCCTTAGTATCATGAAATTCCTCATGCTCCTCTGAATCAGATTCTAAAGCAACTTCAATATAGTGCACTTGACCTTTCCCCAAACATCTGTATCCTGGAACCCATGGTTCTCTACAAGTAAAACAAAGCTTTTTCCTTTGTAATTCACTCCTAGTCTCTTCATCTACCTTCTTTTTTGCCACATTCTTCACATCTTTTGGTGGTAGTGTTGGAAAAGTCTTTTTTTGAAAATTTCCCTTATGTTGCCAAAGATTTGAGGATTTTTTATTAGTGACTGATTTTATAGGCACGCAAGTTTCAAGTTGCAAGCTTCTTTTGATAGCTTCCTGTAAGGTTGAGGATGAGAAAGCCTTAACCAAACCCTTAACAGAATCTTCTAAACCATCAAAAAAAAGATAAACAATCCTCTTTTCACTCATATCAGGTACCATAACAGCCACTTTTTGAAATTCTTCTATATACTCATTAACTGATTTGGTTTGCTTCAACTTTGACAATTCTTTAAAGTACTCTTCATCATCCTTGAGGTCAAATCTATCTATCACTCTTTGACTGAAATCATCAAATGTAGTTACTTGATCGTGACCTTGAGTAGTCATTCCATGATACCACCAATCATAGGCTGCATCTTCCAAGTGTAGACTTGCAAATTGAACAGCATCACTCTCTTTCATGGGGTTAAGTGCGAAGAAAGTTTGTAATTTTTGTAGCCATGTTCTAGCTGAAATTTTATTTGTTCCATCAAAAGTAGGTGCTGTAAACTTGTTTATTTTATTTTTGAGCTCTCTTCCACTTGTGTCATGCTCCCTCCTGTTCTCTTTCTTGGGCATCAAAGTGTTCATCATATCCACATATTCTCTAAAAGGAACTGAACTACGAAAGTCATCATCTAAGCCATTGTAAGTAGCTCTTAATGTAATCAAGTTACCTGTAACCTCTTCCACAGGATTAATGGCTGGATTTGGTACTGGTGGCTCCTCTGCAGGCAAGAAAATAGTTTTGGTTGATTTAGATGGTGTGGATCTCCCATTTCTTGGCTCCTCTGAAGTGCTCCCTTTCTCATTAATAGATGCAACTCCTTGTCGTTTTTCTGTCAATATTTGCAAAGCCTCTCTAGTTTCCGCCAAACCATCCACTATTTGCTTCTCAGTATTTTGGATGTCTTGGAAGAATTTCTTTGCCATCTCATCTGGATCAGCCATACTTTTCTCTTCCCTGGATTTTGTACTTTTACTTTCAACTGGAGGTTTGATCAAAATTTCTTTATTCTTTTCTCGCTGCAAATATCTTTTTTCTCTTTCACTTAGTTGCATGCGACCATAAATTTTGACATGCAACTAATTAGAAGCAACATGCAACCATAAATTATGACATGCAAGATCTGGGTAGTTGTCAAAACTGACATACAAGATCTGGGTAGTTGTCAAAACTAACATGCAAACTTCTACAAACCCTCAGGCTAGCAAGATCATGGCTCTGATACCAATGAAATGTCCCTTTACTGGTTTTGTATGATATTTCAAGCCTCAAATCAGATTTTAAAAACCAAACAACCAATATTACAAAGATCCACCAATTTCTCAAATAAACCCAAATCGGGTATGTCCGAAATAGTGCCAAAAACTTCACAACTTCACAAATTATTAATAAATCTGAAAATGGACATTATTACAGAAATTTCAGCAACATAACAGCCTACAAAATGACATTTCCAGATTTGTATAGCCTTTACACAACAGCTCACAAATGTAGGACAAAATTATGCTCAATCGGGCTCCCGAAATTAACACAAAAATGCCCGAAAACACCACAAAAACACTCATAAACTATCTCAGAAGTTTAATCACGTCCCAATACATATATTCAGCTCTATTTTAACATCTTAAAGTCTGAAATACAGCAGCAACCCAAACTGATATGAAACACTCAACTGAAAACACCAAACTCAAACCAAAAACAACCCCGAAAACCCACAAATCGGCACTATTCAGCACAAAGGCAAACTCTGTATGAGCATGCACATGGAATGGCTTCAAACTCCCATCCTTAGCCTTCCTGAAAACCTGCAAACTCCCGTTCTTGGGTCTCCTTCTCCACAGGTTTGGCAGCTTCTGAAGAAGAACAAAGAAAATCAGCAAAAATCAAGTTCTAGAATGAGCCCAAAATGCCTCCAAACCCCTTAAAAAAGGGCATAACCCTAACTCACGTCCAAGAGGGGTTAATAAAATATAATTTAATAATATTTTTTTATTTATTAGTCCATTGGTTTCCAAAGATTAGCCCCTTTTGCCGAAACTTCACCTTTTTGGAGCCTGCCTGCTTTAGCAAAGTTTATTATTTTTAATTATTTTGAAAAGGGGACATGACATTAAATGGAAGCTCTCAACTCTGCAATCCTTTCAAGAAAGGATTCCAATTGTTCTTCATCTTCAAGTTGTGTAGCTGAACCTATAAATTCAGGATCTGAATCTAATTCTTTACCTCATACACTGTCTTGAGCTTGTCACGTGTGTCTTTGGATAAGGACAAGGCACGGACAAAAGACTGAACATCATCAGTGGGCCTTTTAGTTGGCTTGATCAAATTTCTTTTGTTTGTTGGCATCTATCTTATGGTATGTTATGGCACCATTGACCACATCCCAAACTTCTTAATCTCAAATTGAGTTTTGAGTTTCATCTTCCATGTTGAATAATTATTTTCCCACAATAGTTGAGAATTAGACAGAAGAAATTTTGGAGAGCTACCTATTGTCCTTAAGCTAGATGCTGATATTTTATTTCTTCTCATTAAAGTATCTCTAAAAATTGTCCCCTTTAAAAAAGCTGAGTAATATAATTTGGTTTAAAACATATGCTTACATTTTTTCATTTTGTTCCTATGTTTTAAAAATAAAAAATAAAGACTTGGCCATGCAAGTGACTCTACATTGAGAAATGCATCCCACAATCATAAGACACTACGAATGCTCATATTTAGAGTTTCATATAAAAGGCCACCATATTAGATTTCCAATCGCTTGTTATGTGTGCAACTCCAAGCTGGAACAAGCTTCAAACAAGTCGAACAATATTCCAGCACCCCTTGTGACCTCTTTTTGTTTCGTGGCCCTAATGTCAATGATTCTCATGTTTTGCCAATTTGCAATAGGCGGCTTCACTACCAAATGGTATCTGGGATCCAATGTGGAAGTGGAGCAGCCAAAGGCATTTGAGCATATTCACAACTTGATTTCGTTCTCCCAATGTCGTTAGCAAGCATTTGCCCTTTCTGCCAGATGTGCCCCCAAAGTGACTAACATACTTGGTCCAAAGCTTTGCATGGACTCCTATGACTAACCTCACCGACAATTTCTGGGACGTGCAAATCACCACATAGAGCTCTTTGACTAGTTCCAAAATGATCATGGTGTTGAAATTCAAGCTCCAAACGACCAAGGCAAGGAAGTACTCATCCTTGTACCCATTGTAGATGAGCAACGATTTTGGATTCCCTTAGAGATAGGATGGGCATTCATGTCCTTATGACCAAATAATAGGCACAAGGCCTATAATGCTCTAATATATATTGTCACTTTCAACATTATGTGGTTATGGCCACTGTAAGAGTTGTTATCAATCCTAATGCTCTAGTCATCAAGGAAAAAAGTGATAAGTTTAGAGGCTCCTCGAAAAACAATGGTCACAAAGATTTGGCCTCTACTGAAAACATAGGCAACTACATATGGAGATTCAATGCCCTTCGCCATACCAAGATTGGTGTGGATATCCTAATCTCCTCGAATAAGGTGGGTAAATGTAAGGGTCGGCGCTTTAGATGACAAAGAACTCTTTAGAGATGATTTCCCACGCTTTAGGTAGAGATACAATGCCTTATTTGACTCTCATGACTTCAACACATAGCTTTGGCAATGACAACAAATCTTTAACATCATACAATCCCTCCAGTATTGCCCCACTCTGATACCATATCAAATGTTATAGAGTAATCAAGTTGATAATTAATCTCATATCATATGTCAATATGATCTACAAATATTGCTACCCCAAGTTTTCTAGATAGGGGAACGAGGGGGCATCAAAGTAGGTTTCTAAGACGGATTTTTTCCCCTGAAGAAGGGGATGACAAGGGACAGCAGTGGGGGCAGTTATATAAAATATATGGAAAATTTCAAATCTATAGGGAAATTTAAAATATTCATATGAAAACTTGGATACAGCACGCTTATATACATTATAGAACATTAACATATAACTTGTGTTAAATAATTTAAATTGAGAGTGAAGTAAAACAAATTATCAAAGCTCAAACAATTATTTTATGGGACAGTCAAGGGATGGGTTTTTGAAAGTCTCTAAGTTTCTGAGACGATCATATTATGTCAGAAATGCATTCCTAGGCAGCATTGACAAATATTAGGTCGAATAAGGCAAGTGTGTGTTCTTAAATAGCACTCACAGGTTCAACCAATATTCTATGTTTCAGCAATAGATAGTGACAAACTAAAACAAATAATAACAAACTACAAACAACCTATACATGTACTAAATGATGCAATATCCAACATTTGCATATAGATGAAACGAGTAAAAAATTGTGTCTCCTAATCACAAAGGGTGACGATCATATTATTTCAAAAATTGATGAAAGAAGTCAAAAATTGTGTGACGGCCATATTATGTCAGAAGTGCATCCTTAGGCAGCATTGACAAATATTAGGTTGAATAAGGCAAGCGTGTGTTCTTAAATAGCACTCACAGGTTCAACCAATATTCTATGTTTTAGCAATAGATATAACAAACTACAAACAACCTATACATGTACTAAATGATGGAATATCCAACATTTGCATCTAGATGAAACGAGCTATCAATGTGCTCCCTCATGAGATTTAGGACCTTGTAAATGCACTTTGCAGCATTCTACACATCTTCCATCAATGTTGTTTATCGACCTAAGTTTCTCTATATCCTCAAGAAGAAGAAAAAGTAGTTGACAACACAAGGACTTCAAAACAAAGTGCAGTGCCTGACCTCCAAATGTTTCATAGCTTTTACAAAAGGCAATTAAATGAAGTCCCTACATTTTTTATTTCGCTAAATATATTCGCTGACTATAAAAAGATAATAGCCCTCTTGAAGCAAAAAGGAATTTAGTTACAGTACAATTCCTACTATCCATCCATGCATCAGATAAAATCTTGTAATCCTTTTCTAAATTGTTTTTTATTCATCTACTAGCAGATCTGTGTTTTTGATTGCGTGCTGCAATAATGGCCCACTCAACTCATAAAAATTCGATGCTTTAAACCCCTTTATCTACCACAATTAATTCAATACCTGACCACTCCCAGTTAGTACTCATCAGCATGAAATGGAAAGGTATAGTGCCAAAAATTAACACATGCCAACAGCCTCACACTGCAATTTCCTATTCCACACAATATACCATCCAATGAAATTTCTGCACCAAGAGTGTTGTTGGGTCCAAAAAAAATGGAACTACAACTGCGCACACTGCCTAATCCTCATATCTTTGGTCTAATAGAAGAAGAGCCCTTGATATCCCCCTTTGACCCTGTAGAACTAACACGTGCCAATGCTTCTACCATCACTTTCTTTGCCTTTCCAATTATAGACAACTCAAGATTTTGCTTCATTCTGAACCTTCTAAGTTGCTTGTACACATGGGACATCTTGACAAACAATATGTGGAAGGTGATATTTCAGGCAATTTAGGCCTCCTCGCATATCCATCCCACTATATTTGCAAATTATATTCCGTACATTGCATTTGCTCTCTCGCGTGTCCAAGCAAGAACTCTAGGGTCACCACTACCACTCCCACTTACAAATGTTGTTTTCTTTTTGGGAAAAATAGAGATAAACATTATCAGAACAGGAAAATCAAACAAAGACTTGGCAGCCTAACACACAAGGAAAAAATGCATGTAACTATACGCTAAACCTTAGCAATAAATTAAAAATTAAACTATAAAAAAGGAAAGAACAAGTTACTAAACCCTGTTATAGTGGCACAAGACATTTAGAAGTAGGCACAAAATTTTAAAAAATTAAAATATAAAAAAAATATTTAAAAATAATTTAGAATTCATTACAATTACGTAGCCTTGAAATGCTACCGATATGGACTAATTTCTGCTTCCCATATGCCTGCAAACTCAAACACTACTGCTAAAAAGAGAGACAAATGATGCAAAATGATGGCATTTTCAGGCTGAACAGACATAACAAAAGACAGCCAAGATTTCAAACAAATTTGCAAGTATTGCCAGGTTTTCAGCAAGTTTTTGGATAGATATTCCGCAAGTTGTGCAAGTTACTTTGTAATATTGCAGCTATGCTTCATGCAATGCTGTGAATAACCAGATTACTTGATGAAGAAGAAGAAGAATAGAGGTTTATTTTTTCAATAAAATTCCAAAAATGTATACCCATTTAAAACCATCAACAATAATTTTAATTATTTTAGTCTATAATTGGTTCACTAAGCATGAACTTGGCCCGAATTAGGTATCATAAAATATTGACTCTTCAATTGCAACGAGTAAATATGAAACAACACAAACAATAATCATAAAAAATAAACTTACGTAGGACAAGCAGTTGAGGAACACAGAGAAGGTGTGTCATTAATGTCAAATTAATAAGAAACACATGAATCCTCAAGCACTAATGGTTTAGCTACTACAGTTCCTGATTAAAGAGTGTATTTCCATCAAGTTTTTTACAGAAGTATATGTATTGCTGGACTCAAATTTTACAAAAGGCATCTTCGCATCTTTGGGTAGTCAGCTATATTAATAATGGCACTGACCAGTGGCCAAATGTAAGAGGGATAAACAAAGGATGAAGAATATGTTGAAGAGGGAATAAACTATGTTGACATTCATGAATGACCAAAGTAGGTAATTTTGACTCGTATTTAGTTTTACATTTATTTGTAGAAGGAAATCTCTTGCACAAGTTGTGTTCTTGTGAACCTCTACTTGTAAATCATATAAAAATATATTAAGTAGCCCTATAAAAACCAGATGTTATAACACAGATTAAGCCCGGCATAACATACAGTGGGCTACAGCTGCTTTTTACTCCAAAAGGTAAAATGGTATAACAGAAATTCTTCATGAATTGCAAAGCAGCAACCATTTCAAAAAGAAGCCTTCAGCTAGTGTAGTTTGGAGCCTTTCTCAGGTATCAGTTTCTTTTAAATCATAAAAGAATTGATATTGCAATTCGTAGGACCAATTAGCACCAAAATGCTTGCCATTTTTTTTATATGCAAATTTCAGTGCTCGAGGTACCGCCTAAATATGTTTTTCCCAAAAATGCTTTGCGTTCTATATGAGAGAACTATGAATCTTCATTTTATATCGTCGAATTATCCCTTTAACATCAAACAGAGGACTCAGGAGGAAGAAAATCTCACTGTTAAGTATTTCAAACATACAATGTTACAGTTCTTCTCCTCTGACCAGGGCACTGTAATGGAATGTTCCCTTCATTTTTTAGTGGTTCAGCGGGTGGCAACCCAGGCCCAACACCCGCTAGCTAAATGTTTTCAAAAAGGTCTCGTCTCAATCAGAGGCTTTACAGACCTCAAAATCCATTTCAACCAGCTCCTACACAAATTAATCGGAAAGAACAACAAAGCGACCATCTAATTGTTTCAGAAAGGCAAATGAGCAAACAAATAAAAGAAACTCACCAGATTGTTCTTCCACTCCATTCTCTTCATCCTCCTCCCGAATGGCTGTGTTCAATCCATACGTCTTATTTAGATACTCCACACCGTCCTTTGTAAAGACAAGCTTATCGGCCCTTAAAATGTCATACAAATTCAAGTTCCTGGGAGTCAAAATCTTCAGAGTCCCAATATTCCGGCTGGACAGGCGCACATTATCCGGCAACTCCGTCGTAAAAATGAGCGAATGATCTTTACTGGGATCCACGCCCCACTTCTTGAGCGCAGCAACAAAATTCTTGGTCTTGGGAGAGTCAAACTTCTCTGTGAAGCTGTCAACTACAACGCTGTCGACAGCGGCGCTAGAAAGAGCCGTAGAAATGGCGAGACGCTTTTCTTTCTTGTTGATTTTGATGGACCAGTCTTTGGGCTTGGGGCCGAAAGTGACACCCCCACCATGCCGCAAAGGCGTCGTTTGCGACCCCCGACGAGCATTGCCGGTGCCCTTCTGTCTGTAGGGCTTCCTTCCTCCTCCTCGCACTTCGCCGCGTGTTAGAGTCGACGCCGTGCCCCGCCGCCGGTTTTGAAGCTCCGTTATGACGCCCCTGTGAACCACAGCGCGCGCTGTCTCGCGCCTCGCTGTTTTGATATCCAATGCCGCTGTCCCTGCCTTCTCACCATCGAACGTTATGACGGGGATTGTGACGGCCTCTGCGCGAACTGAGAGAGCTAAGGGCCGCTTTTTCCGTTTCTCCCCATTCCATGGATGGAGAATTGAGCACGATTTTGACAGGGTCCTCTGGAAAGAGAGCGACGGCGGGCAGAGAAATGTGGTGGTGGAGATGGCGAGTCCAGTGGCCATAAATGGGTTCGTGTGTTGCAGTTGAGAGTGTGGAAAGGTTTCTTCGTGCTCCCAACGATGTTATCCATTACTCCGGATTTGAGTTTATTATTGACAACCATGTTCCGAAGGATAGATAGATAGATAAAATTTTAACGTCCATGAGGCTAAAAATAGCCTGTGGGACAGCAAGACAACTCAAGCAGACTTAAGTAGCGCTGTTCGCCTCTTGTGTAGACTAATGATGAGCCCCCCCAATTGCTCAATGTACTCTTCGTTGAACAGGTTATGCCAAGAACTGTCACATATAGTATCCGCAAACTTATCCCTGCTATCCTTGTAGGCCTCACATTCTAGAATAAAGTGTTGTTCAGTTTCCACTTTCTCATAATTGCAAAATCTTCAAATTCTCTCTTCCCAAGCCTCCTTTGGCCTCTTCCAACGCCCGGTCTCACAACGAAGTTGGTGAGAGTTGGTTCTCAGCTGAGCAATAAGAATTTTAGCTCTCCAAGAAATGTTGGCTCCTATGTACACTTTTTCGAGTTGATCACAAGTGGGGTTGAACTCATTTATATAATATAGTTTCTTCCTCCCAATCTCGCTTCCCCAATTTCTCTTGTAGAATTTCTCCATAACAAAGACCTTTATTTCTTTATTATTTGTGGGGCACATATTGAAATGAATATTCCATTTACTCATCCACTTGATGTTTTGTTGCATCCATGTCCTTTTTCGCTTACATAGTGTGTCCCTAAAGACAACTTTCGACCATCTATCCTCTTCCATTTTTCCGATTCTTTTTAGATAGCTTAAAAGGCGAACCATAGCAAGTGCCTCGATAGGCGCAGCCCCCATTTCACTTAGCATGATGTCATATGGAACAGTGCTTTTAATTTTAAACTTGCTTGTAATCAAGCGCTTTTGGATTCCTTCGATTTGTTTCCATTGTGTTATAGTAGTGCTGCTGGCCCATAATTCACACCCATAAAGAACAACTCGCAGCACAAGAAGACCGAACAAGGTTTGAATAGTTTTCCAATCCCACAACTCCGCTTCACGGCACCTATTCTGAAGAGCGTAGAAAGCCTTCCGTCCACCTAATGTCCTTTTATACCTGCAGCTAGACCAGCTTAGTTTTTTGTTGAAATCGATGCCAAGGTATTTATATTCCGCAACTTCTTCGAGAACACTTCCATTGTAATAAAATTCATGTTGATGCTGTTTTTTATTATTAGAGAAAATCATAACCTTGGTTTTGCTGATATTGACCTGCATCCCCACCATTCTACAAAAGCGCTCAAGAGAAGATAGATGGTCTTGCAAACCACAAGCAAATTTGGCAATTAAAATGAGGTCGTCCGCATATAAGATAAAATTAGTAAGGGTGAGGCGTAAGTTTTCTAGGAAGTGGAGGTCGTGTGAACAACGAAAAAGAAAATCGATGAGTAGGAGGGAAAAACATCATTTAAAAAAAGGGGTTTTCTAATAAATATCAATTGATGAGCTTAAGGGGCTTTCTAATAAATGGTTCATAAGGCATAACATTTGGTGAAGGTTTTGTAAATGGGGTTGCAAGCGGGGGAAACTCCTTCATTAAGTGTACTCAAGCTAGAGTAGTACTAGGATGGGTGACCCCCTGGGAAGTCTCGATGCTAACTCCCTAATTAAGCACACTCAAGCTCACTCAAGTTGGAGTAGTACTAGGATGTGTGACCTCTCGTGAAGTCTCAATGCTTCACCTCTATGAGCATCACCTTGATCTAACGAGTGCTAAGTATTCCATTTATTCTCATTAGAGATGGATTCGTGTTGAATCACTACTCATGAAATAGGGGTTAATGAGTTTGACTCAAAAACTACACAGTTAAATCCTAATAGCAATATCATAATTTGACTTGTTGTGGAAATTATCTCCAATTTATCAATTGATGAGCTTAATGGGCTTTCTAATAAATGGTTCGTAAGACACAACATCCTAGGAAGTCTCGGTGCTTCACCTCTGTGAGCATCACCTAGATCCAATGAGTGCTAAGTGTTCCATTTATTCTCATGAGAGATGGATTCATGTTGAATCACTACTTATGAAATAGGGGTCAATGACTTTGACTCAAAAACCACACAGTTAAATCCTAATAGCATATCACAATTTGAAGAGAAGTTAAATTGTAATATTGTTATGAAATGATAGTTATTCGAATAAATTAATTTATGATTTATGAATTGTGCGAGCTATCCTCTTAATAAAATGTATCTAATAGTCAAAATTTTCAAAAAAAAAAATCTTCAAATCTACAAAAAATTTCCAGATTTTGTGAATTTTTTGCTATTTAACATTGAAATTGTCATGAAATCACACTAAAAATTTCGTAAAAATAGGTTATGTTTTTGTAATTTTGAATAAAAAGTCAAAGGTGCATTTTGTCTGGAGGATAGTAGTGTCCTTTATGAATATTTAATGATTGATAATAATTCATTTCTGGTGAGAATTAATGGATCACTTAGTACTCATTGTATTCAAGTTAGAGAGTTCATAGGAGATTACTTGTCTGAGTACTACTCCAACTCGAATGCACTTAGCTAGAGAATACCTTCCATCGTTTAGACCACTTTACTTGCAAATGAAGAAAAAAAGTTTAAAATGTCTTTTCACTATACAAGAATAGAAGATAAAAGTATTTAGTTTTTAGGAAGTAGAGATCCCCTAAGGTAAAAGAAAATGACTTTTTAATATATATTCACCCTACAAAATTAAAGTTTTATATTTATGAGACCATCAGACTGAAGATAAAAGTACTATGTTTATAAGATCATTTAAGTTTATGAATATGATTGTGTATGTCTTATTTTAGCATCGACACAATCAAATCCAGAAACTTATGACAATAATCATTAGAATAGTTTAGAATGTGGTGCAAAGGTACCTTAATATTCTCTTCCTTTCCTAAAAGGTTTACACTTGAGTATTTCATCTAAAATATCCTCCTTTTAGTTAGACTTCTGAACATTATTAGGTCATTTTAGAATTTTGTTTTATTAATAGTATTTTGTTGCATGATTTGAATTTTGGCTAATCTTTATTTAATAGTTATTACCATTTTCTTTTCTTTTTTGAAGCTTTTGGAGAGTTCGATTAACAAGATTTTTTTCATTAAGTCAAATACATTGAAAATTATAACGAAGAAAGATGCTCAAAATATTAACAAGAAAATGAGAGAAAATAGTTGTCACGACAATAGGACAAGACATTAAGAATCTTAACTATGTCTGAAAGATAAAGAGTTTGTATTTTTCTTGGGAATCAATCTCAATGGAAAAGTAATAAAAGGAGCTCTTTCACCTCAAAGTAGGATTCAAAAAGAAAAGACCAAATACTATATGGTATATATTTTCAATCTCCCTATTCTTATTAGTTCCTATTGTCATGTCACTTTTCTCCTAAAATTATGTATTTGAGGCACAATTATTACAATGATTAATACTAAAGTCAACATAATTTGTAACATACAAGGTTATTCAATGTATATATATATATATATATATTTATATATATATAGAGAGAGAGAGAGAGAGGTGATGATTCATAATATCTTTACAAGAAATATCTAACATTGTAAAATGAACAACACAATCACATAAATCAATCATATTATTACCAAATTCATATATTATATTCTCAATATCTTTCATCATCAAGGGTTTTAAATACTTATTTGAATCATGAACTCTCGAAATAATCATTCTCACTCTAAGAGCGTCTTAATGGTATTGACCCTGACAGCTATAGCAAATCTAGGAAGAACGAGTTCTTATTTAGAACCAACACAAATTCTTCCAAAGCATCAACACAACATTGTTTGAAAGTAATTACTCAACATGCATACAACATGCTCCAGAGTAATCAATCAATATGCATAACCATCTTGGTTGGGTCAGTTCCTAGTGTACATTGTACCTCAAGCTAGACACACATTGTGTAGCCCCTTCTTCTCCTTCTTTGAGTGATCTCTCTTCTCTTAGTAGTCTTCATTCTCCTTTGTAGACTTGCATGAATGTTTTATCTAACATTTTTGAAGTGACTTCCAAACCATCGAACTCTTTAAAAAAGGTTTCTTTTTAAGTTATTTAAATAAATAATTATTCTTGACATTTAGTTATTAAAGTAATATTTCTTTTCACTAGAACAACATAATATCATTTATTTTTATCTCTTTTTCAATTGTAAATGATTGTTTTATATTTTATAATTGTTTATTCTCTTGAAAAAAACTAATATGGCATCCTTCCCTCTTTAATTTGGCTTATGAAAAATCATGAGCACTAAAGTCTTCATACTCTCATTCATCTCTCATATTCTAAACTTTTCCAAAAAGTAATTACCACTCTTCGAGAGACTTACAATGCAACATCTATATATTTGCCTCACATTCACCAAGTAGTTTCAACAAATTAAAGGAACTCAATTCACAAACAATATGAGGCTAACCTGACAATGCTTTACATACATACGATAATACGCTTAAATTATAATAGGTGCCAATATTTTTGTATAAAAATAATTTCCTTTATTCTCTTTCACGCTCCATCTAATATCTTCACGAAGTCCCAAAAGAGATATAAATGTGTTCAAGTAGCATTGTATCGCGATTGTGGAGGACTTGAACAAATTCAATATGAAATGGGAAACATCACAATTTATTCAATTATGTGCCGACTAACCTTCCATCCAATATCTTCACAAAATCCCAAAAGAGATATAAATTTGTTCTAATTAGCCTTGCATCGTGATTGTGGAAGACTTGAACAAATTCAATATGAAATGGAAAACATCACAATTTATTCAATTATGTTCAGAATGTTATTTATTGTCATGATCATTTGCAAGCAAAGTGTTTATCTCTATATACGTTTTCCACCTACTATTTTGCTCTAGAGATTATCTTCAAGTTGCACACGTAGGATATAACTAGAAAATCAAATTATAAGAATGGCTCCTTTATTGCAAGGCTTTTGTATTAAACTCAATCACCCATGAACTTGTTTGCATTTGTTTCCTACCACTATATTCTACTGAGTCTATTTGTTTGTTTCATTTTTTTAACCAACACTATTTCCTCTCTCGAATAAGGATATTGTAAAAGTTGTTCCCTTCATTTTTATAGACAGCCCTTAAACATCACACACTATGGAACAAATTAATCTAAAAAAAAAGTCACCTTTTAATATTTAACACTTTTAATCTCCCAGAGGGTGGGTGATGGATGGGGGTGATTAGTTGGGTTCAGGACAGACCATATTCTTCTTGGGTGGGTGGGAGATGTAGGGGGTGAGAGGAAGAGATGCCTTAGGGCCCTTGGAATAGTAAGGGAGGGTAAGAGGGACACATAGGTTGAAATCAGACTCAATCAAATGCTTAAGAATTGATAGTTAATTTATGATTTTTGAGTCATCCACATTTTTTATTATAGAATAGATGGCAAACCAGACCCAATATTTGCTAGCTAAATATTTTTTATTTAAAGATCTTGTCTCAATCAAAAGCATCAAAACCTCAAAACCCATCTCAACCAACCCCCAAAAAACCATCTAATAGTGTTAGAAAAGCAAATGAGCAAACAAATAACCATTTCCCTCAGCTTCTATTCTCTAAAACATTGTAGATTTTACTAAAAATTTGAACATTTGATCTTTATGATTTGCATTGTTTATAGTCAAAACCAATAAATTTTTTTGAAAAAAATCACTAAATTTTCGTGAATTAGCCTGTCCCAAAAAAAAATCCATCTAATTGTTTGAGAAAAGCAAATATAAGCAAACAAAGAAAAACTCACTTGACTCCTCTTCCTCTCCCTCGTCTTCATTGTCCTCCCCAACGGCTGAGTTCAATCCATACGTCTTGTTCAAATACTCCACACCGCCCTTGGTAAAAATAAGCTTATCGGCCCTCAAGATGTCATACAAATTCAAGCTCCTGGGAGTCAAAATCTTCAGAGTCCCAATATTCCGGCTGGACAGCCGCACATTATCCGACAACTCGGTGGTAAAAATGAGCGAATGGTCCTTGCTCGGCACCACACCCCACTTCTTGAGCGCAGCAACAAAATACTTAGTCTTCGGAGTGTCAAACTTGTCTTCGAAGCCGTCAACTACAACGCTGTCGACAGCAGCGCTGGAAAGAGCCGTAGAGATGGCGAGGCGCTTTTCTTTCTTGTTGATTTTGATGGACCAGTCTTTGGGCTTGGGGCCGAAAGTGATGCCCCCGCCTGGCCGCAGAGGAGTCCTCTGCGACCCCCGGCGAGCAAAGCCGGTGCCCTTCTGTCTGTACGGCTTCCTCCCTCCTCCCCGCACTTCGCCACGTGTCAGCGTCGATGCCGTCCCCCGCCGCCTGTTCTGAAGCTCCGTTATGACGCCCCTGTGAACCACAGCCCGCGCCGTCTCGCGCCTCGCTGTTTTCACGTCCAGTGACGTCGTCCCTGCCTTCTCGCCGTCGAACGTTATGACGGGGATTGTCACGGCCTCTGCGCGAATTGAGAGAGCGCCTGAGGCCCGCTTTTTCTGCTTCTGGCTGGCGCTCCATGGGTGAAGATTTGAGCACGGTTTTGACGGGGGCTTCTGGAGAGAGATTGACGGCGGGCAGAGAAATGTGGAGGTGGAGAAGGAGAGGCGTGTCGCCATGGATGTGTTTTTGTGCTGCAGTTGAGAGAGAGGATGGTTTTCTTCGGGGCCCGTAAAACGTTATCCATTTCTCAGGATTGGAGTATTTTTTGTTGATAAGTTTTATCATGGTGCGGAGGATTAAATTAGGTAATATGGTGCGGAGGATTTTTTAGTTTACTACGAAGTGGGGACCTTTTGAAGAATAAAGAAGCTAATGATTTTTCTTAATTGTTAGTCTTGGTACGGAATTAATGTTTTCATTTGCCGAAATTTATTTATTAAAATAAGAAATGTAAAAATCTAAAGTTTCTAAGATTAGATTAAAAAAATCAGTTATCAAATGCTAATTCATATTTTCTAATTGTTTGTTAGTTAATTTGCTAAGGTTTATTTGTTTTTCATCCCTAAAAATTTAGAGAAAAAAAGAGTTTGTGTTCTGAAAGACAATTAATTATCCTTATACTCCCAACTTCCTCTTCTCTCGAACCTTCCTACAACGTGCTCATGTCAATTAAAAAAAATTAAAACAAGAAAAAATTGTCTTTCAAAATGATCAAATGGGTAGGGGAATGCGTCATTTTATGTGCAAGTTTGAATTTGGGAGGCACTCAATACCACATGTCACCATGGGGAAAAATAAGCTTCCAAGAAACAAAACATTAAAAAGAGATATCTTCCTAGTCTTAAAATAAGAGGAATTTAAAAATATTTTTTAAAAAGGTCATTTAGAGAGAGCACAAATTAACTATTATGACAATTTAACTTAATAAAATCCTTAGATAAGGCATTTTTTTTTCTATGTTACTTTTTTATAAAGAATGGGATTAACATATAAATGATAAATGAAATATATATATAGTTGATGTTTTTAATATAATAAATAGATGTGCATTTGTCTTTTTAAAATTATATTTAAAATAAATATAATGAGTTAGGATGAAATTTTTAAAAATAAGGATTTTAGATATATGAAAATTTTATATAATAGGTCATTTTTGAGAAATTTGTTAATAATATTATTATTAAAGAAACTACTTAAATATTGGGTGATAAGTAAAATTTACTTTATGAAATCTAAATCTGAAGCACTAGCTTTATTAATTGAATATTGGATAAGTACAAATTTAATAAAACTTTGTACATGGACAAATTCTATTCTAGAAATTGATCATGAGATCAAATGAAATTATACCAATTCTATATGATTCATAGCAAACTTGAAATAGAGAATTAATTGTTATAGATCAATAGAATTCAAATTGATCCTTAATCCCCATATCCAAAGAACTCTTATATAACACTCAAAAGTAAGTAAATGGACAAATTCTATTGAAGTTAAGGTTAAATCATAGTATTAAAACATGTTAACAATTTTGTACTCATCAATTCAACTTCTACTCAAAGAAACATTGACATATTACTGCATTTTTAAATATAGAAAGAATCCAATCACTTTGCTACACACCCCTTTTGTTTGTACTATATGAAATATGTTTCATGTTTACAACTTATGACTTATGCTTGCTTTATTCTATATAATATAGTATTTATTTTATGTTCTCAAACCTATATTCCAGATTCAATTTAAGGCAAGGACTCCAGCGCAATAAGAGCTCTTGTTAGTCATATAAAGCAGACTAATGTTTTCAATCATTTGTGCATTAATTATTATTATTTTATGTCGAATTGGAGGATCCTATAGCATCCTAAGTGGATGTTTGAATTAACTTACACCCATCTCAATTGTGAAAATTTTGTTTGTAGTTGATGGGTTGTGTTCTGATAAAAGAAGGCACAAGAGTTTAAAGAAAAAAGAGATTGTAGAGTCTTATGATTCCACAAAAAGAATTACCACGTTAAAATAAAATAATTTTAGCCATGCTTTAATTCCAATCAACCTTTTTTTATCCTTAATGTGCACATGAACTTTGTCTTTGTACCACTCAGAAGAGGTTATGAAAATATTTTAGGTCCTTTGAAGTGGGCAACAAATCATTTTTTAGTTTCAAGTTTTGACAACAATATGGAGTATAGAAAATTTATTAAACTAAATTTTGTTTTCTTTTGGTCGGTAATAGCAATATTTTATTATTAAAATAAAGAGTACATCGTTGTTCAATCTTCAATACAACTAAAAATTATGTCCAACTTCCACATTAAGAGACTAAAATACCTAGCCATAAAACTCACTACTCGTGCACTATCCTATCCACCTAAGAAATCTAAGATATACATATTGTTAGCATAAATACATTGGCAATAACCCACTATCCATGGCACTTTAATAAAAACTATGATAAGCACAAATTTCCCAACTAGTGTCGCATAAAATGTTGGATTAAATCCAAAGAAAAAATAAATGTTAACAGAGCCAAAACCATCCTTCAATTATTGCTTCATTCGTGTTTGGTTCCCTCCAAAAAGGCCTACAAATGACTTCTTCCTTGCTTGCATCTTACTTGAACTTTCCATGAGCACATATCTTTGCGACCACATTTCAAATCATAAATGTTCACCCTCACTTTATCCACCATTGATGAACAAAATCATCCAAAAGAAGCCAAAAAGAGACCTCACCACACCATTTCAAACTATCGCTCCTACAACTCTCCTTATGTTGTAGCTTCTTCTGTGATGAGGCACATTCCTGAGCATAACCCCATTCCCTTCACACTCAATCAACTCAAACCCCACTAGTTCTTCCTTCACTCTTTGCTATGAAAATGTTACATTCTGATACATTAGTAGTCTATCCACTTTTGCCCTCCATCTTAGAAATTACACATACCCAAAATGCCTACCTTCATCCTCATCTTCAAAACATTCACTCAAGTCATCTCCCACACCCAAAATTGCCCACTCCAAGATTGAGTCAATCTCACCAAGCACATCACTTTGAAACAAAGTCCTAGCAATCCTTCCCACATCCTATGTGCTTTAATTTGATTCCAAACTCCATGCCACAAAAATAGAAATGACATCCAAATTTGTCTACTAAAATGACATCCAAAAATAGAAAAACCCACTTTTCTCTACTAAAATGATAGAAGGTAGGACCAATTTTAGCCTATTTGCAATAACTTTAGAAATGACCCTATAAATCGTATTGCACAAGGAAATGGACCTAAAATCATCAAAGGATTCCTTAGCACCTTTTGTTGGAATCAGATAGAGAAAAGTATTATTAAAGTTTTTAAAGATAAAACCCCCTTTCTTGATTCCTCCACCACTTTACAAAGATCTTTATAGAAAATATGCCAAGCTTTTTAAAAGAACAGGGTAGGGAAACCATTTGGACTAGGGGATTTGTCACTCCCCAAATTGAATAATGAAGTTTTGACTTCTTTCGTTGAAATTGGTCTTAAAAGCCACTCATTTTGATCCCTTGTAATGATGCTAGGTATCACATCTAAAAGTCCATTGTCACCTTGTTGATCACCATGCCCTTTGGAAACAATACGAGCATAATACCTAATCATTTCTTTATTAATTTGATTGGCTTCTGTCAATACTAATCCTTGTTTATTTTTAATAGAAAAGATCTTGTTAAATTCTTTTCTACCTTTAATTGAACTATAAAAAAAAGTGTTATGATCACCTTCCCTCAACCAATTCTCTAGACTTTTGCCTCCAAAACATCTCTTCCATGTGCAAGCCCTCATTGTAGGGTTTCTTTAATTCATTTTTCTTGAAAGAAAGTGTTATCATCCATGCCATTATGAGCAACTTTCTTATTTAGATTTTCCAATTCCTTTTCTAGCTTGAATTTTTCAACAAATATATTTGTAAAAACCTCCCTATTCCACACTTTTAATTTCTCCTTCAAGAACTAAAGCTTCTTAAAAAACCTAAAAGCAAGATTACCAAAGCATCTAGGAGTTGTGTTCCACCAATATTTAATTAGCTCCGTGAAGCCATCTTTCCTCAACCACATTTTTTTAAATTTAAATGGAGTTCTTTTAGGTGCAATGTTATCCAAAACTCGTAGACAAATAGGGAAATGATTTGAGCCTGTGATTGGAAGCATCTCTACCTGACATAACCAGTTTGAGTCCATCCAAGCACCCCCTAGCAGAAATATATCCAATTTTTCTACAATATTTGAGAACCCCAAGCATCAATTTGTCCATCTGAACTCACCATTCTTCATTTCCATATCATGAAGAATGTTTGAGAGAACAAAGTCAGCAAAATCTTTTTGACTCTTGTCACACCATCCTTTTCACCCAATTTTTCAGTTGGTGAAAGGATTGCATTAAAATCCTTGCATAAAACAAACAAGTTTTCTTTAACCAGATTGATCTTCATGGAGAGAGAAGACTGGAGCTATGATTTCAAATCCCTTCTACATGATCCATACACATTAAAAGAAAAGAATTTGAGTCTCAACTAGAAGCATATCACCTCTACCAACTACCAATTATCACTTGATTTAACTAATATCACATTTAAAGCATGTTCTCTCCAAAGGATGCCCATACCTCCAGAAGCACCGTCTGCTTCCAAAAAAAGGTTACCCCATGTATTGAAATTCATATCATATTGTGAAATACTATAACAACTCAACTTTTTTCTTGGAGAAAAACTAAATCATCTTGGGTTTGATCAATACCTCGCTTGATCAAACCTCACTCATCAGTGTGAAATGTCCCTTTTCTGATTTTATATGATATTTCAAACCTCTAATCAAATCTTTAAGATCAAACAACCAATACTTCAAAGATCTACCAATTTCTCAATAAACCCCAAATCGGGTATGCCAGAAATAGTGCCAAAAGCTTCACAGCTTCACCTATTATTAATAAATCTGAAAGTGGACATTTTTACAGAAATTTGAGCAGCATAATAGCCTATAAAATGACATTTCTAGATTTTTATAACATGCACACAATAGCTCCCAAACAGAGGACAAAAACAATGCTCATCGGGCTCCCGAAAATAGCACAAAATAGCCCGATATCACCACAAATACTTAATAATCTATCACAGAATTATAATCATATTCAAATAGATATATTCAGCACTATTCTAACATTTAAAAGTTTGATATACAGTAGCAACCCAAACTGATATGAAATACTCAACCGAAAACACCAAACTCTTACAAAAAATACACCTGAAAACTCACAAATCTGCACTGTTTAGCACAAAGGCAAACTCTGCATGAGCATGCACATGGAATGGCTTCAAAATCCTATCCTTAGCCTTCTTGGAAACCTGCAAACTCCCGTTCTTGGGTCTCCTTCTTCACAGGTTTGGCAGCCTCTGAAGAACAACAAAGCAATGCGCAAAAATCAAGTTCTGGAATGAGCCCAAAATGCCTCCAAACTCCTTAAAAGAGGGCATAACCCTAACTCAGGTCCAAGAGGGGTTAATAAAACATATTTTAATAATAATTTTTATTTATTAGTCCATTAGCTTCCAAAGATTATCCCTTTTTTCCGAAACTTCACCTTTTTGGGCCTGCCTGCCTTACAAAAGATTATTATTTTTAATTATTTGAAAAGGGGACATGACAAGTCCTCCCCTTCCAAATATTGCTTGTCCTCAAGCAATGGTTGAACAATAAACCAATCAATCCACCTGGATCCCAAATGTAGTCGTGAACTATACTATTGTCAATTAACACAGGCTCCTGCAATATCCTCTGCAATATAACCAAGAGGAATCTATAATCAAACTGACAATTAATGCTCAACCAAACTCCAAAGTCACAACTTCCACAGTTAGAAACCCACGAGACACAAACTCTTAGAACATCAAAACCCAAGTAAAGTGGACTACCAACACAGTAAATACCATCAATGCATTCCACTGGCCTATACGAAATGTACAATCCAACTCTGCAACAATGGTGAATGCTCCCGAATGAAACTGTACCAAGTATGGAGAATCCACACACTATACAATGCCTATAGTCAACACAACTCTGTAGATCACCGACCACTGTCTCATAACCATAACTACCATGCACCCCTGATGGTGGAAAGCCATCACAAGATAAACAGCAAGAATTGGAACCCAAACCAAATTTTCTTGCCATAAACTCCTCAACACAAGGATCAAATGCTAACTGATGTACATACCTTGCAATATAATGTTGATAAAAAAAACCAACCTCAGTCAACAGCTCACCATGAACAAGTGATACAAACCACTGTGACTGATCACCAGCTAAGTCAGGAGATGTCATAGCCAAAGGAGTAGAATCAATAACAACACCCACTAAAGCATCACTCTGAAACTCCTGATCTAAGTCATGTATTATCAAGTTGTCAACTATAGAACCTATCGCCATGTCGTGCCCATCACAACTCTCATCCTGAGGCATTAAACTATCCCATAACTAATGATAAGCACTAGGAACCAAAGTACATCTCTGTATCATCATCTCATCAACATGGTCATCAAAGGTAAATTGATGAGCATACCTCACAATGTAATGCTGATAGAATGCGCCAATCTCAGTCAGTGGCTCAGACTGCAATCCAGATGTAACTGACTGCAATCGATCACTAACCAAGTTGGAACTGACTACTACCTCTAAAGACATCGCCAAGGGAGTAGTATTACTAGCAGGAACCATGCCAACTATCGGCTCACCAACATCACACATGGTCTTTGATACAGCATCTCTAGTCTTCATGCCATTAGTGCTAGAGGTCACCATCATGTCAAGCATACCACAACAATCTACTACAGCACCCAACTCAACTAAACCTGACTCTAGTGGGGATGAACCTGATATGCCAATGTTAGTATCAAGGATGGATGCATCCCCATCTCCACTATCTTTGACAATCTCGACCATGGACATCCTCAGATCATCAGACACCACAGCTTGTGACTATACAAAATCTAGTAAAGACTGTAGTTGCTCTAACTCCATGGTCACCTTAGCCAAATGAAACTGTGACTCCTTGAAAGCCAACTGTGTGCTCTCAAGAATCTCATAAGTCACCTCAACCTGCTCAGTAAGCTCACTCACTTCATCTTCCTTGGCCAACAATGCATCATATGCTATACTGCCCCACTCCATAAGATAATCTCTGTCGGCTACCAACTGCATATAATCCTGTCTCAGAATCTGGATAGCCTCCCATAAAGAGTGGAACTCTGTCAAGGAAAGATAACTGCCTCCCTGCTCATCACTAGTAGGAGAACCCATCCATAAACTGCTAATAATTGATGAGCAGCATCGAAATGTTGGCAAGCGATAGCAATGTCTCGCTCACTAACTCTCAATTGATTAGACACATGATGGCACTGGCTTGACTGTCTCCTACAAACCTCCTCTGATGCACTGTCTAAAGGAGTATCCTCAAAGTTACTAGTCTCTATATTATTACCATCCATATCCTGTGAATCAGCTCTAAAGCTCATATCAACAAACGGAGTATCAAAAACTGTAGCATTGCTGTCCAACTCCTTTGTACCCAAGGAAACTAAGTCTTCAAAACTGCCCACTGCATCCTCTTGGATGTCATCAATGCCAATATGATCCTAGGACTCATCTGTACACACTGCCAAATATGAAAGATCATCAACACATTCCAGCAAGTATGGTCGACTGGATATATGGACAAAGCCCAACACCGGTGTATAAAAACTAATACCAACATCGGACAAGCTACTAGGACAAGAAAAGACAACACCATGCAATCTGCTAATCAAATCCATGATAGTACCCAAACAAACACTGCTACCAAAATGTGTTAGAGATCTCCAGTCAACTGAATCCCAAATGCCAATATAACAATCTCGAGTCCATATCTGTAAACTAGAATCAGCTGGTAACTCAAGAAAAATCCTCACTTGAGTAATATGTCCAATGCCAATTAACTCCACATACCTGTCATGATGAGATAATGAAGTCACAATACTATCTTTGTTCACTTTCAGCTAGCTAGACAAATCGTGTCAAGTACTACCAACCTCAACCTCATGTGACGAAGCATCTAAGTGTGCCTGGTACTCTTTCTCAGCAAATTCATGAATGCTCAATGTTTGCTCATCTCTACCAGGTATCTCACCATCATGCACAACAACATCCTCATAATCATCATCTGAACCCATTACGCTGTAGTCACTACCTGTTGTAACTATACCATCCTGAATACCTGTGATATCACCCTTTAACGACCTGTATACAATTGTCTCAATTTGAGTATCAAGCTTACCATTACTATCAATCTGCATAATATCCTTTCTCACTACCTCCTGTGGCGGAGTAGAATCTGAGACCTCTGCTTGGCTATAAGCTAGTTTCTCAAACTCCTCATGCAAGTTCTTGGTAATTGTGTCACCTGCCCTATGAGAAAATCTACCAAATAGAAATCTGGTCAACTTATCCACCTTAGCTGGGTCGGACAACATGTCATTCATCATATGGTGGTGCTCAACCAACTGTTCAGACATGTCATGGCTTATTTTTCTAAGTTTATCTTGAATGTCTAAATAACCATCCTTTGTACTGTTCTGACTCTAGATATCAATTGTCCAAGATCATGTCCTCTGAGACTCTGTACTATACCTGTCCATTTTGGATAAAGTAGATGTAACCCCAATAGGTTATAACTTCTTCAAACACCAAGAACTAACATGCAAATGATTAGAAGTAGCATGCAACCATAGATTTTGACATGCAGCTGATTAGAAGCAACATGCAACCACCAAATTCACCAAGAACTAACATGCAAATGATTAGAAGTAGCATGCAACCATAAATTTTGACATGCAGCTGATTAGAAGCAACATGCAACCATAAATTATGACATGCAAGATCTGGGTAGTTGTCAAAACTGACATGCAAGATCTGGGTAGTTGTCAAAACTGACATGCAACTTCTACAAACCCTCAGGCTGGAAAGATCATGGCTCTGATACCACTGAAATGTCTCTTTTCTAATTTTATATGATATTTCAAACCTCTAATCAGATCTTTAAGATCAAACAACCAATACTTCAAAGATCTACCAATTTCTCAATAAACCCCAAATCGGGTATGCCAGAAATAGTGCCAAAAGCTTCACAGCTTCACCTATTATTAATAAATCTGAAAGTGGACATTTTTACAGAAATTTGAGCAGCATAATAGCCTATAAAATGACATTTCCAGATCTGTATAACATGCACACAATAGCTCCCAAACGGAGGACAAAAACAATGCTCATCAGGCTCCCGAAAATAGCACAAAATAGCTCGGTATCACCACAAATACTTAATAATCTATCACAGAATTATAATCATATCTAAATACATATATTCAGATCTATTTTAACATTTAAAAGTCAGATATACAGCAGCAACCCAAACTGATATGAAATACTCAACTAGAAACACCAAACTCTTACAAAAAATACACCCGAAAACTCACAAATCTGCACTGTTCAGCACAAAGGCAAACTCTGCATGAGCATGCACATGGAATGGCTTCAAACTTCTGTCCTTAGCCTTCCTAGAAACCTGCAAACTCCTGTTCTTGGGTCTCCTTCTTCACAGGTTTGGCAGCCTCTGAAGAACAACAAAGCAATGCGCAAAAATCAAGTTCTGGAATGAGCCCAAAATGCCTCCAAACTCCTTAAAAGAGGTCATAACCCTAACTCACGTCCAAGAGGGGTTAATAAAACATATTTTAATAATAATTTTCATTTATTAGCCCATTAGCTTCCAAAGATTATCCCCTTTTTCCGAAACTTCACCTTTTTGGGCCTGCCTGCCTTAGAAAAGATTATTATTTTTAATTATTTGAAAAGGGGACATGACACAGTGACATTGTAGCTCCTGACATTCCATGAAAGGAGCTTCATTTTCATTGGGAAGAGGTATAGCCTCTCCTCAATATTAGCAATTTGGACTGGTATGTTGCATTACTAGAAATTACACGCTTAACCTTGACTGAATTAGGACCACACTTTATTTTTTTGTAACATTAGGCTTTTGAACTTGTGAAGGTGTCTGAGAAATAGTTCTCTCTTCATTAAATCAACCTGATGTTCAATACCTAATTCATCTTTTCCATTAGCTTAATCATGAGAGTAATATTCTGAATGTTAGAATCTGAAAAGATTAATAACCCAGAAAACTAGTGCAAAGAGTAAATATCTAAACTATGAATGCAAATGATACAAAATCAAAATAGCATCATAGAGTTAGTCTCCAAGAGAGTAATGCAAATGCTGGAAGCAAAATAGCATTAAGAGGATGCAAAAATAAGAGATCCAAATACAAGCCAGGTAGCATGCTTATATAGGCTAGGAAGAGAGAGGAGGTGGCAACACCAACCAATGAGGAGCAACCATCTATCAGACTAAAGATAGCAAAGTATCTTCCCAAGATAGCTAATGGATGCTCACATGTAGGAAGGTGACACCTCACAACCATTCACCTAATAAGACATGCTTTATTAACCTAAGCGAGATTATTAAAAGTGTAGGAAAAACCTAGCAAAATAGGAAAAAATAAAAAACTACACTAACACCCCCCCATAAGCGAAGCTTAGGTGGATGTAGAAATGGGTCCCGGCAACGAGGCCATGTTAGGTACCCAAGTACAATGCAAGAATATGCAACCTCTAAAAGCAGGGAAAGAGAGAAAACCACAAGGGAAAAACCCTCCCCCAAAAAGAGGTAAGAACCTAGTGAAGAACTGAAGAAGTCTCCTGCTAGGGAAATTGTCCCCTAAAACAGGAACAAGGAGTGATCATGAAGAAGCAGCATCACTGAAGCATGAAGAACCGCAAAACTCTATCAAAATGCTGATCTATAGAACCCCCATGGAAATAGAAGGCACGAACCATCAACCAAAGGAACCTCCATGGAAATAGAAGGCACGAACCATCAACCAAAGAAGCATAGAACAACAATATATCCTCCCCTTAAGGTAGGTGAGGTTACAGGCAGCTGAAAAGATGGGCCAAAAATCTCCTACAACACAGGAGCCAAACACATCGAGACTGAGGTACAAACACAAATAAAGGCATGTGTCATCGACACTGCATGAGGAATTAGAGAAAGAGGGCCTATAAGAAGCAAACAACTATCCCCCCCATGGCACTTTATATAATAGTGCGAGTACAACGAATCACAATGATGAAAAGGATCCTGAATCGCAAGAGTGGCACTTTATCTCAGTGCATTGCATAAAGATGCTTACAGTGAATATCAACAATGATCAGAAAAAACATAAGGCTGAAACAACAGAAGGTAAAGCCCAAAACGAAGCAACTGAAGCAACAAAATCGATCTCTGGACCTGAAACAAACAGAATATCCACCAGAATGCTAAAATGCAAAAGACTGAATAGGATGTGTCTGGAACAGAATCTGGAACAACAACCAACATCACTGGAAAGAGCACAGAAAGAGCTTTCCAGCGATATAAAGAAGTCCAAAAATGGAGATCGGAAGCTCAAGATACGCCTCCCGGAGTGCAAAATAGAACATCTGACTTTGATTGCCATAATAGGCAACCAAACTGTATCAAAACTCAAAAAAACCTATACTAGTATCTCTGTCTTAGAACCAGTTTTTCGACGCTTCTTTCGGATCGGATAAATACCTCCATATGCAAAAGTTATGGCCAAAAAACCACAAGTAGGTCTTGATTTCAATGCATTACAAACCCTCATGAAGAGCATATGTTAAAAGTGAAACTTGGGCACAATAATCAAAGAAACGAATAGCACCACTACGATCTACTCGAAAAATCATGCACTTTCAAAAAAAGAATCGCCTCGATATGAGGTCGTATGAGAAAGTTATGATCCTCCGAAGTTTCCAAAATAAGAACTGTGCACAGTCACGACTGAGAATCTGCAATTTCTGATGAATTCATGCATGAAAATCAAAAAATAACTCCAATAGTGGATAGAGCATAAAAAAATAGCCAAGTTCATAACAAGAATCATCAAAATCGGAGTCTGTATGAGCAAGAACGAGACATTTGAAAACTGCATTCAAATCTGCGGCTGCCAACGGAGAGGGGTATGGCTGTAGCTTTGCATGCTCGATTCTGAAAAATATACAACTTGCATGCAAAATCTAAAAGATACCCAGATGGTTTTTCGGGGCTGCAAACAAAACCCAGAAAGCGTTTTTCTTGCTGATGAACAGAAGATGTTGCTGTAGTGTAAATCAGACGCCTTTAATAGTAAAAAATGGCTCCAAAAATTAAAAAACGACCCCAGCAATCAAAATATGGCATGCAAATGCTGGATCAGCTTCTTAAGTCCATCAATGGCATGCTGGAACCTGCAAAACTGATTGAAAACTCCAAATATGCAAGTTGGTTGTCAGATTTGAGATTGAAACCCCAGAGAAAAATTGTTTTTGTCAAAACTTTTCTGATTCTCAAGATCATCCAAAGATGCAAGAGAAGAGCATACTTCGTTTTTCAAAAAACTACAATAAAGTTTATTTGCCCCTCTCAAATCTCTCAAATAAGGAAACTAAAATCTACTCTTGCACATAGAAAAGCTCTGATACCATGTTAGAATCTGAAAAGATTAATAACCCAGAAAACTAGTGCAAAGAGTAAATATCTAAACTATGAATGCAAATGATACAAAATCAAAATAGCATTATAGAGTTAGTCTCCAAGAGAGTAATGCAAATGCTGGAAGCAAAATAGCATTAAGAGGATGCAAAAATAAGAGATCCAAATACAAGCCAGGTAGCATGCTTATATAGGCTAGGAAGAGAGAGGAGGTGGCAACACCAACCAATGAGGAGCAACCATCTATCGGACTAAAGATAGCAAAGTATCTTCCCAAGATAGCTAATGGATGCTCACATGTAGGAAGGTGACACCTCACAACCATTCACCTAATAAGACATGCTTTATTAACCTAAGCGAGATTATTAAAAGTGTAGGAAAAACCTAGCAAAATAGGAAAAAATAAAAAACTACACTAACACTGAATCCATCTATAAGCTATCCCCACTGCTATTCCTCAAGCCTTCCATAGACATCTTTAGATTTCTAATAGGGGGAATTTGAATGTCTTTGAACATCTCATGAGATTTTGTCTACTCTCCCTAGGGGTAGAAATTTAACTATTAGAAACATCATCTTCCCCCATATGTCCTAATTTACAACATCTATTATCTATAACCTTAGTTTCACAACCTAAAGAGGCCCAAAACTCATCCAGAGAGTTAGGGACAATCAAAGGTGACCCATTATGACTTTCCTTAACACTTCCTACATTACCTCCAAGTGAAAACATCTTTTCAAAATGAGAGAAGGACATTTCCTTCACTATCTAAGTAGAAATAGAAATATCTCTCCTTACATCTTGTGATACAACCTCTTCCTCCCTTAACTCTTCATGAGCACCCAAGACAACTCCAACCTATCTTCCCTAAATATTCCCACCTTATTTCTATCACATATCATATCTTCCTCAAACTTTTTTTGACAAAGAGGGGATCCACTCCCAGTTTTTTCAATCTCTTTAATGAAATCCAAACATCTATTATCCTAAAATCCCTTACCTTCCCTATTGGTCTCCTCTTTCCTGCTTCCCAACACTGCACAGTCCATCTCAACCTTCAACATCCATTCTCCAAGGACTAAACCCAACATTATGTAATATAGAATACTATAAAAATCACACATCTTAATTAGTATTTTGGTATACTAATATAAATTATTTGCATCTAAAGCTTCTTCCAGATCTATAAAGGACCCCAGACTATTCCCTATGGCCTATAGAATTTCCTCATCCTTATATACCTACAACAAATTCTTAGGCTTTAACCATACCAAAACTTCATTGAATTTTTCTACATCAGGATTAAAATTAGCGCACTAATCGCAAATATAAATCCCTTTCCCATCCATTATGTAAGGCCCCCTTTAATGATCTCCTCCTTATTTGATTTTGTCGGGCATAAAACAATAAAAAAAAAATCATTGGAGAGAGTTTTTAAAATTAAATGTTTTCCTCACTACCTATCTATATAGCCTTGCAGTTTATGGAAGGAAGGCCATAAGAAAAGCCCTTTCTTGTAATCTTTTAACTGACTCATCCCAAGAGGGATTATTTCTTGGAAAAGTAGAAGCTTTGAATATTTCAACATTGCTTACCTCCTTATAAGTCACCGACCCTGACTTGATATTTTTGATATGATTCAAAGTCATTCCACCTTTTAATGGTCTCCTTAACTTTCTTTCCATTTGCTTAAACTAAAAGTTGTTTGGGAGAAAGAAAACATCATTGTGACAACACAAACCATGATCATTGTTCTTCTTGTTCGCACCAATTTGCTCTAGCACTGGTTGAATAGTTTGATTCAAACTAGATGTATTCTCTAGAGGTCGACCACAAAGTTTGGTCTTCCAATTAAACCTTTACAAATAATTTCTACTAAAAGGCCATTGAGCCATGTTGTTGGGGTTTCTACCACCAAAAGCCATATCCCTTCTATTTTGAGATGAACCTTCATTCCCTATTTGACTTCCCCATTTTCTTGGAAACCCCAACTTCCCCTAAACATCATAATCATTACCATTATTTCCAAACCAATGTCTCTAAGGAGACTGTCATGGATGCCTGTCACTACCATAGCCATTAATGCTTGCCATTTTAGGAAGAACTATTAAACTAAATTTTTTATCATTATTTGTATAAACATAAATACATTGTATTGTTAGTCTTTCAATATATTTTTCTACCAAGTATGAGCTACTCTTGATGGCCCTAAGAAATTATTAACATCTCAACTAGCGAGTTTGAAGTTACAAGAATATAGAAAAATTCAAGCGTATAAAATTTTCTGTTGCAAAAGAAATAAGGAGCACAAGTGCCAAAGTTCCTGGCTTTCAAAGAGGTGGGTTAATTAATTGATGTAGCTTCAGAAGGGATGCGAGTCAAGTAGTGAAACATTGATCAGACATCAAACATATGAATAATTTAAATAATTTATAGTAAAGAATAAAAAACATGAGACCTGTGAATATGTAACACTTTGGAAATGATTCACACAACATATATCTTTAGAACATGCAAATTAAAGTAAATATTTGACATAAAAGTATGTGTATTTCATAAATGTTAAGATCCAAAATTGATGTCACTTGTACACTTTTATTTAAAATATTTGTAGTGGAAAAACAATAGATATATGCACAACAATTTGTTATTGTTGTAAAGGAAGGTACAAGTTGAAGTGTTGTAAGATGTATGAGACTACTAGAGTGATAGAAACATCAACTTTTTGAGCATATAACATGCAAATAAGATCCACTTTGATCCAATTAAGTTGAGTATGTTCAATATGTGGTGTCATTATTTCATATCAGTGTTGAATTCAAATTTGAAGTCTACAAAATGTGAATGAAAACTAAATTAAGGTTTAGAGAAAGAGAAGAATAGGCATAAGTTGAAAAGTTGAAAGTAATATGCAATGTCTATGAAGAAGAGTTTGACCTTTTTGGCAAGTAGAAGAACAACCCCAATATGCAAGTAAAATACACAAGATATGCAACATGTTGGTTGCTTACTATTTGTTGGAAGAAATGATTTTACCAAATACAGTGCCTTTGTTATTAGAAAGTATTGAAATAGTATTTAAAAATATATGAACAAAAGCAACAAAGAATCCGATGATTGTAAAATGAGAATTGGCAAAGGAAAACTTGGTGTAAGCCAGCATAACTTTTAAAAGTCCAGTCATAGACAATTGTATTATTGTGTTTTAGTTGGACTAATGTACTCTATTTGGTTTGTTATTAAGTAGTAATGGAAGTTGTAACCTTTGTGACGCTCTTAGCTGAAAGAGAAACATATGCAACTAAATTAATCAATAGTTTTTGTCAAAGTGGCTGATATTACAGTCAAATTAGAATAAATAAAACTGAGAACATATATTTGATTAGAAAGCTTTAAGTGAATATTAATTCTAAAGAATCTACTTGAGTAAAAGCATAAAGAAAGTTAATTTGAACTTATTAGAACAACTCATGCCAATATTGTGTGATGAATACAAGCAACAAGGAGGGAATGTTGCAGGAGACTCAATGAAAATGTCTTCTTGATCTAGGAAATAGTGAGAAAGAAATTATAATAGCTTTTTTCAAGCCCGAGGAGAGTACAAGTGTATTTGTAGAATTATATTGTGCTTGTATAATGTACTTGTAACTTTGGCAACAAGTACTCATCAATTATCAATTGAAGAAAACTTTAGAATTCAATCTAAAATAATGAAAGATAATTAGTTGTAGCACATATGTGAGATGGTACATGAAATAACATTGTGCAAATATAGTGAAAACATGAGGAAAGTGAAGAAGGAAATGATACCTAAATGTGGTTTTGATTGCATTAGTTTGTGGAATGAATACTCTCTGTCTAGTGGTGACCATTTGATTTTCGTGTAGTCAATTAAGATAGTGGAAGTAGGTTAGTTGGAAAAGAACTGTGAAGATAGTATTATATCTACAAATAAAATTGGATAATGGATATTTTGAAAAATAAATAATTTAGCAAGATATGTACATGCAAGAGAAGTTTTAATGGCTTGATGCATATTGCATGGTATATACATGTAAACAAGAATGTTGGCCTACATAGTATGTTGAGAAACTCCAAAAATTGTGAAAGGGAAATATGCCAAACCTACAATGAAATCAGGGAAAAAGAGAAAGCACATTTTTGTTTTTGTAAATAGAATAACACAATCACAATTATATATGATAAAATAGAGCATTTAAATTCAAAAGTAAACACTAAGCCTAGATGCAGTTGTATGGTGTTTACACTATACAAAATGTGATGTGCATGGAAAAAATAATGGATGCCTGGAATAAGTAGGGTGCCTATAATTAGTACGCCTAGTAAAGTGTATTGATTGTTGACTATGTCTCATTGAGTTTGTACATGAAATTGGAAAAAAAAAGCTTTGCCATATCTTTCTTGAAAATACAAGATTAAACTTTACACTGTTAACTATTAAAAAACAAAGATCCTGCTAGAAGGAACAATCCAACAACCTTTCATTTTGTTTGTAGGGATTGTTTATGTGCATTGAGAAATTACTTATTTAGTCGAAGTGGCATAAATTGACTTTTACAATTCAGTAGCCTTTCATTTGCATTTTAAAGAACCTGCGAATCTGCATTATATAACCAGAGAGTAGCTTTAAGTACAACCTATCAAAAATCTTATGGGATCTAGTAATCATCTAGATTGTTGTCTTGGCATAATTAGCATGAAAATATATAAGATAACATGCAAAATTAATTCATGATAGCCTATTTAGAAATAATGCTTTGTTTCATAAAAGAGCTTTCTAATTTTTGAAAAATATGCCTCATCAAGAGAAGTTCAAACGAACATAGGCACTAATTGAGCTCATTGTTTAATATGATTCAACTAATTTTTTGTTTGGCTTTAGAGTAGGCTCTATATGAAGATTATGAATTTTCTTACGTTTTAATGATGAAAGACATTTTACAGTCTCATAGTCGGGATTTAATTATTTTGATTGAAATTATATTTTCCTTTTATTTTCCATACCCCTTTCTCTTATTTTCTTCCATATATTTCCTTAGTTTAAATTTATATTATTAAAGAAAGAGGGTTTTGCTAGATTTAAATTTATATCAACATCAGTAGTGCTGGGATGTTATATAGAATTTAGTTTTTAATTAAGGATAGGAAGCAAAGTTTGTCAGTTGATTACTATTTTTGAGCTTTATATTGCTTTTGATTTCATATAGGTTCAAGAAATGGTGGTCCAATGCTATTGAAGCTCTAGATTAGGGAACTGTTATAAGAGTTTGTTCTAAATAAAACAAATAGGAGATGTCCTGCGGCTACTTCATGCTAGTAACTTCCTAGTTTAAATTGTAGTAAGCACCTAGGTGCAAAAGAAAATAGAACATTTATGAGATAAACCAGGACCAATAGTTAAACCAAAATCAAATCATTTTGCTATCAAAAGAAAGAGAAAAAGGCTCTGAAGAATCTAGTCACATAGGAACAAATTCATAGAAGAATACAGTCACTAAGGAAAAAAAGGTTATATTTTCATTCCATGCTATTGGAAGAATACCACGATCCATCAGAAGCGTCATTATTTTATTAGCACACAAAAATGCAAGGAAAGATCTATTATTCATGGCATGCATATTTTTCAAACTTTCAGGAAAAATATGAAATACCCTTATCCTTTTTTATCAAAAATATGATTGTAGTATCATAAAGAACTCACAGGTTTTTCAAAAAAAATATATGAAACCCTGTAAACTCAGCACAAAACCTACGAAATGGGTATGCAACAAAGGGTTAGAAAGCTTAAACAAATGAAATGGGTCAATTACACAGTGATTCAAAAGCCTAGAGAACTCAAATGGGTCAAGTCCAAAGCAATTAGAAAGCTTGGAAAAACATAATTAGATTGTATATTCTATTAATAAAATCCATATAAGAAATAGTCCCATGAAGAAACTTTACTGTAAACACAAATTTGTGAATTTGGCTTGTAATTCTAGCCTAAAAACATCCTAACATATTCACAGAGTATTAGCAAACATAAAGAAAATTGGACTAGAAACAAAAAAATTGAGATTGAAAACTAATGTGTCAAAAAGAAGCAATTTTTATCTATAGAAAAGTTTAACAAATGATGTGTTGATGGAAGTTGAACTCAGACAACCCGTCTACTGCGAGGAGAATTTGTGTAGAAGTGGTCGTTTGATTCACAATCATGAGGCTCATTATGAGAAAAGATTTTATGAAAATATAAGTACATAAGACTCACTTAATAACATTAAATTGTATTAATGATATTATAAATGTGACAAACAGTAAGGTGATAGTAAATTTCCTAATTTTTTTTTAATACAAATATATTTATTTCATTGCCTTTTTTTATGATAGACCAATAGAATTTAAAAAAAATGATATTTTCTAATTTTTTAAATACAAATAAATGAATAGAATTCTTATAAACATTAGTGTATCTCCAGATTTTAAAAAATACATGCTCTTCCCAAAATAATATGGAATCTAATGATTCCATTAGTTACCTGCCAAAGGCAGGAACTAAAAATCATTGACTACTAATGACTTTTAGTATTTAAAGTTGCTAGCTATTTATATTATATTTGAAGTGAGAAGTAAACGGGGGAGGGGGAGTGTAAATTTAAATAACATTAAACTGGTGATCTTGCTTTGTATAAATTCCATCCAAAGACACAAAAACATATATAAAAATGTGAACTGATGAAATAACGAATGTGCACTTGAATGAACTACAAATCATAGATGAATAAAACATTAATAGATGATTATAAGTCATTTTATCATTTAATTGGAAATCTGACTATGTTGCTACAACCAAGTCTACAACTTATAATTTTCACAAGGTGTTTGTCCTAAGCATGTACACCCTAATCTATAGTCTAAAATTCATTGAAAGATATGCAATTAAGTTTGTATATAAAAACTACCAAAACCACTAACATATGTTATTGTCACATTTGAAGACTATAATGGTCTACCATGGAATCAAAAAACTCAACAACTGCACCAAAACAACCAATACCCTAAGACAACTAAACACAAATACCACTGCCTATGACACAAGCTATCACCGAATACAAATCACAAGGACTAACAGTAAATAAAACAACAATAGATTTTAGTACAAGTAAGTACACCCGAATGAGGTGCAATGGTTAGACTGATAAGAAGATATGTTTAGAAAGGAAAGGGGAGAATTTAGGGAGCACATTCACTAGTGATTATTGACATGATTTTTTTATTTTGTGCTTCATATCATTTTCCTTTGAGATAGAAAGAATATAAGTAAAATATTGTGTTCATATTATCTAGTGGAACACTATAGATTTTGTATTTTAATATGCACGCTAGGTCATCTACAAAAGAGAGAATTTTAAATGTTCATAAAAATCATATAGGTTGTTGCAATAAAACACATTTCTAGCAATACCACATAAAGAATAAGCAAGGAAAATGTTCAAGAGATATAGAAGAGAGTTGCATACCTTGTTTTTTTAGAAGGGGAGTTGTTCTAGGCGAGCTTCCATTGTTATCCTTATAATTGTGTATGGATTGTTTTGCATTTTGGAGTATGTATTGTTGGCAAATGTCAGGTGAATGCAAAGGTCATTTAACGACTTGACTCTAGATATCATTGTGAATGGTAGGCCCTACCTCTCCACCCTACCAACATTTGTGGTTCTTTTATGCAACATTAGGCCTTGGATTTTTTGAAATTCCTATAGATCATGCCACTATGGAGTCAAGAGCAACCACACAGGGGAAATTAGGACATAATTGAGAAAGGAGACACGGGACACTTATCTTGGGTTCTTGGGGGAGGCTCAATAAAGTAGGAGGAAAACAACATAAGTTGCAAGAGCTTATAATTATATGCACCCTAAAATGGTCTCCTAGACTATGGGTCCATGTTATTCAATTTATTAAATTTCCTGAATCAATGGTTTGCAGTATTTTATTTGATCAATTCAAATCAATTTCTTTGATCAAATTGTAATTAATTCAATTATTTCAACATTTCCTAAGGTTTGATCATTTTATCCTAAGTCTTATTTAATTAAAAGAAAACCCCTATTTTAAGTAAATTAAATATTTCTTATTTAATTAAAAGAATTTGCTCCCTTTTAATTAAATAAAATTCCACTTGAAAAAAGGGAATAAAAATTAAATAAATTCTTTTTTTCCTCTACACTTAAGTGCAAAAATTTCTAAGTGGGATTCCATTTAATTTTCCTCCTTTTTTCTCATTGGTGGAATTTTGTTTCGCACGGATCATTCTTTCTCCACCCTTGATTAAATCTTATTGCCTCTTAATCTTAATTGTCCATTCTTCTTTATAAGGGAGAGCTCTCTGCTCATTTTTGACATCCATGTTTACACTATTGTTATGTTGTAGGTTTGGAGAGTTATTTTTGGAGGAGTTTGAGCATTAGAGCTTTTTGTGGAGAACTTATTGTTGTGGTGTCCACAACACACACCCCATTCCTTACTAAGAATGGGGACCCCCTACATTTTTTGACTCCCAAACTCACAGTTTGAGAGTCAGGAGAAGAAAGTTTTGTTAGAGTTAGAATTTTAGAGTCAAAATAATTTAAAAAAAAAAAAAAAAAACTAACTCTGGAAAATTTTGAAGTTGGAAAAAAAATCTAACTTTGGGAAATTCTAAAGTTGGAAAAAAATCTAACTTTGGAAAATTCTGAAGTTGAAAAAAAACTAACTTTGGAAAATTATGAAGTTGAAAAAAAAAATCTAACTCTAGAAAATTCTAAAGTTGGAAAAAAAATCTAACTCTGGAAAATTCTGAAGTTGAAAAAAAAAACTAACTCTGGAAGATTCTGAAATTGAAAAAAAATTCTAACTCTGGAAAATTGTTAATTAGAAGAATTTTTGGATTTTTGGGTGTTGTCATCAAGGTTAAAAAGGCATCCTCAACTTGTCGGGGTCATAACTTTTGACCTAGAGCTCAGAATGTAGAACCGGTTACACCGTTGGAAAGAAGAATTGAAGATCTAATTTCAATCCCTAAAATAGAGAGCCTTCAGTTGCCTAATTTTAGGGACTAATGAAGGTTTCAACTTGAAATTTTCAGTAGAAGACCTCGAAAAAAGCCATTTAGAAACGCCTAGAAAAACTTGTGAAAAAATATGAAAAATTTTCAAAATATTTGATCATCTAGATCACTTGGTTTCTCGTCGGGAAGGATAGGGCAATTGGAGAGAAGACAAAGGTTGAAGATACATAGGTTAGACACATGAAGCAGAACAACTTTCTCATCTTATGTAGCTATTAATGACAAGATTCAACGTAGGTGCCTTGGGATTTTAGATTGAAGAAGCAGAAGGAATTCAAGTTTATGAAATTGATTGGCTATAAAGAGGGTATAAATCATCAAAAAAAAAGGCAAAGTGTGCACACAAAAAGTAATCTAAAACCACATTTGAGCAAAACCCATAAACCATTTTCAAAATTGAGAACTTTGATTTTTTGGCAAATTGAGCTTCCAAGGTGCACAAGTCCGCAGCTTTGCATTTTCATGTAGCTCCACAAGTACGCAGGTCCGTAGCCCCGCAATTTAGAGGTGCGCCGACAGTTAACTGCCAATTCCAAAAATAGCACTTTCCATGCATCAGGAGCTCATTTTGACGACAATTTAACTCCGACATACACCTAGTGAAGGACCAGCTTCTATTTTTTGTGTCTCCATGCACTTCCACTTCGATTGATGGCTACCTCCTACTTTCTCTCTCATGCTTTTATTGTTTTTGACATGTAAGGGGCTCACGCATCCAATTAATGAATAAAATATGGATGGAGTCCCTCTAAGCACTAGTTAGATTGTCAGTTTGTATATATTTAGTTTGTTTTAATGTTTTAAAAGCATTTTATTACATCAAGATATCTCTCACTCTCAACACAAATTGAGGAGACAATTTCTTATAAATACCCCATTGTAAAATGTAACAACCCCCACCGTTATTATGCAATAAAATTATGCTTCTAGTGCTAGCATTCAGAGTGTAGTTATTCTTACCTGAATGTGTCATTATTTTGTGGATTTTATTCATGAAATTATGATTGAGCCAAAGGTTTATTGTGTTGTTTTTGGTTGTGCGATCTTTTAGTTCTAGTGTTTGCTACAAATATATGAATTTCGTTGACGTAACAAGCTTGAGAAGAGATCACCCAATTGTGTCTACATAACTTTTTGTCTCACATGAGTGCACTTTCTGTGGCCTTGTGATTTGATAAAGAGTGAAACATCATTCGATTTGTTAAAGATTCTCATCGATGATTGCATCAGTGGATTCTAGGAAGCATTGCTCCTGTTTTCATTGATTTCCTACCAATTTCTTCAAAGGTTTAACTCACAGCATGTTGTGTTCTATAGCTTATGTCAGTTTAGGAATTTCAATTTCAAGTCATTTGATTTCTTGTTATTTTGCTTTCAGTTTCATTATTGTCTTTACCAACCCCCTGTTAGAATAGGACCTCATAGTAGCTACATTGTTAGAGTTGCATTCATTGAAAAATAGAAAATACAAAAAATATTGTTCTTTTGGTGTGATATTTTGAGACAATGAACATATTTACTTCAATTTTGAGATAAAAGAGTTTTTAGAACTAGCAAAGGCCTCCTTGTGAACACTCACATTTATCTTCTAATGAGCAGATTTTGGTACGTCACAAGACAAATACTAAACCTTGGAGCAGATCTTTAAAAAGATTTGCTTTTCAAGAGAGGAATTACGCAATGGATTCCTATCATTGACCTCGTGCAAAATGAACACCCAACACTTATATCTTCTTGTCTTCTTCTCTCATGCATCCATGGCTTCCATCATCATGATCCATCCTTGCTTTTTCATATTAGCTTAGATCTATATTTTCTTTCATAGATTAACCTTGCATTGTTTTTGGTAAGATAAACATGTTTTACAGGGACCCTGAAACCCAAAAGTAGTTACATAAACATTGCTGAAAATAAGCAATAGAAGCCCACCCAGAAAAGAACAAGTATAATGGCTAATAATAAGCACAAGGCCCAGCCAGCAACAAAGTCCAACGGAAAGGCTATAAAAACAAACTATCTTTAACAGAACTTAGCAAAAGCCAAAAAAGATACAATAATAAAACAAAAAGATAGAACAAGATGGCTACTCTTCATTCTTCTTCTCGAGATCCTGCATGGTCTGGGCAGCCTCATAGATCTTCTGGTGCTCCTTGGCCATCTGCTCCTAGACTTTCTCCGTATCCTAGTCCAAACTGGTAAAGGTGATATCAGTGGCCATATCTTCATTAGACCTGGCTCTACCTCTATCCTTTACGTCCTCACCTACTAGTAGGCCTCTGTCTTTGAGCACACCGGTTAAAGAGAGAATATCGTCATTGATCAAATTGAGGAGAGAGATCATCTGACTAGCCAAATTATGATTGTAATTTTTGAGATTCTTAATTCTCCTCTCAGCTAGACTGACTCTTTCCTCTTGATCCTCTTGATTCTCATTATTTGTGTTCTTCTTGTTGCCCTCCAAATGACAAACCTTCTCTTTGACCTCTTCCAACTCATGGTATAGCCACTTGATTGATCTAAAATTATCAATCATGCTGTTACGAGCACTATTCAAAAGATTCATTCCAGTCTCCCCAGCATTATCAGTGATAGCCAAAATAGCAAGGTCAATGAGCTCTTCAAGGCAGGGATGTTCCTAGTTTTCCACTAGAATCTGAGGATTCATTGCTTCCCTAAAAATTCCCATCATCACAGTCCTAGGATTAATCTTACATTGTTATTTCTTTTCATAGATTAGATTTTCTTTCTTGCATTGCTTTGCATTGTTATCATTTAGATTAGCTAGCATTTTCATTTGCGTGCATATTTTGATCTTTGAATCTGTCACTTTATGGTGTGCTTGCATGGGCACAAACTAGGTCAAAGTGAGGCTCTCCATTACAAAACCTTTGCACACCATGAATAGAGATCTATGAGTCACCATTTGAGATATTATTCTTGAGAAATCTTGGATATAATGACTCATAGAAGTGTGTCAACATTTTAGCACATATTTTTTGGCACCCACCATGGGGCTCTGTTGGTAAAAAAATAGTTCTTTCCAATGTAATTCTTAAACACCCAAACCTGTGAGAAACAATTTGATACCAACAGTTGGATAATCTATTATGAGGTTGATAGATTTCCTCTAAATTGAAAGGTACAACTCCCTTATCAATGATATTCAATGAATTTGTTTGTTCCTAAACTAATTGGGTATGTTCTTAACCCGAGAATGGAAGAGGAAAACCAAGCCAACGCTAGAGAGAACTAAGTCAAGTAGATTTTAGTTCCTAAATCTAGTAAATATCAAGAACCCACAATTCTTATGACTTCTTGATACGGGTAATGCAATATGGATGTAGATTATGTGAATGCAATGAAGGAAGGAAGATTTAATATTTAGATTTTTACAATAGGAGTACATGCAAATATTCTGATCTACAACACATTCATTATTTGACACAAGATGCAAGATAATGTCCAAAACTGAATACAACAATGCTTTGATTGAATATATTCAGAAAATAAAACCCAAATTCTCTGATTCAAAGCAAAACTCTTCTTTGTTTTGAACACAACAAATACAATGCTTTTATTTTTATTTGCTTGCAACTCTAGCCAAATCTTTTACAGAAATCAAAACATAAAGCCCCTAAATGCATGAAATGAAATACATGACATAAACTACTATCTCTCCTATACTCTAGCAATACCTACTCTTACAAAAAAGAAGAACCCCTGGCAAATGAAAAGGTTCTACAATAAATACATTCTCCAACAATCATTTGGTTTCTTTCGGTGATTTTTCAACTCTGTAACCGACTCTTGTCTCTTTGACTTCTCATCTTTTTCCTTTTGAAACTAATGTTCTTATTAACTTTTAAAGTTAATAATGCTATATATTAACATATTTAAATTATATTTTAACAATTGACATTTAAATGTGTTAAATCAATATCAAAATCTTTCCTTTGTTGGGCGAAAATAAATACTGCTGCCAGGTAAAAATGGGTCATGTTTTGGGGGGCATATTTTTTCTTCCATTGTTGGATTGAGCTCATTTTTGGATATATTTTTCCAAACCTAATTATCTACATTATGACCAAAGTGATCAAAAAAATAATCACCAAGTCAAAAGATATGAGCTACTGAATGCTGGTCTATATGACTGTTACAAAATCAGAATTAATAAAATAAAGTTTCCAACCATTCTTCTTTCACATGCTTTGTAAACCAGATATCTTTAAATTGCTAGTATGTTCTTCCATGCTTACCATGTTGATTCTTTGCTGAATTTTGGGAGTGATTCTCTGGAATGCTTGTGGCTATAAATCCCAAATTAAGGTTGAAAAGCGTACCAAGTACTCAATTTTTTACTTCTCTATTGTAGGTGAAATTCACACATTCTAGTAACAACTACACTTTGAAAATAATTAACAAGCAATACTTCTTTGCTATCAAGTCACTGGTTATGGAACACTCCAATTCATCCTTTGTAGAAATTTAACTTTTGTCTTCTCCCTTTATGGAAAACTCCAAACTGACTACGAAAGGTGTAGCAGAAAATGAATTTTCCAATTCATATTTAACATCATGTTGATGTCCAAATCTTCAAGCGATAAATCATTATGAGATTATCATTCTTTGTTTAATCAATTAAGAGCTCTTTTCCATCTCTCTATTGTGGATTTGATGCTTGGTGGAAATTCCATTTTTGAGTATGAAAAGCACACCCAATCTTCAATTTTCCATTTCCATGTAGTGGGCACAATTTTGATGTAGATTGATTCACAAATTACTTTTTTGGAGTGATCTTGATACTAGATCCCATATACCTTCATTATGGATTGAGATTTTTCTTTTCTCTCCTCATGTGGAAAACTGAACTTTGACTGCGAAAGACGTAGTGGAAAATTAATTTTCCACTACGCATTTTTCCTTTTGGTGGAAAATGAAACATTTGCTTCTCCAATGGAAAATCTAAAAATGACTATGAAAGGCATAGCGGAAAACAAGTTTTCCACTATGCTTTTCCCTTTGGTGGAAAATGAAAAATTTGCTTCTCTAATGGAAAATTTGAAAAAGACTTCGAAAGGCGCAATGGAAAATGAGTTTTCCACTACACATTTTTCCTTTGGTGGAAAATCCTAATTCGACTACTCCAGTGTGGAAAATTCAAGAAGTGCTTCTTCATGGTGGAAAAATGAACTTTGACTTCAAAATTTGTAGCGGAAAATGAATTATTCATTTCTTTAAAACTTTGTCGAATTTTCACCATTTTGCTTCCACATCTACATATCTGGACTCAAAAACAATTCAATCCTTCATAGAAACTTTCTTATAATCAAGGAATACATTAGTGAAAATTTATCATGGGTGGTGACTTAAAAGTTTTTAAAATTGGGGTACTTTTAGTGCGCCTATAGCTAGCTCTAAATGGGGATTATGTGTTGTAAAGTGCATAAAGAATCCAATATCTCTAGCAAAAGACAAGTGCCTATACATTGGGCTACAGAGTCTAAGCACAAATAGGATTATCAAAGAATTGCTTGTTGGGAGGGCAAATGGGAGCAAGGCAAAACCAAAATTGAAAAAGTGGGAAACACTAAGCTAAGCACACCAAAATTGCGGAAACAAAAGCTTATTTACAAACACGGGTGAGGAGGTCTCACCAAAATAAAAGAGAGTAGGGAGAAAATCAAACATGACCATTAACCAGCAAGGAGAAGTATAATCCTTTCTGAAAAATAATCTTGCACTCCAACAAGTTGCAACAAAACCATAGCCTTTTCATGACTTCATCATTGCTGAAAGTGAATCTGAAAGCATGCTAAAAATATGTGACCCAAAAATATTTTCCAAGTAATCGTGCTTTGTCATAAATTTCTGATTCTTCTTTATCCTTTTAAATGTAAAATTTAGAATCATTCCCAATCTCAAATTGAAACTTAGATATCTCCAAGGAAAATATCATATCATCTTTATTATCCAAGCACTTGAGACTACTATAATCAAAATAATTTCCAGCATCCATGGTGCTCTCAACATACAAATTTGCTTCTTCAGGGTGAGGATAAATCTTGACTAAGATAACTTTGTCACCCTTTTCTTTAATCAAATATGAAAATCTTTCATTTAAAATAGAGATATAGATTTGATCAATACCTAAAATTTTGATAGGAGCATTACCATTAATTGGCAAAGAGAAGTATGAGCCTCTCCGACAAAGTGGGTTATGTTTTGCAAGGCTGAACCAAAACCAAGACCTCTAGGAAAACTCTTCATGTTTGAATGCCACACTAATATAGTGTTGGAAATTAGTGAGCCAAAAACATTTCTCGAACAACCATGCCTCATCATAGACCTCTGATTTTTTGGAATTCATCTGAACATTATTTCTCATGTATTCAACCATTCTTTGTTGAAGAGAAAAATAATCACAAGCTTTTGTAAAAGATGTTGCAATATATTTGCACTCATAACTTTCAACTTGATCATTTAATATAGAAATTTCAGAATCTACATCAAGGCTAAAATAGCATGAGTCTTCTTCACACATAGGGTCAAATCCAAAATGAAACAATTTTATCATCCTTTTTAGTTATCAAGTCTGAAAAATCTTTATCCGAATTTAAAACTTCAATACTTGAATCGGTTATAGAAGAAGATTTACATTCAGTTGGTACCAAAGATTGATTAACTTCCATTTCATGACAAAGAAAAATGTAATCCTCCTCTTCATCATCTTCATGATGTGCAACACATTGTAAGGCACTGAAGATCTCTATACCAAATCTATTCTTACACCTTTTTCTTCAACTGAAATTTCAAACTTAATTTGATAATCACTGAAACATAATCCAGCCTTTCCATCGATACATAATTTGTCGAGAACGCTTAACTTTGCACTTTCATCAAAAGAAAATAATTCTAATACAAAATCATCATAAACTTGTAAAGATCAAAAATCATTTTTAATATCATCTTCTTCAAACTTAAAAGTTTCATATTCCACTTGTGTACAAACTAAGGGATAACTTTCACAAGAAATATTATGCAAAAAATGATCTTCATTATTCTCTTCAAATCTGAAATTTTCAACGACAAGAGAAAAGGAAAGCATGGGTAAATCCTCATTTTCTATTTTGCTTACCATTTCCTTGCTGCCATCAAGAGTGTTTTTGTTCATTGAAATTTTTGCCTCCGGAAGCTGGGGTATTTCTTGTTCTCCAAGAACCAAGTAATTGACTAGTATTGGTTCTTCTTTTACTAATTTGTCTTTAGGTAAACTTGTTTAAACATACTTCCCTTTTCTTTGGTCTTCAACATTAAAATATCCTTGGATCACACACTTTAGTAGTAGAGCGGATTGATGATTTTCTAAGGGATTTAATCCTTTTCTTTCAGCTTCAGTAATACTTTGTTTAAATGCAGTCCAGAGGAATTGTAAGTTAGGATCACTCTCAGCATTTATTTCTTCAAATGTGGGTTTCCTTTTGATTTGCTTTCTTGGTTGAACTTCTTCCTCACTCAAGATTGAAAAATTATAGGAAACAAAATCAGGTGGGACTTCTGAAACCACTTCATCATCCACCTTTAATTCATTGCTTATTTGCATCACCCTTTCCTCATAGTGTTGTAATAACTTTGTCTTCACCTCCAGCTCTTTCAATTTGTGATACCCAGTTCACAGACACCTTTCCATAACACAACTGGTGCATGATCTTCTTTGATACTCGGGTTCATTTTTCTTTCATGGGTAACACATTCTCCAAAAGCATCAAAAAGATTACGCAAAATTGGATTGTGAGTATGATAAAGTTCAATAAAGGGAGGGCCTAGCATCCTCCCTTTCACAACTTTAGAAGGCGTGGTCCTTTAATAACAGAGTCACCAATCTCCTGCAAGTAGAGATAATAATAATTCTAAAAATGAAAACACCAGAATCCTCAACCAAAAATTATAAGAATCAATAACAAAGTGGCCAATCTCTAGATAGTAGAGATAATAATAAAACTAAGGAAACAATCTTCGACACTAATCTTCTTTTCTGCTTCCCCAACGGAGTTGCCAAAAATCTATTGGTAAACAAATTGTTCTTTCCAATGTAACTCTTAAATGCCGAAACCTATGAGAAACAATTTGATACTAACAACTGGATAATCTGTCATGAGGTTGATAGATTTCCTTTGAATTGAAAGGTACAACTCCCTTATCAATGATATTCAATGAATTTTTTTGTTCCTAAACTAATTGGGTATGTTCTTAACCCGAGAATGGAAGAGGAAAACCAAGCCAGCCCTAGACAAAACTAACTCAGGCATATTTTAGTTCCTAAACCTAGCCAATGCCAAGAACCCACAATTCCTATGACTTCTTGATACCGGTAATGCAATATGAATGCAAATTATGTGAATGCAATGAAGGAATGAAGATTTAATATTCAGATTTTTGCAATAGGAATACATGCAAATACTCTGATCTACAACACATTCATTATTTAACACAAGATGCAAGATAACATCCAAAATTCAATACAACAATACTCTAATTGAATATATTTAGAAAATAAAACTCAAATTCTTTGGTTCGAAGCAAAACTCTTCTTTGTTTTGAACACAACAAATACAATGCTCTGATTTTTATTTGCCCACAACTTTTGGCCAAATCTTTTACAAAAATCAAAACATAAAACCCCTAAATGCATGAAATGAAATACATGACATAAATTACTATCTCCCCTCTACTCCAGCAATACCTACTCTTGCAGAAAAGAAGAACCTTGGTGAATGAAAAAGGTTTTACAATAAATGCATTCTCCAACAATCATTTGGTTTCTTCCGATGAGTTTTCAACTCTATAACTGACTCTTGTCTCTTTGACTTCTCATCTTCTTCCTTTTGAAAACTAATATGCTTATTAACTTTTAAATTTAATAATGATATATATTAACGTATTTAAATTATATTTTAACAATTGACATTTAAATATGTTAAATCAATATCAAAATCTTTCCTTTGTTGGGCGAACAACAAAATAAATACTGCAACCAGGTAAAAATGGGTCATGTTTCAGGGGACATATTTTTCTTCCATTGTTGGATCAAGCTCATTTTGGGATATGTTTTTCCAAACCTAATTATCTACATTCTGATTAAAGCGATTGGAAAAATAATCACCGAGTCAAAAGATATGACCTACTGAATGCTGGCCTATATGACTGTTACAAAATTAGAATTGATAAAATAAAGTTTTCAGCCATTCTTCTTTCACATGCTTTGTAAACCGGATATCTTCAATTTGCTAGTATGTTCTTCCATGCTTACCATGTTGATTCTTTGCTAAATTTTGGGAGTGATTCTCTGGAATTCTTGTGGTGGAAAATCCCAAATGAAGGTTGAAAAGCGTACCAAGTACTCAGTTTTTCACTTCTCTATTGTAGGTGAAATTCACACATTCTAGTAACAGCTACACTTTGAAAATAATTAACAAGCAATATTTCTTTTCTATCAAGTCACTGGTTATGGAACACTCCAATTCATCCTTTGTAGAAATTTGACTTTTTTCTTCTCCCTTTGTGGAAAACTCCAAACTGACTATGAAAGGCGTATTAGAAAATGAATTTTCCACTTCATATTTAATGTCATGTTGATGTCCAAATCTTCAAGCAATAAATCATTATGAGATTATCATTCTTTGTTTAATCAATTAAGAGATTTATTCCATCTCTCTATTATGAATTTGATGCTTGGTGGAAAATCCATTTTTGAGTGCGAAAAGTGCACCCGATCTTCAATTTTCCATTTCCATGTAATGGGCACAATTTTGATGTAGATTGATTCATAAATTATGTTTTTGGAGTGATCTTGATACTAGACCCCATATACCTTTATTGTGGATCGAGATTTGCCTTTTCTCTCCTCATGTGGAAAATTGAACTTTGACTACGAAAGGCATAGCGGAAAATAAATTTTCCACTACGCATTTTTCCTTTTGGTAGAAAATGAAACATTTTCTTCTCTAATAGAAAATCTGAAAATGACTATGAAAGGCATAGCGGAAAATGAGTTTTCCACTATGCTTTTCCCTTTGGTGGAAAATGAAACATTTGCTTCTCCAATGGAAAATCTGAAAATGACTACGAAAGGCGTAGTGAAAAATGAGTTTTCCACTACGCATTTTTTCTTTGGTGGAAAATCATGATTCGACTACTTTGTTGTGGAAAATTCAAGAAGTGCTTCTTCACGGAAAAAAAATGAACTTTGACTCCAAAAATTGTAGCGAAAAAATGAATTATCCATTTCTTTAAAACTTTGTCAGATTTTTCACCAGTTTCCTTCCACATCTACATATCTGGACTCAGAAATAATTCAATCCTTCATAGAAGCTTTCTTAGAATCAAGGAATACATTAGTGGAAATTTATCATGGGTGTGGTGGCGTAAAATTTTTTAAAATTGGGGTACTTTTGGTGCACTTATAGGCTCGAACCCACGACTACAAGATTAAGAGAAGCAAATGATTTTGATGCGAGTTCAGCTAAATGTAAAGACAAGTTCAAATCCCATAGACCTTGGCATGGAGGGATATCAACTCAACTCCCTTGCAACATTAGTAGTTTCACCTAGGTCGTATGGTAAACCTTCACAAGAGATGAAACCTTCCTCTTCAACTATGACATTATTTGACGCATTTGTACAGTTGTCAGCACCTATTCAAGATGAGAAAGAAGATGTGGTTGTTAGAGATTGGATTTATAGAGAAGAGAAGTATATGCACAATGAGAACTTCACTCCCTCTCCTAAAGCTTATGGAAGAGGGTATACTTTTGTCAAGAAGATGGGCTATCTTAGACATCGTCCTCTTAGTAATAGATTGGATGCTAGAGTTGAACCTCTCGATCATGGTCTTTTCAGATGCAAGTCTAAAAAGTTGGTTGGCCTAGGATATGCGAATCACAATAAGAATTTTGCTCCTATCCTTAATAAGTTAGATAGTGGAGAAGAACAAGAGTACATACCTAATTTGGAAAATCAACAAGATATGTGTGAAGACTGGGTCCCTTCTACTAATCTCCTTTGGAGAGATTCAGATAATCTAGCATCTCATGAGACAATTGCAAATTTAGAACAAGAGAGTGTGACACTTGATGATATTGAGGCTTCCACGTCTAGGTGTCCCAAGTCTTCATGGTGTAAGCATCCTAGTCGAGATTCAGAAATAGATTCTAATGAGTATGAATGGGACTCCCTCTTGGAGCCTTCTATAGTTGATATGGATATTGATGTTGATCATACATATAGTTCTCAACCCAAGTTAGTTGACGATTCATGTGTAGGATTAGATGATTTGACCTCACATGTTACCTTAGTGGGTGATTCTTTGCTTGTTAGGACGAATCCCAATTTGGGTAGTTCAGGAAGTTACTTGATAGACTCTGACTCTTCGATCACTGAAGATATCATTCATATTCATAACCTTGAACTAGTCATTGATTTACCCCATGTTCATCTTGATTTGATTGATTGGTCCCAACTCAATTACGAACCTAAGCTTTTAACGTTTCAAAATAATTATTAGATAGCCTGTTATTTGAATGCCATTGAACCCATAGTCTCTTCCACCAATGAATCAGCTACTAATACGACAAAGCCAAATATCAACTACCTTAGTCACAAAATAAAAATAAAATAAAATAAAAAGAATAGGAGTTCTGACGGTGAAAACCACTATGTGGCGGTGTCAGAACCGAAAAAAGTAAAAAAGAAAGGATGTATCCGAGGGTGAAAACTTCTCTGAGGTACCTGAGGATGAGGTACTTGATCGTCTCCCTAGTTATTTTTAAGATAGATCTTTAGTGCTTATTGAATCAACACAAGCAGTCAATTTGGGTACAGATGAAGCTCCACAAATGGTACATTTGGCTCAGTCTTTGTCATCACAAGAAAAATAAGCCTACACTAGGTTCTTATGAGAAAGAAGATCAATTTTACATGGACTTATTCAAATATGCCAGGGTTGGAAACTAATCTTATTATGCATTACTTATCCATAGCTCTAGGTGTTAAACCAGTGAAGCAGGAGTTGAGAAAGATGCATCTTCACATAGCTCTCCTAGTCAAGGAAAAATTAGAGAAAATCCTCGGTGCAAAATTCATAAGAGTTATTGACTATGCTGAATGGACATCAAACATTGTACCAATTTCAAAACATGAAAAAACCATTCAAGTTTGCATAAATTTTAGAGATGTTAATAGAGCATGCCCAAAGGATGATTTTCCACTTCTTAATATAGACATGATAGTGGATATGACTGCGAGTTATGATATTTATTCCTTTTTGGATATAATCAGATTAAGGTAGCTCCTAAAGATCAAGAAAAGACTACATTCACTTGTGCATGGGTTACCTATTGTTGGAACATTATGCTTTTTGGATTAAAAAATGTAGGAGTCACCTACCAATGAGCTATGACAACTATTTTTCATGATATAATGCATAAAAACATGGAAGATTATGTGGATGACACCTTGGCTAAGTCTAAGAAAAGAGATATACACTTAGATGATTTAAAATTCATTCCAGATTGCATAGAACAATTTCAACTAAGGCTAAATCCTAAAAAGTGTGCATTTGGAGCCACCTCTAGAAAATTACTAGGATTCATTATTTCAACAAAAGGAATAGAGGTGGACCTTGAAAAAGTTCAAGCAATTATGGAAATGCCACCTCCTAGAAACATTAGTCAAATGAGGAGTGTTCAAGGGTGTCTCCAGTCTATAAGGACGTTTATTTCATAGTTGGTAGATAAAGCTCAACTTTCAACAAGAACTCACATAAAGGAGTCAAATGTGTATGGAATCAAGAGTGTCAAAAGAGCATAGATCAAATCAAGAAATACTTGGAAAATCCTCCTATTTTAATGCCTCCTATCTTAGGGAAACCACTTATTCTATGCATTTCAGTGACAAAGTCTTCCTTGGGGGCATTATTAGCTCAACTAGATGAACATGTGAAAGAAAGAGAAATATACTACATTAGTTGTACTCCTGTTTCATATGAGGTTAATCACACTAGTGTCGAGAAAGCTTGCCTCACAGTTGTGTTTGCTTCCCAAAAGTTGCAAAATTATATGTTTGCACACACTATACTCCTTACAAAAAAAATTGATTCACTCAAGTACTTACTATGTAAGGTTGCCCTCACGGGTAGACTTGCTAAATAGATGATGATCCTTTCAGAGTTTGACATAAAGTATGTTGAGTGTAAAGCAATCAAAGGGCAAGCCATAACAAATCAATTGGCTAATTTCCCACTACAAGATGATGCACATATTCAAGTTGATTTCCCAGATGAACACCTCATGTATATGACTGAAAGAACATGGAAGATGTTCTTTCATGGATCCTTTATGCAAAATGGTTCTGAAGCTAGTGTGTTGTTTGTTTCTCCTCATGAGTACACGATTCCTAAATCTTACAAGTTATTATTTCCATGTACAAATAACATTGATGAGTATGAAGCTTTAACAAATGGACTTAAGATGGCTATATAATGAAGAATTACAGAGTTACACATCTATGAGGATTCATAGCTGATAATCAACCATGCCAATGACGATTATTTAACAAAAAATGAGAAATTGGTACCTTGCAAGAAAATGGTTGATTCCTTGAGACACTACTTCACATTTATCTCATTTTAGCAAATCCCTAGAGCAGAAAACAAAATAGTTGATGTTATGGCTACACTTGCTTCACTTCTTCAATTAGAGCAACATGAATCAAGATTTGAATTCTTAGTGGAAGAGCTACATCACCCTATCTATGATTCCCAAGAAATTCATGTTATTTGTACCCTTGTTGGTCATGAGTCATCCTATTACAATGCCATTTATTCATACCTTCATGATGGCATTATACCTGAAACTTTTGACCCATCTGAACACAGAAACCTTATTCGAAATGCCTCTCATCATTCCCTTATCTCTGGTGATTTGTATAGGAGGGGTCTAGATGGAACACTTCTTAGATGCTTAGAAAAGGAAGAATCCAATCAAGTGTTAGTTGACATCCATGAGGGCATCTGCGGGGGACATTCCAATGGTCTTTCCATGGCTCAAAGGTTGCTTAGGGTGGGTTACTATTGGCCCACAGTGCAGTAGCTTTTGCAAAGTCATGTGAAAAGTGTCAAAAACATGGTAACTTGATACATGCTCTAGGCAAGGAACTCATTCCTTCTACCTCTCATTGGTTGTTTCAGTGTTAGGCCTTTGATCTTTTGGGCAGATTCATCCCAACTCATCATGCAGACACAAGTTTATTATCATTGCTACTGATTACTTCACTAAATGGGTAGAATTTTCTATTGCCTCAGGCAAGATAATTTCTATTTATTCTGAATCATATTATCTGTAGATATGGAGTTCCTTCTAAGATTATCACTAACAACAGAGGCCAGTTTAAAAATAAGGACCTTAAACAAGTTTGTAAGAAATTCAAGATAAAAAAACATTAGTCCTCCATTTACTTCCTGTGAGGAAATGGTCAAGCAAAAACATCAAATAAAACCATTCTCAAAATCTTATATAGAACAATTCATAAGAATGGTAGAGATTGGCACTTACAAATAAATCTGGCTTTGTGGGCCTATAGAATGAGTGTTTGTACTCCTATTGGGCTAGTCCTTTTACCTTTACATATGATGCTAAAGCAGTGTTACCTTTAGAGGTTGAGATTCCTTCATAGTTTCCCCCAAAGGTCTAGTTACAGATGAAGACTATCGTGCCATGAGACTTCAATAGTTAGAACTTCTAGATGAGAAATGCCAAGCATCATTTGACCATATGATGGTCTATCAAAATTGTATGTCAAAAGCATTCAACAAAAAGCTTCACCCTAGAGAATCCTAGGTGGAATATATTGTCCTACATAAAAATCCTAAGAATCAATAGAATAGAGATCAAAAGGATAAATTTGAACCTAATTGGCTTGGACCTTACATTATTACAACTACTTTTGGGTTTGGTGCCTATTTACTGTCTACAACAGAGGAAGAGCAACTTCTTGATCCTATCAATGTATTGCACCTATCCATGATGCCCATTCTATCTAGGGGCATCTTTGTACATATTTATTGATCCTAAAAAATACAAATTTTTTTGATATATTTCAAAAATCCAAAAAAAATTGATATACTATCAAAATTCTAAAAATTGGAAAATGTCTTGAAAAAATGATCATCTTAGTAATAAGCGCTTTGATGTATCTCCAATTTTCTTTTCCAAAAATAAAAAATTATATATATCTAAAATAATCCAAGTGGTGAAAACCTGCAAATGAGCACTACTTGAGGCCTTTGCACCTGTATTTCTTAGCACATGCCTTTGACACTTAGCCTTTCTCCATCATTCCTTGTTCTTATTTTGTTAGTATGGAATTGGTCTTTGTCTATGTCTAAGGGCCATAACTATGTTAGCTTTGGTTACTTGGTGTTTTTAAACACTACCCCAACTGTATTTTTCAATACAATCCCTGACATCGAGTGTTTTTCAACACTTATTAGTTTGGTCTTACCCAATTTCTTCATGTGATATTACCTACTTGCAAGCATTCGATCCTTATCCTTGAAACTTAGTATTAGTTAACACACTTAAATTTTTAAACGAAAACACTTAATGCTTGACCTATGTCATGATATTTTTTTTGTGTGCTAGCTGTTATTGATTTTTGTTGAGTGTCCTTGTCTGATAAGTCTCTCCGGGATACATAGCTAGAGGACTTGGGGCATGGGGCATATTTTTATTTGTTTTCTACTTGAGGGTGTGGTCTTGAAACTCTAGAGTGTCTCTTGTTGTTCCCTTGAAACACTTAGGATATTCGAGGCATCATCCTTGATTGTTTTTGCACAACCATTCTTATGGTCATCCTGGCATCTATGCCTTGATATGAGCATGGTTTTGCTACATTAAATTGGGTAAGATAACATCGAAGTCATCTTGGGCTTTATGTCTTTGATGCTTATGTTAGAATCTTTCCACATTCCAATCTGATATAAATCATATTCATATCTTCATAGTTGCGCTTGTAATTAGTGATGATTGTGTAATTTTTCAATGTCCGTTAATAATGGCCCAATGATGAAAATAAGTTCTTTTACATTCTCTAATGAATGATGAACACAAAATCCTATGTTATAGTTGCTCTATTGCAAGTACACCTTTGCATTTTCATGTAGCTCGCATTATTAGACTTCATGTTAGTTTGCATTTTTAGGTTGCATTATGAGTTTGAAAGGGTTTTCCCTTCATCTTTCTTGTGGACTTTTAATCAATTGTGGTCATGTTTTGATCTTCATTTCCTTATCTTCTTTCATGATCTCAATCGAAATTTCTATCTTAAACAATTGATTGATTTTGAGTTTCTTAGAGAAAATTTTCTTTTCTTCTAATTCACCTTTGGGGCATAATATTTCATGCTTGATGATCTACCTTGGTTCTGTTATTCTTATATCTTTCATCTTACCACTAGTACAATTTTAGCAAATAAATGACCACGTGACTAAAATGTTTAGTCACAAGACTAAAAAATTTAGTCATGTGACTAAAAGTAATCAAATTCTTGTAATATTTTGGAATTTATAAGTATAAGTGACTAAATTAATGACTAATTTAGTCACCCCAATCTTCACTCAAAAGAAAATAAAATCCCTTCATGAACTCAAAATAAAACTCCAAGTCTATCTTTACATATGAAATGGATTACTTATCAATTAAATATTTAACAACCTCAACATATAATTATTATTAATCACATTAATATCATGTAATAATTGACTTTATTATATATATATATATATATATAAAACATTATTTTAATATTATATATCAATATTTAGTAAATAGTGAGAACCACAATTTAATGAATCCTAAAACTTGAAATAAAATAGTTTAATATTAAAAATAATAAGTATTTATGGTTAAATTTTTAAGTGGATAAACGTTATTATTATTTGAACCACGACCACTAGCAAAGTATGTCATGTGGAAAAAATATTTTACACCATAAAAAATCTCACTTTTCAGTTAGTAAATTTTCCCAAGAAAAGAGGTGTCACTTGTTCTAATTAATCTATATGATTTTTGTAAGTGTGAACATAAGCCACCTCTAGAAAAATCAATTAATGAGTTCAATCTCAAATAACTTATTAGAATACATGTGATCTAAAGTTAGAACATAAAAATGAGGGCAATAAAGATTGACCCACATTTTTATCTTAGAAATATTTTCATTCATTACTTACATATTTTTAAATTTTAGTTATAATTCTCACACAATTTTTTATTTGTATGCTCTTATTTTTTAAACTATTAAAATATTGTTCATATTGTGAGAGAGTCATATTCATATGCATTTTTAGTGTCAAAGGCAAGTGATAGTCATACTTCATTAATTTTAAAGTTATATCTTCCACTATCCTTAGTTCTTTTATTAATTTAAGCCATTACTTTATAGAGGGTGTCATATCTATAATTACTTTTGATAATACAAAGAGTTTTTCATGTTCATTTAACTTTATGAGTTTTTTGTATTTTCCAATAGGCTATATACTATTGAAATGAGTTGGGTAAACTCGTTATTAAAATAAAATATATCAACAAATTATAACTGATTTTTTTCCTAATTTTTTAAAATATTATTTAATAATGACATTTCCATGTTGATTGGCTAAAAAATTTAACATCTCATATACCAATTTCAAAGCAATATATCAATTGTAAATTCCTCACCAACTTTTGGGAAATGGTACCACATTTATGAATGTAAATCTTTAGTTTACACTAATCATCTTAAAATCTTATTCTTTGGATAATGTTTTACTAAATGTATTATTTATAAAATGAAACATAATGAAATCATTTTTGTGAATATAAGAAAAATATTTAAAATTAAAAGTAATTTTCTTGAGTTAGATAAAATTATATTTAATAAATTTCTACTTTATCATCTCATTCAATATATCAAGATAAATGTTGATTGTAAAATCAAAGTAATTATTATATTGTAATTATAATAATATATTATTATTTCATAATTGTACATTATACAAATATTATATTAAATAATTATAGTTGGAGAAAATCTAGATAAAATTTACTATTATTTTATTTAAATAACTTTCCTAATTACTAAGCTTAGTTTTTTCTCATGAAATATTTTTGCCTTAATATTATTTATATATGAAATGATTTCTAATATAATTTTAGAATCTTCCATTTTTGAAAAAATCTATGAGATATTTTTATCTCAAAAAGGTGGATCTTTCTAAAATAATTTTAGAAACTTTAATTTTCTTTGGATGTGATTTTGAAATTTTTTAATTTTTCTTTCTCTTAAAATTTTTGATTTCTATGTATATAAACTTTGAAAAATAAAAGAAGTGCTTGAGGAAAAATTCATTTCTAAGTTACAACCTCTGAAAATTCAAAGCAAGTTTTATATTTTAGGATTTTATGATAGATTTTTTTACACTTTTTTAAATTAATTTGCATGACCCATGTAATGTTTTTTATCAATTTTATTCATTAAATATAATTGTTCATAACATGGTACCAAACTTCATGCCAAAAAACTTGACTTAATTACTTGAAAATTCTTTGTTTAATGTGGAGGGATGGTGAGAGCTTCATGGCTACTCAAAAAGATTCTTGCTTTTGTTATGGTTTGAAATTACCATTGTTATGAAAAGTTATGGAGAAATTTTATAATGTATTATTTTAGTTTTGAGATACTTGAGTATAATTTTTGTTCCTTTAAATTGTAATAAACAAAATAATTATTTAAAAAAATGTAATTTTTTTAGCTAGGAGAATGACTCATAAATATTCTAAAAGTTAAAGTGGGTTTTTTCTTCATTAGAACCAAACAAAATTTGGTTATGAGATTAAGTTATTCATTATATTTGTGATAAGAAAAGTTAAATAGAATGAAAATGATTCACAAACTATTAATATCCATGAAATAATTTGATATTATTTTAAATAGTCAAAAGATTTTAGTCTCTTTAATTTTTTACATTAGATGTATAAAGATGAACTTTTATAGATTATGAGTAAGATATGCATTTAAAAAAATTTATCCATTAAAGATTATATATTTAACACAAATAAGTTATATAAATTCATCGTAAATAACTAATATAAAAGTTGGCATGGCACATATAGAACCATTATAATTATTCATGGAAGCATCAACTCTACCATATTATTTTTTATGTATTGTCATCGTTAATAAGATTATTTTCTTTTAATATTGTTTAAAAATAATTTTTTTTAAAGATATTATAATTAAGTCTATTTTTTAAAGTTTTAACTATCACATTTATTTCACATGACAATACCATTTTTAACAGCAATACAAATCTATAATTAAACATAGAAATTTCTTCTAAATATATAATTTAAATTATTTTTATTTCCTATAAATAATAATTAGCATAACCATTGCAAATAAATTCTTTTTCAAATGTGAAATTTAGTGACAAATGATAAAAGAAATTACCCTACCATAAATCTAGCATAGAAAAAGGTTATTAGATCAATTCATAATAGTAAGTGATGGTTCACTCGATTGCATCCCATCATTGTCCAAAGAAAAATGGTTCAAAATAGTAGGGCAAGATATTGCGGATTTGAGGTGAGTGAATTTTCCAGGTAGCTAATCTTCTTTATTTTTTTCTTAAATTCATGAATCCATTCATAGCGACAAAAAAAGAGAGAGCTCATAATAATAGAAAAGCCCTAATTTGGTAGCTTACACTACTATTCATGGCAATGATTGGCGTCATGGAAAAATTAAAAAGTAATATTTTATATGCATGATGTGGTTGTAGTTAATGACAAAATGATAGTGTTGGTGAGCAAATCAATATAATTTTTACTCTGTTCCACTATTTTGTCTAGGGTTTTATTTTGTTTATAGTTGATAAAGTAATTCAAATCTAATTCTTGTGCACATTTTCTCTTTGGGTTGCTAGAAGGTTTCTTGATTCTTCACATGTCCACCAGGCTCCTCTAGGTAAGCATACATACAAATCTCCCATTAGAGAAAAAAACTAGAGAAAATATGGCACTGAGAAAATATGGTTGTATTGAACAAGTCTTTTCCATGATTTCTAATATCTTTGTTCTTGCTATCTAATTTTAAAATTGGTGTATCTAAATGTATGCTCACATACTCATGAAAAAATCTATCATATTTCCTTTCATACCATTCCTTGTTAGAAGAATAAGGTGTCGAGTAGAAGGCTTGTAAGATATTTTTTTAAATTTTATTGCAAATATAAGAATATTTGTGCATGATTAGGTATATACTTAGAATGTAGAAGTATAAATTTGAATAGTATAAATACAGTAAAATTAGGGCTAAACCCGAATTCAATTTGGATTTAATAGTGTAAATGCAGTACAATTAGATCTACACCCGAATTCAATCTGGATATTCAACGAAATCCAACAATTTATTTTCCATCCTATAATTTTCTTTCAATGCTCACATCTCCTCCAAATGATTTTATGGTTCTCTGGATTAAAAAGCATCTTGCTGTAAGGAAACTTGGCAACAAAGAATATAATCGTTTCCACATAACCCATGATAGATCTGAAATAAACACAGAATTAAAATCCACATGCAAGAGAATAGAAAACATACCCACAAAATTGTGACACAAGATATACCTTGGGAAACCCTCATTGAGGGAAAAAACTCAGCCTCCAAAAGCATCCATCACCATGTATTATTTAGCGAAAATACCATTGCCATACAACCATGGAAGCCTTCATGGCCATAGCCACAACCGAGCAAACTATGTGAACAAGCATGAATCCACACATCCCATGCCATGCTTTCAACCTTCACAAATGCTCCCTTGGCTAACTTGTCAGGCCTTGTCCCGCTCGACTCTTGCCTTTTGTCTTCTCCTTGTCACTCTCTTTCTCTCTATCTACAACAACTACCCTTCTGGCTGCTTATATAGTAGCAAGTCCCACAAAACCACTAAGTGGTATTACATAAACCATGTGCTAAAACCATGTGCTACCTAACCCACTGACCCCACATTTAATATTGGGCATTTAATTATTTTCCCCAATATTAAATAATTACATGAAATATTATCACAATGTTACAATACAACTCATCAAGTATATCCCATGGGAATCTTTACATGTTGCACGTCCATCTAGGTACAACATTACATAATAAAATAAAATAATAAAATAGCAATATTATGCAATGTGTGCAACACCCATTATCTCAACAATCTCCCACTTGTTGTATACATTGCATAGGGTCAATCCGTAGCCACACAAATGAACAAGGGAACAATCCCTCCCAACACATCCACCATCATGGATCAAAATACACCAAGTGCTCCATCCTGGTACCTACAACAAAATTAAAGTATCTAGCATCTCAAACATGAGTGATCTCACCTCCTATTATGCCACTCCCACTGGACATACATAGAAGCCATCCAAAGAGAAAGCCACCCAACCTGTCACATTAGAAGATCATAAAATCCTGTACCAACTGAAATTCCAAGCACAAAAACCTAATCCAAAGGTAATCACATGTATCCGTAATTGTCAAAATATCCATAGCTGAAAAAACACCCACAACAAGTGCCAAACCCATCCAACTATCCATACCTCAAAGGTATAACAAGTGAATCTTATATCACTGACATATCCAATCTGCAACCTGCAATCATAAGCCTCAAGAGCAATACCTGCCACATATATACCAAGAAGCTCCCACTGAAAAAGATAATGTCAAATCTATAACCAATCCACTCAACACATCTCAAAGAAGTGAATCCATGTAGTATCAAGGACATCCACAATACATAAACCAATATCCTGCAAGAAAAAACTCTCATAACAAGTCTCCAATAGTCTCCCAAGTTCTCCACAACCAACAGAGGAAAGAGAAAGAAATAACCATGTCATCTCTCACATGACATACATGAGCACAAACCAGTGATCACAATCTCCAACCAATCTCAAATCCAGTGTAAGCATAACCAAACATCTAGGAAGATAACCAAGACTAGAGAAACCATGCAAATCATTGTAACGCCCCGCCAAGGGATCCAAAAGAATTAACCTAAAGTTTCACTAAGTTTGCTAAACATTTTTTTTTTTAAGTAAGAAAGTATAACATACACATAAAACACATAGTAGTGGAAGCAATAACATGTAATCATCGACAAACATACATTGCAAGTTACATTTCTTAAAGATCCCAAGACGTTGAGTCACGTTTAAATTTAATTAATTCTAAGTCTAACAAATACCACATAAATATGAAAGAATAATCAGAAGTCCCATGTCCATATTATACATTTGTTCCGAATGCCTCTTGGCAAATAATTCAGAATGCTCAATCATCCACTGTACAAGTCACAGGGTATGAAAGGCTTAAAAGAATATACATATGTAAAGATCAAGATACAACATCCTTAAATCCATGATACAAAGTAAAGTAAAATATATGAAACTATTCACCATACATGATACATCCATAATGATAAAACATCTATCATAAAATCTAACCATCCATCATAATAATCCAAGAACATAGTGAAGGTAAATGCCAATCACGAAATCTCCAGCCACGGTGACCACGGAACGGATCTCAATGGTAAGAGTAAAAGCACTACCACCCGACCGCGTGGAACCTAAATGGTCCACTCCCACCGCGCTGAGGAGATAGTCTCAAGTCCCAAATAGGATAACAAAACCTATAATCATAAATAATCAGTAAGTCCAGGAAATCCTATAAGTATGCTAACTCAAGGGTTCCTAAAAAGATTGACATCTAACTCCCAGAGGTACCACAAGACACGTAGGAAACCTAATATGCAAGCGGGAAAGTGTCATCGCAAAAGTCACGTAGAAGTTACCCGAGCAATCCCTTAGGAATCTCGGGTCCCTACTGATCCTGCGGCCACTAGTATCCTCTCGTACAGACGAGGCCTACTATGGAATGCAAGGTCATAACCAAGCGTCCTCTCTACCCCATCCTAGTCTGTACTAGCACTCATGGCATGGGAGAGAACATACAATTATCTTGTTAGGTTCATTTTCTCTCATTTAGTGTAAATGTTTTCACTTATTAAAAAAATGACTTACAATGGGTTTCTCAAGGCAGCCTCTTAGGGCTTCGACCCCCATTGCAAGCCACTTCCCGACTCTACACATAGATAACCTACCCTAGCTCATGAACTCATAAATCAAAGAATCATAATAAAACCACCTCAGTTCTATACGAGCAACTGAAAAACATCATAAAAAGATAATCCACAAAATTACATCAGTTCTTCATGAGCAACAGATAACATCGAATAGTAATCATGTAATCACGACAGTTCTCTATTAGCAACTGAAGGCATCAATGATAAGTCACAAAATCCAATGGTTCTCTAATGAGCAACCAGAAAGTAATACAAGTATAACTGATCAAGACTCAGAAATGGTTAAGTTAGGTATTCTCAAATACATACACCTCAGCTTCACACAAGGAGACTGGAAAGCAACAACAAACAGTAACACAATCATGTCATAGAGCACTTCATCACATTACCATGGTCAGGTTAAGAAAGATCGAGACCAAATCATCATGACATCACATTCACAACCCCGAGCCTCTGGTAACAACCTAAACTGGTCAACGCTAAATCAACCCCAAAACATTCAAAGTACAAAGACAACATCAAAGTCTCAGAGATTGGATCTGAAAGTATATTATTTGAGTTAAGGTAAGGTTTATGTTTCAGTTTAATGTCAAATTCAAGTAACTAGATTTTCACAACTACCCTTTACGATTAACCCTTTCTATAATAACTTTCATTAAATCAATAATCCAAATTTATAATGTAGTCAAATAAAATTCCTTATTAATTAACTTAATTAAACTAATTTTAATTAAATTAATCAATAATCATTTGATCTAATTACTTATTTTAATCTAACTATTAATTGTTAATTTATTAATATTTAAGCAAAATTATTAATAGATTAAAATTTACAAACTATGTTAAATGCATTATTATTTAACTAATCGATATCAATCAAGATTAAAAAAAAAAAATTTATTAATTTAAATATATTAAAAATTTATAAATTGAAAATTTTAAAAAGTAATAAAATTTATACATAATAAAAAAAATGAATTAAAAAAAAACTTTAAAAAAAAAACACGTTTTAAAGCCCGTCGGCTGGAAAGGACCCTGCGGTCGCAGGGCCTGCGGCGGCAGGTACTCTGTACCTGCCATCGCAGTACCTGCGACGCAGGTACTGTCGGCCCACCGGCAGTGGGGGTGGGTACGGGGTGATTCCCTCCCCCCCACTAAAACAATTTTTTTTTTTGTTTTATAATATATTTTTTAAAAAAAATTTAATTGTGTTTTTAAAAAAATAGATATGCATATATCAATATATATAGATTTATAAATATACTAATTCAAATTCTTGTTAATATATGTATAAACGTATAAATATATATATATTAAAGAATTGCCCTTTTTTTTATATTTTTATATATACTAGTATAGAAATAAAGTCAACCATCCAAACTTCTAATCTAGAATTTCGGTATTAGATTCAACCCTTCCCATTTAAATCTCATGTATACAGAAGTTTATAAACAAGCATCTGATAAATTCCAATATCGTAATGTTTAAGTATTCCTCACAGAGAATTTCAGATTTACAAACCCCAGACACGAAGAAGACAGGAAAGGATAATTGCATATTTAATGGATAATAAAAAACACAAGACCCTACCTGATCCTGATGCTATTATGCAATCTCCAGGAACTGTATGCAAATTCGCTCCTCTCAATAACCTTCCCCTCGAAGACTTTCTTCGTATCAGCCTTCTGAAATTTGCTTCCCAAAAATTTTCGTCCAGATTCCTATCTCTCAAAAAATGAACCCCCAAAGTTGTGATAAGCAATTTCTCCTCAATTCGGGGCACTAATTGTGCGTTTACCCAAGAAGACTCTTTGCACAACTCAGTTAACTCCAATTTAACTTTTTATTATCTTTTCTTATTCTTTTGCATTCAACTTTCATGCACATTAAGTTGAATTATTAAATAACTTTATTTAAAATTTCACTTGACTTCAATTCTTAATTAATTTATTACTTTAAATCTTATGTGCACTTTTAAGAAATTAAAATAACATTATTAATTTTTATAATTTAATCTTTTAATTTAATTCTTATATTTAACTCATGTTTAGATCATGCGATCTAGAATTCTTAATAAATTAATATCTTTCAACTTTTAATTTATTTTAGAACTTAATTGATAACATATTTAATTAATTTAAATAACAATAATATTTAGCATTTATTTAAAAATGAACTCCAAATATATTATTATTAAATTAAATAAATATTATCCTATTCTAAATTTATCTTTGAACTTTAATCTCCAACTTTAATTCTTTTATTTATTTAATTAATTAATTAAATATAAAGATATCATAATAATTCTCTATTAAATTAAATCATTAATTAATTAATTAATTAATTTTTTTTAAATTTTAAATATTAGACTTAATTAATAGAAAATACACCAAGGACTCATAAAGCAACATACGAAAACCCATCATAGAGAAATACATACCAAAACAACAAAAAAGGGTTATAATCACGAAATTACATCATTTGATGCATTCAGAGGGTACTTAACTCAGATACTTGTCCTAATTATCAATTAGGACAATTGGCTAAAGGGTTTAGGATTTGGACTTAAGAGTTTATCTCCCCTCTCTTATCATTGAGACAGTGCGATAGGGTACGCTCATCCTGACAATTCAGGGAAGTCGATACCCGGTACCTGCAACCTACATAAAATCCACGCATGTACAAACACAATATTCTAAGCTAAACAGACAATGGCAGGAAGTGGTGCATCGTGTAGATCCCAATTAGCAGGTGACTACGACTCCCTTCCTTAACCATATCAGAAACACCATACATAAATAAAACAACACGCACACCATACACATGCAGTATGGGGTAAGTATCCATAAGAAGCACATGAAATAATAAGCCATCTAACTAATTATCATCGATAACTAAAACCATTGAATAATCATCATACATGCATGAAATATAGAGTACCAAGTACTCTCATCATATAATAAACTGAGTGTAAACATCATCTGATAATCTCTAAAATAATAATACTACTCATCAAACATAAATTGGCGTAAAAGAGTTTGGCAATCATATCATAAATGTAGCTCGAAAATGTAAACTAGGGGCAGACACTACAATCATAACCTGTATCATGTCCTTCTACACACACCTCTAGATGTAAACTGTGCAAGTATGATCTCCTCCATAAAACCCCAACAAGAAGCCTCAACAACACCCAAACCATACCATATAACTAATCATGGATGTAAGCCTCTCACAAGAAGATCAAACTCAATAAACCATTCCTAAACCAAGGAATAACCATTCCTAATCCAAGGAATATGCCCAATATAAAACCATCTCCCAAACTCAACCAGCATAACAACATATGAAAATGGAGATAACCAATGCTTAACCATCTCTCAAATGAACCCTCCAGAACTAACTCATGTACCATAGCTCAAGATCCATATCCATGAAAGACAAGCATAAATATAATGCAACTGAGAGAAAATAATGGGCTATACCTCTCAAGTAGCAAACCGCTGAGTAGACCAAGAGTGGGGAGTGAGAATGTTCATCAAGATACCCAAGTCTCCAACCAAGACTCATCTAAGAACAATCTCCTCTCAAGTCCATATCAGGTGACTGCCCCTCGGACTTCCTGCTGAAACCATCAACCATCCTAACAAATACTTCTCTAATCCAAGAGAAATCAGCGTCACCACCGTCTCTAAGTATCCATGAGCACCTGTAACCAATCAATCCATGCCAACTCCAAATGCAACATAGCAATATCATGAAGTATCCAGCTTATGATCAGTGTACTCAATACTAAGAAACTAAACCAAGATCAATGTCAAAGTTCCAACCATGGCCTCAGGAACATAAACATGACAACATGATCTTACCATCTCAACTAAAGAGATAACATGCTCCATATGAACACACCATAACATGTCACAACTCTAAATGTGTATCAAGAGTATACCATGACATAATAATGAAACCATCCTCATACCAAGGATAACATGCCAAATAAAAGCATAAACCACACCTTTTCCAAGAACCCTGTGAGTCCTCAAGATGCAACCTTCTCCACACACCATGAAGAAAAAAAACCATCTCCACATACTAGGAAGAACCATCTCCACATACCATGAAGATAACCAAGAACTCCATGAGTCCTCAAGATCTAACCATCTTCACACACCATGAAGATAACAAGTGCACCATGCAAATGTCAAAGATGCTTCTGCAGCAACAAGATCTAAGACAAACTTCCAACATCTGCAAACACTCAATAAATATATCAATGCCAACAACTCCCACTCAACCATGGTACCAAGTCACCTATGGCATCATAAAATCCATCATCTCCAAACCAAGAAGATATAAACCAAACCAGGAACTAATCCTGCACTGTCACCCCATCACTGTCACAAGTTCCCACTAAACCGTGTATCCAAGCTATCCATGACATCATGATGAAAACTCATCCTCTAACCATGAGAATCAACCAAGGCATCAAACCATCAAAGAACTCAAAGTGCACATCATGAGCTCCTTAAAATAAACCAAATAACCATGATCCTCAACCACGAAGATATACCACCATAACCAAATCAGAAAATCCAAGCTAATGAACATCAAGGATGTACCTGTATAACCAATCATGTCATGCCAAAATCCATGACACTATGATCACATCCATGAATTGAGCATCTGTCTCTCAAAGTGTCCAACCTGTCAGCATAAAGTAGTCAACCACAATCCTCTATCATGGTTGTACCTGGTAACAACATCTCATCCCTTCTACATGAAGAAAATAGTAAATCATGTGACTTAGGGCATAGACAACCCAAATCCAAGCCACCAATCTGAATATGCATCAATAATGAAAGATCAATGGGCAAAGACAACCCATAACCAAGCTATAAATGCAACCTGTAAGTATAGACCACTTACAACACTGCACAACTTGTAGACCCAACAAGTCATCATGCATATCCAAACCAAACAATGATAACCATATCATCATGAGACCAATCTGAATAATGAACTGAGTACACAATGACATCAAATCTTAAATCTCCAATGCCATAAACTCACAATGTTACCATAGTCAAAATATACCATAAACTATTCAGATAAATATATCATCAAATAAATCATGCCAAACCTACACCAAATCTAAACCAATGTGTAGAGCTCTCCAAGAGCTTTCTGTTGACTACTCGAAGTCCAAAATCCGACTCCGTATGCCCAAGTTATGCCCTAATCCATGCTCAAAATAAACAACATCTAACTTTAGGGCTCTCAAAACTTGACAAAATATCAAAATCATAGAACCAAACCTACACCATCTTGTAGTGCTCTGAATTAGCTTTCCAACGCTTGTAAGAACTCTAAAATCCGATATTCTGAGAGAAAGTTATGACCGTTTTACTAAGACAGTCTTTTTACCATTTTCAGTACGATTTTTCATTTTACATTTTTTCAGTGACGAAAATTCTGACGGGATTAAATTTGACGGCCATCACAGGCTGAAACTAAAAAAACTCTTTCATTTCCTCTGAACATGGCCAAACTAGGGCATATTATATATCAAAATTTATGGAAATGTTCACCCGAATCCAGTGGTGAGGTCTGTTTTTACCCAGGAGGTCATTTTTGCAAGCTACACCCCAAAACCCTCATTTAAAATGAAACATCCGAAAAACTCTTTTTGTCCAACAATTTCACATGCCCAAATCTTTTAACATCCCATCATAACAGCAAATCCAAAGTCCTCAGATCTGCAATAAATCATTCTTATATCTTGTCCTTTTCTTTTATCCTCTCATGCATTCTCGTGGATTCAATCTAGGGTTACAATAATAAAACCATAGCTCTGATACCACTTGTAAGGAAACTTGGCAACAAAGAATATAACTATTTCCACATAACCCATGATAGATCTGAAATAAACACAGAATTAAAATCCACATGCAAGAGAATAGAAAACATACCCACAAAATTATGACACAAGATATACCCTGGGAAACCCTCATTGAGGGAAAAAACCCAGCCTCCAAAAGCATCCATCACTATGTATTATTTAGCAAAAATACCATTGCCATACAACCATGGAAGCCTTCGTGGCCATAGCCACAACCGAGCAAACTATGTGAACAAGCATGAATCCATACATCCCATGCCATGCTTTCAACCTTCACAAATGTTCCCTTGGCTAACCTGTCAGGCCTTGTCCCGCTCGACTCTTGCCTTTTGTCTTCTCCTTGTCACTCTCTTTCTCTCTATCTACAACTACTACCCTTGTGGCTACTTATATAGTAGCAAGTCCCACAAAACCACTAAGTGGTATTACATAAACCATGTGCTAAAACCATGTGCTACCTAACCCACTGACCCCACATTTAATATTGGGCATTTAATTATTTTCCCCAATATTAAATAATTACATGAAATATTATCACAATGTTACAATACAACTCATCAAGTATATCCCATGGGAATCTTTACATGTTGCACGTCCATCTAGGTACAACATTACATAATAAAATAAAATAATAAAATAACAATATTATGCAATGTGTGCAACACCCATTATCTCAACACTTGCTTGATATAGGTCAAACTACATAGAATGCCTTAAATGCCTTGAAATAATTCATAAGTTAGGTACTAGAGCCTGGAACAAAAATGAAAGCCAACATGGAAAGATAGGTTAAATGCCTCGTCTAGACTGAACTACGGGCACTCAAACCTCATGACCTTCCTTTTCTTTCCACATAGCCACTTCATGGTGAAGTCAACTTCCTTTACACTACTTTCTTAAATAGAATCTCACACCACAATTATAATTAAACATCAAGGGAACAAGTACCTTAAGACCAATAAAGTCTTGCAATATATTGTCATATCATCATAGATGCCCCTCCTTAGCTTCATCTCTTGAGAGATATCATAAATAGGGCTAGTAGGCATGATGGATGCAACGAGTGCATTCAAGTCACTTACAAGTCTTCTTCATGACCAACTTAGTGCCATGGTGTTAGCTTGCTATATTATGGATGTCTTATGGACTGTAGATGTGATCATCATTTAACCTGATTACTTGCAAGACCACCAATTACAATAACTTACTAAAATTATAGCTTGATATAGTTCCCTGACATGGTACAATTTTTTAAAAAAGTCATAAGGTTGTAGTACATTAGTAATAAATAAAAAATTCTTCCCAAATAGGGTCAAGAGCTACGACACTCATGGTAACAGAATAAGTCAGCACAAAACTATTTAATCCCGACTGTACAAGTATATTCATGAAAAAATTCATTAAGCCTCTTCAAATAATTATCTCATGAAATTTGAAAGTATCACTTCACAAAGTCTTTCAACAAGCTGTGAAAATAATATAATTTCCATTGAACAAGCCTAAGATTAAAATATAATCTAGCTTGATCTATAGATTGGACCCCATTGACTATTTGATATTTTCTTAGGCAATCACATAATTATGCCAAAGGAATTTCCATACATGAAGTGGAGAAGCTAATTATTCAATCTAATAGTTGATAGCATAATACAAGAGAATGAAATATCATCAGAGCATCTTGCACTATTGGATTTCACCCTAAACTAGCATGGCTTCACATTTTCCAAAAAAAAATTCACACATCTTCTTCTCTTTCTTGACAAGTCTACGCTCTGTTTGCTAGAATGTTAAGTAAAAATGTTGGAATGTTAGCATCTGATAAAAATAAATTCATCAACTTGAGGACAAAATTGTGTAAGTTTATGGAAAGAAGAGTATTACATGCATTCATGCTGCCCCTCATGAACTAGCTTCTTCACTTGTGTCTGATTTTTCTCACTTCTCTCCCTCCACCATCTCTAAAAACATGCCTATCACTACTAAACTAAAAAATTTAGCAACAATAGGAGGGTATAAAATATGCTAAAGGAGTATCATGAATAATGTGACAGATAATGGGTAGCATTTATCAACTGACAGTATTGAATCAACTCATAGAAAATAATCTACACAAATCACAAGGACAGTTATTTAGGATGGCTAATTTTTTTAATTAAAATTTCCAATGTCAAGATTGTATCTTCTATAAATAATCATGCATTCTCTAAAACTGATGAAACCATGCAACCTAGACTACAAAATGTTCACTTTTCATTTTGACCATAAATTCCCTGATATTATGGTGATTAAACCTAATTTCTATCATTTTCTCATCTTTTTGGGAAGATTATGACAAACTTCATTGAGATTGGGTAACATAGGACCAATTCTTTAGGTGTGCAATGTCATATTTCTTGCGGTTTGAAAGTGGCCAACATATCTTCTTGTTATGATTACACCATATTTTAAACCTAAATGAGCCACAAATGACATGTTATATTTTATGGCAAGGCATTAATGGTCTTTGATCTTGAATAAATGTCACCACTGGCATTGATGGTGTACAAATTAGTGTGCAAGGAAAGAATCTAATAAAATTGCTAAAAATTGTGTAGCTTCCAAACTCCTCTTTATCTTATAGTTCTCACTAGATCTTGATCTCACAAATTGTAGGGTTTACTTCTTCTTTGATAATACACTTGTAAATTCCATTGACTAATTATTGCCTGCTCTTAATTAAATGGCTTCTCTTAATTAAATGAGACATGCATTCTATTTCAGTTATACTTTCAAACAAATTGGCACATCAATCCAAGGACCTTCATTCTACTCAATACATTTTTAACATGGTAATTGTCTCTTTCAAAGGCTTAGCTATTGACAAGGCTTTGATATACATTAATATATTTAAATATTGCTGAGACATTAAGTATTACATTTTAGGATGGGTTATAGATAATCTTAAGGATTAAATAAGTGACATTATTATTATTATTTAGGAGTGAAGTCTAAATAATCTAGGTGGAATGATATTCTTCTTATGCTCACTTCTTAAACTTTATTGTTGCATGTGTCTTTGTAATGTTCCATAAGTTTTTACCGAATGCCCTTTCTTGTCTTGTTATGCTAATCCATAAAATATGACGGAGAATAATCTTTCTTGAATATCTTTGAGATTGTTCTGATGATGATATTCAAATTGGTATTTTCCTTTCCTTGCATTGGAGATGATTTATGGCTTTTCCTTCTCGTTATTCAATGTCTTTGGAGGTGACCAGTTCATTGACTTTGTGTATTTGCACTTTCCTTGTCCTGATACTTCTTTGGCATTTCCTTTCCTCTCACCAGTTGATGATTCTTTGTTGTTTCACTTTAAATTTATAAGATGAAAAGATCATGCTGAGCGTAATGTCCCCAACTTAAATTGATGAAGATTTATAGAATAACTCCATAGGAAAATCAATAAATAAAATAGTCACCAGTTTCCTAATAGAATAGATATGCATTTAAGGGATTCATAGTATTTCAATATAGAATGCACCAATTTTCTCCTTTCATGGTTAGAAGCTTTCATAATCCAATTCTTACTGACCAAATTATCCAATTCTTAATCCTTTGAATATGATAGCTTTGTACTTCTTTATAGAGTGGTATACTCTTCTCATCGAGAAATTATCTCCTTAATATTTTTGTCTCAGAGGATAAACTTCTATTCTAACTCACTCTTTCCATAATATAATTAAGACTGATTGGTTATTCTGAAATTGATTATAGAGACTCTTGTTCCATGTACCCTTCCAACTACATCAGTCTCATCAATACCGCTAAAAACCATGGGCCTTCTAAAGTTCTTCAAACTTTAACAAGATATCAAAATATAGTCAAAATTCAAATTGTGAAGAAATGGGTTATTTATATGAACGGGTAATAATGTTCCTAATTTAATAAGACTGTATTTCAACATTGATCTTGGTGTCATCTTTTAGCCCTTACTTATTCACCTTCAATCTTAGTCACAATACTTAGTCAATGTTTTGAACAGTTAGTGGGGTATATAGTCATTATTGTTCTTATAATATCTTTGTTTCTTCTTCCATTCTCCATGATTGGTTGCTTGCATTGACTTGCATGTTGGATGCTATCATGTGGCATGGTTGTTGTAGGACATTCTTCTCCTTGCATCTATATTTTATCTCATTCAAGATTTAAATTTCTACAGTAGTAAATATTTCAGTTTATAATTCCTCTTTATAGTCTTATCACTTTGATACATTTGCAGTTGGCTCCGATACCATGTTGAATTATCAAAATCATTGCAATTGTACTAACATTTCCATTGTTATAGGAGTGTTCCAAATGCAGATTTGAATCTCACATAAATATGAGAGGTGGAGACATGTCTCATGAAGAGACATGTCTCTATGGTTTAATCATCATTAATTAATAATCTATTAACAAAAATAATAATATGTATAACAATATATATATATATATATATATATATAGTAAGGAAACTCAAGTGCAAAAACAACTTCCTACACTAATCCCTTAAGGAAAGTATTGTGCAAATTCCTATTAAATCCTTACAATTTTAGATTCGATATTATGTAAACAATAATATTGCAATCAACCATGAATACATAAAATAGATAGAGAAAGAAAACACATAAATACAAAGATGGCAAAGTTCCTCTGTCTCTTGTAGAAACTGTTGGTAAAGTCATCACTTGTAAACGTAAGATATCATCTTTCATTTTGAAATCTGTATTTCTTGTCAATTTTCATGCCTTAAGATTCATGGGTTTACTAATGAATTAGTCCTATTGTTGTTCTTTCTCTGGAATATTCAATTGTGGTAGCATGGAGGGATAAGAAGTTGTTGGTAATACAAGATGTTCAGGCTAAAAAATTTCTAATGGTCCCTCATATTCTTATTAGGCTAATAATGATTTAACCAAGGTTCTAAATCTTGTCTTCGAAAAGTTTACATTTCCTTATTTTTTATTTTTTTTTCATTTTGTTTTTTAATGAACCCTATTTACATCTTCTAACACATACATGTTGAATAGAATTCAAGATTTTGTTCATACAGAATGTAAATATGATGTTAATATTTTATTTTCTTGATTATATTTTCTATTCTGTCACATATAGTTCCAATGTCTTTGATAAAATTAATTGAGCCAAAGGTTCAATATATGTTATTCAACACATTCACGTCTCAACTATTGCAATGAGTTTGGACTTGTCTAACAATGGAATTATAGGGACAAAAAAATTGGCTGCATTATCATTCTTGGAGTTGAAGCATGTTGGATCAATTTTTTTGGTAGTCTTTTGTGTTTTCCTAAGAAAAATTCCCTCCCAAAAAATAGTCTCTTAGGTCATGGTAGGAATTGGCACAGTTCAACATGTCCTCTGTACATCCACCATATGCAGCTTTTGCATGCTCTTGACATTGGTATTATTATGATGATTACATTTTGTCATTACATCAAATGACTCTATTTTTGTAATGCATGCAAGCTAGTCTCAATTATTGCAAAGACTATGAAAAGAAAAAATAGCTGGTTTGACATGATTTTTTAACGTTTGTTTGATATTTTTATTTAATGCAAAGGTCTACTTTCTTGACATAAATTGCATAATCATTTGTATCTTTTTCTGAGAAGTTAACACAAGAAACAATACTTGTGTGTGGCCAAAGTGCTCCAAATTATATTTTATAAGAGTCCATTACTACAATAATTTAGAGAAGTGCAATTGACATGAAATATAATTTTAAAATGCTTGAACAAAAGAATTTAAAATTGTTGAATTGCTATTGATAAAGATTTAGATTATTGTTTTTCATAATAACTAAAATTTGTGTTCTTTGAGAAGAGTATACCATGTTACAATGATCATGATCATGGTGGATCTAATGTTGGGAAGACAACTTTGTCATTTTTTTGCATTATTATTTAAAGGGTACTAGCTCAATGGAAGAGCACCTGCTTTATAAGTAGGAGGATGGTGGTTCAATTCCATCATGCCCTAATATGAATAAATTAATGATTAAATAAACTACCAAACTGACTACCAAATATACTCCCAAATCAACTACCAAATATACTACTATATATACTACCAAAAAAATATCAAATAAACTACCAAAATTACCATATAAACTACCAATTAACAACAATAAATGACTAAATCAATGACCTAATCAATGATTAAAATAGTTTAGTCATAAATTTGGTTGGAAGATAAATGTTTGGCAATAAACTACCATTGGTCATGTGATCAAAATTAGTCACATATCTACAATTTTTAGTAGTTTATTTAGTAATATATTTTTTGTTTTTGTACTAATGTACATTAAGAACTTTATCTTTTGTTCAATTTGATCAAATTTATCAATTTGTTGTTTCTCTCTATCTCATTTTAATTTCGATCACGAGGGGGCAATACCTATCAACTTCAATCCTTGATTATGTTTTATCAATTTTATCCTCAATTTTTTTAAGTCAAAATTTATTTGTATCCTTTGTCTTGATGTGTTCCCAAATTAACCACACATCTAGGTTGTTTTGTGATCCCAAATCGATCTCACACTTCAATTTCTTTCTTTGACTACATGTGTTCCCAAATTGATCACACATTAGTCAAGAAGGGGTAAATGTATGCACCCTAAAATGGTCACCTAGACTATAGGCCCCATTATTTAATTTATCAAATTTCCTGAATCAATGGTTTGCAACATTTTATTAAATCAATTCAAATCAATCTCTTTGATCAAATTATAATTAATTCAATTATTTCAACATTTCTTAAGGTTTGATCATTTTATCCTAAGTCTTATTTAATTAAAAGAAAGCCTCTCTTTTAATTAAATAATTAATTCACATTTAATTAATTAAGAGAAAAACCCCTCTTTTAATTTCATTAAATATTTCCTATCTAATTAAAAGAACTTGCTCCCTTGTAATTAAATAAAATCCCACTTGAAAAAGGAAATGAAATAAATAAAAATTAATTAAATAATTTTTTTCTTTACACTTAAATGCACATATTTCTAAGTGGGATTCCATTTAATTTTCCTCCTCTTTTCTCATTGGTGAAATTCTGTCTCACACAGATCATTCTTTCTCCACCCTTGATTAAATCTTATTGCCTCTTAACCTTAATTGTCCATTCTTCTTTTATAAGGGAGAGCCCTCTCCTCATTTTTAACATCCACGATTATGCTATTGTTATGCTGCAAGTTTGGACAACAATTTTTAGAGGAGTTTGAGCATTAAGGCTTTTTTACGAAGAACTTCTATCTTCTTGTTTTCTTCTCTCATGCATCCATGGCTTCCATCATCATTATCCATCCTTGCATTTTCATATTAGCTTAGATCCATATTTGCTTTCATAGATTAATCTTGCATTATTATTTCCTTTCATAGATTAGATTTCCTTTCTTGCATTATTTTGCATTGTTATCATTTAGAGTAGCTTGCATCTTCATTTGCATACATATTTTGATCTTTGAATCTCTCATTTTATGGTGTACTTGCATGGGCACAAACTAGGTCAAACAAAGGGCCTTTATCACAAAACCCTTGCACTCCATGAATAGAGAGCTATGAGTTGCCATTTGAGATCTCATTCTTGAGAAATCTTGAATATAATGACTCGTAGAAGTGTGTCAATATTTTAGCACACAATAATCACATGATATAATGTGGAGAATCATATTTTTTGTATTTTAAACAAATGAATTGAATAACAACTCCAAATCTTTAATGTAATAATAAAGACATAATATTTTAATTTTATAAAAGATTTTATATTTTATATTTTAGACAAAAAAAATGTGTGATAGAATATTAAAAAGAATTCAATTACTCAATGCAATGATAAAGTAAATATTTAATTGTAACAACATAATACTTTAATATTTATGTAAATTTAATTATAATAACTTATATTCTTAGTAAATTTTGAACTTTCCTAATACTAATGATACATGTAAAATTCAACTAAAACAACCAATGAAATAATAACAAATAAAAAATTATTATAATGTTATATGATATTGTATGTTAGATTAGTAACAATATATCATTCTTTAAATAATAATGAGATAAACTTAAACTACAAAAAATCATAATATTAGTTTGACTATGTGTATAATAGAAGTCAATTAGGTGGTCCAATATATGAAAAAGTTATTTATAGCACAAGGCACACTCAATGATTCAACATAATTCTAATTGGTGGATAAAAAGCCCTATTACACCTATGAACAATGACCTAAAAACAACCAAGATAAATTCTCAAATTTGAGAACTTCAATAGCCTCTAAGTACTTTAAGTAGTAACCAAGTTTTTTTTTAAAGTGAAAGTTATAGATAAATTTATAATATTGAAATGATCCTTCAATGGCTTTCCTTTTAGACAATAATAAACTAGTAGTTGCATGCTTTTGTGCATGCAACTATGAGCCGATAGGAAATGACTAATTTGGTTAAGCAGAAACATTACAATATATAATTTCACCTTTCTATGTATATTTATTGTAGCATAAATTATATTGAAACAATCATTATTACACAAAAGATATTAAATTAAAAAAAGCATCAAAATAACTCATCCAACCAAATCATATAAAAAGTTACCAAAGTAATATAGATGTATAATTTCATAGACTAGGAGAGGACTATTAGGACATTTGCGTCGAGCATTAGGACAACTTACAATGAAGCTTATAGTTTAGAATAGCTAATTTTTAACCTTTCATGCATAACTAATCTTATAGTTAACTACAAGAATTAAAAAATGTCTTAATTCAATATTAAGATATATGTTGATATACCAAATTAACTATATCCTTTTAAGCTATACTCTTCTCTTACAATATCTATTATATGTTTCAATATTTAATCACTGCATTTAAATATAATGATAATATACACTCTCTCCAAATATATAATCTTAAATACATATTGATCCCCAAATCATGCATATGCTATGATTATTTTAGAAATATAAAAAATAAATAATAATTTTAAAGTTTAATTTTTAAATAAATTACTAAAATTATTATCCTCATTCAATTTGCGATAGAAAAAATTAAATACTTTATTTTAAAAAATAAATAAAAGAGTTTTAACCAACTCTCCACTATTTCGAAAACTGAACCCCACAATATCTTTGAAACACTTTTTGATTGAAGGGCATGAATGATACATGCAAAGTCAAGTTGATAGAAAATAAGAAAACCCAAAAATAACAGGTAGCAATCATGTTTTTTTAAAAGCTTACAAATTCTTACCAATTCAACAGCTTTGAAAACATGAATCTCCTCTTGTTAGCTATCGCATTAGGCCATTACTTTCTACACCAACAATTATGAAAACTTCTTCAACATTTTTATACAAATATGAGAAAATCTATGAAATAAAAAATAGAAAGTTGCTTTATGAAAAGAAAAAATAGTGTTTTGAAATTAGAAACTTGAAAAGAGTGAAACATATTTTTTATAAAATTTTGAAAATATGATTTTTGCAAAAAAAAATATATTATTTAATGCAAATAGGAAGGAAATCGAACATAAAAGATTAAACATAAATTAGAAAGTTGCACTTTTTTTTAATCCGTAACTGATATATATTATTAAATAGGAAGAGAAATTACATGATGATCATAGTCTCACCCAAGGCCACCAGATACCGAATATCCAACCTCTTCAAACTCACATATCCATAGTACCCTTATAGTGTTTACCTATACACAATACAAGCAATTCTAAACATACTATCAAAAGACTTCCAACACTACCAACAACATCCTACCCATAGGTACATGCAATCATATCATGCTTTTCTAAATTTTCTCCCCTTTGTATGCAAATAGAGAGTCATATTGAAAGACATCATCTTTGCCTTATCTTCTTGCCTTTAACAATGTGCCAACCCTCTTCCATCTGAGTTGTGTCTGTATACTAATCCATGGAAAAATCACAATTTTGCTCCTCCGCAAAATCTTCCTGGGCTTGCTCATCTACAAATCATCTAATTCATATGTCCCAACTAGAGGCTTTTTTTTCCAGCTAGAGTAGTAGCCCCATCATTCTCCTTTGCCTCCCCAACACCATTTCATGATTTATTCAGCTGTCTCCTTTGGGGGCATTTGCTTTTTCTCTCTAGAGATAGCTTGTGCAAAGCTCATTTGTTGCTCTTCGCTCTTCTCCACCATATAGTGGTGGGCTTCAACATCCTTCCACCATGTCACTACCTTCCAAACTCTTCCCTTATTGCATTTGGCTACAACATGTCCAATTTGAAAAAAAATCGTATATCTGAAGGGAATCCCTTCATAATCCATTAGTTGGATCCACTTGCCCTTTGACATCTTAATCATAATCTTAGCTAGGAGTGTCACTACATTGTCCATTTCTAAAAGAATACAAGCATAGGTATAGTGAAGAAGATTTGGATATCCCTCATCAATCATTAGAAATTTCCCTAAAGCTTCCCAGAGATGTAAGGGTAAACTGGGAAACCTCATCCAAATAGAAAATTTCTCAAAAACTTCCTTAACTGGATTGAAATCTGGATACCATGGTTTTAACATTAGAGGTAATTTATTTTTCCCAACACCATTGATAATCACACAAGATCCTATTTTTATCTTGTGCAAGTTCAAAAACAATACTAAAAAAACCTTTCGATGCAGGGTAGATCTGCACATATCCTTCCATAAGCGACTTCCAATATTCAGAGATCTATTTGTGAAGATATGTTAAGCTTGGCCAAAACCCTTTCAATTGCCCAATCAAACCAATCTCAACAAAAATGCCCATGTTGTGAACGACCTCTTCCTCTGGCTCTACCTCCAACACAACACAACAAGTCAATTTTTACAGAGTGATAGATTTTAATGTATGTGCTTCCTGCCATACATTAGCTGAACCCACTCCCCAGTTATAGTTTTGTACACTCATCGTCTTCATCTTTAGCTCTAATGGACTAGCCCTAACATCAACACTAGTGGCTACTTGAGATGGACCACCATCCTCAAAACCATGAAAATCAAGCCATTTCCTCCTCCATTGGAGATGTTTAGAGTCCAAACTAGTTGTAGGAGGATTACAGGAAATGGAAGTACCAAACATGCCTTCATGATAGGCATGCCCCTTCACAAGAAAAGAATAATCCCTAACCCATGTCCATTGTCCGTAGCTAAGAGTCATTCCTTAGTTAGAAAGTTGCACCTTTTTTTTGATTGGTAAACGACCTAAGCCTTGATTATATTAATTAATAGAAAAAACTAGATTACATAAAAGTACCTCCATTCAAATGGGCACTAGTAGAAAAGAATGAAGAAGAAAACCTCCAGTCTAGCCCAGGACCATGGTCATTTATTATTACAATATAAAAGGGGTATACCCCAGTTATATAAATACAAGTATTATTAATACAGATAGTGGATCATAATATGATGGATGCCAATTAACTTTTTACTCTAATAGGAAGTGGAGGCCTATTGCCATAGACCCGTACCAACCACTATACTAAGCACCCTTCCATTGCTAAATGATAACCACACTCTTGCCTTATTATCTTAACAATCATATTGATTAGTTATATCAATGACTTCAACTACCTAAATACAATAAAATGAGATAAACCGGAAGGGATGAAAACCTAAACCTTTCCTTTTAGATTTATTATTACTTCATCCTACATTACTTTTAAATAGAACCATCAACTGTTTAAATATAATCTTCCCATTCTACATTTCTAAGTCCATGAAGTCCTTGTTAAATTATTATCAGGTCTTCCCTTCATAAAACAATTATGATATCGAACTGGAAAATACTACTGACTTAAATAGCCTTACCTCGACTACTAAGAAAAGTAAGAATTCTTAAAACAATTAATTTCTTATCCAATTCAAAAACTAAGACTCCATAAATCTAAAGCTACTAGAATAATTTACCAATTCACAAGCTATAAGCAGAGAAAATGAAATAGAAGAGGCCATACAAAGCCAGCTGAAATAAGTTACAGAACCTATCTTATAAAAACCATGTCACACCTTTATTCAAATCATTTTCTCAAGAACTTATCTCATAAAATCTTAGGCCAAAACAACTAATCTCGAGCTATAGAAAATAGTATCATAGCAGATCGTATCATAGTTAGATTATATCACACTAGACCATCCAAATAAGGGTTTAAATGGCAGTCTACTAGCTGCATGCAAATAATTGCTTTGTTATAATAACATTGGTAATTGATTCTTGAATGTAGATAATTCATCTATGCATCTAGGAAACAACATACCACTTTTGAAATTCCAAAACACCTCCAATTGATCAAAGGAAAATATAAAACATAACCACACCATTAAGGAAAACTTGATAAGCATTATAAAAAAGATTGTATCAATCCAATGTCACGACAGACAAGTTGAATATAAAACATGCTATTCTTTACTATCATCATATTTATAATGAATACAATAAAATACAAGTTTTCAAAGCAACTTTAGATCCAAAGGTTACTTGCCTACCCATCCTCTAACTACATTTCGATATAGAAATTTAGATAATTATAGTGTAACCAAAAACCCTACTATGGGCTAATAGATGACCCACTAAAATAGTTTGGGAAATCAAATATAGCTTATATGCCTACATATCTTATGAGTAATACCAAAAACCTCCCTAAAACTCCTGCCGAGTAAGGGAAATGAAGAACCACGACCCAAACATCATATTAGGGTTGCGTAGACCAAGAAGCTAAACAAAATTAGAGCAAAAAAGGGAACTTGGCGCTCCTTAATTCTTCCTAAAAATCATGATGACTTCGGCGATATCATTCAAATTCTCCTAGAAATGGGGAGGAAATTCAAAGGACCTTTCTTTGCTAGACTTCTCGAGATTGGGTGTGCAGAAGTCCAACTTGTCCAAATTACCAAATCCCACTCCTAGATGTATATAAGCCTTAAAAAGGACAAGGTAGTTGTAGAGCCATTTGTTTCCTATATCCATCTTGATCTTTCTCCATTGAAGGAGGAAATTAAAACATGATTCCATTTTAGGCCAAACCATATTGAAGGCAACCATATCCCTAATTATTAAAGCAGGCCACCTGGGAATATTAGCCACAACTAGACTTCCAAGTGGATGATTCATAGACATCTCAGGGAGGGGTACCCAAAAATTTTCATCCAAACTCATGATGACTTCTACCGATCCTTGACACCAAATGTATTCAAATATATTCAAACAGAGTCTTACCATATCCCATTTGCTGATCTTGGCTTTGGCCATGCATATGATAAATGTACCTATAATGTCACTATTTTTCCTCCAAGTGAATTCATAATTGAAGAAACCTTTTCCTATTGCCCTACTAACCACAATTCAAGTCATCCCATCAATTGACCTTAGAATTTGATTCCACCTTTCTGGCTTAATATTGCCACAAAAGGCAATAGTGTGGACCTCAGCTATGTGGAAAACATTGATGAAAGTTTTCATATCTAGAGATAAAAATTAGAGTGACAGAGGCAAGGAAATATTGGCACCAGGAAAAGAAGAAAATAAAGAAGTCTCTAAAAGTGCCTAGAATTAGTCTACACTTTTTGAGAGGCTTGACATCACCATGGAATCATTAATTGGACTGACTCCTACTATGAGATATACTCTCATTATTATTCATAATGACAAAAACTTAGAGATAAACTACAAAACTTACCATGACATATAGCACTTCAAAACGAAAAATAAATTAAAGGACCCTGAATGAAATAAAAAGCCATTGGGTCTTGGAAAATATTGACCCATACCCACCTCCCAATCGTCTAACTACTATATAACCAATTGGGAATTAATAAGGAAAGATACAATATGATTTTCTAATAACCCTATATTATCTAACCTTATTCATGGGCTACCCAAACTAATAAACCTAATTGTAGATTATAACTAAATACCTGGAGCACCCTAGATATAAAGGGGCTAAAAAATAAAGGAATAAACTATGACTAGCCATTAATATCGTGTCTTTGTATACCAATATATTAACACCATCTGCTCCTTTATTTGCCAAAAGGTTTGCTTTCTGATTGCCTTCCCGAAAGATGTGGCAAATCCCAATTTTTGCAAACTGATCCACCATATTAATAACTTCTTCTAACTTAGAATTGAGGACCCAATTAGGGGTTACTCTATTCCTTATTGCATTTAAGATGATTTGAGAATCACCTTCAATGATGATGTTTGATAATTCTAAATTTTGACAAAGCTTCAACCCTTCCTCAAATGCTTCGAGCTCTGACAAGTTATTGGAAGTGGGATTAATAGGCTTGGCTTTCTTAGCAATCCACTAACCTGTGTCATCATTAATGATGTTGTGTGCTAGAAAATGTGACCTATTGGGAGCACGAATCAACAAACAAACATTAGTTAAAAACCTCAAATATGCATCAAAGACCCAACAAGATGAAGGAACATTAACTAATGCTTGCCTGAGTTTTGCAACTCTAAGCAGCCAACAAACCAAATCCTCCAGCCACCTCTACAGCTCAACAAGGCCACCCATGAGAGGCCTTTTTGGTGTGTTAAGATGGGGGGTATGTTTGGTGTGCTCTCCCAAACACTACAAAGTGTTGAATCTCTTGAGTGAATGTGAAAATGTGAGTGATAATGCAATATGGACCTAAACTATATGAGATGGAGAATACTTCAAGAAATGGCTATGGAGAAATCCATACTTGAAAGCATTCAATGGTAAAAATATGAAATGCAACAAAGAAACTAACTAGATATGAAAGCTAAACCAACAAGTAAATGCAAAGGAAATGTGAATGCAAAGGCAAACTAGCTAAACCATGCAAATGCAAAGCTAAACCAGCTACCAAATGGTTAGCATGCACCTACAAAATCACCATGAAAACTCTACTAATGCAAGCTCAAACTACCATGAAAGCTCAAATTATGAATGCAAGCTCAAATCTCAAACCAACATGGTAACAATGCAATGATGAGAGATGCAAATGCTTGAGACAAGGCCTCTATTTATACACTTGAGGGAGGGCTTGGTGAGGTGGCATCCATGTAGATGCCACATAAGGTGACATGCAAGCCATGCAAGTGGTCAAAAATTCAAAGTTTGCTCACACACTTGAGAAGAACAGTGGGAGACAAGAGTGCAAAGGGGAGTGTGTAGGCATGCCATCTCACACATATGTGAGCACACTATTAGGCTAATGAAGGGGATTAGGAAGGAGATTAGGATAATTAAGTGGGATTAGAGAAGAAGTAGGCTTAAGAGGATGAAAATGATGGTTATAGGCTAGGCTCTAGGTTAGGCTTAAGATTAAATTAAATGAAATTTAATTTAATTCTGAGTTTAGAGGAATTAATAAGATGTGAGGATTAAATAAACAAAATATATTTTAAAAAGGGGGATCATGTGTTAAATTAATTTAACACATTAAGGCTAGGAGTATTTAAATTAAATTTAAATACTTAGAAGAATGAACTCATTTCATTAAAATAATTTAATTAAATAAGCAGAAGAATGTGAGCAATATAATTAATTAATTAATAATTAATTACAATGTCATGGGCAATATTAATAAATTAATATAGTCTTTAGGGACAATTTTAAGCATTTACAGATGCATCCAATTCCTACTATCCCTGGATTACCTCTGGCTGCCTCATCAAAGTTAAGCTTCACCCATCCCTTCAGAGGGGGGGTCCATTTACACTTATCCCTCACCTCCTTGCTCTTCTTAAAATAGGCAAGAGGAGGGTTGATTAAGCTAGGCCATATCTTTTTAATGTGACCATCCCAAATAGAGAAGGAGCCTTCTTCTATTCTAGTCTTCCTGAGATGGGCGTTAGCTATTTCGACTATGCTAGCATCTATTTTTTGGATCAACTCATCTGAATTTAACTCTGAACCATAAAAAATTCTTCTATTCCTTTCTTTCCATACTTCCCACACAAGGATGGAAGGACAAATGTTCCATAATTTGCTATAGATATCCTTACAAAGGTTGGTAGGCCAGCCTTTGAGAAGATCAGTTAAAGATTTAGGCAATGGAGAAGACCATCCTAGCCTTTTTTTGAGCCAATCCCAACAAACTTGAGAGTATGGACAACTATATAATAGATGATCAAAATCCTTGTCACTTTGCTTGCAAAGCATACACCTAGAAGGGCCTTCATACCCTAATTTGCGAAATCCGTCTACTGTTAGAATCCTATTTTGAAATGCCAACCACAAGAATAATCTTGCCTTCGATAGACAAGCAGGATCCCAATAGAGATTGAATGGGATTTCCACTTCATCCCATCTTTGTGAATGTATCAGAGTTCTGTGTTCATTTTTCATAGTGTACTTACCATCATTCGAAGCCGCGCAAATGAGCTTATTGTTCCTTTCAAGCTGCTTGATTTTCTTGTCTTGTGTGATCTTTTTGTATGCCTTTATTGCATTTGGATCCACCTCTATGTATTTTAGGGGTTTCTAAATCCATCTAGACATATCTTTTGTAGTGATCATTGTTTTGTAGTCACTGACTTTATTACCCCATAGTTTGACTAATTTTTCTTTGAGATCCCCTGTGCTTTGGCTATTGTCGATTGGGGGGTGCCCATCCCAAGAGTCTTCCCAAAAAAGGGCTTCATCACCCTTACTAACATCCTAGGTTAGGAATCTACTGACAAGTTATCAACATTTAACCATAAAGTTCCAAATTTTTTACCTTTTAAGGAGGGACTTCATTCTAAAAATTGATAGAGAGTCATCTTCATTCAGGTACTCATTGTACATAATCTTAGCCCATTTACACTCTCTTTCCATAAAGAGGTGCCATATTAATTTATCCCCTAATGCTTCATTTTGACATTGTAAGTTCTTAATTCCTAATCCTCCCAAATCCTTTGGTTTACAAATACTTTCCCATTTTATGAGAGCCAATTTTTTGGCTTCTTCACAATCATTCCAAAGGAAATTTCTGAGTTTTGTCTCAAACTTATGATGAAGATGCTTGGGTAATGGAAGGTAGGATAGCGGGTAAGTCGGGATGGCTGGCAAAACAGATCTTATCTTGATACTCTTTCTAGCTTTTGAGAGCCATGTATCTTTCCAACAACCAATCCTAGCCTCCAATTTCTCCAAGGTATTATACCATACCTTACTAGACTTCACACCCTTCTCTAACTTAATGCCAAGGTACTTACATGCGAACAAACCTTTTTTGTACCCCATAATATAAAAGATCTATTTTTCCACCTTTGGATTCATGTTAATAAAATATATCTCTGATTTCAAATCATTCACTTTTTGTTTGGATGCCTTCATGTACTGCTCTATGATGGATTTTAAAACAAGCACCTCTTTTACTGTGCTTTTGCCTGGCAGAATCGTGTCATCTGCATGTTGTTGATGATAATGTCCAAACATTTCTGGTAAAAAATACTTGAAATCCATCTAGACCTGGTGATTTATCAAGATTCATTTTAAACACCACTGTTCTGACTTCTTCCAACGTAATGGGTTTGTTTAGTGCTTTGTTATCTTCCGTTGTGACCAATTTAGGGATCACTTCAAGCAACCTAGATTGGGCCTCTCTGTTTGACCCTTCAAAATTATTTAGTGTTTTCTGAAAATGTTCCACTAAAATTTTTGTAATTTCATTTGGTTTATCAATTGGAATACCTGTTGGGACTCAAAATTGAAGCCCCAATTTTGAGTACCATTGAGAAAATCAAGCCCTATAAATGCCTTTCAATGCATATGTACCCTGTTGTACCTTTGAGTCCCATGAGGTGTTTAATGTTTCTAACACCTTTCATTTAGTACATCTTTGTGTGTCATGAAGTTAAATTGTTGTTCTGAGTCATTTCGTGAAATCCCATTTTGAGCAATTGTCAAATCTGCATTTTCACTTGTGTCAAATAGTAATAGGAGGCTATGTTTGTAACTGAATATCTCACACCCAGTAATGTTTCATGACTCACTGCTTTGGGAGTGTTTAGTTTCTATACCTAAGAACTTATGTTTTAGATTTTGAGTCATTTTGAGTCTATTTGACTAGGTTTTGAATCCCTCAAAGTTGGTCATTTAATGTTGTCATGCTAATGCAAGTTATTCAGAATTTTGGAAGGCCTTGTTTTACAAGTTATAACTTTTGACAATTGACCCAAATGAGAAAATTCATTTTGCGTTGCATTTTAGAGGTTAGAGACTCATTATGTTTCAAATTTGAGCTTATGATGAATCTGTTTGATCAGTTTTCAAACTTGATTCCATTTGCAATTTATAAAGTTTCACTAGTGTCAACAGTTGCATATTTGTCAGTACTGCTATTCATGATCTTATATCTCAAGATCTGTGATAGATGAGATCAAATAGATTGCACCACTGTGTTGTACTTCAAAAATACTTTAAGTGTGCCAAGTTTCAAGTCTTGACGAATCCATCTGCACACTTTCCTAGGTCCATTCCATATACAAAAATCGCTTTTCTACAATTGTTTCAGTCATCAAATTCTGAGTAGCCCACTTTGATTTCTCGCCAAATGTGCCCAGTTATTTGTCATGAGCACAAATCACAAATTTATACTTTCCTCATGAAAGTGAACCAACTTCCTAGTTTTCATCCCCCCAAGTGTCAATTTGCCTAGTTTTTGAAGCCAAATCCGAACGCAATTTATTATTTTCTGACATGTTTGTTTGCAGGTGATTTTAAGTGAGCAACTTTGACGGTCAATATCTTTTGACCTCAAATCTGTCATGAGATGAGATTCGACATGGTACAAGTGTGCAAAACAGAGAATCAGTTGGTCAATTTTTAGAGCCTAGTCAGGTGTTTGGATTAGTTTTTAAGGCCAGTCAAAGGACCCCCTGGCATGAAATTGACAAGTTGTAGAAAGAGGTGGAATGAGTTTTAAAAGTTGAAAAAATGATGCAGATTTGTTTCAAATCAGAGTCAGATGTTCATTAGAGAATTTTGGGAAGTTAGTTGTTTGAATTGCAATTTTTTTTTTTAGCTAGACCCATTTTGGGCCCGACTGTTGAATAAAAGCCAACATTTTCAAGCAATCAATATTGGTTTTAGTTGAGATCTGAATCCTAGATGGAATTACCTTTTCTTTTCCATCATTTGGACTAGGACATGAGCATGAAAATGGGGTCACTACCAATCAAGATGTTAGGAGTAGAGCTGATAGTTTTCGGAAGGAAAGAATGGTGAATGGTGTTGAAAGGGCATGATCTCCAGAAATAGGACACCCTATGGATAATGTTGAGAGAAAGCTCACTCCAGATATAAGTTGCATGAATCTAGAGCAACACGCTGTGGAAGACATGCATATTGTTTAAGCCAAATGCTTTCTATGACCATAAAGAAAATATTTAGATGATATAATAAGGATTGTAATTTTGTGTTTGGACTAATTTGATTGTTTAGTGCATTGGTTGTGGTTTTTGGGACTATTCTCATTATAAATATCGGTGGGTTCATCAACCCGTTGATTGTCAATTGTGAAATCATTAATACTCCGAACTATTATAATACCAAGATCATTTAGCTATAGGCAAAAATGTGGAATTGCAACTCTATTCACCCAATTAACCAGTTGTGGATTTGTCTGAAGCTATCTTGTGGATGATGGCTATTGGGACCATAGTATGCTCTTCAATATGGGCAAAAGTTATTGCAAATGAAGAACCTGATGATCACTATAAGTAGTTGTCAATAAAGGAAACATTGGGAGATATATCTACAAGCAAAGCTGCTATGGAGAAGGATATTGTGCAAATAAGCACTAAAGCAACATCCTTTTTTATATTGATATCTTCCTTTTTTTTTATGCTCCTCTATTTCTTCATGTCTCAATGGATCATCTAGATTCTTATTGTTCTTTTCTGCATTGGTGGCATTCAGGGCTTGTATGTTTGTTTAATGGCTTTACTTTCAAGGCCACTAAGCCATGCCAATAAAGAATGAAGGAAGCCATAGTTTAAGAAGAGGCAGCAACTAAAAAAGAGAAAACTGATAGTTCAAGTTTTGGAGGAGGTGATATAATGACAAATTAGTCTCTTTTGTTCCGCATGGTGAGAAGAAGTGGAGCCACAACATCTGGTGCCTGTAGATGATCTTGTGAGTGCATATGCACACTACAATTTGACTCCTCTTATTTTTTAGCCTTTAATTAGGGGTTGTGTGTAGGAAAAAAGTGGGGGCAAACCACGTTGAAGGGAAACCAGACCACAACAAGCAGGGGCATCTACAATAATGAAGAATATCCATAGCTGCCAAAGATAGAAGAAATCTGCAAAATGTCTCATCATAGGATAGAAGAAATCTGCACGCATCAAGACCATAGTCCCACACAACGTAGCAATTTTAAAAGGAATCCCATGCAACCTGGAGAATTTCAAAAAAGTGTCTAATGACCACATTCTCGTTGATGTCGCTGCCTCCCATGCCTTGCCCTGCAACAATAATAATGTCAAAGCATTCAACCATCGACTAAGGCAAGGGAGCCCATGGTAGGAAATTGTAATCCTCAAGGGAGTCCACGTGTAAAGAAAAAGGGGTAGTGGTAGGGGAGTGCAGTGAGTTTGAACAGGAAGTCGTCCACTAAAAAGCAAAACACAATCAAAGTTTGAAGAATTTGCAGCAAGGAAAACACATTACAACAGAAGAACTCATGCAGAGGAGGAAGGGATTTGTACACAATGATAGAAAGAGAAAGAAAGACACGACACACCTGAAGAATGTGCATAAATCTATGCTTGATATGGACTCTTAGAGAGCAAGTGTTCAGATCCCTGCGACAAGAAATTGAAGTGTATTCACAACACAACATTTTAGAAGTCCTCTCAACAATTAGAAGATGTAAAGGCCATAGAAAGCAAAGGTGTGGGGTCAAAGTCTATCCAACCTAGATTTAGAAGTTGTAGACACCATAAAAATAAAGCAGGGGCGAGGAAGCCATGAAATAGCATTTATCCCACATTGGTCGTGAGGTGGACATCTTATGCCTTTAAATACATTTTTACACTCAATGTGTAATGTATTGAGACAAGTGCCTTTTGGAAAGGCAAGGCTTGTGTAGGGGCCCCACCTGTGGCCAGCTGGGAGATGATGACATAAGCAATATTTTGAACAAAGATGCACGTGTGCTGATGTGGCAATGAAGCATAGGATCTTGACATGTGTCCTCGTCCTACAGTGGGTGCATGCTCACAAAATGGAGATGCGCACTAGATAAATAATATGAAAATGCGAGGATCTGACATGTGGCAGCGGGACCCGACTGGTGGTGAGATGGTGCCACAAGAGTAGATCAAGACTAACACACCAGATCGCGACACGTGTCCAGATCCTATGATCAACACAATCTCGCATTACTAAGGTGCTCACCAAATAAGGAATGCAGGATTGCGGAGAGTGCCATGTGGCAGTGGGCCTAGGGTAGATGATGACATGGCAGGTGCAACTGGTGGGCCAATCAAAAGATGACATGTGGCACTCGATGGCAAAGGTTGGGCAATTGCGGCACCTAGTCAAAGGAGGGTTGACCCCAAATTTAAAGGATGAGGGCAAAAATAAATTATTTTAAAATTATTTTTCATTATATGTGCATCAGATCTTTTAATTGAAAAAGGGTTATAATCTAAAGTTTTAACTTTAGACTTTTAAAAAAATTTTGAAATTTTAAATTTTAAAGTTGCAAACCTGAGTTTCATACCAAGGGGACATTTTTCAAATCGAGATTCTAGAGGTTCTCGATAGGCGAATATAGCGATATTATATATCGTCGGAGCCAGGAGAAACTAATTTTTTTGAATATGAAGTTGGTTTTTGCACAAACTACCACTGGTACATGCTAGAGGAGGTCTTCTCTCTTAGATTGATTTTATTAGGTGTTTTGAGTCAGTAGTTGCAGAATTTAGTGAAAAAACACATTAAACACGTTCAATGACTCTTGTATCAAGTCATTTTGAGTCTTAGTGGTGTTTTGGCTAAAAATTGATCAATTGACACATATCCGGGTTCAATTAGCAAGTCTTTGTCTTTTTCTGAGATATTTTACATTTGGAAAGGCTAAACATAAAGGATATGATTAGCATCAGATGGGTAGAAAGAAGAGAGAGGTTATTTAGTTGTAGAGGATGGAATTCCAAGTGGACACATGTCATTTTGAGATCAGATCTGGGAATTCATCTCTCTTCTATATCTTGCTTTCTTTCATCTCATTGTAGTTGTTGGTAGTTTTCTCTGTGATATCAGCAGGGTTCTAGCGTTCTACTGTGAAACTAGGATCGTTGATGGTTTTACTTCTTGTCTATTGAGCTATGCTCTAGCAATGAAGACCACACATCTGCTCTTGTGCAGATTTTGAGTTCATTTCATGTATTGTTACTCAAAGATAATGGGAATTGATGCTAGATCATGTGAATTATCTAGAGATTCATTTAGTTTTACAAGTTTATGTATTCAGTCTTTCCAAGGATTAATATAAAAGGGGATTTACACGAATTATTTGGGTTTTCTTATTTTGTCTCTTGATTCTTCATATGCCATTAACTTTGTAATTGAGTGAATAAGGTTTATTCAATTTAAGACACCTTGGATGAGTTGTGTATTAGATTTGTTGTTGCTTCTAACTCAAGGAGCTAGGTAAATCCTTCAGTGTTCTAATAGGATTTCAGAGGGTATGAAGGGGAATTTTGTAAGAATGGGATTTGGAGATTTTAGTTAACAAACTTAATTGTAAGGCAATCAAGTTAGGTCATCCTACTGGTAATGACTCTATGTTTCAATGGATAAGGCACTGATCACTAAATCAGATGAAAGCTAATATGAATGTCATTTGCACAAATCATTTAAATCAAATAAATTTAGTTCTTCATGTTTTGTAGTGGGCTGAAAGGAATTAACCCTCACTCAGCTTATGAATTTCAAAGATTTGCATTTAGCTATTGTAGATCTATGTCATTGCATGAGTTATTAGGAGATAAAATGGGTTTTCATTTGTAGTAAATAGGTTCAGATTTAGGTTTAAATTGCACTGGTACCATACATAAGAACCTCAAGGTTAACGCACCTAGGTCTCGCAGAGTCTAAAGTGAAGAAGGAGTTATGCCTTATAGTTGGCCCAAGATTACAGTCGAGTGTATCCATCATAGGAATTTGCTAGCCTTAGATGCATTGATGTAGTTTCTTGGTCATTTTCAAAACTATTAAATTAGGAGCCAACAATAGCCAGGTGGTTTTTGATATTAGATATTTTGCTTTTAGCTCTGTTATAAAGGGTAGAATTATGGAAGAATTTTGTGTTCCGATATCCCTCCTCTAGCCACTTCTCTTGTGATTTTTGTCTCCAAAAATTTCTTCTTTGGATAGTATATCCTCTTGTTTCACGAATAATTCTTTTTCTAAATGATAGTTATTATTATCCATACCTTTTTTAATGACTTCTAGGTTTAATTCCTTTAATCTTTCTTCGATGTCCAGTTTTTCTTTAAAGATGTTATTGAAATGTTCCTTGTTCCATCTAAGAACCTTTTCTTTAAGCATCTTCATTTTTTAAACAAAAATGAACATTCTAGATCCTTCAAAATTACCTCGATACTACCACTCCTTAATATTGTCTAAAAAACTAGAATCTAAAAACCACATTTTTTTGCATTTAAATGAATTCCTGATAGGTTTATGAGGCTCAAAAAATTCAATTCTAAATAGGAGATGATCAGAACTAGCTATTGGTAAAATAGATGATTAGATGTTCAAGTTATTTGCATCTAGTTCTCCTTTAATGAAAAACCTATCTAGTTTTTCTGCTATGTACGCAAAATCCTTCCATTTGTTATTCCATGTAAAATTTCCATTGTTAAATGGGATATCAATTAGATTATGGACATCACACCATTTATAAAAATCTTTAGAAGATTGAGAGATCTTTTGAATACCCCCTATTTTTTTATTCAAGTTTTAAATGGTATTGAAATCTCCCCCTAGAAAGATTAGATTATTCTTATGATCCTTCATGGATAAGCTTACTTCTTCCCATAATAGTCTTTTCTCTAAACTGCTTGTAGGACCATAAATGTTAACTAGAATAAACTTGAGGTTGGATTTCAAGCTTTTGACTATGCCATTGATCCAATTATTATTCATGGTAAAAATATTTAAGGTTACTTTCCTATGATTCCAAATGAATCCTAAACCCCCAAAAAGCACCTAAAGATTCATGCATGGAGATACTCCAATTGCCTAGCTTCTTACCTAATTTAATTCCTTTTGTCTTATTTAGTTTAGTTTCCCGTAATAAAATTATTTTAGATTCAAAAAGTTTTAGGTTTTGTCTTAGTAATCTATTTCTGTTAGGGGCATTTAAACCCCTAACATTCCATGTGGTAATTTTCATGTTTCCTTGGGAAGGCACTTCCCCTTCCCATTATGAAATATTTGATCAATCTTTTGTTGTTCTCTATTTTGACCTTCTGCTTCTCTGAGTTCTTTAAGTGATTTTCTTTCTCTTTTAGCTTTCGGTTTGCCATACTAAGGTGAGTTTAAACCTTCCTAATTCATCTGAAGCCCTAGTTGTTCCATGTTCTTTTGCGCATTTTGAGTGATATCCAACTTGCTACTGTCTTTTTCTTCCATTTCTTCATTTTCTAGTTCTCTTAAAAATTGATTTATTATGCTTGACTGATTATTCTTTTTTGAGTCTAATAATTCTCTATTATCCTTTTGCAAAGCTTCCTCCCTTTGCTTTGTATGTGTTTTGTTTTCTGTTATTTGCGGCCCTTTCTTGTTTTTGTCCTCATTTTCAATATTCATCAAATCTCTTTTTAAATGTTCACATGTATTATTGTCACCTCTTAATTTGAGAACCCTTTGAATTAGGTCTTCTTTCTGAGCCTTTGTACTATTATCTATGTTTTCAAAATTAAACATTTGGATTAGTTCCTCGGTCAATAAATCTATGTTTTCTTCATCCATCTTAGTAATGCTCATGTTCTCCAATTCTTCTTCCGATATCGTATCTCTATGTAAGAATTCATTAAATTCTTGTGACAGAGGTTTTTTTGCTTTGTTCATTTCACTGCTCTCATTCTTTTAATTGCGTACCAGTAAAATGGTGAACTAATTGAAGATGATGATGTTTGCCAAAATTTAGATAACCAGTTGGTTGTTTCTTTGTTAGGAATATCCATTGTTTCCTCTATAATTTTTTACCGATGTAGAGGAAGTCTGATATCCTCAATTGGGGGTTTAACTTCCCCTTTCGAATAAAAGAGAATTATTTGCATCCTCTAACCTACCCTCTTCATTGCCAAATAAATTATTAGTATGTTGTATTCCTGTGGTCTCTATAGCTTTAGATTCTGTACATATAATGCTTAAATCTTTACACACAATGTCTTTACTATTTTTCTTGTTTAATTCCTAAAACTGTGTATCAGAGCTGCTGGATTTTTCTTTTCCCATATCTTTGGGTTTCAGTTTTGCATTGGGAGGCTGAGATTTTGTGCTCACACTGATTTCTATGTACTTACCTTCCTCTGTTGTCTTTTCCTTTCCTTTACAATTTTTTGACACTAACTATTTCCCTTTTGCTATCCTCTGCATGTTTGTTGGCTTGTCTGCTGGTATAATCCCTGAATTTTTCCTTTGATTAGCCTTTGTGAATGTGGTAAGATCCAATCTGTCTACTGGCGTCAAGTCTGTCTTCTCTATGTTGTCTGCCTGTTCTATACAGGTAGGTTTTAATTGAGTCTCAGAATTCTTATGAACATCTGTATGAGTCTTATTGTCAAAGGTCACTTGACGAATTCTATTTTTTCTAATTCTCATCATTGGAAACTTACTATTGAAATCCGAAGTAAGTTGCAGTGTCTTGAAAATGATTTTCCTATTATCATCTAATCTTATGATTTTTGAAATCTTACCTTCATAGCAATGAAAATTTAGATTATAAATAGCTCTTTTTGTAATCACTTTCCTTTGCATTGAGATAAGTAATTTCACATTATTACAACAGTGAAAGGAAGAATCTATTCCTATTAGATCTCCCATAGATGATCTTAATTTCCTCATTATCTCTATTTGAAGTAACTCTAGAGGAAGAGATTGAATGATAAACCATGTTGGTAGCATCATATCTAACATACCTTCCCTATAATCCGAGACCCATTCTAAAAATTTGACAGCATATCCTTAAAAAAAACCATTCAGAGACATAAAGAAAGTCCTTTTTAACGAATTCATCAATACAATGCAAATATAGTATTCTATTTGAAAACTGGGAGATACTTACCTAACCCTCGCAGTTTTCCTATAGCCAAGTAGTGAGGCTGAGAAATTCACTATTAGGGCCATTCCAATAAGCGAATAGTCTGACCTCTTGGCATTCTTTCCATCTGTTTTCAATATCCTGATTACTGATGATAATGATATTGTTGTTAGGAAAAGAAGGAGCAAAGACAACCAAGGGCTTGCAAAGCTACAGTGGATCCAGAGAACTCACACCCTCAGATCTCTGATGGGGGGGGTACATATGCTCTTGGATAATCACTTAAAGAGTGGGAACTAGGTAACCCTAGCCTATCAGGGCAAGCCTGAAGATATGGAGGATGATCTATAGACTCATCTGTGAGGAATCCTATCTAATTAAAGACCTTTCCATTATTATTTGATTGGGCATACTTAGTGAGATCAAATACCTTGATTTGGTTATCCAAACTTGTTGTGGTGAAGATAACTGGCTAAGGTCTCAAGAGCTCCAATGATCTTGAGGGCCAGATTGGAAATTTGTACATGGAACAAGTATACGAAGACATACTATCTTCTAGTTGTATTCCTATCTCCTATTGCGGGAAAATGGATCCACGAATGTGTTGATGCTGATCCTGACTTTCCTACTTCTTAGACCCTTCTAGAGTGGAGAATTTGTCCACCGTTTTGACTGTACAATCAAGCCTAGCATTGTCTTTTTGGCCAGGACTACTTTGTGCTTTATTTCGTGATTCCAAATTCACCTTGGAGATGCTAACCTTCCTTTACTATAATCTAGGGTTTCTTGCGACAAAATTGCTTTTGTTCTCCACACTTGACTTTTTCACAACATTTCATGCAGATTTTTCCTTCCATTCATCATCTGCTAATGCCTCGAACTTATTCCTGGTTGGAATGCAAGGGTGCACCTACCTTCCAACCAGTTTTATTGTTGGTTTTGTTGATTTACTACCATTTTTTATTATATCATTTTTACTATGGAGGGGGTTCTGATATCCTTGAAATTGATTTTTGCTTAAAACTATTTTTTTTGCATTTCTTTCTTTTTTTGCCATTTTTTTTTACAAAAGTGATATGGGATTTGGACCTGCAAATGTGAATTAGAAAGTTGCACTTTAGTTTAAGTAGATTAGTGGAAAATTAAGTTATCTTTTAGTAATTTAATTTATTTTTTTTTTAAAAGAGTATCATCAGAAAAATAGTTGGAAAATTTTAAAATGTTAGAGTAATTAGTTGTTCTCACTTATTAATTAAATCACTTTGACTTAATTAAATAAGTTACCTATTACTCTAGTTTGTTTAAGCTATCTTGTAGGTGCATATAATTAATATTTTATTAATTATATTGTGCAACCAAGCTTTTTTAGGCTTTAGGTTACCCTTTTCGGGTTTCGATCTCCTTTTATAAGGAGTGATCTCTTTGTATTTTTCATTATGAAAATCCATTGAATAATATTTTCCTCATCTGAGTTTTTCAGATCAAACCCTTGCCTCTTCTTGTCTTTTTCTTCTCCGTGGTAGGTTTTCTACATGTAGGTTTGCTTGGGCTTCGTGGATTTGTTGTGCACTTTTGCTCAAATCCTACATGGTATCAGAGCTAGATCTGCTATAGCTTGTTCGATGTTTCAAGAAAAAGGGAGAACGAGGGTTTGGCATATTAGATCTGGTGTTTTTTTGAGCTTTTTCTAAGAAAGCAGGGGGGTCACTGATTTTTCAGAGTAGTCTGAAGCCAAATAAACCTCACGGATGGATTCAGAAGGCATCAAAACCCCTATTTTGATATAAAATTTGTCCAATTTGGACAACGTTGATCTGGGAGGCAAAATTTAGGGTCGTAGATCGAGGTGTGAAAATTAAAAAAATCGCAAAAAAAAAACCAAAAGTGATTTTATTTACCACTGTGGTTTAAAAAAATCATCGGTAGTTACCCGCCAGTGGTCCACAGACTGTTGCGGCTCGGTGGCCGCTGTGGCTTCACCGTCGCCGCCTGCGAGCGGTGCCGCGGTGGACCTCCTGCCACCGCCACCGCTTCGCCCATCGCCCACCAATGACTCAACTACTGACCTCCACTCTGCCTCCACCCCACGGGTGGCGCATTTTTTTGAAGTTTTTTTTAATTATTATTTTTATTATTAAAAATAATAATATTTTTTTTCATGCATTCCGGAGGCCTTGGAGGTTTTTTCGTTGTAACTTGAGCATACAGACATATTTTTTTGATCCAAAAAATGTGCTGGAAAGCTGGTTCCAAGACGAAGATGTTGGTATAGGTTTTTTTGATTTTTGATGTAGTTTGGTTGCCTATTTTGGTAGTCAAAGCTAGATGTTTTGTTTTGCACTCTAGGAGGTGTATCTTGAGCATTTGATCTCTATTTTTGGACTTCTTTATATCGCTGGAAAGCTCTTTCTGTGCTCTTTCCAATGATGCTAATTGTTGTTCTAGATTCTATTCCAAGCACATTCTATTCAGCCTTTTGCAATTTAGAATTTTGGTGGATATCTTGTTTGTTTCAGGTTCGGGGATCGATTTTGTTGCTTCAGATACTTCATTTTGGGCTCTTCTTTTTGTTGTATCAGCCTTATGCTATGCTTTTTCTGATCATTATTGATATTCATTGTAAGCATCTTTATGCAACGCACTGAGATAAAGTGCCCCTCTTACGTTTCAGAATCCTTTTCATCATTGTGATTCGTTGTACTCACACTATTTTATAAAGTGCCATTGGGGGATAGTTTTTTGCCACTTATAGGCCCTCTTTCCCTTCTGCCTCATGTACTGTTGATGACACGTGCCTTTATGGGTGTCTGTACCTCACTCTCAATGTGTCTAGTTCCTGTGTTGTAGGAGATTTTTTGGCCCACCTTTTCAGCTGCCTATCACCTCCCCTGCCTTAAGGGGGGGGGGGGTTATATTGTTGTTCTTTGCTTCCTTGGTTGATGGTTTGTTAGTGTGAGCTATGTATTTAGTACCTGATCTTACATACTAGGCGATTGCAATGGCTGGCTACCTATGCATTTCAGTGAGATGGATCATCTACCATATAGACACGCTCGATTTGTGCCTTCTATTTCCATGGCGGTTCTACAGATCAACATTTTTGATAGAGTTTTGCTGGTTTTCATGCTTCAGTGGTTCTCTTCATGATCTCTCTTTGTTCCTTCTTCTGGAACATTCTTTGCTATCTCTTTTTGGAGTAGGGTTTTTCCCATGTGGTTTTCTCTATTTCTCCTCTTTATAGAGATCTTGTTGTGATTGGGTACCTGATCAGGCCATATTGCCGGGACCCATTTTTCTGCTTTCATAGCTGTGCTAGGTTAGCTTACCTCCTAAGCTTCACTTAAGGAGGGGTGTTAGAGTAACTAGTTGTTTTTCACTTATTAATTAAATCACTTTGATTTAATTAAATAAGTTACCTATTACTCTAGTTTGCTTAAGCTATCTTGTAGGTGCATATAATTAATATTTTATTAATTATATTGTGCAACCTAGCTTTTTTAGGCTTTAGGTTACCCTATTCGGGTTTCGATCTCCTTTTATAAGGATTGATCTCTTTGTATTTTTTATTATGAAGATCCGTTGAATAATATTTTCTTCGTCTGAGTTTTTCAGATCAAACCCTTGCCTCTTCTTCTCTTTTTCTTCTCTGTGATAGATTTTCTGCATGTAGGCTTCCTTGGGCTTCGTGGATTTGTTGTGCGCTTTTGCTCAAATCTTACAAAAAAATGGTGAGATAACTGGAAAATATACAAAGTGGTGAGTATTGACAAAATTTCAAGCAAACATTCAAATTTTGGGAGCAAAACTCCCACATATAACCTATTGGCTAAACAAAACACAATTGACACCAATAGAAAATAAAGCAATAAAAATAGTTATCTAATAAAGACAATTGCTTAAAAAGATTCAACTAGTTAGTAAACATTAACTATTGAATCATTTTCTAAAGTGCAAATTTGTATAAATATAAAAATACACAAGTTATACTTGGTAGGGATATACATGTACCATAAAAAACTTTATGTTCATTTATTTTACAATGGTTAGCATGACATTTCTATTTGTAATTTTCTAAACTCAAAAATGAGTTTTAGTTAATAGTCCACTCCCTCCCCTTTTCATTATTCATGTTCAACAAAACTTTAAAAAGAAAAAAATGAAAACAAAATTACTGTAAATAAGAGGAATTAAAACAATCAAGTCATAAACTTAAATTCAATCTTACTTATTTAGATTCACAAATAAAAAAATTGTTAATTTTTAACTTGGACAGTTTACTTACAGTGTCTAAATACTCTATGAAACATCTCCATCCAACTAAAAGATATTTATGTCCATTAATACAACAACTTAGGTAAACAACTCACGAATTTGAGAACAAACAATTACATCACAAGAAGATAAAAACAATAGTGAAAAAAGAGAGTATATTTTAATGGAATAAATTGCATATCCATAATAAGCATACACACATCTTTTAGTGGCATAGCCATGATCTTTTTTAAATTGAAGAGAGGCAATTACAATATGAATAAAATAATAGCAACACTTCTATAGCAATAACTATAGAATGACAACTAATACGAGAGCAATGTCAAACAACAACATAAAAGAAAAGGAGGACACAAGCACTGTTGTAGCAACTGCTACAAAAAGCAAGTATGGATCTTATAGTTCAAGTCAATAATTTACAGATCTAGAAGACTTCGTATATCTTATTAGTCAGCTGGAAGAGAGTAGTTTCTTCGTCGCTCATCCAATCCATAAGCCTTTGTATGGAAGTCGCCAAACATCAAAACTAAAGCCTAGATACAAAAGTAGTGTAACATACTAAAGTAATCACCATCTCCTCTCAAGAGTCTAGAAAAGCCTTCATAAACATCTCGTTTGCGGAAGATAGAAAAGTCTCAATAGAAGCCACAACTTGGAACCAATAGTTGGGGTTAACAATAGTAAACCAACATATGGTGCAACTGCTATGATTGCCATGTACTTGAAACTTGCAGGCTCTGATCAGACTATTGAATCCATTTTTGAATGATATCCAAAGAATTTATAAGATGATGGCTCACAAAAGGTGAGTCGAGCAAGATCTAGATATGGAGGGATAAACTCAAGTAGTCCATGTGAACTTCAACATGAAGGGGAAGAAAATAATCAAAAAGAAGACAACAAGACAACAAAACTTCCATATGTGATTGATAATAGTTTGTCTCAGAGTTTGGGTAATGATATTGTCTATGAGTTTGTGTAGTGAAAACTCAACTTCTTCTTCTTCTTTATATATCTATAATATCTGATGAACTCCCCTCTTCCATTACTTTTCGATGGATGTCTAAAGGTCCATTTTTCTTACAGACAAGGAGTATGTAGGTGAAAGTTGTGGAATCTGGCTTCACCGTACTAATTGTATTTCCTTTGAATTCTCTGATGGTTTCCAACAACTCCATATTGTGCATATCTTGTGATCAGTGCATTCCATGAGATTACATTTCTTTGAGGCATTGAGTCAAACAAGTCACGTGCATTATCCATGCTTCCAAATTTTCCATAATTGTCTACCACAATTGTTGCAACTGTGACATGTAACAAAATTTATCAATTTATTTCTCAGATAATATAGATGTCCTCTTTATAGATCAATGAATACTATAAATTTAGAGAAAGACATGTTTAGTGTTTCATTTAACTTTACCTTAGATAAGAAATAACCTACTCCTTGAGGGCTAGAACTGACTCATCAACTGCCTGTCTCTAAATTTTTTTATCTTAGATGACGCAAAATTGTTTGTTTAAGCTCTAGGGCTGCCATTCTTGTAGCTTTATATGGTCAAACTTGCACTCTACGTTTGTAATGGGGTAGTTTTTAATTATGTTCCTCTTATAAGAAATGTGTTTCTATTTTTTTAACTCCCGTAGCAAGTCAAAAGAACTATTCCCAAATTTCTATGGGGATTTTTCGCTTACAAAATATTCACCAAAGTAGAGGGGTTATCATCAAAATTTCTAAATTTTTTCATTTTCAATTGGTTGTTGAGTGAGCAAAGCATTTTTTTATTCTATACTTTTAAGGATATGTGTGTTCTTCTGTAAATCTCCCATTTTGCCATAGGATTAGAGTACGAATGGAAGAAAGTCAAGAGCCCAAAATTGGTGGTCTTGAACATCAAATTCTTGTCCTTACTTAAGAGCAAAAAAATTTCAGGCTCCAAATAGTGATGGATGATCCCCATTGAATGACATGCATGTACCATCTGCAAAGCGTAGCCTTAGGCAATGATCTGGTCAAAAAACTCACCACCAACACAAAGCTCCATGACAACATTGGCCACCTCATAAATTTCATAGCCAAAGAAGTTTCAATATTAGAAAGGCATACGATAATGATGTTTTTCCAATGGTTTTCCACCTACAATAGCCTATTGACTAAAAATTTAAAAATAATACCTCATATTTACAACAATCTCTAAAGTCAAATATATAAAAGACCTTTATATAGACCCAAAATAACATGTTTAGATGTATGCAATTAGTCCCAGACTCTAATTAACTTCCACAATTTTAAATACCCCATCCTTAAAAAAAAAAAAAAAAATTACCATTAGTTAACTATTTACAATATTTTACTTCTACAAATAAAAATCCAAAGATAAAGAAAGAAAATACATTTATCCTAAATACTAATAATTCAATTGTATGAAAATAAATACTAATAAATTGAATGGAAAAATCATCAAATCTATAAAACAAACAAATAATATAATACAAGAGTAATACACATACGTACACCTATATATTAGTATAATTCATGATGTTAAAATTCTTAGATTCCTTTTAAGTTCACCTGACGGCGTATTTCTCACACCACCTAGGACTACAAGGCCCCGTTTGGTTGGGGAAGATGAATTTTCCTCATAACCAGGTTATCTGATAACTAGGTTTTCGAAAACCTGGTTATGTATTTTAGGAAGATAGTTGGACCATTTGGTTGACACGGAAGATGAATTTTCAAATCCATATTCTGTGTTTGGTTGCCAATTTAGAAATTGGAATTGGAACAGAATATGACTAGGAATATCTATTTGTTGCGTTTGGTTGTTCATTTTCTAATTGGAATTGGAATTTGATGTAAATTTTTTTAATCTTATTTAATTAGTGAAACACAAGGATTAGAATGAGTAAAGTATTAATATTTATGATTTAATTTATTTATAATTAGACTACATTATTATTATTTTTTATTCTTGAATATTCACAGTTTTATTTTGTTAGTCAATAATAAATAAAATGATTATTATTTTTTATTTTAATTCTATTTATTAGCAAAGAAAAGTAAAAAATAATCATACATGCAATCATTTGTACGAAGTTATTTTTTGTCCCATTGTTGGAAATTGTGATCATATATATTATATATTTTTGAAAAATTGTTTAAGACAAATTTATCGTCGAATTGAATTTATTGTCAAGTTCATCCGAACTTCATAATTGTCGAACTCGAATTGAAACTTGAACCTTATGACTTAGCCGCTAAATATGTGTGTTTGTGTCCTCTCTCTATCCCTCCCTGTGTTTGTGTTCATCCACGTGATTTGGCAGAAGGATTGGACACAATAAATGTTGTTTATGCAGATGAATTATTGCCTACACTATATGAGAATTCTCGCATCTCTTAAGACTAGTTGCCGACACAGAGAGGGATTGTGAGGCGTGTTGTGGCTCTTGGTCGGTATCTTCAGAATCCATTGGCCATGGTTGCAACATTATATAGTCTTGGCAAAGAAATATTATCATTGAAGCTTCATTCACTGGAACATTTCCTTACTCCAAATGAAAAGTATGAAGCTGTTGAGCAGGTAATAGTTACAACAACCAACTGTAGAGGCTATGAAGCCACTTGTCTTTATAAATGCTATTGGTTTTTTTAAGGGTTAGAGGGAATGGACAAGCAACATCTGAAAACCATGTTATGGATCCATTGGATGATACTAGAATTCATCCAAAGTCATATGAATTTGCCAAGAAAATGGCTAAGGACATATATTGTGAAGAAGCTGGACATGATATAGATGATATGGATGAGGAAACACAAGAAATGGTTGTTGAGCATGTCAAAAATATCCTGATTTGTTAAATGCCCTTGATATTGATGAATATGCTAGAAGTGTGGAGCAATGGACATCCAATAAAAAGCAGGAAACCCTTGCTGACATAAAGAGTGAATTGTTACATGGATTTCAAGATTTCAGATCGCCATATAAAGAGCCATCCCAGAATGAGGAATTTTATCTACTGACTGGAGAAAATGAAGAGACCCTGTTAATGGAAAAAATTGTCCCCGCAGAGTCCAAAATCATCGTATAATTTGTGATCTGGAATCAAGCTTGACATGAATAATATTGAAAGAGGAGCTTTCTGATGATCTAGATATAGATCCTTTAGAAAAAATTGCAGAAGGCAACATCCTTACCTGTTGGGTGAAAACTATGACAAAAGTGAAGTACCTAGTTGAGTTAACTTGCAAAGAGAGTTCACTAAAGAATGATAACTATCAGGGTGCATAGGATAAGGATAAGGAGGTTAAGGATCCATATTTTGCGGAAGAGGATTCCATTTCACGAAGTGAACAAGAGAATGCAACCATTAAGTTCCTAACAGATAAAGAGCCAGGGGAGAGTATTATCCGTCCATGCTTGAAAGGGCCTACTCACTTGATTCTAACACTGAACATTTTCAATGGAGTTTATGCACACAAGGATATTGTGGAGGGAGGAAAAGACCAAAAGGATTTTGCTAGCTATCTTCGACTTGGAAAATATTTTCAATTGGGGAGGAGACATTTGAAGATCTTGATGAGGTCATAGACAGATATATATTCAAGAGAGGATAAGATATTTCAGTATTTCGTTCTACTGTTTGGTGAGTCATAAAACACACATCAACAGACACCTTTCTACAGATGCAGGAACACACAAGCTCCTCTCTCTCTCTCTCTCTCACTCTGTCCCTCTGTCCCTCTGTCCCCCCTTCTTATCCCGCACTCTCTACCCCTCTATGTATCTCTCCCTTTTAATAAATTTATTAAGTTAGTTAATTATTCAACAAAATATGCAACTAAATTTTACGTGAAATATTATATAGGAAAAAATATACCATTTTACATTCACATACATTAAACATTTGATGATAACTTTAACAAGGAAAATGATGCTTTGTTAATAATTGCTCTTAAAAAATGTGGAATTTTGGCAACATAGATTTTACATGCAATTTTTAAAAAAATTCATGAAAATCATTAATCATATAAATCATATTTTAACATCATGAAATTCTAATAATGAATTTCACATAATTACTACAATATGAAAACTTGCTAACTTGATAGAACAATATCCATGATTTGATGGTGGTGTGAAAACACACCGTTAAACACGAAAACACTGAGAAATCCATGATGTATGCCTTTATGCCCCACATTCGATGACACACCGTTGCATACGAAAACACTGAGAAATCCACGATGTATGCCCTTATGCCCCACATTCGATGGCAACCCTCTCATGCTGCTCAATCTTCCCATTACTGTTTGTGTTGTTAGATGGTCAATCCTGCATATATGAACTAAACATGCTTGAAAAATTAAAACCTGATTATTTTTTTAATGGAATACACCAAGGAGAGGCATCAGAAATATTGATCGTTTACAAACACAGTAAACAATCATCCGATAGCTCATTTTTTATCAGCATGTGTGGTCTTGCAATATTAGCAAATCAAGAACAATAAAAAAATACAAGAGAAAGACACTTTATCAATACCGTTGACAATCTTGTCAAGAAGCACGTACATAGGAAACCAAACTGTGGAAAAAAAAATAAGAAATTTAAAAAATATCCAAGCAAATTAGGAATATACATATAACATGGGACATAATCATGACTGTACAATCATCTACCAAAAATCCTCAATACTTTTGATAATCTTGTCAACGAAAACATACATAGGAAATCAAATAGGGACAAAAAGACAAAAAAATAAAACATATGCAAGAAAATTAGGACTATAGATATAACATAGGACAGAATCATGAACTATACAATCATTTAGCAAATCACATTTCTATATGCTTTCAAGTTCTACAATTGAGCATTCATCATTTGTCACTCCTTGTGTATTCCACGTATGTATGGTTCAAATATAACTCTAATTAACAATGCAATGAACAACTATACCAAACGTTTACGAGATCATAAACTACGTGTTGTGAGAGATCAATGCAATACCATTAAACAAAGCCAACTAACCCTCTGGAATTATTTCACATGCCAATCGTGTGAATGCCAATGAAATGAACAACTAAACTATGTACTGACCAATGCCAATCATGTCAATGAAATGAATGACTAAACTATGCATATATCAAGTATGTATACATACGTACATGCATGCATGAACATACATATGCACATACATACATATATACGCACATACATACATACATACACATGTACATACATGTGTACATACATACGCACCTACATACATACATACGCACATACATACACACATACATACACACATACATACATACATGCTTAGCAAAATAGAAAAAAAGTGCTCAGTAATGATTTCCAATATAGTGTTGTGACAGATCAATGCAATACCATTACACAAAGCCAATTAACCATCTAGAATGACTTCACATGCCAATCGTGCGAATGCCAATGAAATGAACAACTATCCTGCGTATTGACCAATGCCAATCATGTCAATAAAATGGATGACTAAACTATGCATAGATCAAGTTTGTATACATATGTACATACATGTGTGTACATACATACATATGCACATACATACATGCATATGTACATACATGTGTGTACATACATACATACGCATATACATACATACATGCTTAGCAAAATAGTAAAAATGTGCTCAGTAATGAGTTCCAGTATAGTGTTGTGAGAGATCAATGCAATGCATAGATCAAGTATGTATACATGCGTACATACATGTGTGTACATACATATACACATAATACATACCTACGTACGTACGTACATACATGTGTGTACATACATATTGTTTGTTTCAAATCTGTTTAGCAAAATAGTCAATATGTGCTCACTAATGAATTCCAATATAGTGCTGTGACAGATCAATACCACTGAAATGGACAACTAAACTTTGTAACAGTTTCTTGCCAGTAATGAGTTCTAGTATAGTGCTGTGAGAGATGAATGCAATACCATATAAATAGAGCCAATTCATAAGCTATGTATAGATCAATGGAAATCATGGCTTTTATCTAGACATAATCAATATGTGCTCAATATGTGCTCAATAATGAAATTTAAAAGTATATCACTAGCTTTTATCTATACATAGCTGACCTATACATAGTTTATCATGGTTCTATTTCTATCTGCTATTTGCATAGCATAGTCAATAGATGTGGTAACTATTTGTTTCAAATCTATTTAGCAAAATAGTCAATATGTGCTCACTAATAAATTCTAGTATGGTGCTATGAGAGATCAATACCAGTGAAATGAACAATTAAACTTTGTAACAGTGTCTGGCTGTTTGTGTCAAATCTGTTTAGCAAAATAGTCAATATGTACTCAATAATGAATTCCAGTATGTGCTCACGTGATTACTTGTATATATCATAATGCCAATCATAATAGCAAAACATGGCAATTATGCTTTTATCTATACATAGTTGACCTATACATAGTTTATCATGGTTCAAATCTGTTTAGCAAAACAGTCCAATATATGCTGTAACAGTTTGTTTAGAATCTGTTTAACAAAATAGTAAATATATGCTCACTAATGACTTCCAGTATAGTGTTGTGAGAGATCAATGCAATACCATTAATCAAAGTGAATCATGCCAATGAAATGAACAACTAAACTATGGATATATCAAGTATGTATAGATCCATGTAAAATCATTCAACATACTTATGATGTCATAAACTATGTACAGATCAATGCAATACCATTAAACGCAGTCAACTCATAAACTATGTATGGATACGTGGAAGATCAATGACAATCATGGCTTTTATCTATACATAGTTGACATATACATAGTTTATCATAGTTCAAATCTGTTTAGCAAAACAATCCAATACATGTTGTAACAGTTTGTTTAGAATCTATTTAACAAAATAGTAAATATATGCTCACTAATGACTCCCAGTATAGTATTGTGAGAGATCAATGCAATACCATTAATCAAAGTGAATCATGCCAATGAAATGAACAACTAAACTATGGATATATCAAGTATGTATAGATCCATGCAAAATCACTCAACATACTTATGACGTCATAAACTATGTACAAACCAATGCAATACCATTAAACGCAACCAACTCATAAATTATGTATGGATACATGGAAGATCAATGACAATCATGGCTTTTATCTATACATAGTTGACATATACATAATTTATCATGGTTCAAATCTGTTTAGCAAAACAGTCCAATACATGCTGTAACAGTTTGTTTAGAATTTGTTTAACAAAATAGTAAATATATGCTCACTAATGACTTCCAGTATAGTGCTGTGAGAGATCAATGCAATACCATTAATCAAAGTGAATCATGCCAATGAAATGAACAACTAAACTATGGATATATCAAGTATGTATAGATCCATGCAAAATCATTCAGCATACTTATGACGTCATAAACTATGTACAAATCAATGAAATACCATTAAACACAGCCAACACATAAACTATGTATGGATACATGGAAGATCAATGACAATCATGGGTTTTATCTATACATAATTTATCATGGTTCAAATCTGTTTAGCAAAACAGTCCAATACATGCTGTAGCAATTTGTTTTGAATCTATTTAACAAAATAGTAAATATATGCTCACTAATGACTTCCAATATAGTGCTGTGAAAGATCACTAATTAAATAGTCAAAATGTGCTCAATAATGAGTTCCAATATAGTGATGTGAGATTAATATAGTTTTAGTTTAGTGCTATTAGAGATTAATGCAAAACCATTGAATAGAGTAATCATGCAACATAAGTCATTGCAATCCAGTCAGTAGCTGAAATAGCTAAATGGTACCAAATGTCATTGCAATCCACTCCACTCTCTCCACCTCATCCATCATCAAGAACCCTTTGGCTCTTTCACGTTGAAGCACGAAGGTATCATGTGCTTTCACGAAAATTGCTCGACTTAGTTCAGGGACAACTTTGAGAGCAGTATATGCAGCAGTCAAAATATTATCATCTTCAGATTTATCCACTTTTACAATCTGAGGCTTAATGAGGCCATCTTTCAGTTCCTTCATAGTTTCGCATATCACATCCAATGATGCAGCCAAAGATGTCTTCTTCCTCTTTCCCCTCCTTGATGATGATGGTGGAGGAGTCCCTCTAGCACTTGCAGTCGACTGATTGGAATGATATAACTCTTCATCAATATCTGGTTGGCTGTCAAGAGGTGTACCACAATTGGTATCATCCTCATCAAGCACATTAAATGCATCGTTCATAGGGTGCCCTTCTTCAGCATCAAGGGGTGTTGTAGATGCGAACCCTTCAGCAATGTCATTACCAACAATTATAGCCAACTCATTGAAACATTTTTGCATTTTTTAATTCTCTCCTCTACATATAAGCATTAATAGATGGATTAGGTTGTAAGTTTTTCATTATTAAAATAAGAAGGAAAAATTTCTTCAATGAAAAGAGTACAAAGATGATCCTACCTTCAAAATGTCATCCCACACTGAATCCTCAGCATCCACAGTTTGAGTTTCTTCATTCCAAGCTAACCCACTTGTATTTTTCAAGTCCTTCATTACTTTATATCCTACTTTCCATGTTTTTAGCTTATTCTTAAAATGATCTCGTGACAGATTCGAGTTCATCGCTGCATTGAATGTCCTCTCTATCGCAGTCCATGCCTCTTTTTTAAACCCACCTTCACCTTTCCGTCCGAGATGGACTTGTTCAAGGAGCAAGTCTAAAAACTTGCGTTCCATCAATTTTGTCCACATTTTCTTCTTTGAAGAAGAAGATTTGTTGCTCACAGCGAGGGATCCATCTATATCACTCAAAGTAATGGGAGAACACATCTGTTTCACATGATCAGATCCGTCCATGCTCATCATGAGCTCAGTATATGCCATTGTGTACTCCTTCCTGTATTTCATTTAAATTTGAAATAGAAAATCTTTAACTATCAATTTGTAATACGTCATAATGGAACAAGGCTAACATATTGAATAGGTAAATGTATTACGATTTAAAGTAATCATACGACTGAAATTGAAAGTTATTGCTCTTTAAATTTAAATGGAATGTAGCAAGCAGTAACATCAGAAAAATAGGATTTTCAACGAATTCGTTGTTCTCTTCTTACTAGTGGGCTTATGATCTTCATCATTTGGTACTCCTTGCTGTATTTCATTTAAAATTGAAGATGATAAACTTTAAATATCATTTTTTAATACATCCTAATGCAATGAGGCTAACATTTAATAAACTTGAAAGAATTTAACTGAAGATGATCCACATTTTAAGCAATAATTGATGATAACACATCAACATCAAAAAAACTACCAGTAAGACAAAATGGTGATATCAATGGCAAGTAAATAGTCATGAGCCCCATTATGAAGCATGTTATTGTACTTTCTCAATGCAAAGATGTATAATAATTGTGCTTTCTTGCATTTAAATCAATGTAATCTATATTTCAAGTTGAATTGTGTATTGCAGATATGATCAACAATTTTTGTACATAATGTAGGTGTGAAATTGAAAGTTAATGTTCTTTTTATTTAATTAGAATGTAGCAAAGATTGATATCAGAATAACGAAATCAAACACCATCATTGTATATGCATACATCAATTTAATCATATAAAGCACATTGCCTTCTAATAAATCATTTATTCTCGAGATCTATAATCTTCCCACATCCTATTTGCTATATCTTCTCGAAATTGGGCCCACTCATTTCTATCCTCCTGAGACAACCCATATGTCTCAAGTAGTGGCACCTCTATCCCATCACGATCATCTTCCTCTTCAATAGCTTCTTCCGATGGAAGGCCATCCTCTATCATAATGAAATTGTGAAGTATGCAACATGCTAAAACAATATAGGATTGTGTCATGATATCATAAGACGTTGCATATCTTAAGATTGGAAAACGTTGCTTCAGAATACCAAATGTACGTTCTACTGCATTTCTAAGAGAGGAGTGTCGATGTTGAACAACTCATGTGCAGAGTTTATTGGGTTTTCTCTTGACCACTCTTTCAAGTGGTAGCGTGTACACCGATAAGGAGCGAGAAATCCAGGTGCATTTGGATATCCAGCATCCACGAGATAATATTTTCCTATATAAAGAAAGTATATTGTCAATACTTGAACCATTTAGCATAACCTTGAGTATATTAAAATGTGATTTGGCTTACCAGGGGGAACTACAAGTGGATCTAATCTGGATAGAGCTGAGGCTAGAACACGGCTATCTGCAGCAGAGCCTTCCCAACCAGCAAGGCAATACTGAAACTTACAATCAAAGGAGCAGACACCCATAACATTTTGCGATAGGTTCCCTTTTCTATCACGATATTTACCCTGTATGTCGACATCAACTCGTACTGGAATATGGGTACCGTCGATGGCTCCAATGCAATCCTGTGGGATATGATACACTGATCAAATGTATGCTCAAGTAATAATAAGATAAGGACAACATTCTAGACAATAAACTTGTAATAATGTGTGATTTACCTTAAAGAATGGTTCAAAACGATCCTTCCCACTAATTTCAGGAGGAGTGCCTGGACTAGGTGGTATGAAGTAATCTCTGTGAAGGGCTAAGATAGCCATCAAAACCTTGTGGAAGTACCAACTGACTGTCTCTCCTGAGTGCCCAAAGTTATGGGCAATCTTGCGGTTCCTTAGATTGTGCCGAAGGGTGTGGAGGAACATCACTAGTTGTTCCTCTAACTTCAAGTGGATCGTATCTCTCAAGCTTCCTTTCAGCCTCAGAATACGAGCTAGAGAAAAGAAGGCTGCCCTACTCATCTGAATCTGATCATGACAATCCACCTCATTCGAATGAATAATGTCTCTACAAAAGAAATTTCCTTTTCTTATTCGTTTACCCATTTGACTACCTTCTCGGGCTACCAGTACTTTGGCTATGCCAACAAAAGCAAAAAGAATTGTGAGAATGCGGGTGTATGTGGTCTTCCTAACTATGCTTCCTTGGACCTCTATACTCTCCATAGGATCCATTAGTGACCTGAAATGTGGACAATTTAAACACTATCAGTTATGAAATATCAACTATCACCTATCGAGATACAACATGATTATTTGCTAGCCTCATTGCATTAAGAAGTCAATTATTTATTCAAATACAACAAGGAGTACCAACTACCGAGGATCATAAGCCCATAAAGAACAAATTACAATGTGTCATTATACTCCATGTAATCTATCTATACCAATGAAAGCATAATATTGATTCCATTTGTCTATATGTATACACACATGTATGTATATATGTATGTGCACACACATGTATGTATGCATGTATGTACGTACACACACACATGTATGTATGCATGTACGTACGTACACACACATGTATGTATGTGTGTATGTACATACACACACATGAATGTATGTATGTATGTATGCATGTATGTACGTACACACACACACATGTATGCATGCATGTACGTAGACACACACATGTATGTATGCATGCATGTACGTACACACACAAGTATGTACGTGTGTACGTACACACACACACATGTATGTATGTACACATACACATGTACAAACTATAACTTGAATTTGGGCTTTTATGAATGTGTTTTAATAAATCGTCGGGTCCACTGAAACTGAGGCTCGTCTTTTAGAAGATGAAAAGTAGCATAGTTGGCAATAGGAATAGAGTTTCTTTCTGCATTGATCTATACATAGTTTGAAATCATGGCTTTTATCTATACATAGTTTATGACCTCATAAGTATGTTGAATGATTTTGCATGGATCGATACATACTTGATATATCCATAGTTTAGTTGTTCATTTCATTGGCATGATTCACTTTGATTAATGGTATTGCATTGATCTCTCACATCACTATACTGGAACTCATTGGACTATTTTGCTAAACAGATTTGAACCATGATAAACTATGTATAGGTCAACTATGTATAGATAAAAGCATGATTGCCATGTTTTGCTATTATGATTGGCACTATAATATATACAGGTAATCACATGATCACATACTGGAATTCATTATTGAGCACATATTGAGCACATATTGATTATGTATAGATAAAAGCCATGATTGCCATTGATCTATACATAGTTTATGATTTGGCTCTATTTAATGGTATTGCATTCATCTCTCACAGCAGTACACTAGAACTAATTACTGGCAAGAAACTGTTACAAAGTTTAGTTGTTCATTTCACTGGTATTGATCTCTCACAACACTATACTGAAAGTCATTAGTGAGCATATATTGACTATTTTGTCAAACAGATTCTAAACAAACTGTTACAGCATATATTGGACTGTTTTGCTAAACAGATTTGAACCATGATAAACTACGTATAGGTCAACTATGTATAGATAAAAGCCATGATTGCCATGTTTTGCTTGATTGGCACTATGATATATACAAGTAATCACATGAGCACACACTAGAATTCATTATTAAGCACATATTGAGCACATATTGATTATGTATAGATAAAAGCCATGATTGACATTGATCTATACATAGTTGATTCATACATAGTTTATGACTTGACTCTATTTAATGGTATTGCATTCATCTCTCACGGCAGTATACTAGAACTCATTACTGGCAAGAAACAGTTAGAAAGTTTAGTTATTCATTTCACTGGTATTGATCTCTCACAGCACTATACTGGAATTTATTAGTGAGCACAAGTTTATGACTTGGCTCTATTTAATGGTATTTCATTCATCTCTCACAACAACATACTAGAACTCATTACTGACAAGAAATTGTTACAAAGTTTGGTTGTTCATTTCACTGGTATTGATCTCTCACAACACTATAGTGGAATTTATTAGTGAGCACATATTGATTATTTTGCTAAACAGATTTAAAACAAACACCCAGAAACTGTTACAAAGTTTAATTTTTCATTTCACTGGTATTGATCTCTCACAGCACTATACTCGAATTTATTAGTGAGCACATATTGACTATTTTAAAAACAGATTTGAAACAAACAGTTACCACATATATTGACTATTTTAAAAACAGATTTGAAACAAACAGTTACGTTTGAATGAACCAAATTTTTTTTAAAAAATCCAATATGCAAAGGTGGGTGTGAGAGGAGAACCATTTACCGTTGCCGCTGTTCAAAGTGGAGAAGAGAAATCGCAGAAAATGCCACGGCCACAGGAAACCACGGCCACAGAAAACCCACAAACCAGAAACCCTCGCAAACCACGGCCACAGAAAACCCACAAGCCCAACAAACGCAGCAAACCAAAAACCCTCGCCTTCGCACAACAGAGCACGAAAATAATACAACCGTCGTCTTCCAAAAAACCCAATTTGTTCTTCCAAAAACCTAAGGCGGATTCGGCGGACCCGACGATTTATTCAAACGCATTCATAAAAACCTAAAACCTGATTTTCATTTCAACTTCCACCTATTTCTTGGAAGAAATTTCTTCCAATTTTTGAGCGAAATTGGCAGACGAAACCCGAAACCGGGTTATGCGTTTGATGAACCAAATGCCACCGTTTTCTTCCATAACCCGATTTTGGCGCTGAAAACCCTATTCCGCGCCCGGTATTCCCGTAACCAAACGGGGCCCAAGTGCTAATATATTGGACATGGGGCTATACCACGTTAGCTTCCCAGCCTTCCATATAAATTATCTCAAAAAGGCCTTTTCATCGAGTTACAATCTTCTAACATATCCGTACAGGAGTCTCGAGGAGATGATCAGACAAGCTTGAAAGCATGAGCACAAGGAGCAATTTTTACAAAAATCCAGCTCACTCTTACTTCAAAGACTTCAACCTCACTTCTGCTTTAAATAATTTACAAGGTAATCGAAACTCATCTCACATTTCTCTAGTTCATCCTCATTTAACATTGTTTGGTTTTTTTCTTTCTTTTTGAATTCAAACCCTAATCGGTTATATCCACAGCTTACAACCTCGCAACCGGTAATGCTTCTGCGTCATCGAATGACAATGAAAATGCAGAGAAAAGCTCTGTGAACAAACCTGATAAAAAACGCAAAAGAAATGAAAATTATTCTCCGGAAACTAAGCTGGAAGTTGAAGGTTCAAATTATGTGACAGACGAAAAACTTGATCATGAGCAGTACAAAGTAAAATGCAGGTATGCTTTTTAGATCATATCCAAAATTTAGGGTCTCAGAAAACATTCGTCTGAGATTTGAAAATTTGCGGTGACCGAGAAAAGTATTAGAAAAGTATATAACAATAACCGAATATTTGTGTATAAAAATAAAATTTATTTGGTAAATATGAGTTAAAGCGGAGGACTTATTGTTACACTTCTATCTTTTTGGCCATTCTTTTATCATTATAATTTTTTATAGAAACTCATTTGTTTGTAAGAAGCTGGTCCTTCTCCATTTGGATCAATTTCGAAGAAAGAATCTCCTTACATCATCGGAACAATCAGCTTAATCTTTCTACGCCAAAAAATTCCTTTACAACTGTCAAAACAGCCCAGAATAAAATAAAATACCCCAATAATAGCTGCTGCAATATAAGAAAATATGACAAAAATGGAGAAAAACAGAGAAATGTAACTCATAAAAAAGAATATATTAATCTAACTTGCTTACAACCATTAGAGCTTTCAATTTGCTTCTAATTGTGCAATGCTTGCTTGTGCATAGTACATATTTATAGAGGTAATACAAAGATCTAGAAGCTTCTCTTCTACAATATTCTACATCCTAGAATGTTCTACTCAAAATCTGGAATGTTCCATTTAAAGACTTTAGAACTCACAATCTGGAATGTTCCATAGAAGACTCTAGAAATTTTCTCCCATATAGAACATTCTAGACAATCTTAATCTTCCTAACATCCCCCTTAAGATTGGCTAGAAGAATACAAAAGAGGAGGAGAACATTATATTGCTATCCCCCCTTAATGTTCGCCTCAATTATGTCCAACATATCCCTTAACTTCAAAAATTTAGCCTTGAGCATACTCTTATTAAATATATCCGCTGTTTGATCTTCACTTGGACAATTGGAGGTTAACAATATTTTCTTGAACAAGATCCCTAATATAGTGAACATCAATCTCAATGTGCTTTGTTTTAGGAAGGAAAACAGGATTATTTGCAACTTGTATAGCACTTTGATTGTCACAATACTAAGTAGTAGCCGAACCTTGTGCAAAGCCAAGCTCAAATAATTTTTTTTGAATCCAAACTGCCTCTTTTCCTTCTTCCTTTGCTGCTTTATATACTGCTTCACATGAAGATAGTGATTTAGTTGCTTGTTTTTTGTTGCTCCATGTAATTGAACCTGATCCAAGCTGAAAAACATAACCTCCAGTAGATTTCCTTTCATCAATATCGCCACTAGGTCTGAATCTGTAAAGCCAATCAAAGAAGCTAAGGACTTGTAGCTATAATGTATGCCATAGTAAATGGTTCCACGAATATATCGTAAAATCCTCTTTGCAGCCATCCAATGACTTTCTTTGGGTTCTTGCATAAATCTGGATACTATATTTACTGTAAAACAAAGATTTGGTCTAGAATGAGTTAGATAAACCAAGCTACCAACAAGTTGTCTATATAATGTAGGATCTACCTTCTTGGAGGTACATTCCTTAGTAAGCTTAACTCCAGATTAGAAAGGAGTAGGGGCCGGCTTGCATTCCAACATTTTAAATTTCTCTAAAAGATCCAACACATATTTTGTTTGAGAGATAAACAACCCATCACGAAGCCTACTAACTTGTAAGCCAAGAAAATAACTTAGTTCACCCAAATCACTCATGAAGAATGCCCTTTTGATATCTGATTTTAAGTCATTAATTAGCCCAATATTTGGTCCAGCAATGAGTAGATCATCTACATAAACTGCAACCACAATAATTTCATTTTGTACTTTCTTCACATAAAAATTTGGGTGTGATTTACATTTTTTAAATCCATGAAGTTGAAAATGCTTCTCAATCTTCTCATTCCATGCTCTTGGTACTTGCATAAGTCCATAAAGTGATTTCTTTAATTTGCAAACATGATTAGGATGTTGCTGATCTACAAAACCTGGGGGTTGATCCATATATATTTCTTTATATAAGTCTCCATTTAAGAAAGCATTTTTGACATCCATTTGATGAACATGCCACCCAAGACTTGTAGCCAAAAAAAAAAACCCTAACTGTATTCATTTTAATGACAAGAGCAAATGTTTCTTCATAATCAACACCCTCTATTTGATTATATCCCTGAGCACCCAATCTAGCCTTGAATTTTCCTATATCACCATTTGATTTAAATTTTGTTTTGTAAACCCACTTGCAGCCAATAACATTCTTACCTCTTGGTTGGGGTGCAAGTTCATAAGTTTTATTTTCCATTAATGCATTATATTCCTTCCTTCATGGCTTGCTCCCTTTCTTTATTTCCTCTAGCTTCTTTGTATGATTTTGGATCATTTACTTGTAATGCTTTGGCCATGAGAGCACAACCACTCCTTCCTTGGATCTTTGAACCTTGCCCATAGATTTCTTCAACACTCCTTGTCTTTTGTCTAGCTGTAAAAACATCTTCATCATCACTACCTACAGAGATGGGTGATCACAAGCATTAGTTGTTTCATTAGTATTAACAATGCATTCTTCATCCTCATCAATATAGTCTTCTTTCCTTAATTTGAGAAGAATTTATTGGTGTGAAAGGAGAGAAAGTGGTTGTAAGTTGTGAATGCTCATCAAACTTTACATCTCTACTAACAAATACCTTGTTTGTTGTCAAATCATATGGCCTTTAAGCCTTTGATTCTTCACTATAACCCATAAACAAACATTTGCGACTCTTTGTTTCTAACTTTTTCTCTTTTTATTTGGAATATTTGCTCAAGCAATACACCCAAATACTTTAAAATAGCCAATGTGGGGCTCTCTACCACTCCAAGCTTCTTTAGGGGTGATATTCGTGAGGGCTTTAGTGGGAATTCTATTCACAATATATGCAGCACAAGAAACAACCATACTCCAAAATTTATTTTGTATACTTTTAAAGTGCAACATACAATGAGCCATTTCTAAAAGAGTTATATTCATTCTTTTAGACACCCCATTTTGTTGAGGACTATAAGGAATTGTTCTTTGAACTTTAATGCCACTACTTTCACAAAGTGACTCAAATGCACAATTACAATATTCACCCCCATTAACTGTTCTTAAGCTTTTATTCCTTATCCCACTTTGATTCTCAACTAATGCCTTAAATTTTTTAAAAACTTCAAGTACTTCATTCTTTCTTAAAATGAAATAAATCCATACTCTTCTACTATAATCATCAATAAAAGTGAGAAGATACTTGACACTTGAAAGTGATGGATAGCTTGGTGCACATAAATCACTATGAATGAGCTGTTAATTTTATTGGATCGCTGCAATATGTAATAGCATTGCCTGTTGAAGGTATCTACTTTCCATATGCAACATCCTCTTCTTATATTGAACATAGATCATGAATAGACATGTCCCTTCATGGGACATGTCTATTCAATAATCAAATGATTATTCTATATAAACTTAACTATTGTTATATATATATATATATATATGTTTATCAAATATCACATATATCAGATGACATAAGTATAATTATAAGAGTTAAGTATAACTCTCTAACTAATCTATACATTAACACTCCCTCTTAGATTAGTGGGGTAAACACATATAAGAGGTCTTTGATCAGAAGACTTCTTTTATTCAATGTCAAATATAAAACATTGTAACACGTGAGAGTTTGGCCTACAAGAATATCAATTTCATGATATTCACCAATCTCTCAAAAGCAATGGCCTATCAGAAACGTCAACTTAATGATGATCACCAAATGCTCAGTGTGGTAATGGCCTATCAAAATATCAGGGCATGATATACACCAAGTACTGAAAATATATCTATACAAACAACTTGTAGATAATCAAATTAATGATATCAATCGCCTAGTTGTTTGATTTACAAGATAAGGCCCTTACATGAAACACTTTCATAGAAATGAATCATGCTACAAGTTATTGTAAGAACGTCACTTTACAGCAACTTCTCTTATACAAGTGATAATCATTTAGAAGTCGTCACTTTTTTGTGATGTACACAGGGGATAGGCCCATACAAAAACCACATGGTAATAGTCCTCATTACTATGATAACTTATGATCATTAGAGAAACCATTTGAGCATGGTCTACTCCCTCTTAATCAATAAGATAGGGTTCATTGAAGGTTAACCAAATACCATCCTCAGTCTTCTCCCTCTGAATCTTAATCTCCCTCTTTTTCCTACAATAACATTCTCGAAGGAAAAGATCAAGGCACATAGCTCTATAAAAAATATAGAGAAGAATGTTAACATTAATTAAAATGTTAGTAATTTAACTCACACTTATTACTAACAATAGCATAAATAATTGTAACATAACTCTTTATTTTATATTTTCAATAAAGGAAGTAAAATAATAAAATACTCAAATTTTTACCATTCATACTCTCATAATGATTCTCTTCATATCTGTATTACTCAATGCCTAGAATCCTCAAAATACCTTAATTTTGTGTGAGACCAAGGTTATTGACTATTGACTTTGGGGTCTTCCAATAAATTCCAAGTGTGCATGTTCACTTAATGAACCACCAAGGTGGACATATGAGTAGACTTAAGCTTGTGGGGTACATCCAAATTGTACTTGCATGGTCAATATTTCTAAAGGCGATGTGGCAATGAATACAATCTACAACCGATTCCTTTCCTTCCTTAATAATCACTTATCAAGTATAAATGGACTACCCTCTATTTGTATGTTGTAGTCAAGGATATGTCCAAGGATTGAGAATTTTGCACTACTTATGTCTTATCAAGCACGTGATACTGACATCTTCACATTGTCTGAGTAACATAATGCTCAAAAGAAAGAGATTCTGCATGCGATGAGTGACAGACACAAGTTATACCCTCCCAAACATGTGATCATATTTCACGTCTCCTATAATAGATAATCCCAAATATTGGCAATGTAATTGGATATGATATGTCCTTCCACTTTCAGGATAAGTGCAGATATCTATGGGGCATCTAACATGTCCTTGCCAGATTGAGTGCATTATCGAGCCACACATTGAACACATCTTCGGTGGTGAATACAATGAGCACATCCCTTTGGTGTCATTGCACTAACTCAAGCACCCATGTCTTGACCAAGTGCATATTTCCACATTTTCCCACGATAATGGACCTCGATTAGGGATCAACATCCTAGGTTAAAATTTGCACAATGAGCCCTGTCCACTCTACTAATGCATGCAAGAATTTGAAGCCACACATTTTAGCAAAATTTGCTTATCTTATGTCTTCAAGCCCACGATTAGACCACGAGAGGCACTGGGTGACATTGGACATCAAACAAGTATAAAAATACTACTACAGTCAGTGAATAAGGGAGTTTAATCCTTAGTGGATTATGTAGTTCTCAATGTAATCTCCTATAATGACTGTCCTTGTATACATATGGTAATATTGATTTCGCTCTCTCCTCTACTGCATCACACTAGATCCCAAGGATGATAGGATTGCCATTTGATGAATTGATCTCCCTCTCGACAACGATAGTAGTGGATCTGATGGTTTGAACAAGTGGGCCCAACCACTGTGGACACAATCTTAGAGCATACCGATCTTGCTTGGGCTTCTTCATCTTATCAATCGAGGAATACACTCGAGGAAGCTCCTGAAATAGACTCTTCTTCAGAAGCCACACCATCATCACCGCTGACTCCACCTGTCCCAGGTGTGGCTTCACCTTGTGTATCACCGCATCCACAAAATCCTCCCAACCAAATATAACTTCACAAAACATTCCACACATCATCTCCACCAACTACATTTATATACTGGTTCGATGATTTTAATGATGAATAGGTTCTCGAATCTAAATACCTATAATCATCATCAAGTGCTGTCAACCAAGAAAAAAATGCACAATCATGTTGGCTAAAATTTTACTAGAAGATTGTCTGCAGGCATCTGCATTCACGTGCACTTGTACTGTGGTAAAATAAGGTGCTTTCCCATTAATATTTGTAATGTGGCACCATATAGGCCCATGTCTTTGCTAAAACATCTACATGCTTCCTTGACTGCTTTCAATTTACATATTTACATGGCTTTGATACCATGTTAATTTATTGGATCGCTGCAATATGTAATAGCATTGCCTGTTGAAGGTATCTACTTTCCGTATGCAACATCCTCTTCTTATATTGAACATAGATCATGAATAGACATGTCCCTTCATGGGACATGTCTATTCAATAATCAAATGATTATTCTATATAAACTTAACTATTGTTATATATATATGTTTATCAAATATCACATATATCAGATGACATAAGTATAATTATAAGAGTTAAGAATAACTCTCTAACTAATCTATACATTAATAGGATGATTAGCTCTTTGTGCTTTATTTGAGTCAAATGACCTCTATGATGTCATTTAGATGGTGAAATTTTTGCGAATCCTCTAACCATATCTTGTAATTTTCTATAATTTATATGTCCACGTCTTGCATGCCAAAGTTTTGACATATAATCAGCTCGATCAATATAAGCACGAGAGTGTGTCAATTCATCATCAACAAATCCCACAAATTTAAATAGACTTCCTTCATGATCAACTCTACCAATAGCAATTATATTGCTTGGGTCTTTTCTATCTCTAACAATAACTTGATCAGCAGTACCAACAAATTCATATCCAGCTTGAACTATTTTGTATACTGAAATAAGATTCACCCCTAATCTTTCAACCAACAGAACATCTTTCAAAGACCCATTTGTTACATTAACAGTTCTTGTCCATAAAACAGGAAGTTTCATTTTATTGCCAATAGTAATTTCTTGATATGAATTCTTTTCTTCATAAAAATCAGTAAGCAAAGATCTATCCTCAGTCATGTGAAATGATGCCCCTGAATCTAAAATCCATTCTTTTATAGAATCTGAAGCAAAGTAACATCCTTTAGATTTAATTTGAGGTGTAGCAATTATCTCATTATGTGTTTTTTCTTGCCTTTTTTGGGAGATGGCTACAAATTTGTCTCTCCTTCTATCCTTAAACCTTTCTTGCTTGGACTTGTAGTGCTTCCTTTCATTGTCCTTCCTTTTCAAACAAAATTTCTCAATGTGATTTTCACCATCACAATACTTGCAAATAATGGGTTTTCTTCCAGCTTGTTTTTCTGTGCGATCATTTATAGAAAAATGTTAGTACCTTCATTGTTTTTATAATATCCTCTCCAATTCTTCTTTCCATCATTTCTAAAGACTTTATCTTTAGCTGCATATGCATGATTTTTTTAATATATCCTTCTTTAATAAGCTGATCTTCTTCATCTAAAACAGACTTACAAAACTGATCAAACGTTTGTTGTGAAGCATTAGTATTTAGCAATGTAACACGGGGACTCACACTCCCCTCCCAAACTTCGAAGTACTTGTCCTGGAGACGTCCCCACACCGGATACTTGCGTACCCAAGTGCCCCCACCTTCTCCATTTTGCAACCATGCTGCCACTGGAATGGGTACTTGAATTTCTATTTGAATTTTAATTTTTGATTGTTATTATTGGGTATGTAATATGTTACTACGTTGAATGTTCAATGGTTCTAGTCCATGTTGCAATTTTGTTATGTATAAGTATTTTAATTTGGTATGTTCTATTGAAACTTTATTTCATAACAAGCATTTCATGTTCTATATATATACTATACAACATCCCTCCTTGTCCCGTCCTCCCCTTGCTGTCGTCCTCCCACCGTCCCTAAAATGAGGTCCATTTTCCCGCTGTCCTGAAAACTCGTCCTGACGTACCCTAGTACTGGTGTAACATTGGTATTTAGTTGAATAACCCTTTTCCTTGATTTCTTAAATACCTTGTATGGCCGAGGGAGCTTACTTTTAACCATTGCAATCAACTGAAAATCTTTTTTTGCATGCTCAACACCTATTTTCTCCAACTGAGCATTTGAAAAAGTAACTTCATTGGAATATTCAGTCATTTTTTCTCTATACTAAATGTACTAGCAATATCTGCATCTTTATAATTGTTTTCTAAATTATCCCACAGCTCTATTGGATCATCAATATCAACAAACCTTCTATTCAGATTGGGGCTTAAAGCTTTACCAAAAATACCTCTAGCTTGCTCCAACTTGCTCTTCCAAAACTCTTTTCTCTATGAGTTTGAGGTTCTTTAATCTCCCTACTCACTATCCTCCTCAAAGCCTTTTCTCTTAAAACATTCTTGACTGCAATCTTCCAATCTGCAAAGCAACTTCCATCAAATATTGGCAACACCTCATTTATAGAGCCCATGTTAGCCACAAAAAAATTTCAAACAAATACTACTCCAGCATTATAGAAGCCCTGTAAACAAATAACTTGACCAATCTATTTCTAGCCGAACCTTAGCTTTGATACCATGTTAAAACAGCCCAGAATAAAATAAAATATCACACTAATAGCTGCTGCAATATAAGAAAATATGACAAAAACAGAACAAAACAAAGATATGTAACTCATAAAAAAGAATATATTAATCTAACTTGCTTACAACTATTAGAGCTTTCAATTAGCTTCTACTTGTGCAATGCTTGTTTGTGCATAGTACATATTTATAGAGGTAATACAAAGCTCTAGAAACTTCTCTTCTAGTATATTCTACAACTTCAAATCTGGAATTCTACTCAAAATTTGGAATGTTCCATTGAGGAATCCAGAACTCACAATCTAGAATGCTCCAAAGAAGACTAGAGATTTTCTCCCATCTAGATCATTCTAGACAATCTTAAACTTTGTAACAACAATCGAAGGACTCTCAGAGAACACTTACTTACCTAACCTTTCTTAACTTGTAAGCAGAGCATCATTTTGCATTGCTCTTCGCTCCTCTTTAAGGTTTTCATAAAATATTAAAACTACTTCTCTCTTGAACTTGTGTGTGGAGTGTTTGTTTGAAGTCCCCAAATCGACAATTTATTTTCCTAATGAAGAAATCCCTGAACAACCAAGAAATTCCATAAAACACAAACAAATACCAAACTCTTCTTGAAATAAGATTTTTGTATTTAGCCATGGTCCAAATCTTTTTGAATTAAGTGGTCAAGATTTTCAGAAGAATGACTAACACACATAAATGTTATAGTCAAATGAGGATAATCCAAAACCTTAGGAGCTTTAGGGAAGGAAAGCTTTCCATCCAGACAAGAAGATGATTATAGACAAAGAGAACAAAGAATTGGTGGAGATGTGCATAGAGGTAGCTAGGTTCATCAAAGAAGAAAAATGGTGGAAAGTGGAGGATGACGAGAAATGTTAAAATTCCAATGCCAATTGCTAATTGCCTAAATATGAAATAAAACATTAAGTTAATCACACAAACAATTGAAATACAAATTGTGTAAACAAACACCTCGTAACCTATTTGTCATTCTTTCAAAAAATGGACAAGGAAGTCTCCACAACTATTATAACAAATTGTTGTATGGCAACCAATTGCATCTTACATTTAATTTTCCAATCCTTTAAAAAAATCAGTCTTTAAGTCCTTACAAAGACAATTTGAATGAAATGCTTAACTTCTATCTTGCTTCTATCTTTGTACTAGTTTAACTGTAAATTTTATCTTCCAAAAATAGCAATCTATATTCATGCAGGCAGTGTCTTGGAGGATAAATCTAAATATTTAGTGTTTATTCTCACTTAAAAATCTAATTAACTAAATAAAAGACTTTCACTTTAATTACTCAATCTAATACAAGATAGACAAACTTGAACCACTTAAATTTTACTTTGTGTGTTCATGCCAAACTGGTGTGAAAATCATCCTCTTAGCTAAGAAGGAATCATGAACCAATCAAAGCTTGTTTTTGATATAAAAGCCCCAAACATCCCTTTTGCCAAGGGCTTGGTCAGAATATTAGGCACTTGCTGATATGTAGAAACGTACTGGAGCATAATTACTCCCTTTCTAACCTTGTCTTTGAAGAAGTGATATCTGATCTCATGTGCTTTGACCTGTCATGAGACATTGAATTCTATGAGAGCCTAACACAACTTCAGTTATCACAGTAAATGACCATAGACCTAACTCTCCAGATCAAATAACCCTGCAGTTATCTCGTGAAGCTAAATAGCTCTATGGTGCCATGTGTTGATTTGTGGTGACTGATCAGTAAAGGGCTGGATTAGGAAAGTATTGCTCACTTTTCATAATCTGTGAATTTTTTTTTGGGTTAACTCGTCAACCATTTCCCAAGATTAAATTGTCAAGAATTTTTTAGGGTTAACTTGTTAAGCTGACATAAGTCATGTAATATGGGCTTAGGGTTAGGGTTTTTCCTAATGTAAAAACATAGCTTCTTGTAGCGATATTGAGCTTTAAGGGCGATTGAAGATTGAAGTTATTGGATAATAATATTGGACTCGCTGTTTGGTGGATGTAGCCTAGGGATTGTGTGAACCACGTTAAATCTTTGTGCCTTCTGTTTATTTATATGTGCTTTATTCCTTTGTGATATTGGTTATATTTGCATGTAAATATAATGTTCTATCTATCTATTCCTACCACCATGTACTTTCCTATGCTTTGTGGCATTGAAGTTTGATTCTTGTTGAACCAGGGTACTTTATCTTGAACCTAAAGTAAAGCAACATCTTGAGATACACTTTTTGCCGTTGTGCTACCAACCCAATTAGAGTTTTTATCTTTTCTAAACTCTACCTCTCTCTCCGAGATATCTTAGATCATTATGCACTTTAAATGTTCGAGCACAAGGAGCCATGAGGTGCTCTTCCTATCTGTTGGACTACTTGCCCAATTATGGTTTATATCCCTTTTAACTTCACTCACTGAATGTATAAAGTTTAGAGATGCTACAAAAAGTGCTAATAAAAAAGCATAGTTGTCTATCTCAACCAAAGGAATTGTTTAGTGCCAATCAGATACAATACTTTTTTGTTCCACATGGTAATAGATTCGTGAGATATCTCCCTTTGTATGGGCTATTCACTATGTTACCTAGACATTAGATTCTTATTCTTGACAAAATGGATGTATACTTTGCATTATTGGCATTATGGTCTACATAGACAATCTAATAATACCAATTTCTTTCTATGTGGAGGATCGTTCATCATCAACCCTACTATGGATGTTGGTAGAGACATATTAGCATTATAAGTTCAATCTTATCATTGATGTCAAAATGCCATGTGCCTTAATGTCAACTTGATGCATAGAAGCGTAAAAAAGCATAAAATCTTTAATTGATGGTTGTTATACATGAAAGAGTATTGAAGTATGAGGCGTAGGTATTTGAAGTCTAATATGCAAGAAAGAGTATTGAAGTATGAGGTGTAGGAAATAGTATTTGATGTCTAATATGCAAGAAAGAGTATTTCAAATCTAATACGCAAGAAAAACAATTTGAAGTCCAATATGCAAGAAAGAGTATCTAATTGTAAGTTCACATGATTATGGAATGAGTCAGTATGTGGTGTATTTAGAGAAAGTAAGAAAATAAACTATATGCAAGAAAGAGAATTGAAGCCCTTATGGGAGAATGCTTTGCATTCTTTCGCATAAGAAGTTGATGGATTGCGGTGCTGGTGCTGTAACATATGGTCTGAATTTTGCACTAGCATATTTTCAAATACACAACAATTTAGAGGAAGAAATTGTGTTTCGTTGTTTGCTGACTTGTTAGCTTTTAGGAATTTTTGGGACAGGTTCAAAGAATGCTCCATATAGACATTTTAGGTCATGTGATTTGGTGGACTCGTTTCTAACGTCTATGTAATGTTCTTGTTAAGATATTTAATTTTGGTTTACTCCACAAGTGAAGATATGTTGTTCTGAGTGCGATATTGTTGTTTGAGTTGGTCTCTAACTTTGATGCATTGATTAATAACTTATTGGTTTGGATATGAATTGGAGGAAGTATTAAGAGACTAAAATAGGTCGTGCCATGGCGTATTGTGCTTTACATGACATCATGTTCATTAGAGGGTATCGTGCTTTGCATGACATCATGTGCATTAGAGAGTGTTTTGGGCTGACCCACTAATGTGCTTTAATGATCTTCTACATGTTTCATTTTGGTCCAACCTTAAGGATGGGTCTAATGATTGTGCTTTGATGATTATATTTATGGAGGATGCGTTATGATGAATTTGGGTCTTGTTTTGACCTTTTTACACATCACTCCATTGCAAATGGGGACCCCCTCTTTTTGCTGAACAAATCAATTCTTTTTGCAGTTAGTGTCCTCTTTCAACCCTTAAACTACTTGAGTGAAATTGGCCAAGTTTGCATTTTAATACCCCGTGCCTTTGAATCTTGTAGAAAACAATAAATTTGGCCAAGTATAATGGTGAATTGATCTTTCAAAAGAATGCCTTTGAAGTTTTCAACTTTTTGCATTGGTGTTGTAATGTATGGTTTGTGAATTTCACATTAGCTTATTTTCAAATCCACGACAATTTAGAGGAAGAAGTTGTGTTTTACTATTTGCTGACAGGTTGGCTTTTAGGAATAGTTAGGACAGGTCCAAAGAATGCTCTGTATCGACATTTGAGGTTGTGTGATTTGGTGGACATGTTTCTAACATCTATGCAGTGTTATAGTTAAGATATTATATGTTGGTTTTCTTTGCAAGTGAAGATATGTTATTTTGAGTGCGATTTTGTTATCTAAGTTGGATGTTTCTAACGTCTATGCAGTGTTATAGTTAAGATATTATATGTTGGTTTTCTTTGCAAGTGAAGATATGTTATTTTGAGTGCGATTTTGTTATCTAAGTTGGTATCTAACTTTGATGAATTGATTTATTACTTATTGGTTTGGATATGATTTGGAGGAAGTATTAAAAGACTAAAATAGGTCCTGCCATGGCCTGTTGTTCTTTACATGGTATCATGTGCATTAGAGAGTGTTTTGGGCCAACTTGCTAATGTGCTTTAATGATCTTCTACATTTTTCATTTGGGTCTAAACTTATGGATGGGTCTGATGATTGTGCTTTGATGAATTCATTTATGTTAGACACGTTATGATGAACTTGTGTCCTGTTGTGACCTTTTCACACATCGCTCCATTGCGAATGGGGACCCCTCTTTTTGCTGAATAAGCTAAGTCTTTTTACAATTAGTGTCGCCAACTACTTCAGTGCTATGTTCCTTGGGGACATGTCCTCGACCCCCTGAAAAAAAAAACCAAGTTTTGGAACCACGGACGTCCCAGGGACAGGGAGACGGGTACGAGATGACCCCCTGCCATACCCACTTTGCTAGAATGCCGGGGAAACATCTTGGAAACTTGGGGACGGGAGAGAGAAAAGGGGGACGTACGACCGTCCCTAGGGATGCCATAGATGTCCCTCGACCGTCTTGAGGATGGTTGTTCATCCTCCTTCGATGCCTAGCGGGCCCCGACTCCCCAACAGCCCTAAAAGGGCAAAAACGGCCACATTATGCTGTTGTTGACATTTGTTTTGGTTTGCATGTGAAGCTTGAGTTTATAGCAGCAGCTGGGGTTTTCATTTTGCAAGAAGAGGAGGTGATTTGCTTGATCCCAAGAGCTTGTGTAGGGGTTTGAGCTTCCTCTTTTGTGCACCAAGTAAGTATGAAAATCTTTATGCTTCCATTTTCCATTTTTAAAATAAATTCGCAGCTTGAAAGAATCTGATTTTTATTTTTAGTGTTTCATTGTTTCAGCATCGCATATTAAAATCTCTAGACAAAGCACAATGAATAGTAGTGGAAGTACTAGTAGTAGTGCTGGTGATGGGGAAAATGTGGTTGGGGATGATATTGTTAATAGTGGGAGTAGGAAAGAAGTTGATCCTAAAACTGATTTGTTTAAATGTCCTTCCACCATCATGAAGGATTATGCAAAAGGTTCTTTCAATAGGAAAAGACCTTTTGTCCAATTTGTCATAGCTAGGCCGCAAGATAAAAAGATTGCATGAGGGACTAGGGTGTGGGATTGTCATGTTTGTTATGATGATTTTAGGGGCAGTTATACAAGGGTGAAGTCACACTTTTTAGGTATTGCATGCCATGGAGTTAAAGCTTGTCCTAACTTGACTGAAGATGAGAGATTAGAGTGCCAAAGATAGCATGTAGAGGCTGAAATGGTGGAGGCAAAATTTGACAATGACATCACACTCTATTCACTCACAATCATGTAGGCATATGACATCTGCCATTGGTACTAGTGGTAGCCCCACTGAGACTGAATCAGTTATTATTCCCTAGATGACATTCAAATTGTGTATGTTAAGGTTCTATAATGTTTAAATGACAGGTATTGTGCTTAGTTTCATATGAATGACATGTATATTTGCAAATTTTAGTTTATATTTTAAATTTTCTCTCTCTATATAGCTGTCCCCATCCCCAAAATCGGCAATTTTTTTTGGCGTCCTAGAAACCTGTTCCGCCATCCTTGGCACAAAAACTCCGGGGAACATAGCTTCGGTGAAATTGGCTAAGTTTGCTTTTTAATGCCCTCTGTCTTTGAATCTTGTAAAAACCAATGAATTTGGCCAAGTATAAAGGTGAATTGATCTTTCAAAAAGAATGCCTTCAACATTTTGAACTTTTTGACATACTATTTTTAGAAATTTCTATTTTTGATACATCGTTTTTTTTGTAAATTTCATTGTCTCCAATTGGCCTAATTTTGTGTTTGAACAAACTTTCTATTTGGAGTAAGTCTATTTTGGGTAGGTTAATTGTAGCCAATGAAATGTAGACAAGGAAGAGGAAAAGGGTATCTAGTTCTATATCGGCAAATTTAATCAAATGAGGCAATTGGTCTAAAATGCAGTAATGAGAACATTAAAAAAATGGAAAGGCATGATGAAAATGGTTAGCTTGAAGAGCCTTCCTAAAAAGCATTTGAAATTAGAAAGACCTGGAAAAGTGCAAAAAGTGGTCATGTCTAGATCTAGAAAGACATGTAAAGACACCCAAAAGAGATTAGGCACGAAAGTATGGGAAAATTCCTTGATCCCTATCCCTTCAATGTCCAAAATGGAAAATTATGGAAAATGTCCGAGTGCTGGTCCAAAAAGGTGAAAGAAATGAGGAAATTTAAGTATGGAAGAATTTTGTCTACATGCCTAATGTGTCCCCAAATGGGACAAAATCAAATGAAAAGATGTGAAAATTCTTGGAAAATCCTTGTTCCAGTATCAAAAATCTTGGAAAAGCACTGATGGAAGTGTGCTAATTATTGAAATTTGGTCAAGTCTGAAATTTTCTGAGGATCTTCTAAAATCCAAAATCTCTGTGACAACTCTTCAAGATTTGAAATCACTCTCAAACATCTTGACATTATTTAAGAAAAATAATTCAAAGTATAAGAAAGGAAAATAATGTGACTTATGCTTAAATGTTATATTTTATATGCAAGAAAAATTGGAAAAATGACTAAGTCATGAACATAATCCTCCACAATTATAGAATTGCACCCAAGTATCAAAATCCTCCACTATTAAGGAATTGCACCCAAGCATCAATGTTCTTCACTACCAAGGAATTGCGACCAAGTGACAAAATCCTCCACAACCATGTAATTGCACCCAAATTTCAAAATCCTCCATTTCCGAGGAATTGCGCTCAAGTATCAAAATCCTCCATTGCAAAGGAATTGTGCCTAAGTGACAAAAGTCTCCATGTTCAAGAAATTCGTCATGAAAGAAAAAAATAATCCACCTCAAAAATGTGCCCAAGCATTCAAATGACATGAAAAATATTTTTTTGGCCAATATGGGTAGTAAAAATCTTTCAAAAGGGTATGCTAATGTTATGTTGAGTGTGTTGGTGAACATAATATTTTTGAAAGGCTCTATTTTTAGTAAATTTCACTGAACCCTGGATTGATGTCTTTTTGACAACATGTGAGCTCCAGCTGATAAAGAGACAAAAGGGTATCCAATTCTATAACTGGAAGAATGGGCAAGAAGGGCAGTTCATCAAAAAATGGTCAAGTCTAGAAACATCCATGAAATATCTAAAAGTTGAAAAGCATGAAAAACATCTAAGGAATTTTTTTGTTTGAAGAACATCTTTGAAAAATAGCTGAAAAAGGAAAGGAGATGAAATTTAACTAAGTGTGGAGAAATCCTCCTCCACCCTCAAAGTATGCAGAGAGGGACTTCTCTTAGTTAAAGAAATTTCTTCAAAATGGAAAAATCCTTTTCCATTCTCCATTTGAACCCAGGAAGCGGAATTCCTACAACGCAAGGAGTTTTTTCCCAAAATTCCAAAATCCCCCATGTCTCAAATGTGTTGAAGAGAACAAGGAAAGTTGAAAAAATGGGTAAGTGTTGGACAATTTCTCCTAACTTATGTACACTCAATGAAAAATTGTTGCATGGAATAGATGAGATTTGGGAAGTATGGAAACTCCCTATTTAGTTCTCATATTTGACCATCTTTAAGTGTGTGGCCACGGGCTGAGAAATGTTGATGAAGATAAATTTCAAAATATAGATTTCTTGGAAACTAAAAGGAAAAGTATGACAAAAGGAATTTGAAACAAGGGAAGAGGGAGGAGTGAACTTTAAAGAGAAAGGGAGAGTTTCTAGAGAGAGAAGACTTGAGCTTTTAAGAAGAAAGAAGAAGAAGAATTCCAATTCCTAACATTCAAGGAAGACATGCAAATTCCAAAATTACAATTCCACTGTTGAAGACATCCAAGTTTCAAGCAATCTAGTTTAGGGCATGCAAGGTTCAAGACTTCAAAGATGAAAGTTTAAGTGCAAGTGTAGAAGGAAGAACAACATTTTGAAGATCCTTTGGAATTCCAAAGATTCTTGCGTGAAAGAACGAGAAGGAAGAATTCACATCCCAAATGTTCAAGGAAAACATCGAGGTTCCTTGGATTCAATTCAAGTATGGAAGGCTTCAAAAATGACATAAAGGTCAACAAGAAGGACACTCAATCACCTTTTAAAAATTGACATGTTCATATTCCTTGCATTGAATGAAAGGAATAAATGAGAAGCTATTCTGGGCAGACGACGATTTAATGTTTTGCAGGAACCTTTGATTTTTATGGGTCATCTTTAATCACTCCGCCTCTAAGTGGGCACCCCTCTTTTGATTGGTCTATGGCACCCACTCATTAATGACATATTCTTGTTCTAACCTTTATTAGGGTTGAGGTGGTAAAATCTGGACCCTCTTTTCTGTTTCAATTTGTGCTGCATATTGTAATTTAAAAATCTATATAAAGGCACTGCCTTCTCATTTGTAATTTATTAGTTCAGATAGATTCATAGATACATAGGCATATAAGCAGATAGTTAGCTCTTGCTCTTGAGAGTAGAAGTAGAGGAGAAGGGGAAGACATTGCTGTAAGACTCGGGGAAATAAAACAGTTTTCATTGAAGATATGGTGGATTCATGTTTGTTTCAACTTGTTTGCATGGTGTCTTTCTAGTTTTTTAATTGTTAGATAAAGTGCTTTGATTTCAGTGAAGAATGTAATGGTGTTTGATGAATTCCCATGGCTCATACTTTTGGTAGTTTGCTGATTGTAAGCTATCGTGTTAAGTTAGCTTGAGCCCCCTTTTTATGGATGCTTAACTTCTATCATTAAATGTGCATTGTTCATTATGATGGTGTTCATTGTGATATAAATTTTCTTTGCATAACCCTTAGAAGATTGCACCAGTTCTTGTGGAGTTGATGTTGAGCTTGGTGAAGTAGATCTTGGTTATTGGGAGTTTGTCCATTGGAGCACAATCCATGTTAGGAATAGATTTGGATCCTTCTAACCCTTTCCCCTTTAATTTCAGTTCATTTTAGTCCTGTCTATTCAAAGAAGCAGCATCACGATATTGTAATATCTGATGGAGTTCCAGCCAGTGGAGGTGAAGAACGATTCTTATGTAAGGCCTCCTGGATTACCATCATATCACAACAACCATTGAGCTTATCCATAAATAAAAGGAACTTTGGAATCACATGTATAATCATTCGCAATCTTAGCATAAACTGGATTTTGTTCAAGAGAGGATAAGATGCTCGGGTAATTTATTCTGTGTTGGTGCGGTCATAAAATACCCATCAACAGGTCCCCTTCATATCTTGGGGTGGACTGCATTAAATAAGTGTGCTCATGGTGGCCGACTTTGTTTTATCTTCGTGTGGCCAACCTTGTCGAGCTTCTGATCATCAAGCCGAAAGGATGAATTGAATGTGGAATTGATGCAAATTATGTATGGATCGAATGTGTAGGAAGTGTAATGCAAGTGTGAAAGAACAAACACATAAGAGTGCAAAGTCATCTTATCATTTTCCTGTACTTGTTGGAAAATTGTGTTTTTCTTTTGGCAGCCTGTGTAGATTTGTATCTTGCCCTTAAGGTAGTGTGCTTTAGCATGCAATTCTGTCACTTGGGAACAGTGTACCTAAAACAAATATTGTAAACATTTATTCATATAGTGAGTAGATTCTCACTGTAGTTACTTATGTAGGGTTTTCCTTGTAAGTCTTGTGTTCATGTGTATGTGTGTTCATTGCAATATCTTTTGTTGATGTTTAGCTGGATTAAAGTTATTTGCTAAAGGTGTCTGATAAAATAAGTCTTTGTGCATTCTGGTTGACACCCCTTCTCTCAGCATCCTGAAGTGTTTGACAAGGCATTGATGTGAGAACTGCAACCATCCATTATTTTGAAAATCTTGTGTAGGCCTTGACAGAATTCAGAAGTAGTATTCATGCATGTTAATCTGACAGGCTTAACCATTTTATATTCACAATAACCTTGAAAGATCCGGGGAGTTTACTAGGAATGTAGTATATACTGAGAAAGTCATTAGATATACAGAGTCCAAATCTATTCGAACAACATGACGAAGATGTCTACTGATAGTTGGGACAAAAGTCCAGCCATAAATTGTCATTGGACAACTCTAACTTGATCAATGTAGTTAATATGATCCTAGGAGATATCTAGGGGATGCCACTTTAAATTGTGAGAATCTAGATGCATTATATCTGTGAAAACAATATTAACATTATCACAATGTTGATAATTAAAGACAAACACTTGGGAGATAGATTATAATTGGAACGGAATCTTTTATTTTCTTGTGCACTTTTTTTTATAGGGTGTACTCTTTAGAGAGATGCATGGTTGTCTATCTTGAGTTGTGTCCATGTAATGGCTTTGCAATGAAATCTAATAATTATTGAACTGATAAAATCGTTTGATTCGTTCAATGATTTCTACAAATTTGTTGAACAAGAACACCTCTTATTAGTCCCTGCCTTATATAAGGCAGGGAACTAATGTTCCCGATTGACCCCCCTCGACAAGTAATCATTTATTTTATGCAATGAAGCCAATGCCTTATTCAAAAGTTGCTAATTTTCTATTTTAAAAATGAATTATAATATGCTATTTCTGATTTTCTGATTGGTAACTGGGTAATTTACCTGGGTTTTATTTCTATTTGTCTGAATAGAAAATGAGAAAATTAACAGCCTGTGCTCTAGAATCTTCCGCCTTAGTTTGCTGTTGCTGAAAACAATTGAAGTTCAAGTTTAGCCGCGGCCAGATTTCGCTGCTTTAATCCTGTGGATTTTTTAAAATGCAGTCACAGGGATATTCATCACAGCGCGTGCCCATCAGCAATGCCATAGCTTCATTGTGACACGAGACGTGGATGCTGGTTTTTTCCCCTGCATCTCCAAGACTCCAAGCACTTGTATGCAACCTTGGCAAATTGAAACATGGACTGTAATTCATTGAGGGCTCCAAATCTGGACCAAAAGTAAGGCTTGTTTAGCCTGATTTGATATGTGAGACGACCCATTCCACTGTATTTGATATCAGTTTCCTTCCAGCCACTGAGAATTTCAAGTTACAGGACACCAAATCATTCCATTTTTATGACTTAACAACATATTAACCTTTCACGTTGCTGGCTCCAAATCTTTTCCTGTTGTGCATAACTGGAATTCGAAGAATAAAAATTACTAACTAATCAAAAGTGACTAATTTCTTTTTTATTATTTTTTGTGATGTGTGTGAACTATGCAAATAAATTTCAAGCGGCTGTACAACTTAACTCTCTTAAGAACATTTGCTAATCTTTTCTTTCATTTCAACCAACAAGATGATTTGGGGGATTAATATTTTTTAAGAATATATAAAATAATATATTTCCTCTTCTTATATTTTCATAAATTTTATATTATAAATATTATTTTAATTAGAATTAAATTTATTTATTTTTAAAGCGATTGTTGAATTTAGTGTACACTAAAAACTGTTTTTCAAGATTTTAGTCTTTTTTATAATAATTATATTATACTTTAAATATTGTTTTGAATAAAAATTGCAATTAAAGATAAAATTTAGTATGTTTTTATAAGTGCTATCTTTTTGATAATATTTTTTTTTTCTTTGTCTAGTTTTAGAGCACCTATACATACAATATTGAAAATCTACTAAGTTGTGAAAGAGAGAGATCTTTACTGTATTGTTTGTGATCATTTCACAATATAGAATAATAATAAAGATGTCTTCTCAAATTTTCTTTGATAGAAAAATATATGAAATATCATATGAAATAATTGAACATAAGCTCTACTACCTTTGCATATAATAACGTTAGAATGCACACTTTAAATGAGAGTGCAAATTCTATAATAAAGTAAAAAATAATATTTTCCTCTAGAATATTTAACAAAAATATTTATTGGTTTGCTTGTGTACATACATATATATCATGATAACTGACAAGTTATTTTCATAAATTAAAGTTGGCACTCTTTCTAATGATCACAAGACTATTTTCCATGGTAATGACAACATTGACAAGACTATTTTTTTCTCGGTAAGTTCTATGAATGTTTTATTGTTCCTATCCCTTGTTCTGATTTGAAATTAAGTTGACTTCTAAATTTAGAGTTTAGATTGTATTTTCAATTGGTTTGCATAACAAATTGGTGTTACACACATTGACACCTGCAATCCCCACTATGCCCTCAAATGGCAGGGACTCCAGCTTGCAAAGAGCTCTTGTTCTTGAAGTGTTTTTTAAAAATTTGTATCAATCATTGCTTGGATTGCATAGTGAAATTCATGACCATTTTCATTACATTCTTCACATGACATGAAAGATAGTCCAAGGGGTCTTGTGGTATGATTCTGAGCTTCAAATGCTTAAGATAATGTTTTGTGGAATGTGCACTAATGGAGATGAAGCATTGTAATATGATTGATCAAGAATTTAGGAGATATCTGGGAAACAATGCTCTAATATTTGAGAACCAAGATGTGTTATGTGCATAAGCAATATTAACAACAATCAAATTAAGCTTACAGCCACAGATAAATGTATAAGAGAATTATTAGAGCTAGCACGTAAAGGTTTATTAACTTGTGTGTTCTGTACATCTATGCTGTGAAATCTGACAATACGTATGTATAATGCTACATTATGTTACAAGAGCACAAAGGCTAAAGAAACATTATGGAAGTTGAAATGGTTGTGCTTCCATGTCACTGTTCAGTTGAATAATTGAATTGGATCCGATGTGATGACTGGACTGGCTCATGAGGCATTGTTCTTTATAAATGCTTCCTCTCGACTCACATGGCGGGCTCTGCCCTTTCAAGAGGAAGTCTGCAATACCTTCAGTGCTTGGCAGGAAAACACTTGTGTGTGGACTTTAACACTTTGTTCTATAAGTATTTGGAACTTGACAAAAATGATGGTGAAGATTGCTTAAGTTTTGGTGTTTGTTTTAATGGTGCCATATCCAATTAACTGAGGTTGTCTTATGCTTCTAGAAAAGTGTACGATGTGACTGATGTAGATGGATAGTTGATCTTGCAAACTTCAGAAGAGTGTGCTGAGGTACTACAGCACCTTGAAATATTAATTGGCTTTTATACAGATCATGAGAATAGTCTTGGTGGTATTATTACATTTGGAGAATTGCCCTTGATCTGTAGTTTGTGAGAAGAAGAAGAAAATAGCAGACCGGGGTAAATAAAATTCATCTTATGTTGGTGTATTGTCCCTAAGTGCAACCTTAAGATGTCCTCTCATTCTGAAAATGTAATCAGCAACCTCATTTGTAGACATAATGTATTCGAGTCCTGCATTATTCTTGATCAAAAATGTTTTCTGCAAGAAATAATGTTACATGTAGAAAAAGTGTAATGCTCAAGTAATTTGTTTCTTTAAATTGAATGCATTGATGACTTGATTTAAAGGTTTCCCAAAAATGAAAAAGGTTAGGAACTAATGAGTAATAGATACATGTGGGCTTTGGCAGTTGGGCAAAACGAATCAATAGTCCATTTGTAAGTTGTGAATTTCTTTTCTGAATTATTCGCACTAAATATATTCTTTTATTTTGTAGGAGAGATAATGGTGCTTTGCCACTGCTGAAGGATGTTACTCCAAATGTATGGTCTATATATTCTATTTTTAAATATAGCAAAATGGTTTAAATTCATGTCATATGCAACCATGCTGCTTTTGCAACAGTAAGACCTGCATTCTGTACGTTAAACTCACTCTTCAGTTCTGTGGGCAGGCAGCTTCAAGTTTGGGATTTGATGCTTATGAGAAGATAAGTGGTAAAAATATTTTATACTTTTCATTTTTTGTGATGTTTGTTTGTTTGATTATTGTTTGAGCTTTGTTTATTACAAAAATCTGAACTGTAAGGATGGCTTTTCATTCTGTTAAAGTTGAAACTAAGAGGATGTTTGGCCAAGCAAAACTGCAAAAATGCTAGATAAATATGTAGAAATGTGACTTGCCACTGCTTATCTAGGTTGCATGCTGTTTTCTTTGCCTTTAAGGTAAAGGATCTACTAAAGTTTCCATATTGAAGATGCCCAATTATTCTAGCCAGTATTTTGGATGTAGATAGAAAAAGTTGAATTTGTCTATGTTATATATTTCATGTTTAAGGGGTATTTTTTAGTACTGTAAAGTCTGTAAACCTATATTTTAGAAGAAAGGTGTTGATCATCTAGCTAACTTGCTAAGGCATTTTTTCTTATGCTACTTTTGGGAAAAGACAATAAATGGGCAATTGAAATAAATAAAAGAAGTCTATCAGATTTCCACAATCCATATCAATGTATATAACATTTTTGGGATCGATTGTGTAAATATTTTTAGCATCAAATATTTGCACAATCAAGAAAATTTATATACATAAATAAAAGATGTAGATTTTTTAATTATAAGAAATCTAGATCTACATGCATTACAAATTCAAAAATTGGTCATGATGACAAAGTAAACAGCATATACTTATCTTAATTCCTGACATTGCATATACCAAGCAACAAGAACGAGTTCTCTTTCATTTTTCATAATTGTCTTTCATATATTTTTTTCCCTTTGCAGAAAACACAAAACATAGTAAGCTGGAGGTGCTTTGCGATGATTCAGCTTCAAATTTTTCAGGACTTAATGCAGCTTGTGAAAATTTGGACAACGGGCTTATTCTTATGGAAGGTACAGAAGTGTGTGAAGGAGCAAAAGAGATTGCTCTGCAATGTATAACTATTGTTGATTTATTTTCTTTTTTGTGCAGATTATGTCTTTATGACAACAATTACTCTTGGCTAACTAAATTATGTGAACGATATGCTCTTGGCCAATAAGTTTACATTTTTAGTTTCTATTCTTCAACGGAAGTATTGTGTACTTATAATTATAAAGCTGCCTCAACATGGTAAACTACACAGCTGCTTTTCTCCATAGAGTACTTTGAAAAAAATCTCCAAGACATTCATTTCGAAGAAAACTGTTTTGCTATTGCATGGCTGTACTGTTTTCCTGTATTGATCAAGAGGCATACATATCTATTCCCCAAGAGGGAATGATGGGAATGAAGAGGGCATACATCTAGAGGCATCCAAGCTGAGTCCACTTTGAGAAGTATCAATTCCTCTCAAGCTGTTAACTGATGGGCAATGAGTCATCACAGAAGGTTGTCTTACATCTGGATTTTTATAGGAAACCAACTTTGGTGAACCAGATCAAGTGCAATAACAATTTGCGTTTCCCTTTCATCATCCAAATCTTGCAAAGAGAGGTTCTCTCCAAGAATGGGAAGCAGTGCATGGACAATCAAATTCAGCTTGAAACCTTGTGAACAGAATCTTTGCAGATTAATAGTTCAAAACATTGTGATCAACCATTTCATTGTTAGCTTATAGTTTGCATAAATAATTGATATAGCTAACTTTACGAAGTCTTGTCTTGATTGTCATTCCCGGGTGGAGCATTATGTACCTGAAAAAAACCAATGTTAGAAGGAAAAATGTGATTTACTAAATCTTTTGCCAATGCATATTAGGGTATTTCATCCACTACGTTTTGTTTGAATGTTCAAGAGTCAACATTTTTCTTTCCTAAGTCATGAAACTCATTTTTTTGTAGAAGGGCATTTTACTATAGTGTTTTCAGTCTCTTTAAAGAGGTCTTGTCTGTGAAGTTGCATTTTGAAAATACGACATTCTGAGGTGTCTATTCATAAATGTTAAAAGGTTGTTCTGTTGGACCGTTTCAACTTTGGAATTGAATTTAAATCATGTAAAGTGCATTGTTCTTCATCTTCAAGACTCCATGGATATACCTAAATAAGGAGCCCTTTCCTTGCCAATATTATTCCACCAAACAACCACTTCTCCAATGACCTTTTAGCTGGACCATAGCTGGACCATAGCTGTTCAATGTGTTTATGGAATAAAGGGCCTCTATTCCATACCATGGGATAGTTTGGTAATGGAAGGATATCAAACTTGCTAGTTCTGTCCTGCCATAAAAGTGTGGGCTGCTTGGAAAATGGTGTTTTATTCCATCTGATGGCAAATTTATGGGCCGTTGGACACTCGAGATTTCTTTTCATGGTATATTTTTATATGATGTATATGCTTTGGTTCTAAGTCTCCGACCTGGATGAGGAAGCACCATTCGAAGTATCCAGGCACTGTAAGTATATATTCTACACAGACATAGATATATGCATAGTTAATTGCTAAGTTATTAGTTTGGATCTGGGTACATATGCAGGTACAAGAACCTGGTACATGGATAAGTGAATTTTTTGGTGGGGGGGTTTTTGGATGCGTTTGGGTATGTGTACACACACACACACATAAGTGAATTTTATGGCAGGACAGAACTAGCCAGTTTGATGTCCTTCCATTACACACACACACACACACATACACACACAAATTAAAGCCCTTTACAAAATAAAAATTAGAAGAGGTAGTTTTCTTTTCTTTATCGTATTGCTTTGTTATTCTTTTGTTTCCTTGGCAACTTTGGATTTCTATATGCTCTGGATCTCCTCCGTGCACAGAGATAACAATAGACGCATATAGGATTGTTTTGTTATCATTTACATTACTGCTCTTAGTCTTAGATGCGTGTAGGATAAGTGTGCACACAAATTCAATGTTCCTTGTTCCATTGACTGCTTGAGGGGGTCAAAAGATTAACGTAGGTTCTTCACCAGTCATGGCAAGCTTGTAAGCAGTCACAACCTTTCCTTCTGTTGCTATTCTGTACGTATTAATTATTTGTACTTCTTTGGCACTTTCTTTTCTGGATATGTCTGATTGTGTTGTAGATTGAACATGTCTTGAAGAAAAACATCCATGCCACTGGGATGATACCGTAGAACAAATACCATTCTTGAGAGTATCTTGATTCACTTTCTAGTTTCTAGGTTCTCGGTTGCTTTGGTTTCATTCATTTATAGCTATTGTTATTATTTTGTTCTTGTGCTTGCAGTAATTTTCTGAACATTTCCAGCTTCATCAATGTAAATTAAATTTAGAGATATCAAATTTTACATTTACCTGTGGGTGCCAAAACTATTCAATGCAATTATTAATCACAAACAAAACTATGTCATAGACTAATGCAATGGCAACCAAACCAGAAGACAGCTTTGACCGCCGATGAGCTTAGCAAACATTATAGCGATGTTGCATAATGTAAAAACTAAGATGAGCTTGAAAATTGACTTGGTTGTGGCAGCTCAGAGAGTTTTTGAATGGCCCTTCGCTAGGATTGTTGCACTTCAAAATGTGTTTTTAAAGTAAAAAAGGAGTCGAATGGCTGGATGCACCTGGATTCTGTCTGGTTGCTCATCCACAACCTGTGGATGTGGACAGATGCGTTGGATGCCCATCTAGACGCATCCACAGGTCATCTGGAGGCATCCCCCTACGCATCCCTTCCCAAACAAATCTGCAGTGGGATGCAGGGGCAGGCGGTGCGCATTTGGTAACTTAGGTTAATTATGTAAATAGAAAAAATATATACAGCATTTGTTTCTGTGTTGTGAGATCAGCTCTACTTGCTTTGACATTTTTGTTTTCAAGAAAGCTAAAACCCTTACAGACACCATCTAGCTCTTATATTTTGTTTTGCATCATGTAAAGAGCCCTGCTGTCTCTCACTAACAAAGCTGAGGATGTGTGTTTTTTTTGTTTAATTGTTTTGCAATTTTTTGTTGGTGTAATATATGATTTTTTTTTTTTTATGACTTTTCCGATAGATAAGAAATGCAGAAAAGAATACTGAAATAGACAATTAATTCACTTCAACAACAATTAACTTGCAAGTATAGAATAACAATCTATTTCTTCCACTGTGAGCGAATTACAATTAAGATAGAAAAACCTGGTGTGGCTTGGAGTTGAATTGAGTGTGCAGCATTCAGCAGGGGACAAACCACGTCCAATCCTCAATTGCAATGAGCTTGCAGATAGCCAAGAATGGTGCCATGAAACCAAACACCAAAGCCATGGGATGACACCAAATAATTTCTGCTACTGAAACCCGCGTCACCTTTGAAACACATGCCACCAGCGTGGGTTAATTGCAGCAGAGGGATGTCAATACAGATATCTAACAGCAGTACAAATTTGCCCTTAAGGCGTCAGATAGTGGGGGGGCCTGATAAGGTATTTCTGGGCATCCGAAATGCAGCGCCAAAACCAAGAAAAGTGCCGCCCAGCTAAGTGTAAATGGCAGTAATATAGGCGTGCAATTGGCAGAGTTTATTGACGCCTAAATGCAGAGAGTATGAATGCCAAAATGCAAAGACAAAGAGCACTCAATAGCAGAGATTTTAACTACTAGGCTTCCAGTACAAAATCGCCTTCCAAGGAACACTGAATACAGTAGAGGAAGACGCCTAAATTCGGATTGTATAAACTCAATTCGATTCACTATACCTCAGCAATGAATTGAATCCGCAAATTCAGATTCAGAATTCTTATTCCAACTTGCTATACAACAGCAAAAAATTGATTCTTAAATCAAGAGGAATCAGTCCTAAAGAAAAATTCTCAACTCGAAAACCTCACAAGAAAATATCAAAAAGCAATAGACAAAAGTGAGATGATCTATTTGCTTCACGTAGCCTTTATTTTGTAAAGCAAATTGGCTTCACCAATAGACCTTCCATTAAAGTTTCTTCATCAACACCGGTGTTACAGGGCTCAGCGAGTCCTGAGGCGAGCCAAGCAAAATGAGGCCAATCGTTTCTTGCCTCGGACTCGGCCAAGTCCTGGCTGAGTCAGGGCTGACGCGCCAAGTCCCATTAGGCAGACTTGACCGACAGTCAGCATACAAAAAGGACAGAAAAATGGTTTTAAAATTTTGTTTTTTGTTTTTTGTGCTTTGTAAACATTCTAAAGCATAAGTTAGACCTAAAAAGGTCATTCTATCACTCGCAAACAAAAAGAATAGAGAAAGAAGAGTTGAGGGAAGAATTGGAGTTTTGGGAGATAAATTAGCAAATCGGTTGGCTCTCATCTATCAGTTGCTGATTGTTTGTGCCACTTTGTAGCTTGCATATAAGCATTGAGAGGAGTTAAAAGAAACATTTGGAGGAGGCTTCTTCAGACATGGGTTACATTTCCATTTCTAGAACACATTTGAAGAGGTAAGATACACTTTTTTCTTGTTATTTTACAATTTTTTTTTTACATTCATGATTTTTTTTAATTTGCATGTGTTTGGACTCTTTAGATTTGTTCCATTTTATGGTGATGAAAAACTTAAAAAGTAGGCAGCCTTAGTGTTTGTAAATTGGATTTTCTATATTCTAAATGCTTATTTTTTTATTTATGGTATATTGTAGCAACAAAAACATCATATCTCAACTTGAGGGTAGTGGAATCAGGCCTAAAACTTACCCTGATGCTGACCCTAGTGTAGTAGCAAGGGATAGGGCTTGGAAACATGCTATTCTTGGGCATAAGAAAGGAGTTGTGACATGTTAGCATTGTATGATAATATATAATGGGGAAGGCATGAATAGATTGAGATATCACCTTGCACATATACCAAAGTGTGATATCAAAACATGCAAAGAGATACCTGAAGATGTTATGCGTGATATGCGAGCTCTCTTAGAGGAATCTTTAGAGAAGAAAGAGTTTTAAAAAAACAACAAGAAGAGATGGCACAATTAGCTGGAACGAGAAGTGTAGAGGGTTCTTCAAGTTATCATGGACATGGTCACCCTCCAATTCCACCTTCCTCTACTACTACATCTTAGACTGCGAGCATTGGGCCTCGGGTGCGTAAGCAAAGATTGTTACTTGATTCCATTTTGTTCCACACACAACTCCAGCTGCACAACCATCACTTGAGAGCATGGCTTGAAATAAGGAGAAGCATGAGCAAGCAAAGTTAATACTTATAATTTTTAATTTGTATGTTTTCCCTTGCTTGCACAATAAGTATACATATATTGTATATTTAAAAGTTGAAATTGAGGAGCAATGTAAAGTATGGGTCATGAAGGGTTGCACCATCATGACCAATGGTTGGATTGATAGAAGAAATAGAACACTGCTGATTTTTCTTGCCTACTCATCAAATAATTCAATATTGTACTTAGAAAGTTAGAATTTAATAATTTAGCAGTAAGTTGATTGATCATTGTGATTGTACTAAATCTCTTTATTTTTTCTCAAGTTCCACAATGTTTTTGAAATCAGTTGATGCCTTGGGGAAGACCAAAAATGTTGAGTATCTTTGTGAGGTAATGGAGGAAGTGTTGGAGGAGGTGGCTGAGGAGAATGTGGTGCAAAATGTGACAGATAATGCAACAAATTATGTTGCTGCTAGTAAACTTCTTATGGAGAGGTACCATCACTTGTTTAGGATCCCTTGCGTTGCCCAATTGTTTTGACCTCATATTGGAGGATCAAGGTAAAATTCCCTAGATAAAAAAATGTGTAGAGCAGGAATATTTGCAAGTTCATATATAATCATGCTTGGGTCCTTAGCCTTATGAGGTGACACAAAGAATAAAGAATTGTCTCATCCAGTGATCACTAGATTTGCAACAAATTTTCTCACGTTGAAATCTTTTCTTAATGCAAAGGCTGGTTTGAAAGGTATGTTTGTATGTGAGGAGTGGACAAATTCATCATATTCAAAGCTCAATGCAGCAGTTGAGGTGGTTGATTGTGTTTTTGATGAGAGTGGCTTTTGGAAACATGCCAAGGAGATTGTGGAGGTAATTTTCCTTTTTGTGCTTATTTCCATTTCATTCCACTATTTTTGTTTAAGTTTTAAACACTTGTTGATGTTTATCGACATTCATATTTTTCATTTTTTAAATGGATAACTTAAAGCTTAATGTTTTGTTGTTGCAGTTCATAGAGCTTCTTATTGTTATCCTACGGATTGCTGACGGAGAGAAGTCCTCAATGGGTTACATTTATGAGGGCATGGATAATGCAAAAGAGGCCATTCGAGTGTTTATGTAGGGAATCATGAAAAATATGGTTCTATATGGGATGTCATTGATAAATGATGGCACAATCTACTTCATAGGCCTATACATGCAACTGCCCACTTTCTTAATCCAACATACCAATTCAGCCCAAATTTTAAGACTGATGAAGAGGTGTTGAGTGACCTCTATGATGTTATAGAGAGAATGTCACCTAATGCTTGGTAAAAATGTATGATTCCAAATTCTAAATTCTATTTTATTGCCACTTTATTATCTAGAATCTAGATTGATAAAGTCAAATTTATAGAAATGATTTAAGTTTTTTTGTTTCAGAGGTATGGTGGGAGATGTTTGGCAGTAAGGTGCCAAATCTACAAAGGGTTACTATTCATATCTTGAGCCAGCCATCTAGTGCTTCAGGATGCAAACGCAAGTGGAGTATGTTTGAGCATATACACTCGAAGAGGTGCAACAGGTTGACAACAAAAAAGTTGAATGATCTTGTTTTTGTTCACTACAACCTTCGCTTCTACCACAAACAGATTTTGGGCACTGACACATTTCCCATTGTATTAGAGAAGGTTGATATATGGACAGAGTGGAACAGTGAGGTTGATGATCTTGTCTTCAGTGATGAAGACTTGGAGTGGGTTGATTTGGTTGATTGAGAGGCAGAGGCAGTGGAGGAGGCTAGAGCACAAGGAGATCCAGTGCAGGATCCTGAGACCGAGAGTGAGGGATCTAACTTCAATGATGGGGATTATGAGGATGAGTATGAGAATGAGGAGGATGATCATGTCATTGACGTTCAACCTCAGACATAGGGAGAGAGGATGGCTCTAGAGGCTTCCATGACCTATCTTAGGTGTACTCGTAGGGAGACATAAACTACTATCAACTTTTCTTTTGATATATGTTTTAAACTTCTGATTCCATGGATTACATATTCCATGGATATTGACATATTGTAGACATTTGACAGTTACACTTTATTTCAAATTTCTATTATGTTATTCAGTTTATTTTTATGTAATTTCTTTCAAAAAATAGCATTTATCCTTACTTGATCTATGAAAAGTCGTATATGTGTACAAAGTAGCTTCTATTTATCTCAATTATTGTGTATTTGATGTTAATTGGCTAAATGATGGATGAACAAAACTTAAAATCCTTAAAAATCTTTGAATTTCATGGGTTTTTTAAATTTGTCGAGTCTTTGCCGAGTCCTTGCAAGAAGAAGCTCCACGAGACATTAGATAAAAGGAGAGCTTTATTAAAAAAGAAGGCTCTTCTTTTATCTTATGTTTCGTGGAGATCCTTTAGTATTTTTCAGATACTTGTAGCTGTCTTGCCAAACGACACTTGAGGTAGCTGATCATCAGTAACTGAAAGCTTAATAAGCATAATCGCTTTACGTTTACGTTCATCAAACTTCTGTTGAGTAGCATTGACTGTGGTAGGATGAGTCTCGGTACCTAGAACAAGTTCCTCAAGGCGACGGTACTTGAAGATCATCATCATTCTCTGTTTCCAAGTGTTGTAGTTCTTTTGTTGAATCACTACCTACCTTCCGACATAAGATTGGTGAGAGATGCCATAACATGTTTTCCAATGAAAAAGCGTGAAAAAACTGAGATGGCATGAACTTTGAGGGAGATTGTCAGAAGATCCAAAAAATTTGAAGAGACATCCGAGAAAGAGCTCAAGAAACCCAAATAGAATTTATTGTCAGAGTTTGATTCTGTTGGCTCAAAAATCGAGGCACAAAAAATGATGCACCAAAAAAAAGTGAGACTAACCTAGTTGAGATCTGCGAAAACCCAACAGGAATATACAAAATTTTTATTAATTTGACACAAGAATCAAGAGTTTTCGAAAATACCTTAGTCGGATTAAAAAACTTGAAAACATTTGTAGAGTTCTTGAACAGAGGGAAGATATTAAAAAAGGCAGATTTTGCACAAAGAAAATTGCAAAAAAAAATTGGATGCCGAATCCCTTGTTGGGTTTCGAGGATAAAAAAAGATGCAAATTTTGAATGCACTTTGGCAAATATTTCAAAAATTTTAAACTAATAATTTAAAAAAAGATTTGTTTTGAAGAGGCTAGGAATTCGCTCTAATACCATATTATGGTAAAATAATGAATGTTTTATTAAACGAAGATCATGAATGATATATATATATATATATATATATATATATATATATATATATATATATATATATATATATATATATATATATATATATATATATATATATATATATATATATATATATATATATATATATATATATATTAAGATACGAGAGAATGTTTCTATATGATTAGGAGGAGTTTATGGAAACATTACAAAAAGAGCGACCATTAGAAAAAGACGAGAGCGAGATTAAATAGAAACTATTAAAAAGGGTGACCACTAGAAAAAGAAGAGAGATTAAATAGAAACTATCTAATATTGTAATAAGGAGAGGGCTGGAGAGGGCTATGTGGGTAACCAAGCGGGCAGTATTGGTAGCTTAGATGGAGGTGGAATGGGCATAGAAGGCAGCTATGGCAACATAGTTGGAGGAGGAATGGGTTGAGAGAGCCAGGGCAATGACTTGCCTGGCTAGTGCTATGGAGACGGTTGACAAGAAGGATAAGAAGGTATTGGAGGCAACTTTTATGGACTCAACAACGTTATTATGGACCTTTTAGGGTGATTAGGAGAGATGGAGATGTGGCTTACGAGTTGGATTTGCCGACAAAGAGTAGAGTCCATAGTGTTTTAATGTGTCACGTCTCAAAAAGGCATTAGGACATCATGTGATACCTTCAGCATTGTTGCCTCCCTTAGATGATGAGGGAAAGTTGATTTTAGTACTTGAGTCCATCCCGAAGTATAGATAGAGACAAGTTTGTGGGAGGACCATCATGGAATATTTAGTGAAGTGGAGAGATTTGCTAGTGGAGGACGCCACTTGGGAAAGTGAGGAGATTTTGCAGCATCTTGAATTGAGATTGCTTGAGGACAAGCAATTTCAGGTGGGGCAGATTGTAATGTCCCCTTCTAGTTGACATCTCTCAGTAATTAACATTATCCTATTATGTGGCCCTCGTAGGCTAATATGGTATTTAGAGGGTTTTATTGGGGGATTGACACTTTATGATGGGACATAATCTCATATTATAATATTATAATAAAGTGCAAATATAAAGAATATCTTTTATCCCACATTGGGGAGAAAAGTAAGTGAGCTCCCACAAAGAAAGAATAAAGGGCACGAGAGAATCTTTTCTTCTTATTTGATTATTGTCATTTGTATTTGACGAGTTTTGTGGAGCCAAGGGTTTCAACATTTGCCATTGGAGAATGGAGTTTTTTTGTGTGCCTCCATTTGAGCAGGTGAAATACCCAGTGAATTTGGTATTGGGAGGACATCATACATGTGTTCTATTCGAGCATATTGGCCAAAGATCCTTCAAGGGGTCACAATTATTGGAGAAGACAAATCAGTCTTCTCATTGTGCCAAATTTGTGGCCTGGGGCTAGATTGTGGAGTACGATTGAAGGAATAAGTCAGATATGACTACAGCGATTTGCTGCAGTGCTGCCACTGCCACATTGACTCGCTACAGTGAAATCCAGATTTCTTGAGCGGTTTCCAAGTTCCTATCTGTTTACATTTTGCATTGCATTGAGCTTAGATCTGAATATCTTAGAGCATTTGTAGGGATTTAGAAATCAGTTGTGGAAGTTTTGTAATCTGATTTATATCAAAATCTTATATCAAAAAGTTGTCAAAAGGGATTATAATATCATTGAACATCATAAAAGGCATTGCCCTAATGTCTTATTGTTACAAATGTGTATTTTCTCATTTGTAACCAGTGTTATATGTTTCATAAAAATACAAAAACATTTGCATCTTCGTTGTTTAATGTTTTGGAGTTCTTTGCAAGCATATTTATTAAAGTTTGGCATTTAGAAAGCAATCGGAATTTAGATTTGCAATATATTCCTTGTGTGCAAAGTGTTTGACGAAATTCTCAGGTTAAGAAATTAGAAAATTAAAATCAGAATTGCTAGGGCTATTACACCAATCCTTTGGAAGAGAAAGGAGAAGCAATCAAAGAACATCAAATTTGGTCAAGTATGGATGGAATAATGATGGTCAAGGGAAAGAGCATGAAGTTACTTAAGTGAAGAATATCTTGACTTAGCCACAATTGAAAACATTTACATCAAGCCCTTGGGCGCGATAAATTTAACTTAGTGAAGACCTTGATCAGCCAATCCTAACCAATATCATGTTAAATGTCAAAATTCTATCAAGGACAAGTCCAACTCGAATTGGAAAACACTAGATTCAAGCCTAAGGAACAAGCCCTGTAGATAGAAGATTTCCAAAAATTCTTGGGCACTTTGCCACATCCTTGTGCCAACTCTAATGACCTTGAGAACAAGCTGTAATATAGGCTTGTCTTTTCCAATTTCCCTTGCCAACTCTGATCTGCCTCACCATGAGATATACCATATTACCTACCTCAAAAGTCCGTTCAGTCCTCTTCTGATCAGCATACTGCTTCTGCTAAGTCTGTGCCTTAGTGATATTCTCCTTAAGATCCTTTACAATGTCCTGGCTCTCTTGTAATAAGTCTTCAACACCGGGCACCGTACTATCCGATAACAACAAATCCATGAAATTGGGTGCCTCATATCCATATAATGCCATGAATGGTGACAGTAGGATAGAGATAAGTGGAATTATAACAATACTCACATAGACATATCCACTTAACCCAAGCCTTTTGCTGCCTTGCTATGTAGTTTGTGAGGTATCGCTCTACCCATTTGTTCACTATCTTTCTTTGACCATCTGTCTGGAGGTGGTAGCTAGTACTTGGAGTGAACTTTGTTCCGCACAATTTGAACAACTCCTTTTAGAAGTGACTCATAAACCTGCTGTCCCTGTCGCTGATGATGCTCCGAGGTAAGCCATGTAACCTGAATACCTCTCTGAAGAATAAATCTGCCACCTGTGTAGCAGTGATCGAGAATAAGTGGGCAAACTTTGTAAGCCGATCAACAACAACATATATACAATCTCTGCCCTGGTCTCTCGGTAGTCTTGTAATGAAGTCTATGGACAAACACTCCCACTTCCTGTCATGAATCGGAAGTGGCTGAAGTAAGCCGTTTGGGTAAGAGTGCTCTTGTTTATTCTGTTGGCAAGTAGGGCACTCTCTAACATACAACACCTCAGCTTTGAGCCCTTTCCAAGGAAAATGCTCATGAATTTGCTAGTAGGTTTTGTAAAAACTTGGATGTCTTGCCATAGGTGAGTCATGATAAACTCTCAACACCATCCTTCTCACTTCTGATCCTGGCACCAAATAAATGTGCCCTTGTAAATGATGAGCTCATTCACAAAGGTGAAATCACTATTTAGGAGTGATCCATCTATGAATTCTGATGCCCATGTATCCTTTGTATACTCTGCAAGGATCAAATGTCTCCAATCCTCTCATATATCTGTCATCAAGCTCAAGTGGGGTCTTCGTGACAAGGCATCCGCTACTACATTTTGTGTCCCCTTGAAATAGGCAAAATCAAAGTAATTTACCTGTAATTTACTTACCTATTTCTGCTGCCTGTTATTAAGATCTCGCTGCCCCAGGATATGTTTCAGGCTATTGTGGTCGATTTTTATGCTAAATTTGCTACCCACTAAATGCTACCTGAAAATTTGACCAAAGCATGCATTATGGCCAACATTTCCTTATCATAAATGTTGAAACTCCTCTTAAGCCCCCTGAGCTTCCTACTCTCATAAGCAATTGGGTGCTTGTCCTACATAAGCATCGCTCCAACACCTTCGCCAGAGGCATCACAATGCAACTCAAAAGCTTTGCTAAAATTTGGTAATGCTAACACCGAACAAGAAGTCATTAACTCCTTAAATTTATCAAAACACTCCTATGCCTCAAGAGTCCGTAAGAAAGCTCTCTTTCTCATCAAGTCTATCAAGGGTACTACATGCCTGGAATATGCACTAACAAATCTCCTGTAGAACCCCCACAACCCCAAAAATCCTCTCAATTATGTCAAGTTCACTGGAGTAGGCCACTTAATAATAACACAAATCTTTTCAAGATCCATGCGTACTCCTTGAGCACTGATAATATGACCTAGATATAATAACCTTGATAATCTTAAATCACATTTGGATTCCTTTGCATACAAGGACTCCCTGCTTGGAATGCTCAACACAGTGTCTAAATGTCGCACATGCTCATCCCATGTCCTACTATACACTACGATGTCATCAAAGAAGACTAACACGAATTTCCTCAACTAGGCAGAAAGATCTTGATCATTATAAATTGAAAAGTAGTTGGAGCATTAGTTAGCCTAAATGGCATAACAACAAACTCAAAATGGCCACAATGACACCTAAATGCGGTCTTCTCTATATGCTGCTCTCTGACTCTGATTTGATGATAGCTTGATCTCAAATCAATTTTGGAAAAGAAACATGCTCCATGTAGCTCATCTAATAACTCATCAATCTGTGAGATGGGGAACTTGTTTTTGATAGTCTTCTTCTTTAGGACCCTGTAATCTATGCACATCCTAAGAGTACCATCCTTCTTCTTCACCAAAACCACAGAAGAAGCAAAAGGAGACACAGTCTAATATGCCCCATAGCAAGTAGTTCCTTGAGGGTTTTCTCAATCTCTCCTTCAATCTCATTGGATGCTTGTAGGGTGTGATCATCATGCGTTTAGCACCCTCCTTTGACTCAATAATATGCTCAATACCTCTATATGGAGGTCTACCTAGTGGTATACCACTGATAATCTTGTAGTGCTTGATTCTTAGTTCCTGTATGTCTGGGTGATATTCGGATTTTTGCTGCCCCTGTGATGGCATTAAAGTGCAATGGGCTGCCCACTCAGCTTGGTCATATCTCAACAAGCTCTCCAAGCATCTACAAGACATCATCCTAAACCCACTGTCACGAATGACCTTAAGTATATGGGTCTTCCCATCTGAATGAAACTTCATTTCCATATCTCTCAAATTGAAAGTGAACTCCCCTATATCATGGAACCAAGTCATACCTAAAACCAAATCTGTATCACCCATGTTAACAACATAAAAGTCTACTTTGAAATCAAAGCTGTTGATCTTTAGGGGCAGACCTATAATCTTCCTGTCACATTTTAGGATGTAGCCATAAGCCACCCTTATTCTTAGACCCTTAAACTGCTCTGTCTGTATCCCATGCCTCTTAATCAACCTAGAATCAATAAAATTGTGAGCAGCACCTGTATCAAGCAAAGTGATAACTCGCTGACCAGCCAATACTCCTCTCATCCTGAATGATCCTTCTTGTTGTGCACTAGTGAGATTGGCCTCCTTAAGTCTACCCTCAGTCTTCTCATCGCTTGTAGCCATTTTTTTCAACTTCAGCGGAACTATGGGATTGGAAAACTAAGAAGACTCTCTTTGGTTTGCTTGTCACGCCGGTGGTTCTCTATGGGTGCGAGGTGTGGGGGGCCAACATATCAAAGTGTCGTTGGAGGCAAATAGAGAGAATTAAAAAGCACTTAATCACAAGTGATCTCAAAGTCAAATCCTCTGTTACCTATGAAATTCTTTTGTCAGAAGTCGACACTTTTTCCGTTAGAGGCTTCAACGTTAATTCAGTTAATCAACTATTTAAAAAGGACGTAAAACATGGAGGATCATCGGTGGTTGAAAATTGTGAAAGAAGCTCTTAACCATAGGAAGAAAACATGGATGAAGCAAAACATTAAATGGATAGATAAACAAAACATCAAGGTGCATGAGTGTTGTAATGTCCCCGTTATAAAATAAATAATAATTTAATCTTTGTAACGGGCCGATTGATTTATTTTATCTCGTATCCATTTTTATTATGTTTTCGTAGTTTGTGTTGCCATCGGCTAACTTTGTACACCCTTGGAAAGCTTTTCTCGACGGGTATTTAAGCATGGCTCGTAGGTAGTTTGTAGGCATGCTTTGGATTACCTTTTTATGTACTGCGGATTCCTGTTGGAGTTCGGGATTGTTTGCCATTTCGGAAGTGAAAGATCTTCCCTATTTGGCTTGTGCGGTTGTGGTGGGCTTCAACCCTCACCCTAATCTGTTGGTGTTCGTCTCAGTCTATATCTGGCAAATTGAAGGCTTAATTGTATCTCAAAACTATTGGTGAATCTCTTGGCTCTGCATCTGCAATTTGTGTATGTTACTTCTTGCATCTTCAAGTGGTATCAATTGGCTTGTATTGTCAATCATCTTCCCTGCATCTATCTGCACATTATAGTTCGGCAGTGTGCACACTAGAACACCGTATGGCAACATTAACTCTGTACTGCCAACCACCATACACCATCCTCTCCCAACCTTCCGTTCAGTTTAAAATTGCTTGGTACGGCAAGTTTACTCCACTGTACAACCATATTGTGTTCCCCTCTCTAATCGTACAGCCATATTGTGCTTCCCATCTAACCGTACGAACACCCAACAAACACCGTACGGCTTCCTGCATACCGTACGACATTCTCACTATTAGTAGGGCCTTTTCTCATAATCGTATGGCTTGCTACAATCTCGTACAACTCACTTTTTGCCACCGTACGGACCATTTTTGCTAGTGTTCACCCCTGCATTCATTTCTCCACCGTATGGCTATCTTTGAAAGCCTTCCTGCAACTGTACGGGCCTCCTGTAGGGGCAAATTCGCATCTAGTTTAGAAAACAAGCCTGAAAATCTTGCCATTGTTTGCCTGGATCATTAAAGTTGTATCAGAGCTCTTCGATCTTGCCAGCCTGTGGACAGTGAATGAGAGTTTATAGTTGAAAAAGGAGGACACATTCTGTTGGTCGAATGGTAGATGAACGGGAACCAACCGTTGTCAAACTTGTGGCACTTCTGTGGGAACTTGCCTAGAATCAGGCACAGTTCACTGATATGTAGCGACTTATGGAAGAAACTCTTAAGAAGTTGGTGGAGAACAAGATATCTGGAGAACAAAATGGACACAGCATGGACTCAGTATCGGGTAAACCACACCCTCAGCTAGTAGGCTTTCGACCTTCCATGTCGACCTTCCCGCCACGAACAAAAGCACACCACGGATTGAGATTACCAACTTTTGAAGAGATAAGAGAGTACTGGAGGAATGCGAATCTTGAAGAAGACATTTCCTACAAAGATTACGCAGATCTGAGAATGAGATACTCGGGAGGCGGAAACAGAGGAGGATACTTTAATGATGATCTCAGGAGAAAATTAATTAAGGTGAATCTGTCTCCATTTGACGGTTCGGGTTCCATTTTAGCACAGGCGTGGGTGAAGAAGGCTGATACCTACTTCTAGCTGAATCCTATGCCAAAAGAAGAAGCTATCAAATTTGCCGCATTGCACTTGGAGGGAGTTGTGCACGAATGGTGGCACCACGACACCATCACATTAGGGCATGATCAAATAAAGACCTATGCAGAATTTACGGAGAGATTAATAGAACAATTTGATGGGAAAGACCCTGAACTCAATTTCAAAGAGTTGGCGCAACTGAGGCAAATTGGATTGGTAGATCAGTTCATTGCAGAATTTTAGAGACTTTCTATGTTGGTCATGGACATCTCCAAAAGAAGGCGGGTCGTGCTCTTTATGGACAAATTGGCAAAGCCACTGAAGGGTTGGGTGAAGCAATTCAATACATCTACCCTGTTGGAGGCAATCAGTAAGACATGAAGTATGGCATTGTCATCGACATCAACCTCATCCTCTCGAAGTCACTCACATTTGAAACCACCGACGTTTCTGAGGGACAAACCTCCGCCCAAGACGCTGTCATTGGATGAAGCTGCCCAACAGGGACTTCGAAGGAAGAAATTGTGTTTCAATTGCAAGGGCCCTTGGGAGCCTGGCCATCGATGCCCCAAGAAGGGAAAGATCCATTACTTTGAGGTGGTGTCCGATGATGAGGACGAACACGAATAGGAAGAAATGCCGATTGAAGATGACCAACCTAACACTGACACCAACATGGCCATTTTAAACCGTATGGAGAGGATTGCCGCCTTGGTACAGCGGGGGGGATCCATTGCATTGGCTGGCAGTTCGAGGTGCACAGTTTTTTGTGTGTGTGGTACCCTTCAAGGACAAAGGGTTACGGTGATGTTGGATAGCGGAGCTACATTGAATTTCATAAACTCATCCTTGGTAAAGCAAAGAAGTCTCCTGACGGAAGCACACGCAAGTTTTTAGGTCAATGTAGCTGAAGGGACTTTCCTGCCCGGCACGCACCTTGTTCCTCAGTTGAGCATCACAACGGCAAATCACATGGTGACGAAGGACTTTTTCATAGTGGACCTCTCTGACATGGAAGTCATTTTGGGCATACAGTGGATGGAGACACTTGATGAGTACACTACGAGTTTCAAGTGGATGGACTTCACTTTTGTGGTTGACGGAAAGAAGGTTGTCTTTCATGGGATGGCAAATGAAGGTCCGAAGGAAGTTTCCGCGCATCAGATGGAGGCAATCTTGCAGCATGATGACTTTGCGTGGGTTGCACATTGTTTTATCTCAGCTGAACCTATGAAGGGGCACCGAACACTTCCACAGGATGATGAACTCCAGGATGTCTTAAGTAGGCATGAAAAAGTTTTCATGGATATTCCTCCTGACATACCACCACATCGGGGGTTTGAACACACAATCGAGTTGGAATTAGGGGCAAAACTAGTCATAACCACACCGTACCGTCACCCCAAGAAATTCAAGGATGAGATCGAGCGGATGATTCAAGAATTGCTTGAGAAAGGATGGATCCGACCTAGTTCTAGCCCATTCGCATCATCGGTGGCGTTGGTCAAAAAGGAGGACAAAACTATGCGCATGTGTGTGGACTATTGCGCATTGAACAAAAGGACAATAAAGAACAGGTATCCCATCCCAAGGATAGATGAGCTACTGATGAACTGCATGGAGCAGTCTATTTTTCAAAAGTAGATTTTTGTTTCGGATACCATCAAATCCGAATGAGGGAAGAAGATGTGGAGAAAATGGCTTTCTGCTGCCACTACGGACATTATGAGTTCCTGGTTATGTCGTTTGGATTGACCAACACGCCTGCCACATTTTAATCATGCATGAACTGCATCTTCAACAAACAGTTGCATAAGTATCTATTGGTATTCTTTGATGATCTTATCTATAGTAGGACATGGGAGGAGCACTTGAAGCATCTAAATGAAGTTCTGAGTATCATGGAGGAGCAGTCCCTGTTGCCAAGCAGTTCAAATGTGAGTTTGGTATGACAGAGATATTGTACTTGGGACATGTTGTCAGTCAATATGGGGTTCAAGTGCATCAGGAGAAGATTCAGGCTATCCTCGACTGGCCTCCCCCAAAATCACTCACAGATCTATGGGGGTTCTTGGGATTGTGCAGTTACTACAGGAGATTTGTCAAAAGATTTTCTTAGCTCAACGCACCTTTAACGGATCTGACGAAGAAAGGGGCCTTCCAGTGGAACGAAGAAGCACAACTCACCTTTGATAAGCTAAAAGAGGCCATGAGCACTTGCCCGGTTCTTGCACTGCCCGACTTCACTGGACTATTCATTCTGGAATGTGACATATCCGGGGAGGTCATTGGAGCGGTTTTGATGCAGGATAGACACCCCATTGCCAATGAGAGCAGGAAGCTCACACCAGTAGAAAGCCTGTATTCCATTTACAACAAAGAGATGTTGGCCATCGTACATGCACTAAGTTCTGGTAGTATTTGGTAGGTGCCAAGTTTGTCATCCGTACGGATCACAACAGTCTGAAATATTTCCTGGAGCTGCAGGACTTGAACGAACGGCAATAAAAATGGGTAAGCAAGGTTCAGTCTTTTGATTTCGACATTAAATATGTAAAAGGGATGTTGTTGTAGATGCCTTGTCCAGAAAATCCACGCTCCGCTTGCTAGACCAGATCTTAGCTGGCTAGAAGACACAACTGTTGGTAGAATATCCCAAGAATACATTTGCTTGTGAGATAATGGATGGTCACATCCATGATGATTGGTATAGGGTAGGGGATGATATCATCTATTATAAAGATCGGATATACCTAGTGCTAGAATCCAAATTGAAGCAAAAGATTCTGATGGAAGTGCATGACTCCCCTCTGGCTGGACATCCCAGCTTCCTTAAAACTTACAGAAGTATTTGGGAGATATTTTCATGGAAGGGACTAAAAGGGGACATGTTGCAGCATGTGAGAGAATGTACGGTTTGCCAACAGGAACAAGTTTGAACACACTCTTTCTGTCGGACTGTTACATTCTTTGCCAATCCCCGAACATAAGTGGGAGAGTATATCAATGGACTTCATAATAGGTCTTCCCAAGGTGAACAAAAAGGATTGTATCTACGTGGTGGTTGACAGATTGACAAAGTATGCACACTTCTTCGCGATCCCCTTAGATCTTTAGGCTGCACAAGTTGCCGATCTGTTTTTTAGAGAAGTCTTTCGCCTGCACGGGTTACCTCGAAACATCCTCAGTGATCGGGATGGACGATTCGTCAGTATTTTCTGGACAGAATTGTTTCGGATAGCAGGGACAGAGTTATCACCGAGTACGAGTTACCACCCGCAGACAGACGGCCAAACTGAGATTGTGAACAAATGGCTCGAAGGCTACCTTCGGAACTATGTCTCAGCACAACAACGCACGTGGGTCGGAGTATTGCTACAATACGACGTATCACATGTCTATCAGGATGGTGCCATTCAAAGCTTTGTACAGGCATGAACCCCTCTCCTTTATCAACACAGTTTTGGGTGACAGTTGCGCTCCAAGGGCGAAGGATTGGCTTCAAGAGTGGCAGGACATACTAAGGAGCTTGAAAGAGAACCTGCAACAGGCACAAAATCGACAGAACGTGTACCTCGACAGACACCGAATAGAGAGGAGTTTTGAGGTAGGGGATCTGGTCTATCTTTGGCTTTAGCCATACCGACAGTCTTCATAAAAAGGAGCAGGTAAGGAGAAATTGAAGCCACGCTTTTATGGTCCCTATCCCGTGATCTGTCGCATTGGTGAGGTAGCGTACGAATTGGAACTTCTGGAGTGATGCGAAGCGCACAACAGAAGGGTGAATTAGCCCAATCTAACTTAACAAATTGTTATCTATTATCAATTCTCACCAACCAAACATGGTAATTGATCCAAAGAACATCGTTGGTATTCATTCAAATCTATATATTACTTTGTCTTACTTTATTTTCTAAGTAATGACCAGAGATTCCCATCTTGTTCCATATTCCGATAATCAACAATAATAACTTCATAAACAATCTCGACTGAAGGTTATATCCTACAATTTCATCTCACCCGTTTGATGACTATCACAAATTTACGGCTCCAGATCTTCAAATAAAAAATAATACCAATTTCAAACATTTCATCATTTACTTGACTATTGAATAATAATTGAAATATAGACAATACAAATGAAACAAAGAATTACATCCTTTCATTCATTGTTTTGTTCTCCATTACATTCTTTCCTCCTCCAATTCCCATTCCATCCTACGCTACTCTATTCTTATCGGCCTCTTCATTTCATATATCAAGAGCTTTTAAAATACTCCAACCCGATAACTAACTCAAAACTGATTGCTAGCTTCCCTTATGCCAACCGATCTAACTAATAATGAAGTTGTTAACTTCACGATTATATAAAACTCTTTATTTATTATATCTTAGACTACTACCCTAACCCTATTACATCATTCAAGACTCAAGAATGGCTAACCGAGCCATATTACAATAAAATAACCATAATCTTTGTAATGTTTCCTATTGCCGGATGCCCTTGCATCACGGAGGGTAGCTGCATTCACAATGTCTTTCATGTTTCCTGTCTGAAGAAGGCTACGGGGCAAAACGTCACTGTCACTACCGACCTTCTGCCACTCAACAAGGAAGGGAAGCTCATTCTGGAACCTGCTAAGATTCTCGAAGTGCGTGAAAACGTCCTACGGAACCGCACTATGAAGGAATACTTGGTACGCTGGTGACACCTACCGTGAGATGACGCAACGTGGGAAGGCGAGCGCATCCTCTAGCACTCGACATTGCACTTGCTTGAGGACAGGCAAATTTTGGGATGGGAGGACTGTAATGTCCCCGTTATAAAATAAATAATAATTTAATCTTTGTAATGGGCCGATTGATTTATTTTATCTCGGACCCATTTTTATTATGTTTTCGTAGTTTGTGTCACCGTTAGCTAACTTTGTACACCCTCGGAAAGCTTTTCCCGACGGGTATTTAAGCATAGCTCGTAGGTAGGCTGTAGGCATGCTTTGGACTACCTTTTTAGGTACTGTAGATTCTTGTTGGAGTTCGAGATTGTTCGCCATTTCGGAAATGAAAGATCTTCCCTATTTGGCTTGTGCAATTTCGGTGGGATTCAACCCTCACACTATTCCGTTGGTGTTCGTCTCAATCTGTATCTGGCAAATTGAAGGCTTAGTTGTATCTCAATAACTGTTGGTGAATCTCTTGGCTTTCCCTTTTGGCCTCAAAGGGTAGTCATGGTTCATGTCATAGGGTCCTTTGCAATAAAAACAAAGTTTTTTCTTTCTTAAATCATTTAATGTCTCTCTATCCAAGGGAGCAAATGATTTATCTTTATTTTCAGCCTCTGTTTCATTCCTTTCAGGTTTTTTGAAGAATGGTTTGTTGTCTTTGTTAGATGATGCACTCTTTGTTTGAAATTTATTTACTGGGGCTGCTTGTTCCATATTTCTAGCCTTCTTAATTGCTCCTTGCAAATTGAATGGATCAAAAGCTTTTACCCAACCCTTCAGTGGTTCGGATAGTCCTTCAATGAACAAAACAACCTATCTCCTATTTGAGATATTTGGCACCATAACAGATAGCCTCTAAAAGTCACTAATGAAATACTCCAATCCGTCTGTTTGTCTCAATTGTGCCAACTCCCTAAAGTAGACTTCTGGATCCTTTTTATCAAACCTAGATCCTTCTTTTTAAACCTCTACACCAACTTGTCCACAAAGTCCTGATATGAAGTCACTTGGTTATGCTGAAGGGTAACTATCCCATGGTACCACCAATTATGTGCAACTCCCTCTAAATGTAGCGTCGCATATTTTATTGCCTCAAGTTTTGTCATAGGTCTCAGTGCTAAGAAGGTATCAAGCTTGTGAATCCAAGCTTACACTGTCATTCTGCTACTACCATCAAATGTAGTCAAAGAAAACTTCCTTGTAGCACACTTTAATTCATTATCCTTGCCACGAAGTCTCTTTTCCTGTCTTGCTCTGTTGTGATGCTCTCTCCTCAGGTTAACAAATTGCTCAAATGTCATCCTCCCTTGCACCTGTGGAGCTAATAAATCCCATTCATCATTCGCAGCCATGCGGATATCTACAAACTCCTTTCCTGCTTCTTATGTAGGTGCTATCTCAGGCTCATCTCTCATGAGGTAAAACAAGTATTCCTATCTGTTGTCTTGGAGTGCGTCCTATGAGCTCTAGGCGACCCCACTGCACTCTTGTTATCCCCTTGCTCTTGATTTTGTTTGTTTTGTGGGTTCATGCGCTCAACCATGGTGGTGAGTACCTGCAAAGCCTAAGCCATCCACTCCTATCCTATAACCATTGCTTTGAAAAATTCCCTTGTTTCCTGATCCTCATTCCCATTGTCTCTTGGTGGGCTACCCTCTTGCCTGTCACCCATGGTGTCCGATTGCCTGTCAAATTCTTGTTCCCTGTCAAACAAAGCTCTTTTGGAAGTTTAAAATTTGTGAGAGCCAACTTTAGACGGCTGCATGCGATTGCTAAACCCTTAGGATGGCAGGATTGAGCTTTGATACCAATGTAATAACCCTAACAATTTTGATTTTAATTTTCTGATTTCTTAACCTGAGAATTTCGTCAAACACTTTGCACACAAGGGATATATTGTAGATCTAAACTCTGATTGCTTTCTAAATTGCAAACTTTAATAAATATGCTTGCAAAGAGCTTCAAAACATCTAACAACGAAGATGCAAATGTTTTTGTATTTTTATGAAACATATAAGACTGGTTACAAATGAGAAAATATGCATTTGTAACAATAAGACATTAGGGCAATGCTTTCTATGCTATTCAATGATATTCTAATCCCTTCTAACAAATTTTTAATATAAGATTCTGATATATATCAAATTACAAAACTTCCACAACTGATTTCTAAATCCCTACAAATTCCCTAAGATATTCAGATCTAACCTCAATGAAATGCAAAATGTAAACGGATAGGAACCTGGAAACTGCTCAAGAAATTTGGATTTTATTGTAGTGAGTCACTGTAGCAGCGGCGACACTGCAGCAAATCATTGTAGCCATATCCGACTTATTCCTTCAATCGTACTCCACAATTTGGCCCTAGGCCACAAATTTAGCACAATGAAAAGACTGATTTGTCTTCTCCAATAGCTGCGACTCCTTGAAGGATCTTTCACCAATATGCTCGAATAGAACACCAGTATGATGTCCTCCCAATACCAAATTCACTGGGTGTTTCACCAGCTCAAATGGAGGCACACAAAAGAACTTCATTCTCCAATGGCAAATGCTGAAACCCTTGGCTCTACAAAACTTATCAAATGCAAATGACAATAATCTGATGAGAAGAAAAGAACCTCTAATGCCCTTTATTCTTTCCTTGTGGTAGCTCACTTACTTTTCTCCCCAATGTGGGATATATACTTATATTTGCACTTTATTATAATATTATAATATGAAATTATGCCACATCATAAAGTGTTGATCCCCCAATAAAACCCTCTAACCACCATATTAGCCTACGAGGGTCATATAATAGGCTAATTTTAATTACTAAGAAATGTCAACTGGAAGGGGACATCATAGTTGGATACTTCAAAATCTACCAATAGAAGGTCTATCTTGAAGTTCTAACTGTAAGTGCCAACCCTCCTCGAGACTCCTTAACCAAAACATCAATTTCCAGAGACTTGCAAGATCTCAAAATATTGCCGATAAAACCTACAACCTTTACCTACTAATAGAGACTACAAAAATGGGGTACCCATTTGCAACGGGGTGATGGTGTGGAAACCTCACAAGAAAATTGAAGTATTGGTGGAATTAAAGATTGGGGACAAGGTGTGTTTGACATATAGGTAAGGATAAAGCCAAAAGTCCAATGTTGAAGGGGAAGTGGAAGGAGTTGGGATTGGGGGTGAACGAAATGACATCCAAGGAAGGGAAACTCTGAAAATCCAGCACAAGAAAGAATTCAAGGCAATGTTTTAGGGTTCCAAGGGTTGAGGATAACAGGGAAATTGTGTTGGGCGGAGGGAAAGTCGAAGACTCTGAAATATGTAAAAATTTTGCCACAAAATACCCAACACTTGGATATTTTCTTGAATTTTTTATTACATACAACAAATGAGGGGGCCCACCTGGAATTTCTTAGATCTGTAATTTGTGGAGGTATAATAAGGCGAGGGCAACAAAGGGGAAGGGACTAAAGAAATTTTTGGCACTTTGGGATTGAAAGTCTCAATGGGACTGTAAGTTGGAGTTAATTTATATTCTCATCATCCTTACCATTAAAAAATAACACTAAAGTCAAGAAAGACATGTTATAGGAATACAAAATCTTTAAACATGTTGGGGTGGACATGATACTTTGATATATTTCTCCGTCTGTAATCTAGATAATCAATGGCTCACCTATCACAACAGTTTCCCAGTTTGTTGTATGTATAGTACTTTTTGTTATATGAATATTTGACTTTTGTATTGGCATTAGATCTAATAAATAACACTGTTTTACGGGCTTCATTTTACTGCCCTTTCCCTGTGGTCCCTGTTCACCCTGGCATCTGTATTAGCCCCTGAAGACTGGTTACAAGCTCCAGGCGTTCTTAAGAATCATCTTTCTAGCACACTGGATGTGAATAATGACACATGTTTGGTTTCTACCGTGATCATTTTTTATTTTTTGATATTTTTTTGTAAAATGAATTTATTTACAGTGCAGGCTGGAGCAAGTGGGATATGCACAAAGAGAGCCAACCAACGCTTTGCAGCACCTGAGGAACCTGTTTGTGTTGTATGTGGTAGATTTGGGGAATATGTTTGTGATGAGGTTAGTTTGTAATAGGAAAGTCTCTTCATTTTTGACACTTTTATGTTGCATATGATTTAAGTAAAATTTAGAAGTACAAGGAGTATTTTCTTTGCTTATTTGTTCTTCCATTTCACCCCTCCAGACAGATGAAGATGTGTGCAGCATGGAGTGCAAGTGTGAGTTACTGCAGCTTCATGCAAAAGAACGTGCCGAGGTTTGTTATGAAGATTGTATTTTTATTAAAAAGTGTATTTTTCTTACACAGAAGCACTTAGTCACCCCTCTTGAATCTTTATCTACTATCTTGAGTTGGAAAACAAAAGATAGAAAAAGTTGGTTGTTGATAATTGCTGCAAAGCAAGTATGATGTGCAATGATAAGATATGACCTGCAGAGCTCGTTTTTGAACATTACCGATTTATTGCAAAATTGGCAGAAAGCTAAAGAAGCTAGAACTTCATTTATTTCTTTCATGAGACCAAAAGGCGGATTGCAACTTCCAGAGTTGAAAGCAGAGACCTGGGACTTTGTAAAACATCGATGGATGAATAAAGGAAGCAGCCTGAGTACATATGAATGGTATGAATAGCATGTACTCTCCGGAAGAAAATACTTTAAGCTTTTTTGGGAGTATAATCATATCATTTTGTTTGGTTCCAAATATAACTTTCAAATTTTGTATACTTGCTCAATTTGAATACGAACTTCAAGCTAAATGTTTTTATGTGTATCACATATTAAATGGTATATTTCAATTATTATAAATCGGTGTTTCTTCAGTGCATTGTTATGCAATGTCATTTTCAGGAATTGGCTATACTAGTTTCAAGCCAATATTCATGACCCTTTATTATTAAGATTCCTATTTTTTCCCTGCATTTTAACTGCTATATGCATTCACATTCAGCCAGGCTATGACCTTTCCTTACTGGCTTGGCTACATTGTTTTCACTTTTTCGTGTTTAAAGTATGCAGTTGTCAACCTTACATTTCATATTGCCTTTTGGATAACAGATCTCCATGTACAAAAAATTCCTAAATATTTGAGAGTGGAGCTATTGTCTGTTATTGTTTCATTGGGAAATACTTCAGCTGAGAGTGGCAAGAAGCTTTGGTCACTCAGTTACTTAGCATTGCATGGTGTTACAGTATTTTTATGATATGAATCTATAAATATTTGTGATTTGTGTATTGCCCAACAATTTTTTGTATTTTAAAACGAGATTTTGTGATTCCCTTCTATGAGCAAGTCAAATTTAGTGCACATTTGATGGTTTTTTCTTTCTTTTTTCACAGCATTTTCCTTTTGAATTATACTTAGGTATCCTTATTGATTAACAGCCTTTCAGGCATTTGTCAACACTGAACATTTAACATCACTTGGAAGCTACACAATTTTCAGTCCCTTGCTATGTGCATTTCTAGTTTTCTGTAGTTGTCATCCTATCTTCGTTTGGCATTCAATGAACACAGTGTTTTATTTTTTCCAGCTGGAAATGTAGACGAGCAGGTCATCTTCCAGATGACTGTTTGGCAACAAAGAACATACCTGCTCCAAGTCCTGCAAATCCTAGATGCTATGCGGTATTGTTTAAATTATCATATTTTCTCGTGTATGGTTTTCTAGAGATGCATTTTGTAGTTAGCATTTACCCAACTGTGTTTTTTATTTACTTTTAGGTTCCGGCTGAGAAGGATCCAAACTCTAATATGTTTACAATGGAGCTCCGTGCACTTTACAGAAGGTATGGATAATGTTTCTTGCCTTAAAAAATTGTTAGTACAAAGGCTGGATTATTTGTACCTCAAAAAGTATTTGACAATGACTGTCTAAATTTATCTCCGCAAATATGTAGAATTTTTTTTTTTTGAATTTCTAATAATATAATTGGAAGACTTTTCCATTTCAGTCCTTTTTATACTTATTATGGTTTTGAAGCACAAGTAATAGGGTTCTTGAAAAAGTTGTTCTATTTAGTCTGAAAGTGAATGAATTGAATCCAAATGTCAACAAACACTTAAAAAATTAAAAATAGAATGATAGGATATGGAACTTGTATTGGATCTGAATTAAACACCAATTAATCTTTTTTGGTATTCCTCATTAGTTTTGCAAAGTGCAAATATTGCAAGTTAGAAATTATAAATATCAATCATTGTAAATTGCTGTAGGAGCATTGTATGGTGAATATTGTGCATGTTTGGTGGTTGGATCCGACTGTAGAAGCACTGCAGTGCCTACAAGTGAGGAAAATGACCTAGTGAGGTCATGTGGCAGCTTGGAATTGTCAATTAGAGGCTGCACAGCAGCTCCAGTCCTTCTAAAATGCTAATAGCAGTCAATAGAATGTCTACATGAAGTGAAAGATGTTGATGGCACTTATCCAGAGTGTTGTTGTAACCTTCTCCAGTGCTATGGAACACTCAATTATGCTTGGAAACTAATAAAAGCAACAAAAAGTAGGGCAGATCTGTGCTCCCAGGCAATGGTTCCGCCAAGCAAAATGGTTGGAAATGTTGTGATGGCAAATGATGACAAACCCTGTCTAGAAACTATCCAAAGGGATGGCACTTTCACCAGGTCAATGAAATGTGCAAACATATTGAATTTTATGGCTTTATATGCTGGGTGTTGTATTAATGATGAAGAGTTATTCCCCAAGAATGCTGATTTCATTGTAGAATCAAAATGTGTATAAAATCCTCAAACCAGCAATGGAAAGATGTTGACAACGTCACCTATGAGTGGTATCCAAGATCTAACAATGATGTATGGTAGAACAAAACCCAAAATTTTGAATTTGCAATTAAATCTTTCAAATCGTGAATCACAAATATGCAAATTTTCCAAATTGACACTAATGCAACTCTCATATGAAGTTGCCAAATCCAATAGTGAAAATCCTAGAAGGTTTTCATCCTCCCAAGACCTCAAATCAGCTAAGGTTTTTTGCACTTGAATACAGAGCTCAAGTTTTGAAAATTGAATGGCCAAAATGATGAGAAAACACAATATTGAAATGAAACCAAGCTCTTCCCTTTTGTAATGCACCAGTGGGGCCCATGGGAACAATTTCCTAATTCTTTGTTTTATATTTAAAATATTTTCTTAAGTATTTGGAAATGCTTTTTATTTTATTAGTGTTGACTCTTTCTTTTGATAGTAATATTATTTAAGGCATAAGTTGTCTCTTGAATTAACAATTGCCTGGCCAACTTAAATTATTATTAAAAATTATTTTCTCTTGTTGTCCTCTAGTCTATGAGACATGGGGATTGGCGAGAGGTCTTCTCCTTGACACTATTTAAAAAAAGAATATGATATAAAAATGAGCATTATTGGTGTTTCCAGACACTTTTATTGAGAGAGGAAGCCCATTTTCATAGCTAAAACAAGCATATATATATATATATATATATATATATATATATATATATATATATAATGATGTCAGAAACACTGAGGAGCTTGTGAGAGTTGACATATGCGTTGTTATGCAATATTTGCCCAAGTAAACTTCGCTAAGCGACTTGAAGATGAAGGAATAGAGGATAATAAGAGGTGTCTATATATATATATATATATATATATATATATATATATGTATTGATGTCAGAAACACTGAGGAGCTTGTGAGAGTTGACATATGCGTTGTTATGCAATATTTGCCCAAGTAAACTTCCCTAAGCGACTTGAAGATGAAGGAATAGAAGATAATAGGAGGTTGGGCAACAACTCTAGTCTTAAGCTCGCAGTAGACTTGGAGACTGGTTTGTTACTTTAGTGGCAAAACTAGTCTGAAGAAGATAATGAAGCTGAAGATAATTATTATTGATGACAGTGATGAAGAAGATCATATTCTAGTTGCAGATGAAATGTTCAACGAGGGCTTCCATTGAGAAAGCATAGTGATGATGTAATGTCGCCATTCTTGAGCATTTAAGATACTTTTCAGGACAAATAATGGCAGTCCTTGGACACCAATAGAAAATAGTTAGAAGTAACTGTACTTATGTGTTAGGAAGAGAACTAGAGACCAGGAGACCATGAAGTCTTAAGAGGGTATTCTATTTTTTTGGTAGGAATAAGAGATTAGATGACCATCAAGATGAACAAGAAATATTCTGATAAGTAGGAGATATGATTTACAGCAAGTTAAAGTGTGATATTGCTATCAGAATTCAACTGTGTAGCTTTTGATTCAAACTAACTGACCCATGTTTCATGAGTAGTATTTCACAAGATTCCATCTCTCATGAGATTGAAAAAACACTTAGCTCTTGTTGCATCTAGGTGATGCTCGCAGAGGTGAAGCACTGGGACTGCTTGGGAGGTTACCCATCCCAGTACTAAGTGTTCCATTCATTCTAATAAGAGATGGGTTCTTGTGAACAACTGCTCCTGAAACATGGGTAAATGAGTTTGACTCAAGAACTGTATAGTTGAATCATGATAGCAATATCACAATAAATATTCTATTAAGTATATATCCTCATTTATCATCTAGTACTCCATTGAGATAGAACAATCAATATTATGAGAACACCAAAGACAATCCATATCATATTGGAGATTAGTACATTCAAAGCATCGTCACGAATCCTGCAATTCACCATTCTGAAGATCAGTTAACATAAGCAGGGACACCTAAAGTAAAATATGTGACAACCATGGGGGAAAAACTACATACAGCAAGCCTCAGTAGTAAATATTCACAGAGATGGTGACATGATCTTTGAAGGCCCGTCAATATTAAAGAATGAAAAAATAAGATAATTGGCATGTTAAGGGAGGTCAGTGGATGACTCAATGGTAAAGAACAAAAGCCATACATGATCTTGATGGAAGTATTGTCATTGATGTCAAAGGATTCCATATGATAAACTGTAAGTATAAACATCATCAATGTCAAAGGTATGAAGAAGTCATCATTGAAGTCAAATTAAAGAATTGATTAATATTATAGTGATAGAAAACACCACTATTTTCAAAGTTGTCACACTAATATGGAAGAGACTATTGACCATAAACATTGGAAGTACTGTCATGAACATATCACAGAGAAGTGATGATTTTGAGCTATTTAAATAATGTGTAATGCTGATGCTGTTACTACCCAATTGATATATCATTCAATGAAGAGTTTGTACAAGGTAATGAGATTGAGGAAGTTAGAGTCTGTCAGTCTGAAGAACTATTAGAAGCAGAATTCATAATCCATATGATGTGCAGCAGCAAGACAGAGCAGTATATACAAGAAATATAGAGCAGTGTTTTCAGAGAAAGATGTCATCAAACTGTCAAAGACTATGGAAAGTAATACATAGATCCAGTATCATCGAATGGGCAGAAGTGGTTATGACTATATAATCACTAGTCTTTGTAGTAGCCATTGATACTATACCAATACTCACAGGAGTCCACGCAGAATTTGTAGATCTTATGGAAGACATCTATATGTAGAGGAACAAATAAAGCAGCGGATAGACCAAATGACGAAATAAAAGAAATGAAATAAGGCATGACGAGTTGAATATGTAGTATGAAGAGTCAAACATGTTCGAACCTATTATGAAAAGTGGTGGCAAGAGATAAGCTTCACTATATTCAATATTGAAATATTGAGAGTAAAACTTGGCATGATACATTCAGAAGAAATAATAGAGGCACAATAATATGAATGAAACCAAACAGCAGACCATGGAGATTTAAGGCAACAAAACATGTTGTGAATGAAGTTATCAACTAACGGTAATATATGAAGCCCGATATATTTCAGTGAAGGCCCTAAGAAATGAGTTTTTTATATATTTGCGTAAAAGATCAGATGGAAGTGCTAAAGAATAATACCCAGCAGTGAACCTGTGCTAAGAAATGATTACACATTGATAATAATGGACATCTTCAGGCAATTGCAGATATACATTGGCAATAATAATAATTGAATCTGAAAATGCGATGATAGTAATTTAGTTAATAGCAAAAGAATTTATCATCTCCAATTGGTCTTTGAAAAACTGTGATAAAGGAATGGATTGAGAATGATGATTATAGTCAGCGATCACATATGCGAGTAAAGTTTAATATGATGATTATAGAGGCACTGTGGAAATTAATGAGCAGGTCAGCAATAACAAAGACCTGAGTCAGTATATAAGGAAGACCGCGATTATTTCAGGAGGCATGGTTTAAACAAGTGTCAGATTTAAATATCCACAATGGAAGTAAATGTCTCAGTTTCAAATAAAAAGGAGAAGCATTTAAGTGTGCTGCTGAGTGTGTGGTGGGCAAATGCATATTATAAAAGGAACAAAATGATCCCCATTGAGTACATTGAGTTGATTAAAAAAGTCTTTGCAAAGAAGATTATAAACCGATAACTGCAAATTGTGTTTTAGTTTTGAATAGGTGTCAATTATAGTTAAAGAGATACAATTCTTAATGTTGAATAGTCATATCTCTTATCAAATCAAATTAAGGTGTGACATGGAGAAATAAGATACTGTAAGAAGTAAAGTAGCAGTATAGAAGATAGAATGAGAAGTTAGTGGTAAAATAGAAGAGTGGAAATAAAGGACCAAAAAAAATTAAAGAAATATATATAAAAACAGATTTATATATATGTCAGAAATAAAAGGAAAAGGTATGTGGAGTTAAAAGAATAAGAAGAAAATATATTAGAATATTAAAGAAAAACAAAGGGGATTGCAGCTCATTCTTAAGGAAGATATCTTCAGATAAGATTGTATATTTGAAGTGTGTGTGTATATATATATATATATATATATATATCAGATCTATTGAAGATAAGTTGTGAAATAAAAGTATCCATCACCAGTTGAAGATAAGCAACACAGTATCAAGGTGGAAGAACAATTTGTGTGCAGTGGGTCGGTGCTCATAAACATAGAGGTCGTAGTCTCTAGTAGGTTGGAGCCTACAAACCAATTTGTAAAAGAACAAGTTTATATAAAAGCAATTAATTTGTCGCAGTTTTCTCCCACAATGGGTTTCCACATAAATCTTGGTGTTATAGTGTTCATGTGCATAATTTTTAATTTGTGCATTTAAAGTTAATTGTTTGGATAAAAGTTTAAATTGGAAAATTTGTTAATATACTGATTCACCCCCCTTGTCAGTATATTCGTGTGCTCTTCAGATCTTAAAGTTAGATCGATAAGATATCTGTCAGCAAGAAAGTGAAAAGCATCTATATCAATAATCAAGAAGATTGAAGACTAAACCAGTGGTGGCTAACATTGCCAGATTCACAGTGCAAAGGTAGTCACCATAAATCATTAGCTGCTGCTGATCAACCATGGCATATTGATGAATCATCAGATAATGCTCATTAAGACCAAACACATGATGATTAAGAATCCGCCGATCTCTACCAAGAATGAAGAGAATTATCAGAATGGATGAGAAGTCTATATCAACTAAAGATAAGGATATCTACTAGTGTAAGAAGTCATGCCATTGCATCCTAGCAAGGGCATTATTATCATGAGCAATATCAATAATGGATCACGAATTGACTAAGTCAATCTAAAAGCGTCAACTAAGAGAGAAGATCAATAACTTATATTATTACCAGTTGACTATTTGTTATTATTAACAGCATGAAGTATAAATTGATAGCCAATCAATATTATTCTTACTCTAAATCATTTAAGGCGAGTGACTACAATAATATGATATCGACAAGAATTGATAATCATAAGGCTGATCGATCACATAATCAAGTGACTATCTTAATAAAGAATTGATTACATAACAAAAGCTGTGAGTAATGATGATTATGAAGAGGCACGATGATTACCATTGAAGGAATTGATTACCAAAGGACATAAGTCATGGCATGTCCACTGCAACTCCTCATCCAAGAATGCAGATATAAGAATGCTCTCTTACCAATAACTAAAGATATCGTTGTCAAACTATTTCTTCACTTATCCATTTTGGACTTGCTTGTAGAGCATCTACCTATTTGGCATATAATTGGTTGCAAGAATTTAAATATCAATTATAAAAGGCACCATAGTTGCAGGGATCAATAGTTCAGATCATAAACAGCATCCATATTAGTTGCAAGGTCTCAACTTCAAATCAGAAATAGCAACCATATCGCAATAAGTGATATCATCAGTTCATCATTGCATATAATTAAGGATCATATAAGACATAGCAATCTAATCACCATAAGTAATTATCAGTCAGAATGTTAGCATACATTTATTGTCAAAACAGAGAGACCTATTGGACATAAAATCTTTTGCATATTCATTGTAGAGATCATCACATTGTGCACGAGCGCACACACAGATATGTATTGTACATTTTGAGAAAGCAGTGTTCTTGGAAATATTTGTATTATCTCATTGTAATCAATTACATAAGTCTACAGGTGGTATCAGATATTGTAATTTTAGTGGAAAGAGAGAATTCAAGATAAGTGTCCCAGATTCCCAAGTTAGCCAAAAAGCAGATATCACTGAGATCTTAGTTCCATTACTAGGTATTTTAATTGTTTAGTGAGGCCCAGTTCAACTTGAAGATGTAGTGTGGTCAATGAGGCTGAATCCTACTGTGGAAACATGGTGAAACCTAGTCTCACCATTATTTCTTGGTAAATGTTTTAGTGTGTCTGTATTATTATATCATGTTGTTATTAATGGCAGAGTGTATCTCCATGCATAGGAGATGAAGTGGGTCTTCGCCCACCATAGATTTTAAGTTTTGCAAATTAAGAGTGTGCACCAATTTACATATGAACTTGTGCGGAAGTCTCAGAAATATAGTGTTACATGCATATGTTTGGTTGGGGGTAAGTAGTTTTTAATTAGTAGATAGCTTTAAATAATAATAAATTATTATTTACACCTACATAATAACATAGTTGTTTAGTTGACTAACTTGTTTAATATTTTTAACCACTCATGTATAGATAAATTTGAGGGATATATTATAGCATATAATTAGGGAGAAGTGTTCTCGAAAATAAGATCAACAAATGGCGTATTGCATAACTATATATATCTGTTTGAGGTTGAATAATAATACAAATTGATATGGGTATTTTATATGCAAAATTCAACATTTTGGGCAACATTTTTTATTGTGGTAGTGAATGTTGATTGTAGCAAGTCCTTTTAAAACAGTTGTCTCCCATGCATCATAGCTTCTAGCAATATCACAAACACGACTTTTGAAGCCACCTAGTCTAATAGGTATAACCGTCATTTTTTCTAACACAAAAAAATCCTTTAGTAAGTTTTGTTACACCCCTTACAATAGAAGAGACACCAAGACATGTCAAGGTCATTCTCATCTATGTCTTATTGAAAGGGATGGGTTTGTGCTCCTTATTTGTTATGGGCAGACCTTAGAATAGATGCAGAAATAGACTTTTACTTTTCAATGCTACATAAGGAATAGGAAGCTTTGACTATCAAAAGGGAGAAGACACCTTTGGATGTGCTAGTTCCCAAAACCACAGATTGGAAATCCAAGAGCTTGCTAATCTCCAATAGGATTCCATAGTCAGTTCTAGCCAACGAACGGGAATGAATTCAATTCCTCTGCACTTTAGGCCTTGCTATACCTAGGCGGGTGAACCTTCACTCCAAACTTGACTGCTTGATCCAAAGCTTCTCTATAGCGAGTTTAAGCTTTGCGAGTTCTCCAGTTGGCAAGGTCCTCGAACTTGGTCAAAATAAAATTGAATGCTAAGTGCTTAAAATGGTTGGATGTTTTGTATAATATTTGTCAATAATGGATTTGATGCTTGTAAGAGGGAAGATATAGGTTTTTTGACTTCAATAATAAAAAGACGAGTGCCTCTGCTTATACGGGCGACATAGTCAACTACAATGAAGATTCACGTACAACTTTATAAAGCTCTATGCACTTGAACTATAAACAATTTAATGATTGAGATGCGACAGATCAAGTATATACACACAATTTTAAACTAGTCCAAATTGCATTTTAACTCCTAATGTAGGGAGACAAATTGGATATAGACATAGAAACAATTCAATATTTCACTATATCTATAATGATTGAATTTAAATTTTCACAAATGACCCAGTCAACTTATTTGACATTTAAAATTGCTTATGGAATTTAAAAATGATTATGAAGGATGAATCAATTGCAGCTTAAATGTCCATGCCTGAAATGCAAACAAAAAGCTTTTTAAATACCATTAAAATATTATATTTAAATTTTTATTACAAAGCCATAATTTGTGCCTTATCCCTCCTTACAAGTGTATATATCTCTTTTACTTCTGCTGTTTGGAATATGTCTTATTTTTTCATTTTTCCTCAAATAAAGTAACTTCTATTTATATCTTACCTAAAAGAGGACATGACTTTTCAAAAGAAAAGTGACAATCTCTTCAAAATAAACAAGAGCTCTATGCAGAGAGCTTGAGTCCCTGCCTATGCAATTTATGAAATTTTTGCTTTATCACTTTTTTAATAATAATTTTTATATATATGATAAAAATATGAGTTGAAAAATTAAAGATTTGTTTTTGCTAGATTTGAATGTTCCAACCTTGACCAACAAATGATGCACAAAATAAATAATTAATATAGAAATAATAAAATAAATAATATTTTATTTATTTTTCTAAATACACAAATAATTGATAATTATATTATTTTGAAGAATTTTATAATTTAAACTTTTAAAATTGTCTTATAAATTTATAATAAATAACTAAATGACAAAATCTTTATGTCAAAATTTAGTCAATTGCAAGTACCTTAGATAAAAAGTACATTAAATGTCAATTTTACAAAAAAAATAAAATAAAGCATTATGAATTATGCTCACAAAAACATAATCTAACATTAATATTAATTGGAAAGACACAATGAATGGACATAATTAGCCTATTCTAAAATTGAACAGAAATTATGAATTAGAGCAGTGGATAAACCAATGATAAATGCCATTACTGGCCCGACAAAACCTCTCATTTTTATAGGATTTAAAAATAAGTACCTACTGATTTTGTGTTTGTAGTTGACATTTTAGAAACATCTACGATTAACAAACATTCATTCTGATTTTTTCTCCTTCCAACTCGTACTGCACCTTATTTTTTGCTGTGCTGAGACATCTAGCTGATAGAAGATTTTAGATGGATGATTAATTACTTTAGGTTGAGTCCTTTCTTTCTCCAGCGATTGGTGGTTTTATTTTAGTTTTCAAAAGTGAAGAAGAGGATGGATCATTTCAGTATAATATAGTTTACTAAGAGGGATTTTAGAGCGTCAATTCAATGGGCATGGTCGTGAAAGAATGGTCACAAATAATAAGAGGAGGAGATAATTTTGTGAAATACGATGGAGTCAGAAATGCCCCGTCCTCCTATAGATTTGTGAGTTGAAATGTACAAAGTTTCGCCCACTGGAGGCAGAGGAAATCCACATCTGGGGTTTTGAGAAATTAATGAACAGAAGCCTTCTAAGCAATGCTGTGAAACCCAAGATGGGCGTGGTGTGGTTCAATGTAGGGCCAATCAAGAAAGCCACGAATGATTTCAGTTGCATGAATTTAATTGGGCAGGGGAGTTTTGGAATGGTGTTCAAGGTAAAACTTCCCGACAGTCCGATGATTGCCGTGAAGAGAATGAAGTAGTGCTCTGTCGAAGAAGATGCAGATTTCTGGAATGAGGTAGAGATTCAGAGCAGCTTTCGCCACTGGAATTTGATGTTTCTGCAAGGTTTTGGCATTGGTGGTGATGACAAAGATAACATCTCAGATCATGTTATCTTTACAAGAATCGAAATTCTAGAGTTCTCCGTAAAAATCTGGAGAAGCTTCTGGAAACATTTTTTCCAATTTCTGATGTCAAAAAATCATTTTTACCCCTAGCATAATTGACTCTGCCTTATGCAAGGCAGGGACTAATAATCACACCTTCTAGACAAGATCTTAATCGGGCTTTTTAATCAAAACATATATGTTTGGTATAGTCAGAGCCCGATAAAAATATGATGATCGCATTAGTTTGTAAAACATATTAATTAGTGTTGGAAATCATTATTCGTGATTTCTGCCATAGTTTTTCCTCCTTGCTCCAATATGGTAAACTCTTCGTGAGAAATAGCATCGTCCAGTTATTGTTATCACTTAGCCAGAACCATCGTGTGTCTATGTTTGCTTTCCTGACATCCACGTCCTTCCTTTGCCCGGATTTGTTTGCCCACATGCTCACTGTAAACACCAACTTCTGTGGACGTAAATATCTCAGAATTGTAATTCGAGTTCGTGTGTGGACGGCTTATCACCTGTTAGACTTGCAATTCGAAGCTTGAGTGTTCTATGCAAGTAAGGAATATCTCGCCAAAAACATCATTGGGAGTGCCTTCATTCATCATGCGTTTTCAAATCATCATATCATCACCGGTTCATGCCCGTCGTGCCCTCATAACAGTCCATATGCTCAGCCTTGGATAGTTCCGGTTATCACTCTTCAATGTTGTTATTTCCATTTTCTGATGATAACATCTCACCATTCACAAAATAGCTTCAATAACTATCAGAAATTTGAACAAGACTTCCTTCATCTGTAAGGAACTCATTCGTTTTTGCTATACAGATATTATTAGTCTTCCTTAGTTCACTGTATTCTCAGAATCATCTGTGAAAAGTCCTAACTCCGCAAACCCCTGGCAATTCTGAAAGTATCTCCCAACCCAAAATAGCACCTCTTGAAGAAGACCAACCAGTGTCCTCCAGTAGTCGTTTCAGTTTCTTGGTGCATCTGCAAATCTCTCAATACTCTGTCATTGTTTCCGATCTTTCTGAACTGATTCCTCCTGTTTGTTATGGTGTTTCCCATTAGCATCAACTCCCATGCCATTTTCTTCCTCTATAGGAATTTCTAGTACTTTACAAGCTTCATCTTTTCCCGAAGTTGTCTAATTAGCTCCTTGTGCCACAAAACGAACAATGACTGTAGAAACTCATTGGCATATGAAGGAAGCTGTAAGTTTTGAGGTGCTTCTTCCTTTTGGTTCTCTCAAGGCATTAACGGTACCAACTTACCATGCTCACCCATTCTTCATGATAAAAAATGGAAACTATAATTTTGGGCTCCATCAGGATGTTAGTATTGCAAAGGGAACAATCCATGTCTTATGTAGTTTTAGTCCAGTTCGTGTGTTTTGTTATGCTGCTTCTTAGTTGGCAATCAGTATTACGAAGGAAGCAATTTTTAAATGGTTTTAAATTAATTGGTCTGTCTTCTGATGCTGCTCCTTTGTTTGACCCTCACAAACCTTTTAAAGGTGTCTGGTGAATACTGCAATCTAACATTACATTTTGATATGATATTTTTGTAATCTATCTATTACTTAATATTGTTGATAATTTCTTAGTATACAATTTTTAATAAAAAATAGTAGCACTGCCAATTGTTTGGTAGCAAGGTTAGCAATCAGCAAGGTAGCAAATTTAAAATGGTTTTAAACTAACCGGTTTGTCTTCTGATGCTGCTCCTTTGTTTGACCCTCACAAACCATTTAATGGTCTCTGGTGAATACCATAATCTAACATTACGTTTTGATTTGATATTTTTGTAATCTACCTATTTATATTTTTGATAATTTTTTAGTATACGCTTTTAAATAAAAAATAGTAGCACTGCTAATTGTTTGGTAACAAGGTTAGCAACCAGTATTATGAAGGTAGCAATTTTAAAATGGTTTTAAACTAATTGGTTTGTCTTCTGTTGCTGCTACTTTGTTTGACCCTCACAAACCTTTTAAAGGTCTCTGGTGTATATCACAATCTAACATTACATTTTGATTTTATTTTTTATTTTTTAATCTACCTATTACTTTATATTTTTGATAATTTTTTAGTATACACTTTCTAATAAAAAGAGTACAACTGCCAATTGTCTGGTAGCAAGGTTAGCAGTTTTATATTCACATTTCTCAGTAACCCGAAGACCAAGTTAAGTTTCAATTATACTTACTATCATCATCATATAAGATGCTCTATGAACATTTTATGCTGTACGGATTGAACAAGAACTTAATTTTAAAATTTCAACCAATTTCAGTGTTTTCTTTTAGCTGATTAGAGACTGCATACATGCAATATTTTTGCCTTTATTTTTTCAACATGAGTTTCTAGCATCTTGAAAATGACCTCCTTGAAGGTTTAGACTGGCTATTACTTTTGTTTACTGCTAGCTTAATGTGAAAATTATATGCTGTATGGACCGAGCAAGAACTTAATTTTTCCTTTTCCTGTTTTGTTTTTTGACGTCTCTTAGTGTTTTGTTTTTGCTGGTTAGAGATTACATACATGCAATGTTTTTCGTCTTCAATTTTTTAATATTGAGTTTCTAGCCTGTTGAAGATGACCTCCTCCAAGGTTTAGATTGTCTTTTACTTTTGTTGCCTCTAGGCAAGCTAAATGTGAAAACACTGCACATATTCTACAATAGATGGCACTCATAAGTGGATAAGCATAAGCTGTTGATATCATTGGATAAAGCTATTGACATTGTTACTACCAATTTTTTTTTCTGTTAAAGAAGATACATTTATTTCTATGCTAATTAATGTAGTTTCTAATATTTTTTGATTGATGCAAAGGTGTAAGCAAATTGGAGCAAATGGAAATTGTGCAGAGTGCCATACTTGCCACCGCCATTCTAATTTAGCAATGTGCCTAGATTGCACTGGGGTTTTCTGTGACAGGTTCCCTCTCTTTCTTATATTTGATGCTTAAGTATTGCAAGAGTAGTTTCACAATATGGTGTTCCAGAGTCACTTATGCTTTCCGAAAATTGTGCACGTGTGTGTATACATATTGAAAATGGTCGGCTGGAAAGCCAAGGGCTCAAGAAAAAAAATTAGAGATTCACATGTAAGATAAAAATGAAGATTATATAAAAATTATGCTCTACCAATTTTTTTTTTCCTTCTATTATCCTGCAACATCTATAAAGTGACTCTGCATCTCATTTTTCTCACAATCATTTGCCCTGGTGATGAATCACTGATAGTGATTCAAAACATTGACTCAAAGCCACTCAAACAGTTGTTTCGAAAAGAATTCCATCCACAGTTTATGTACTGTGGAAAATTCATACCAGCTAAAGATTATGCACTACCAAAGTTTACAAAATATTTGAGCATATCAAAATCGAGTCTCCTTAGGGGCACTAAACAATATAGTTCCATGTCAATTTATGGACATGATTACAAAGCACACACTGTTGGCAGCGTATCTTGTTTCTTGATATAAAATTTCGTGTTACAAGAACCCAGATCCAATTTTGTGTTCTTGAAAGACTTTGTGCTAAATTGCACAGGATGCATTTGCCAATGTGGCTTTCAGAGTCTGCATCAACATCCCAGTTCCATTTTCTTAGCCAATTAGATTGATTGAATAATTTTTCTTATTTCTATGCTTTTGATGCAGGAAATGTATTTTATACCTGTTCTAGTCCATTTTTCAAAAAACAGTCTTTCTTTTCAGTGCAGGTCATTTAAGTGGACATATGGATGCACATCCATCCCACCGGCAATATTACTCTTATAAGCTCCAGCGCCTGGTAAGTAGTAAGAAAACCATCTTTGTGACATTTCTGTATAGCCACATATATTAGATATTATGAAAGTGCAGATTCATGCATGTGGAAAACTCCTTACAAATCACTCACAATCAATCCAGACTAAGTATTAACAGGGTAGCAAGGATAGCATTGTAGTATGAACTATGAACACAGTATTGCTATTTCATTTTCCTTAAAGCATCAGACTTTGTAGAAGTTACCATGTGTTACATTAGTATCTTATAGATTCTTTTAAGGTAATTGTAGCATGGTGCATCTGTAAGAGATATAATCCAGGTGAGGTACCGTGCCAGACAAAAAAATAGATAGGAGACAATAGCCGTTTTAGTAGCATTGACATTTAATTACCAAAATCACAGTTCAATACCTGAATCAATTTTGGATTTATTTTCAATTTTAGTATCATTTTATTTAAATTATGATATTTTGAATATTTTATTACTTTGTGATTTGTTATGTGATAGTGATGTTTGAGGCACTTTATACTATAGTGATACTGATGTTTGAGGCACTTTATACTATAGTGATATTGATGTTTGAGGCACTTTATACTATACATATATAACTTGAGATCCTAGTTATGAGATGATGGTTTAGTATAACATACCAAATTGAAATACTTGAACATAGGAAAATTGCAACATGAACTAGAACCGTTGAACATTCAACATAGTAAAATAGTACATTCCCAATAGTAACATTCAAAAAATAAAAATTCAAATAGAATTTCAAGAACTTGTCCAATGGTTGTCGTAGCCGTACTCGAGTACTCCAAGTACCTAGGGGTTGGGTACTTCAAGGTTGGGGGGGGGGGGAGGTGAGTCCTTGGGTTTCATTGGATTTTACCCTATCCTAACAATTTTCAAGTATATATTTATTATTTGTTTAGTCTAATAACTATCTATTTAAGTTAAATAAATATTTTTTATTTAATTAGTTAATTTATCCTTTACCTTTAGCCTTCACTTTAATAACAAAATTAGCCTTTGCCTTTGCCGCCCATTTTATTTAATTAATTCAACTTGATTTAAACTATGTAAATTAAAAATATTATTTATTTCCCTTGTGCGTATTACAAAGTAATTGGTAAAATACTTGCTTGTTATTAACAGAGACTTTTGAACTCTTGAAGCCTTGGTCATTGAGGTACTTATCAATTTTTATGTACCATGCCTGAGGGGCTTGCTTCAAGCCATAGAGAGCTTTCACCAATATGAGAACTTGATGGTCTTTTCTAGCAACCTCGAAACCCAGGAGGCTGCATCATGTAGACCTCTTCATGGAGATCACCATTCAGGAAAGCACTCTTGACTTCCATCTGACGGACCTTCCAGCCAAACCCATGCTGCCATGGCTAGGACTAATTTGATGGTGCTCATCTTTGCAGTAGGAACAAAGGTCTCCTTATAATCAATGCCCCAATGCTGAGAAAAGCCCTTTGCAACTAAAGGAGCTTTGTACTTATCCAAATTACCATCCAATTTGTATTTGATTTTGTAAATCCATTTGCAACCAATGGGTTTCTTTCTTGGTGGAAGATTAGAAAGGACCCAGGTGTTATTCTTCAGCACGCTTTGGTGTTTAGATGTCATGGCTTGTTCCCACTATAGAATTCCTTTAGCCTCGGAATATGTTTGGGGTTCAAATACACTATGAATGTTGGCTATGAGAGCAAAGTTAACAGACTCCATAGGTTTGCTCTTTTTTCGAGCAGTTTGCCCATCAATTTGCTCATCATCACAAAGATCAACAAGTGTCTTAGCCCACCACTTAGGTTGGAGAGGAGAATGATCAACATTAGTATCAGGAGATGTTTGGTGATCAAGTTTCTCATCAGAATAATTTGGATCAAGCTCAGGTGAAGCATTAACAAATCGAGGTGATCTTGCAAAAGCTGGAGATGTCTGTATAGGGATCACTGGTATAATTGGAGTTGTAGGAGCTATTGGAGCCCTCCCATCAAGTGGACCTAATGGAAGCCTAAGTCCCAAATCATGAGCCTTCATAGGTTGGTCTGCTGGATCAGGAATAGGAGAAGTAGGCATGAATGGTCCTCGCTGCTCATCAAAGACTACATGACTGTACAAGAGACGAGATGTCTCAGTGTTGATTAAGCGGTAGGCTTTGTGAAGACTACTGTATCCAACAAGCACGAGTTTCTGACTCTTGGCATCCAACTTGGTGCATGACGCATCAGGGATTCAAACAAAAGCAAGGGAGCCAAAACCGTTCAAGTGATTGATTCCGGGCTTGCGACCTGACAATCCTCTTCGAGAGTTTTACCTTTGATGACCAATGTAGGTGACCGGTTCAAAAGATAAACTGTAGTGTTGACTACTTCTGCCCAGAACTTCTTTGGAACATGTTTGTGTTTGAGCAAGGATCGAGCCATCTCGGTGATTGTTCTGTTCCGTCATTCAACTACATTGTTCTGTTGTGGTGTGTGGGGTGTGGTTAATTAGCATTTGATGCCATGAGTATTCGAGAAGCTAAAGAAACCATTAGAACAAAATTCCTACCCATTGTTTGATGTAACATTAATAATAGATTTCCCAAACTCTTTTTCAACTAAAGGTTTAAACTTCTAAAATACATGAAATGCATCTGATTTCATTTGAAGAAAATACACCCACATTTTTCTACTGAAATCATCAACAAACAAAGAAGAATACCTGGACCCAAGAACAAAAGGAGTGGCCATACGGCCGCAAATATCGACATGAACAAGCTGAAGTACCTAAGAAGCTTGCCATGAATTGCCGTTTGTGAAAGGTGTATGATGTTGCTTCCTAGCCTGGCATGTATCACAAACTCCAAGTTGCTTAGTCTAAATCTCTGGCAATCCAACGACAAGCTCATCCCGAGCATGCTGAGAGAAATAATGCACATTTAAGTGCCCATATTGCTGATGCCAAACTGTGCTAACAGAAGACCGCTGAGCAGCCATAGCTAAGTCTCGAGAATCACTAGAATTAGTAAGTTGGAAAAGACCATGATCATCAAGACCCACTGCAACAATAGACTGAGTCGCCCGATCAATGATGGTATAGTGATGTGAATTGAAGGTGACATCCAAGTGTGGAGAATGTTACAGTAACTGATTGACTGAGAGTAGATTTAGTACCGTCCTTGGAATGTCTTACACATTGAGGGAAATGAGATTTCTCCCAGCAGGTTGAATTTGAATGTTGCCTTTGCCAACAATGATGTACTCTTCTCCACCACCAAAAATAACAAAGTCTAAATAAGGCTAGTAGTCATTAAACCAATCTTTGCGGTGGGTGAAATGACGAGAGGCATCTGAATCAATGTACTAGGTAGATGAGTTCACATGACCGACAAGTCTTTTAGCCATGAAGGCGTAAAAGGATGATTCCGTCCACTTAGTGTGCTTTGCACTATTCTCTTTGGGTTGCGAAACTGATTGCTTAAATTGTGCAGTTAAGCGTTTCCAACATTCAACCTCCATGTGCCCAAACTTGTGGCAATAGTTACATTGAATGTTCTTCCAGGAGTTGTCTGAAGTTGGAGCAGAAGACTTCTACTAAAACTTGCCTTTATTCTTTTTAAAGGATTTAGTAGCAAAGGCTTACTCTGTGGAGGTGGAGCTGGAACTACTACCGAATTGTTGTTTCCACTGATCTTGCTGGAACAAAAGTGTGCATAGATCAGTGAACTTCAAATCAACACTAAAAGACGAGATGTTGAAAGTCTTAGTAAAATGCTCATAGGACTTTGGTTAACTCCGGAGAGTGATAACCACAATGTCCTCTTCCTCCATCTTGCGACTGATGGCAAGCAATTGATCATGGATTTCGTAAATCCCATTAAAGTGTGCTTAGAGCGAGGTTTGCTCATCTATGATAATAGAAAATAGAGTGTTCTTCAAAAAGAAAGCTCTGCTTCTGTTAGAAGTCTCATGAAGACCTTTGGGCTAGGATGTGTGCATATTTCGGCAGCTGTCTTGTTCGATGGAATTTAAGAGAGCTGATCATTAGCCACGGATAATTTGAGAAGCATCATCGCTTCTTGATTATTAAGATCCCATGTATCCTGATCAGTACCAGGAGCAGTCAGACGCTTTGTAACCCCAAAACCATTTGATCAATATTTCGATATTCAAAGATTGTTATGATCCGTTGCTTGCAAGTGCCATAATTTCAACCATTGAATTATTAGTTGTTTTCGAGCAAAATGTTTGTCACAGATGCCATGTCCCGTTTTTCAATGAAAATATGTAAAAATTTGTGCAGGCATGTTCTTCGAGGCAAAAAACCCAAAAATTTTGAAGGATGACCTAGAAGAGAGATTAAATAAACCAGAAAGAATGTCACTGGCTTTTGGATCCACTAGCTCAAAAATTGAGTCATAAAAATTGAGGCACCAAGAAAAAACGAAGGACAACCCAATCGAGCTCTTGAAAAAAGCACCAAGACTTTGTAATCAAAAGAATTTTTGAAGGTAGAAAATTAGGGTTTCAAAGAAAACCCTAGTTGGTAGTCATGAAAGGTCAAAGTTGTAGAAAAATGGAGTTTGAAGGCAAAAAATGTTCAATCTTTGTCATAGAGAGGGTCTCTTAGGTAGAGACGATACTAGAGGTTGAAGATTGAATTCCAAAAACGAAGTGATTTTGCAGTTGTAGGTGTTTCAATGAGGGAAGGAACGACTGCAAACAAAAATGGCATTCGACCATGTGCTTGGCATGCGTTCTACCCAGAAAATCACAAGTTCTACTTGAAAAACCCTAGACGCAATGTTCAGAAGATTCGATGGAAAAAATGCAATTTGCGGTCAAGAAAAAAACCCTAGTTGAGCAGTCTATCAAACGCGATTTGGAGTAGAAAATTTCAAAATCTCTCGTGTACAGGGAGGGTATGAAGTGGCAAATAGATTGGCCAACTTGGCCATGGCAACTCGTTGACGTGGTAGAGTTGTGTCATGCTGGCTGGTGAGGTGCACAGAATGTATGCATTGACGAATAAGTGCCTTTTTGGGATGTGATATTTCTGTCATTATTCTCACAGCTGTTAGTCCTGGGGTGAATGTACGTTATCAAATTTGACGTGTTCGATTTGGGCTTTCTAGTAGAAATGTGGATGTAGGTTGTGCAAGTTGATGAATATACACATTTGGAATGTGAGAGATTTCAGTTGGCCTTTGTGATGGTTGTGTTAGTCAAAGGATGGAACATAAACGATGGTGTTTTTTTGATCTTGGCTTAAGGAAATGATGCAAATCCATGTTTTCTCATTAGAATGATCTCGTCATTATGATACTACAAGTCACAACATTGCTATGACATGGGCAAGGATCTTCAATAGACATCATAGTGGCTAGTTGGTGTATTTTCCAAAGTTACTTTGCTCAAAATAAGTGAAGACTGGTGTCTTTACTAAGATGGATAGCCATGTCTATTTAGCTTGCAAGAAATGCCAAATGGACTTTCTTGGTGATGTGTCTAAAATAGACTTTTAAAAAATACATACATACATACATACATACATACATACATATATATATATATATATATATATAGAGAGAGAGAGAGAGAGAGAGAGAGAGAGAGAGAGAGAGAGAGAGAGAGAGAGAGAGAGAGAGATCACAAAGATGGATTACCGCCGCAAAGTAAACACGCATATCTTCAATATTTTTGGTCTCTGTGCTCAATGTTGGTGAATCCTAGGAGTTGGGTAGTTCTCTTTGCTAGGTTTTGTCCAAGAAACAATTTTTACGGGAGATTTGTGATGTTCTAGAAAATGTTCTTGTGGGTTAGGGTATTTAAATTTGCAAAAGGAATTCTATGTAGTGAGGAGGGGAGGCGATGGTTGGTTTCACAAATGCTTGATTGGATGAGGGTTTAATTGAACATGATATAGTTGTTGATGACTAATAAGAAGTTGGGGTCAAACATGAGCTTGTGGATGAGTTCTTGGTTGGCGAAGCAATGGAAGAGCCAATAGATCATTCTGCGTGCAATCCCTTGTGCTCGATGAAAGCTAAGTTTGTGAATAAAGTGGTGATGTGAAATGGATAGCACCTAGTTTCATCTTCCTCAATTTTGTTGATAGATTTTTTTTATTGAATTTGTGGTCACTCGTAGATGAGGTTTAGATTGTTTTCTCAGTCCATAAAAAATGTATGTGTCGCCTCTTGTCCTATGGGGCATTTCGATAGATATGGATATGTAATGCATTCTTCTAGTATAGTTTTGGGCATTCTTAAAACTTTAATATAATTGGGTGCCACCCCTTAGCTGCTTTTGACTGATAAAAAAAATTAAATATTATTTATTTAATTAATTTATCCTCCCACATCTATTCTAATAATTACTTGAATATTTTAGTATTATTTGTTGATATTTTGAATCAGAATACTAGAAATGCGATATTCAGAAACTCAAAAACACAAAAGAACAAATTGCACAATTATTTATCTTGGGAAAACCCTCCACTTGATGGGAACACTCAAACACAGTCAAGAATTGATCCTTTATTGGATATCCAAAATTGAATACAATATGCTCAATCTATTTAGATGATCAACACAACTCAAAGATTGTTGACTCAACAATCAATAGTATAAGCCTATTAATTCAAGCATAGCTTGCTTAGCATCTACAAAATGTACAAAACTTCATGAATCTCACATATTACAAAATATAAGAGATTGATGCATCAAGAATGATTCTTACACGATCAAACATCATAGTCTATATCAAATACAACAATAAGAAAAGATGATGAAGTCTATAACAAATGTGATAATATAGAAGATGAATGTTGTGATACTAGAAGAGAATTCAATAACAACACTCTCCTCTTCACGATAATGTTGCACTAGCCTTCTTGAATGGTCATCACATACTAAATTCTTGCAATACATGACATCGCCCAGGGAGAACAAAATGACAGATAGTCAAGGAGTCATCCCAAGAGGCACCAATAACAACAGATGATAGTCACAAATACATCAATACATAGAAATAGTCACACAACCTTTTTCTCTTGTCAATTCTTTAATAAGGAACAATAAAAAGCAATGGAGGAAGACGTTTATTGGACCATTTATTATCAATGTTAACTGTAATGATAATGTCGCACTCGCCATCTTGAATGATCACCACACATACTAAAACGACACCGCCTAGGGAAAAAGTCTTCACAAGAGGCACCAATAACAACAAACTTTAGTTACAACTATGCCGATATGTGCTAATTTTCACACAACCTTTTTCTCTTATCAAGCTATTAATATGGAACAATAAAAACCAGTGGCGTAGTTAACTGATTGACTGAGAGTAGATTTCGTTCCATCCTTGGAACATAGTACACATCTAGGAAAATGAGATTCCTCCCAACACACTGAATTTGAATGTTGCCTTTGCCGACAATGGTGTAGTCTTCTCCGCCACCAAAAGTTAAAATCTGAATAAGATTGGTAGTCAGTAAACCAATCTCTGCAATGGGTGAAATGATGAGAGGCACCTGAATCAATGTACTAGGCATACAACTTTACATGATCTGCTGGTCTTTTAGCCATGAAGGCATAAAAGGTAGATTCTGTCTGCTCAATATGCTGTGCACTATTTGCTTTGGGCTGCAAACCTGATTGCTTTGATTGGGCAGCTAAGTGTTTTTGACATTCAACCATCATGTGACCAAAGTTGTGGCAAAATTTGCATTGAATGTTTTTCTTCCGGGAGTCGTCTGAAGCTAGAGCAGAGGACTTTTATTGAGAAGATGATTGAGATTTACCTTTATCCTTTTGAAAGGATTTAGCAGCAAAGGCTTTCTTTGTGGAGGTGGTGGTGGAGGTGGAGCTGCTACCAAAATGTTGTTTCCACCGATCTTGCTGAAGCAGAAGTGTGTAGAGATCAGTGAACTTCAAATCAACACCCGTAGACATGATATTGAGAGTCTCGATAAAGTGCTCGTAGGACTTTGGTGAACTCCAGAGAGTGATAACTACAATTTCCTCTTCCTCCATCTTGCGACCGATGGCAAGCAACTAATCATGGATTTCTTGAATCCTATTAAGGTGTGCCTTGAGCGAGGCTCGCTCATTCATGATAATAGAAAATAGAGTGTTCTTCAAAAAGAAAGCTCTACTTGTGTTAGAAGTCTCTTGAAGACCTTTTATGTGCCCATATCTCGATAACTGTCTTGCCAGATGGAATCTGAGACAACTGATCATTGGCCACGGATAATTTGAGAAGCATCACCGCCTCTCGATTATTTAGATCCTAGGTATCTTGATCAGTACCAAGAGTAGGTAGGCGCTTCATAACCCTAGAACAATTTGATTGGTGTTTCGATATTCAAAGATTGCTACGATGCACTACTTCGAAGTGCCATAATTTCGACCATTGAATTTTGAGTTGTTCTTGAGCATAATGGTTGTCAGAGATGCCATGACACGTTTTCATTGAAAAACGTGAAAATTTGTGAAGGCACGTTCTTCGATGCAAAAAAACGGAAGACAAAAATTTTGAAGGATGACCCATAAGAGATCTCAAAAAACTTAGAAAGAATGTTGTTGGTTTCTGGATCCACATGCTTGAAAATCAAGGCACAAAAATCAAGGTACCCAGAAAAATGGATAACCCAATTGAGTTCTTGAAAAATCCATCAAGAATTTGTAACCAATTTTTTTGACATAAAAAATTAGGGTTTCAAAAAACAAACTAGTTGGTAGCCATGAAAGCTCGGATTTGCAAAAAAAATGGAGTTTTGGAGGCCAAAAAATTGCGATCCAAGTTTACAAACAGTTGAGCTAAGGTTGTTTTTGGATTGGGAAAGCAAAAACGATGCCAAGGAAGGTGTCTATAGTGCGCGAAGTGCGGGAAAGAGCTGCAAAAAATGTTAAAAAATGACTTTTCTTATATGCGAGTTTTTGGGTGCGTGTATGGAGACCAGCAGCTCGCGATTTGTCTAGAGCATGTGTATGGAGTAAACAAAAGAAGAAATCGCATGTATTTGTCCAAAAAACACAAATGCGATTTCTCCAAATCGCATTTTTTAGGCATAACCAGCTTGGGATTTTCGCAGACCAAGATGAACCAGTACGCACACAATTTTTCCCATGCCTTTGATGTCTTGGTTTGAATAGAGGAAACCCTAGACTGGTTTTAGAAAAATCTCAGAAATAATTTTGAAAATTTGTAGCAGATGTAGATAATTTCGAAAGTAATTATAAAATTTTCAAAAAAATTTGGAATATTCGCTCTTATACCATATTATGAAGTAATTGGTAAAATACTTGCTTGTTATTAATAGAGGCCGAGAGGTCTATATATACAAAAGAATAAAGCGATGTTTCCTTAGGAAATGATCGTAATGAATATAAACATTCTATTCTAGTTTAAAGAAAGCTAAAAACGCTAATAGATAACTACAGCTAATTGAATATTAGAAACATTATAATATTTACAATAGATTACCATTAACTAATAATAAAAGTTTATCTATTATCGTAATATCTCGATGCCTCTTGAAATTTCCTTTCCTCCTTTCCTTTTAGAAGTATGGGTGGAAAGGTCATGATCTTCTTCAAGGTGAGATTTTTGCCCATTTCCTCTTTCCTCCATTCTGCATTCCTCTTGAATATAATTGACTTTCAAATGACCAACCTATGTAGTTCATCTCTTCCACTAATCCCTTGAGTCAGAGTCAGATTTTGAAGAGTGAGGAAGGCCATTCTTGCCCAACATAACTAGGTCTTTGTCCTCAAATGATTCCTCAATTGCATGTAGCTGATCCTTCAATTCTGTAATCTTCTTGAAGGAGACGAGATTCTCCTCTACCCATTTAAATATGAAGGAGTTGACTTCTCAAGGCTAGAGCTCTACTCTTGTTAAATTCATACAAGTTCTTCAAAGTTTCAAACATTTCTGTAGCTGAATTCAACTTGGATATAACAGGCACAAGATCCTTTACAGAAACAATCAATATCTTCCTTCCTACAATGATTTTCTTCCTCCATTGACCTTTCTAGTATCATCTATTGGCTCAGCTATATTGTAGTCACATAGTTCAGAAGATCATTTTCTTCAAGACCAATGAGGACCCTGAATTTTCATGAAGTAAATTTGGATGCTTAAACTAGCAAATTGAAATAATTTGAAGCTTAAAAATTCTGGTTCTAGATTGTTTCCTTGGACCCACTCTAATACCATGTTAGAATTTTGAACCAGAACACTAGAAATGCAATATACTGAAATTCAAAAAAAAAGGACAAATTGCACAATTATTATCCTGGGAAAACCATCTACTTGAAGGAAAAACGCAACCACACCTAAAAATTGATCCTTTATTGAATACCCATAATTGAATACAATGTTCTCAATCTTATTTAGATGATCAACGCAACTCAAAGATTGTTATAGTAGAAGCCTGTTAATAGTTTTAGCATAGCTTGCTTAGCATCTACAAATTGTACAAGAACCTTATGAATCTCACAGATTGCAGGTAATAAGAGATTGCCATGTCAACAATGGTCTTATAGGATCATACATCACAATCTAAATCAAATACAACAATAAGAAAGATGATAAAGTTTGTAGCAAACATGATTATAGAAAGGTGAATGTCGTGATAGGAGAAGAGAACTCAATAACAACACTCTCTTCCCCATGATAATGTTGCAATGGCCTTCTTGAATGATCACCCCACATGCTATGTTTTTCCAATACATGACACAACCGCCCAAGGAGAACAAAATGACATGTAGCCAAGGAGTCATTGCAAGAGGCACCAATGACAATAATACCTGACGACAATTACGAATATGTCGATACATAACAATATTCATAGCCTTTTTGCTTAGCAATTCTTTAATATGGAACAATAAAAACCAATGAAGGAGGAAGACGTTCACCACATCATCATTGCCAGCAAGCACGATAAACTCCACAAAGCTTAACACCTGATGACCCTTCATTATTGACGTTAATGGTAATGAGAGAGTCGTTTCACTTCTATAATATAAGTCTGAACAATGATGATAGCAATAAACAATGGTGCATGAACTCAACATATTTACAATAAGATCTGGTAACAATAAACAACCACTCCAACACATACTTACGATGGAAACAGAAGTATGAAGAGATGGCTCAACATACCCGGATTGAGAAAGCTTGCGAACAAGGTAACCATGAACAAGAAAGACCTCACAACCATCACAGGTAAATGAAGTCTCCTGAAGCTACTAAATCATGAACATTATATAACTAGTTATTGAGGGTCATATGACTAAGACCTTATCTAGATGTATTGAACTTAGACATTTGCCACAAATGTTAAAACTAGCTATTTCATCCATTCATTTCAGATTACATTTTCAAATGTCAACCATTCTCTTACGGATATTGCCCTAATCATATCCAAAATCCTATCTTTTAAATCTCATGGGATACTTGCAACATGACTGCAACTTTTGATTCAAACCCAATCCTCAATCAATCTTTATCCATTTATTAACAAATCCTTCTTTGCCTTTGATGTCTTTATTGGAAATTTTATAAATGAGAGTTGACTCATGCCATTTGAGCATTCGCTTTCATTTTGACCTCAAACATTATCTTTTAAATCTCATGGGATACTTGCAACATGACTGCAACTTTTGATTCAAACCCAATCCTCAATCAATCTTTATCCATTTATTAACAAATCCTTCTTTGCCTTTGATGTCTTTATTGGAAATTTTATAAATGAGAGTTGACTCATGCCATTTGAGCATTCGCTTTCATATGACTAAGACCTTATCTAGATGTATTGAACTTAGACATTTGCCACAAATGTTAAAACTAGCTATTTCATCCATTCATTTCAGATTACATTTTCAAATGTCAACCATTCTCTTACGGATATTGCCCTAATCATATCCAAAATCCTATCTTTTAAATCTCATGGGATACTTGCAACATGACTGCAACTTTTGATTCAAACCCAATCCTCAATCAATCTTTATCCATTTATTAACAAATCCTTCTTTGCCTTTGATGTCTTTATTGGAAATCCTACTACATTTTCTATCAAACATTTCTCATCCTATTGTTATTCTGCTGTATTTTAATCTAATCTTTCAATATCATATCCTTATGCTATCCGTTTGATGTTTCATCATTTTAATCCTACTATCATGTTGCTGTTATTGTAAGTAACCACATTTGCACTCTACTTCGATTCTATTTGAGGAGCAAACAAAGGTTTTAGGTTTAGCCTTTTAGGTATTGTGTCTGTCTTGCATTACTTTTATATTATTTACCTTAAATCTTTTCTTGGCTTTACCACCTAAGGATGCAAATGATAACACCAAAACATCACAGGAGAAAGAAAGAAGAATATTAGAGTGAAGATATAGTTTGCACGTGTAAAATCATAGTGTAGTGGATGCTTGAGTGAATTTAAAAGCAGGTCCCAAAGATGAAAATTCAAACCAATATTAAGAGAAATAAAGTTATGGTTTGCTTTCACTTTGGCATTACTCATACATTTATAAACATGCCTGCTAGCACACTCATTTATTTGCTTATCCTGCAAATCATTTTGATATGATGGTTGGCCAAATTGACTATGCAAGAGCATACGCTGTTAAATGATTTTAATGGCTTACCTGTTGTTAAAGTTGATGTAGTTTTGGGCATCAATTGTCCAAATTAGTATCGTCTTGCATGATAGAGAAAATGATTTAGGAATGGGCTTCAACATTTATGGGTAGAGATTAAATGTCTAAGCTTGCTGAAGAAAAATATGTTAATAAGAGAAAAAAATCTTTGGAATTTCAATCTTGTATATATACGTGCCCTCTTCTCTCAATGCTTTTGAGTTTGGGATTTATGAAGCTTAGAGAACATTTTATACTCTTTTAACAGTCATATAGACTATATAGCTAAGATTGAGACCTACATACAAACATTCAGGCATATTTTTCTTGAAGCATATGCAATTGGACAAGGACAATTTTTTGGTTAGGTAAAACTTGCTTTCTTTGAAATGTTCATATATACACACACACACACATATATATACATACATACATATAGTTGAATTTTTAGTATTTGTGAATCTTTAACACTTAATTTTATCTTATTGTTATAAATGCTCAGTGGGAAAACGTCTAGCTCTTATGCGCTCAATTTATAGAGAATTGCCATCCAAGTGTTAAGCCAACATGCAACACTTTGAACTGTTAGCACAATTGAAACACAATTGAAGCGTGTTTGAGTAGAGTGTAAAAGTTGCAGCATGTGTCAATGCAAAGGTTGAATGACATTATATCTGTGCATTACATCCTGTCTCCTCATTAAGAAGATTATAGCAACAGATGAATAACATCCACAGGATCACTAATCTGCATTTATAGAGGACCATGCGACAGGGACACCATGCAACACTTTGGATTGTTAGCACAACTGAAGCATGTTTGAGTATACTGTAAAAGTTGCAGCATGTGTCAATGCAAAGGTTGAATGACATATTTGTGCATTACATCCTGTATCCTCATTAAGAAGATTGTAACAGAAGATGATTAAGATCCAAAGGATGACAAATCTGCATTTACAGAGGGCCATGCAATGGGGAGTGAGAAGGTCAGCCGTCTAGAAACAATGAAGTACTGGATGGTTTTGCTTTTTTTGTGTGGATAAAATTGTCATAGTTGCTTCTTTGACGTACACAAAGCATGAAATTTTGAAATGTCTTCAATCAAATGTTCTGAGGAGTGGCTCCTTTGAACTTTAGTTTTATCTTCACTGTGATTTGTCGTGCTCATGCCATTCATATGGATTTCTGAATTTATTAATAGTGTACAAGAAACCGCTAAAGTTATTTCAAACTATCTTTTCTTTTGTATCAGTTTTCAGATGTTGTGAGTGGCTCCTTTGAACTTTTATCTTTACTGTGAACTTTTTTTGCTGATGCCATTATATGGATTTCTGTATTCATTTTTTTTTTGTGTACAATAAAATCAGACTTAGTATATCAAACCAACTTTTCTTTCATATTAATTTTCATGTTTGAAATATTGTTTTGATATGACAATTTTTACTTTTGTTGTGTGTATACATGTGTATGTACTATGTAGATCTAATTGATTTTTTTAATGTATATTTGAAGTTGTTTGATATGAAATGCAATATAATAATTTCCTTTTTTACCCCTTGAATTTGTCATTTTCAATATTGAGTTTTCCCAGAGAGTCTATGTCTGAGCTGAAAATTGGCTTGCTTCTTTATTTTTTAAAACTGAGTCAAACACTATGACTTTTAACTACTTAAACTGATTCATGGCTAGAACAGATGGCCGGAAAAATCTTTGGAGATTTTGATGCTTCTATATCTTTCACATTACACCTGGACATTCCAGTATTTTGCATGTTCTGAAATATTTGTAGGGAAAGAATTGAAAAACCATAACTTTGCTGAAAAGCAAAAAGCCAGATCTTACTCTATATGGGTATACTTCTAAAAATTCAATTTCCTAAATTGAGCAGATGAAGAACCTGTTATCACGTAGATACCTTTAACTTTTTTGTGCCAGAAATATTTTCAATATATCTGATTTGTTTACTTTCAAAGGAATAACTTATTATGCATTAAAGATTTCCTTAACATTTTGTCCTTCTAAATATTTGGGTAAGCTTGGTACATTTCACAATCTCTTCTTGCATAAAGGAACACTTCTTCAAATTAATCAACAACTCCTCTTTTAGCCTCTGCAACACTCGCCTAATATGCTCAAGATGTTCTTCCTATTACGAGGTAATTGGTAAATACTTGCTTATTAATAACAGAGACCGAAAGGTCAATTTATACAAAAGGAAGAGACGATGTTTCCTTCGGAAACGATCGTAAAGAATAGAAACATTCTATTCCAGAGAAAGCAAAAAACGAAAGCAAACTAAAGCTAAAGATATTTACAAGATAACCATTAACTAATAATAGATGTCTTATCTATTATTGTAATACCCTCCCTTAATGGTTAATCTATCTAACACACCAAGCTGTCCTCTGAATTTGACAAACTTATCAAGACCAAGAGGCTTGGTGAGAATGTCTGCAGTTTGATCTGTGGTAGGAACATACTGCAGATCTATAGTCCCGTCTTCAACCAGCTGTCGTATGTAATGACGATGAACATCCACATGCTTGGTTCGTTCATGGAAGACTGGATTCCGTGCTAACTTGATAACGCCTTCGTTATCAACAAACAGAGTAGTCGGTCCTGCTGGTGACATCTGCATATCCCCAAGCATCCGACGAAGCCAAACAGCTTCACATCCTGCCTTAACAGTCCCTCTGTATTCAGCCTCTGTAGAAGAGAGAGAAACTGCTTGCTGCTTCTTGCTGGTCCATGTGACTGCACCGGATCCCAAACTGAACACATATCCAGATGTTGACTTTTTATCATCAACAGAGCTTGCCCAATCTGAATCTGTGAACCCACTGAGTTTAGGATTAGAACTCCGAGAATATAGAAGTCCATAATCAGAAGTGCCCTTCACATAACGAAGCACACGCTTTGCTGCCATCCAATGATCAGCCTTAGGAGCTGTCATAAAGCGTGAAATATAGCTGACTGCGAAGCTGATATCAGGCCTAGTAGCAGATAGGTAGATGAGGCTGCCTACCAGTTGCCTATACGTAGTATCATCAACGGAAGGAGAATCAGACTTGGCTGATAACTTGAGACCTTTCTCCATAGGTGTAGATGCAGGTTTGCAATCCTGCATTCGGAATTTGTCTAACAAGGCCCTGGCATATTTGGATTGAGAGATGAATATACCAGAAGACTGTTGCCAAACTTCAACACCTAAGCAATAATGCATGAGCCCAAGGTCAGTCATATCAAAAGACTGGCATAAGTGTTGTTTGATTCCCTGAATCAAAGATGCCGAACTTCTAGTGATGATCAGATCATCCACATAGATAACCAGAATGATGATGTCACTGTCAGTAGTCTTGATGTACAGATTTGAGTCTGAAGAACTCCTCTTGAAGCCTTGATCACTGAGGTACGTATCAATCTTGATGTACCATGCTCGAGGGGCCTACTTCAAACCATAGAGAGCTTTTACCAATCTGAGAACCTTATGGTCTTTACCAGCAACCTTGAAACCAGGAGGCTGCGTCATGTAGACCTCTTCATGAAGATCACCATTCAGGAAAGCACTCTTTACGTCCATCTGATGGACCTTCCAACCAAACTGTGCTGCCATGGCTAGGACTAATCTGATGGTGCTCATCTTTGCAGTAGGAGCAAAGGTCTCCTCATAATCAATGCCCCGACGCTGAGAAAAGACCTTTGCCACTAAACGAGCTTTGTACTTATCCATGTTACAAGATTCAAGAAGAGTTGGCAGATTAACGGATTCCCAGATAATTGATTCATTAACAGAGGAACAAATGTGTTCTTTACAAGGACGTTGTTTCTGAATTACAAGGACGTTGTTTCTGAAAGAAACAACGTAGACTGAAGACGGAATTAGAAACAAAACTAGAGACATGATAGGAAACATTCCTATCTGGTCTGAAGAAAAAATAGACGGGATAGGAAACATTCCTATCTAGACTGAAAGACGAACTACAGACAAGTAGTTGACTGTTATAAAAAGTATAAGATATTATCTTAATACCCTCCCTTAATGGTCAACGTACGAATGTCGGAACATTCTGGGATAATTGAGACCCTCCCTAGATCTACAGAATGTTGAAACCAAGAAGCTATGTCAGAAGAGTGTTATGACTCAAAATAGGTTGCAATTACAAAACTTCGTTTTTGTGGAAAAAACGGTAAAATTTAGAATCTCACACAACCTTGCGTATTACAGACAACTTGAAATAATTTTTGAGGAGAAAATCAACAAACCTAGAATCTCACACAACCTTGCGTATTACAGACAACTTGAAATGATTTTTGAGGAGAAAATCAACAAACCCAGAATCTCATGCAACCTTGCGTATTATAGACAATTTGAAATGATTTTTGAGGAGAAAATCAACAAACCCATAAAAAACAGAAACAGATTCAGAAGGCGAAAAATGCAGCTTCGCCTTGATCAGGACTCGGAGAAGTCGGACGCTGCCTAACACCCAGAACAAGTTGATCGGTGTTTCGATATTCGAAGATTGCAATGATGCGCTGCTTCCAGGTTCCATAATTGCGATCATTGAATTTGGAATTATGCTCGAGCAAAATATTTGTCAGAGATGCCATGGCACGTTTTTCAATGAAAAACTGTGAAAATTTGTGAAGGCACATTCTTCGAGGCAAAAATACGGAAGACTCAGAAGAATCAGAGAATGACGCAGAAGAGAGCTCGAAAAACCCAAAAGGAGTCTGCTGTCGTTTTTTGAATCCGCTGGCTCGAAAATCGAGGCACAAAAATCGAGGCACGCAGAAAAAACGGACGACAACCCAGTTGAGCTCTCAAAAAACCCACCAAGAATTTGCAAACAAAATATTTTTTTGACCCCAAAAATTAGGGTTTAGAAAAAAAACGGTCGGCAGCCAGGGAGGTCGGATTTGCAGAAAAAAATGTTGATTTTTGTGAAAAAAAAAAAGACATTTGTTTCCCAGATACATGGGATCTGAATAATCGAGAGGCAGTAATGCTTCTCAAACTATCCGTAGCTGATGACCAGCTTTCTCAGATTCCATCTGGCTGAAAAAGGCTTGAAAAAACTTAAGATTTCTTGATAAAAAATGGCAGATTTTTCTTCAAGGATCGATGTGCATGGACGAATGGGGCTAGAGTGTGCTAAACAAACACAGGCAGACCCGAGTTCGAGAATTTCTCTAGGCCGAAAACCCTAAGTGGGTTTTAGAGAAATTCAACAGAAAAAATTTTGAAAAAATTTAAACAAATAATTTCTCGAAGAAATTATAAATTTTTTCGAAAAAATTTAAGTAATAGCTCTGATACCATATTACGAGGTAATTGGTAAATACTTGCTTATTATAACAGAGACCGAAAGGTCAATTTATACAAAAGGAAGAGACGATGTTTCCTTAGGAAACGATCGTAAAGAATAGAAACATTCTATTCCAGAGAAAGCAAAAAACGAAAGCAAACTAAAGCTAAAGATATTTACAAGATAACCATTAACTAATAATAGACGTCTTATCTATTATTGTAATACTTCCTTAGTCTTATTGAATATTAGAATATCATCTAAATAAACAATCACAAACTTACCCAAAAATATCTTTAGGACCTCATTCATCAATCTCATGAAAGTACTTGGTGCATTAGTCAAACCAAAAGGCATAACCAACCACTCATACAAACCATCTTTTGTCTTGAAAGTAGCCTTCCACTCATCATCTTCTCTGATTCTGATGTGATGATAACCACTCCTCAAATCAATCTTGGAAAAGTATCTCGTTCCACTCAAACAATCCATTATGTCATCCATCCTCGGCATAGGAAATCTATACTTCACCGTGATCTTCTTAATAGCTTTCAAATCTGTACACATTCTCCATTCTCTATTCTTCTTAGGTGCCAATATAGTAGGTACAACACATGTGCTCAAGCTTTCTCTGATCAAACCTTTCTGCAACAACTCTTGCACTTGTCTCTGAAGTTCTTCATTCTCTATAGGTGTTAATCTATATGGTGCTTTTTTCGGAAAACTAGCTCTAGGGATTCGATCCATACAATGGCTTATACTCCTTACTAGTGGTAAACCATCAGGGATATCTTTTGCAATGATCTCCTTGTATTCGCTAAGAATTTTTTTAATTTTTGCTGGTTCTCGACTAATACTGTCAAATTTTGTTGTTACTCGGCCCCTACTTGTTAGGATTAACCATGGACAAAAATGACAATTACATGCAAATATAACCAATATCAGAAAATAATAAATAAGCAATTGAGCTATAGTGTGCATATGGTTATGAGTAGTTGGCTTGTGACTACTCAAGTTATATGTGTTGAAGTTCTGATAATTGTAATAGAGATGATTTGTTCATCTGATGGTGTTCTATATTTTATTGTTCCAACTTGATTTCCAATTCCTTGTCTTGCATTGGCTTCCTTATCATGATTAAAATGTTTCTCTTTAGTATTCTATTTCTTTGGTTCACGTATCCTCCTTGCTGCTGGAAATGGTTGATATGGCATCGTGAATGATCTAAATGTGTGCATGTGATGACTTGGCATCACCATAGGTTTGTCCAAGGCATATGTTTGCAATGTGAGATAAGTTACGACTGTTCGTGCCTATGTATGCTGCCATTGGCTTTTTGGTTTCTTTTCCGTAAATACCTTAATAATAGTGGTTTCAATATTACGTTTGTCTTTGTGCGTACATGAGACTCTTTGAATTCTTGGAGAGTATTATTCAAGATGTGCGGCTGAAGTTCTAATCTATTTGATGGCATATTCAGCAGCGTTTTTTTTGTAAGTCCTTCGGCATTATGTCTTCAATGTTGATTTTATTGTATTCATTTTATCAGTGAGAAAATTGAGTTCTGAGATTGGATTGCATAGATCAGTTCATTGTTGTCAAGTATCACAAGCAGATGTCTCTGAGAAGCATTGGGCATCTTTGTGTATGTGTGTTATTCTCATGTTTGGAGATTAAGTTTGGTGCTTGTGAAGTTACTCTTCTGATAAATGCTTGTTGTTGATGTTTAGCGTCCGGAGAAGTAAATCTGAATTTTCCATGATGTTATTACTTGTAATTATATTTCAGAGATATAAGCAACTTTTGTTCTAACTTTGATAGCTGTCTTATATTGCAGAGAAGTATCTATGCATCACTGTCTGATAGACATGACAGAGACCTATATATACATACATGTATTCATACTGATGTATGCATACATGCACATATACATACATCCCTGATATATATATATATATATATATTGTGATAGTATTTATATGCATTATCGACTAACTTAAGTGGTTAAGATTCACATTACTCTTGACAAACCTTGCTGTCGAAACTTTGTATTATGAATCACGACAGATATCACTGTCGAACTTTGTATTATTTATGATTGATGATTATCGCTGGGCTTATTGTTATCTTTGGTGGATGTTCAGTCAGGATGCTATAACCCATGTAATATGTATTGCATCTTGTGTCGGGTTTACAACCCGCGACTTGGCACTCATAATGATATGGAGATTACGCCTTGTGTTATTGGGAAACAAAATAATAATAATCAAAGAACAGTTATAACATGGCTTCAAAGGGCCATGTCCCTATGTGGCCCTTGGGCCACGTAGAGGCATGACTCTTCGGAGTCATGGCTGTTCGGGTGCCAATATATTTGTGTTCCTTCAACTGCAGTGAACATTTTACAAAAGGCAATACAAGTACTTGCAGTATTATATTCACATCAGTATATCAATTGTTATTATTATTTCACCACATTTGTTTTACAGAGATACAGTAAAAGCAATTAAAAGCTGAAGAAGGAAGAGTTCCAATACCTGCTACAAATACGTGAAGATAAGTAAAGTTATTCTGCTCATATTGATTTTGAATTATAGAAATATATTTGTAATTGTTTATCTATCGGAGATCCTTTACTTTTTAACATGGTATTAGAGCTGCGCTGATAAAAAAACCATTGCAAATATTGATTTCTGAGTCTACTTTAAAGGAAAAATAAAAGTTTTAAAAGGCATTAAAGATGGTGAACCATGTAAGAATCGAAGATAGATTAGATGGAGCTTCAAATTTTTCATCTTGGAAAATCAGACTTTTAATAATTCTAATAGAGATGGAAATAGAAAATTATATTGAATCTAATTTATCTATGCCTGAAAACGAATCTGAGAAAACAACATGGAAAAGGCACAATAATAAGGCAATGAAAATAAAAATAGATTCAGTTAAAGATCATATACTTCCTTCCATTGCAAATCTCAAAATTGCATTTGATATATTCACTACAATTCAAAGTACATTTGAAATTAATAATACAAGTAGATTGCTCACTTTGAAACAAGATCTACTTTACATCAAAATGAAAAATGGAGAATCAATCACATCTTACTTCCTTAGAATTACTGAATTAAAGGATCAATTGGCTACTATGCAAAATCAATTAGATGATAAGGAATTGAGTATGATTGCATTTAGAGGACTTCCACTTTCATGGGAAACCTTCATTAGAGGTTTAAGTTCCTGTTCCGAACTTCCAAAGTTTGATCAATTGAAAAATGAATGCACTTAAGAGGACTCCAAATTAGCATCTAGAGGTTAAATTTCAAATCAAGATGGTGACATCCAAGTTTTGTATTCCAAATCAAATAAGAAAAGAAAGTTCAAACATAACAAGAAGGAAAATAATAAAAGTCACAAATCCCACAAACATAGAGATTGGTACAAAGTAAGATGCTTCAAATGTGATAAGCTTGGTCATTCCTACTATGTGTGTCTTGAAAAACAGAAAATTCAAGCAGCATTGGCAGAAGTTAAAGAAGAGAATAATGAGAAGACAGACAAAGAAAATTATGCATTTATAGTAGCTCTCTCAAGTGAGTTAAACACTAGTCACAACACCTGGATGCTAGACAGTGGAGCTTCTCGCCATATCTCTGGATTTAAAGACAAGTTTGAAACTCTTGCAAATCATGAATTAGAAGAAGTTACTATTGGAGACAACTCCTCTCATCCAATTAAAGGCATTGGTACATGTTCTATTCAACTAAATTCCGATATCACTCTGCAACTGAAGAACGTCCTTTATGTGCCAGGGATCAAAAGAAATCTTGTCTCAATCTCTGCACTTGCTGATCAAGGGTACCACATTGCATTTCAAGGAAATAAAGTTCTATCCTAGACTAAGAACTCTTCTATCAAGAAAGCTATAACCATAGGGGTTAGGGATGGAAGTCTTTATAAACTATGTAATTTTCAAAACCCAGAGTTAAACTTAACTCTCAGTAAAAATAAGTCAAACTCCATTGAAATTTGGCATAGAAGATTAGGTCATCTTAATTTTCGAGCTTTAGCATCCATAAGTAAAATTGTAAAAGGTCTTCCAAATCTTAATTCAGAGCACTCAAGTATTTGTAAAAGGTGTGCCTTAGGGAAAAACACTAAACACTCATTTGCCAATAGTGTTCATAAATCTAAAAACATACTTGAGTTGATTCATACAGATCTTTGTGGTCCTATGTCAGTTCCCTTTCTAAATGGATGTCTATTTTATGTAATCTTCATTGATGACTACTCCAGGAGAACGTGGATTTATTTTCTAAAACAAAAGGAGTCTTTTGAAGTCTTATCCAAATTCAAAGAGTTTAAAGCCCTAGTCGAAAACCAATCAGGACAAAAGATCAAAACCCTTAGGTCTGATAATGGGGGTGAATTCACTTCTGATATTTTCAAAAACTTTTGTATTTCTGTTGGGATTAAGAGGGAGTATTCTGTACCTTATAATCCGCAATAGAATGGAATAGCTGAAAGAAAAAGTAGATCCATTGTTGAATCAGCCAAGGCCATGCTACATGATCAAAACTTTCATTACTCTTTTTGCGCTGAAGCTTCCAATACAATTGTCTACATTCAAAATCGTTGTCCTCAGTCTATATTGGAAAACATCACTCCTGAAGAAGCATTTATCGAAGTTAAACCAGATTTAAGTCATCTAAGAATTTTCAGATGTCCAGTATACATTCACATTCCAAAAAAAAAGAGAATCAAATTAGAGCCTTCTGGGAAGAAGGAGATATTCATTGGTTATAGTGAAACTTCAAAGGGGTATAGAGTTTACATTTCTGGACAAAGAACTATTGAGATTAGTAGAGATGTCATATTTGAAGAAGACACCGCCTTCAAGACTTCTAGTAATAATGAAGAATCTATTTCAGAAGAAGATCAAGATGCAGAAATTGAGAGGGAGGAAAACTCTGACATCTCAAATCATTGGGAATCTGAAAACGTCAACCTAAACAATAAGAAGAGACCTCTTTGGGCTAGAAAGATGTTAGCTGAAAATCAAGTTGAACCAGATGATGTAATTCAGGAAAGCAAAAGGACTAGAAATCAATCCTGCTATGTTGCTCTATTATCTGAACTCATAAAATCTGAACCTGCCAATGTTAAAGAAGCACTTTCACATCAATCTTGGAAGGAAGCCATGATTGAAGAATATAATTCAATATTGAAAAATGATGTTTGGGATATAGTACTGTTGTGAGGTTTTCACACATCGCCCCAAAATCTTGGGGACCCCCTTTTTAATCGCCTTTAGGGCCAGTGGAGAAGGTTAGATGTATTTTTCACCCGGTTTCAACTTGATTTTCCAGAGCTATCAGTTCTATCCTTAGGCCGAATAAGTTCAAAATTGATTTCAACTTGGCAGGATAAGATTGTGAATTTTGTACTTAGACGATTTCTTTTGAAAATTTGGATTTAATTGTAAATTTGAATGATTTTCAAATAAGGAAATTTTTCGTTAGACTTAGGTTCTTGGAAAATCTTATTTTTTTTTGGTGAAATAGAATTTAATTTTGTAAGATGAAGTTAAATTGCAAAATCGATTTTTACTCTAGAGGCAATTTTATTTTTTTTGTCATAAAATTTTAATTATTTAGCAAAATCGATTTAGAGGAAAATTGCAAAAATTGGCTTTAATAGATTAAATTTGCCTTGAAAGCTTTTGGTATTTAATGAAATTGGTAAATTAATATTAAGAAATGGCTTTTGGTTAGCCAAAATTCAACTTCAAGGATGTATTAATTAGCAAACCCTCATTAAATAGAAATTTTTAGCATCCCCAAGGCACCATTCAATTTCGTTTTGCAATTTGTGGTTAATTAGTAAATTAAAAGTGCAGTTTTCATTTTAGAAAATTAAAATTTTGGCAAAGTATTTAAAGTGGGCCACTAACTTAGCTTTAATTTTGGTTTTTTTCCTCTATAGGACCAAGTCGGCCAGCCTGGGAGGAAGGTGAAAGCTGCTATAAAGGGAGTCCCCTCCCATTTCATTTTCATCAATTCATTTGCTCCTCATGCTTGGGCGAATTTGAAGCAAGGGCAGATTTCCAAACTTGGGCGAAATTGGTGGAAGGCAGTTTTTTGGCGATTTTTGGGCAATTTCTCCATTGCCATTGTTGGGCGATTTGTCTAAGGGCCAGATTTTTTCGTTTTTGGGGATTTTTGCTCCAGTTTGTGGGCTGCGATTTGTGCCCTAGGTGGCAGATTTTACAGATTTTGCTCCTTCTTTGCTTGGGCGAATTTTGTGGAAGGGCAGATTTTTTTCTTCATGCTTAGCCGAATTTTGTGGGAGCCGAATTTTGTGAGGGCCGAAATTTGTGGAAGACAAAATTCTGATTTTCTAGAGGGGCTGCAATTTTTATATCAGATTTGGGCAATTTTGTTGGGAGAAGAGATACATATGAAAGTTTGATTTTTGCATAGAAGGCAAGTGTTGGATAAGCTTAGAGGCTTTGTTTTCTAATTTGCAAAGGGATTTGTAATTCTTTGATGTCATATCCCGGGTTCCGAAAAGTTGCTGTAAGATTATTAGTTAAGGTGAAAGTCATCATCTAGAGTTGCAAGGAGTGCTTAAGCTGACATCCATTCTTTCGCTCTTTTCTAAGAATTGCACTACTTGGTTCTTCTTGCCTTTTGGTCCACCACTCTACCATCCCGTAATAGGGCGACGAGCATGGAGGATGATAGTGCAAGTAAGAATCCCAAGCGGGCAAACGCTAAGAAAGACAAAGAGGATATGACGCCCAAAACTTCCTTCTTCTCGAAAATGAAGAAAATAACCGATACTAATATCGCTACAGTGGATATGATACGGATGAGGGACAGACTAAAGGAAGGACAATCCCCCTTGGCAAAGAGGATATACAAGAGCGGAATTGTACATGCAGCAGCTTTTCTCCTACTTTTCCTTGTCCGGAATTGATTATGGAGTGTGCATCCAGATTTGATCTAGACAGTAAATCCATCATTTTTGGCGAAGGGAAGAGAGTGTTGGCCAACATTGGCGAACAAGCAATTGAAGAGACATTTAATATTCCCCAGAGCGAGGGCATGACAGTTGTAATGGTGGATCAGGCGGCCAAATCATTTCAAGGTAACCAAGAGGCCTACTTCTCACATCTAAAGCGGAATTGGATACACGAAGGAAGGAAAGGAGTTAACAAATCAACAAGGCTTACAGTGGCAGATTTCAAGCCGGAATATGGCGATCTCATTGTTCTTCTCAGCCGGATCATGGGCCTAGCTCAAGCTATGCAATTCGAAAACTGGATGTACTTCTTCATTGATGAAATTGAAAAGGGAAAAGGAAAATTTGATTGGGCTAGGATCATAAGTGAAAATTTAGAGTTGCAACTTAGAACAGTTCAAAACCAAAGGCAATTCTACATGGGATCCTATCTGTTTTACTTAATTGCTAGATTGTATGAGAGTTCGGGACTTAGGGCCTTAGGAGAGATTGGTAATGGGCCGGGGCAATATTTGGTGCATGAATGCTATCCGCAGCTTCATTTGCACAATAACAAGGATTACAAGATGTTTTGCGATGCATTCGCCATGAAGACAGTAAGGGTATTACAAGGGGCGCCTGCTAAGAGACTTTCATCAGAAGCAGAAGCAAGGATTAAGAAGTTTGGGAGTTGGTTCATCCAATTCCCGCAATTCACATACATTAGAGTGGCAGGAAGTACAGTTTGTCCCAAGAGGCTTCCAAGATACCCGCCCGACAAGGTAGTTTTGATGGAATTCTTGAGCACTATGATAGAGTAATGAGGAATGAGGGGAAAACAGGCGTTTCCTTCTCAATTATAATTGGCAATGATAGTTGCCCAAATCGGGCCACCTTTGAGGTTGCGGAAAAGGAATTGGAGTGGTATCATCTAGGATGGTACAGAGCAAGGCAAGGATTTGACCCTGTTGGTCTTATCAAGGCATCTCATGGAAGCGAATTTAAGCATGTTCCCACTATAGAGGACTTTTGGGCCAATGCTAAGGATGATTTTCACGTGAGAAAGCTAGCTTTCTCGAGATTGTCGGTGAACATGATGAGAGATATCAGATGGAGAGGCCTTGATATTCCCGATCAATTGGAGGATGATCGTAGTGTGTTGAGAGAAGACTATGAGACAGTAGTTGGAACAGAGTTGAATCCAGTGGATTGGGACGATCATCAGGATCCTTCCTTGGAGGCAGTCACAAGGACAGTAGATTTGCATACCGAGTCGTGGTATAATGCCAAGTTGAGAAAGCTACAAAGACAAAAGGTTCTCCTTACTTATGAGATGATGAAACCGAAGGAAGGTCTAGTAGAATCAATCGGACAGAAGGGTGAAGGAAGTGGCCGGCAATCGGAGACAGTTAGAAATAGCAAGAAGAGGGCTTTGGAGGTAGAGAAAAGCCAAGAACGTTCGGAACCTCCAGCCAAGAGACAGCGGGCAGCGCCGTCAAGGGAGAGTATAACTAAGGCTAGAAGCCAAGAGGTCAATTCGAGTGATAAAGGGGCCGCATAGGAGGTGAGCTCTGATTCGGAATCAAGTGGCTACAGTGAAAGTACGGAGTACTCCCCTCTCTCGGAGAACCAGCAAGGAAATATGGTAGAAACTAGTAGAGAAGAAGTTGGGCCGATTGATATTGAAGAGATAAGTTAGGCGTCTAAGGCCGTTGGTGATGCTTTGTTGGTCGAACCGAATCCGGATTTGGGGAGATGCACTGCACCACTATGGTTAAGGCAAATGCTTATGCCGAGAGGCGAGGTGGTAATGGCTCACGCAGTTGATGATATCCAAGGACTAATAGAAAAGGATGATAGCGAGAACCAAAAACAGATGGCAAATACGGTGGCAAGGGTAATCAGAAGCGACAGTGATGGTCACCGAAGGGTTCAGATTGCTATACCAACAGTCAATAAGGCAGCGGATGAGATTGCAGCCCGGGAGTACGAAATAGTAGAACATAATTTGGGAAGAAATACAGATGATAAGGAATATGAGAAGGATCACGAAAGGATACTACAAGCAGCAAACAGCGTGGCAAAGTCAGCAGAACTCCGAGCGAAGCACACACCTTGTCCTCCTATGGAAGAAGTTAACGAAAGGCTAGCTAAGTTCATTGCCTTAGCTAAAAGAACAAAAGAAAAAGGAAGAATTATATTAGAAGATCATCTTATGTAAGCCCACGTGGCAACTTTCTCTTTCTTCTAGAATAGGACAAGTGTTTGTTTCTGATTGGCCACCATTTTGGTGCCTTCTCATTGGTTGCCACTTTTGCACTTTTTTCATTGGTCCATTGATGAGGTGGCATCTTCTCATTGGCCGATGGGGTGGCAACCCTAATTAGGGTTTTTGGATCCAATCTGGATCGTCGATCTTGTTTTGATCTCTACCGTCCATTGTATTTTGGACCTCTATATAAGGCCATTGGCTCTCATTTGTAAAGGGGGGGGGGGGGTTGGAGAAATTGTTGCGAAAATAATACCAAAGTGCTCTCTTTTTCATTGCATGTTGACTAAGAACATTGGGTGTTATTGCATGTTTTCTACTTCCATATAGTTAAATTTTCTTTTCAAGTTGAAGCAATTTCATTTCAAGTTGTTAGAGTAAGAGTAAAATAAAATGGATAGTTGCATGGTAGCTTTGGTAGATGTTTGATAGGGGTCAACACTAGGCCACTAGCATCCTAGCGGCTGGTTGGGAGGCTTTGTGTGGTGATCTAGTTTACTTTCCTTTGAAGCGTTGCATCTATGGAGGTAGGGCCGCTGGTTAGCCTTCATTAGATTCGATCCCCGTCCATCTGCTAACCTTCCATTCTTAGGAGTAGGAGTAGTTGAGCAGCCAAATTTCATGCTTAGAAGAGGTTAGTTAGAGAAGTAAACCAAAACATCGGCATTCTCACCTTCCATCGCCATTCACCCTACATTGCCATCATCGCGCCATCAACATCATCTAGCATTCACACCGAACCACCATCTCCATTTTCTCACCAAGATCCAAATTTTTCTCAAACAAGAAAACGTAAGGCCGCCTACGTGATTACCAGCAAATCACATTGATAAAACTGAGCGAGTATCCAACGGTGTAAGGAACATTGGAGTTATACTCATGTCCCATGAGAGATAACTTTTCAAGAGAGGAATTGTGTATTTGATATTCTGTATCAAGCATCCAATTACTAATATGTTATTTAGTGACACAAAACTCGCATCAACAAGTACCAAGACCTAAAGATAAATTTATTGTTTCTTTTAAATGGTTGTTCAAGATTAAACATGCTGCAGATGGCAGTATTGAAAAATACAAAGCAAGATTTGTGGCCCGAGGTTTCTCTCAAAAAGAAGGTATCAATTATGATGAGACTTTTGCCCCTATTGCCATATATACTTCAGTCAGAACAATCCTAGCTATTGCTGCATTTAAAGGATGGAAAGTACATCAAATGGATGTCAAAACTGCATTTCTCAATGGAAAGATTGAAGAAGAAGTTTATGTTGAATAGCCAGAAGGGTTCAGTATCTTTGATCGTCAAACTCATGTTTGTAAATTGAAGAAGACACTTTATGGTCTTACATAGTCTCCTAGAGCTTGGTATGAAAGACTAATAATTATTTACTCAAACTAGGATTTGCCAAGAATGAAGCTGATCCTAATTTATACTTCAAAACAAAAGGTGATGATATGGTCATCTCTGTATTATATGTTGACAACTTATTAATCACAGGTGATGAACACATGATAGAAAAATGTAAACAAGATCTCTGCTGAATTTGAAATGAAGGATCTAGGGTTACTTCACTATTTCTTGGGGTTAGAAATTTGGCAATTGGACAACTGCATTATACTAAATCAGGAAAAATACACAGTTGACATATTAAACAAGTTTGGTATGATGGAATGCAAACCAACTGCTACACCTATGGAGATAAACTTACACAAGCTAAAAGATGATATGAATGAATCTGAAGATGTGGATCCTACTTATTATAGACAGATTATTGGATCCTTCATGTACCTGGTTAATACTTGTCCTTACATTTGTTATGCAACTCATACCTTGAGTCAGTTTATGTGCTCACCTAAAAAGATACATTTGCAAGCAGCTAAATTCATAATGAGGTATCTCAAGGGTACTATTGGATTGTGAATAAAATATGACAAAGTTAATCTTGAGCTAACTGGATACTCTGATTTTGATTGGGCTGGAAGTTCTATTGAGCGCAAGAGTACTTTAGGATACTGTTTCAGTCTTGGATCCGGCATGATCTCTTGGACTAGTCGAAAACAAACTTCTGTGGCTTTGAGTTCTACTGAAGCCGAGTATATTGCATCCTCCCTATGTGCTAGAAAAGCAGTATGGCTCCGAAAGTTACTTTCAGATCTCTTCAAAAGACCATTGAAACCTACAATGATTTATTGTGATAATCAAAGCTGTATCAAGCTTTTCCCTAATCTTGTGTTTCACAATCGCTCTAAACATATTGAAATTCCATTTCATTACATTAGGGATATGGTTAATCAAGGAGTTATTCAATTGGAATATATATGTACTAATGATCAATCAACTGATATTCTTACCAAACCTCTTGCTAAAGTGAAACTAAAAAATTTCAGGGAAAGGCTTGGTATGATTATTTGTAATGGAAATTTTTTGAAATAAAAGAGTTGTTTGTTTCTTCTATTTTATATATTATGAAAGGTGACGATTTTTCATGGACATATTCAATATTCTTTAATTATTTACAAGGTGACGATCTTGTAAGTAGAGATTATTTTTGGGCTTCTCTAGACATTGCTTAAGTGCAAGTAGAGATTATTTTTGGGCTTCTCTAGACATTGCTTAAGTGCAAGTAGAGATTATTTTTGGGCTTCTCTAGACATTGCTTAAGTGCAAGTAGAGATTATTTTTGAGCCTCTTTAGACATTGCTTAAGTGCAAGTAGAGATTATCTTAAGCTCCTCTAGACATTGCTTAAGTGCAAGTAGAGGTTGTGTGTGTTGTCTCTTAGACATTGCTTAAGTGCAAGTAGAGGTTGTGTGTGTTGTCTCTAGACATTGTTTAAGTGCAAGTAGAGATCAATTACTGCTCTTTCAGTGTTGCTTATTAGATGACTCTGATCAAGTTTTCCTTCTCCCTAGCTAAAGAGGGAGTGTTGATGTTTAGCGTCAGGAGAAGTAAATTTGAATCTTCCATGATGTTATTACTTGTAATTATATTTCAGAGATATAAGCAACTTTTGTTCCAACTTTGATATCTGTCTTATATTGCAGAGAAGTATCTATGCATCACTGTTTGATATACATGACAGAGACCTATATATACGTACATGTATTCATATTGATGTATGCATACATGTACATATACATACATCCGTGTTATATATATATATATATTGTGACAGTATTTATATGCATTATTGACTAACTTAAGTGGTCAAGATTCACATTACTCTTGAAAGACCTTGCTGTCGAAACTTTGTATTATGAATCACGACAGATATCACTGTCGAACTTTGTATTATTTATGATTGATGATTATTGCTGGGCTTATTGTTATCTTTGGTGGATGTTCAGTCGGGACGCTATAACCCGCGTAATATGTATTGCATCTTGTGTCGGGTTTACAACCCGCGACTTGGCACTCATAATGATATGGAGATTACGCCTTGTGTTATCGGGCAACAAAATAATAATAATCAAAGAACAGTTATAACATGGCTTCGAAGGGCCATGTCCCTACGTGGCCCTTGGGCCACATAGAGGTATGACTCTTCGGAGTCATGGCTGTTCGGGTTCCAATATATTTGTGTTCCTTCAACTGCAGTGAACATATTACAAAAGGCAATACAAGTACCTGCAGTATTATATTCACATCAGTATATCAATTGTTATTATTATTTCACCACATTTGTTTTACAGAGATATAGTAAAAGCAATCAAAAGCTGATGAAGGAAGAGTTCCAATACCTGCTACAAATACGTGAAGATAAGTAAAGTTATTCTGCTCACATTGATTCTGAATTATCGAAATATATTTGTAATTGTTTATCTATCAGAGATCCTTTACTTTTAAACACTTGTGAGCTTTGTATGAAGTCTTTTGATTATTAAATAAGGGAACTATAGTTTGTTGGGCTGGGTTTTTCACCCTCAAGTGGAGGGTTTTCCTAGGGTAAATCCATTTCTGGTTTTTTTTTGCTTTGATGTTAAAGGATGTGATTATTGCATTTATAATTCTGGTTCAAAACATTAACATGGTATCAGAGCCAAGTTTAAGTAAAGATCCAATCTAGAATAGGACTATTGGATTCTTTAAGAGTTTATGATGTGTAATGGGATCAACAAAAAGAATAAGGATTTCTATAGTGGAAGTGTTTCATTATTCTGAAAACGATTTTAATACGTTTTTGATTGATGGTAAAAACAGGTTTTGAAGGGGTCCCGAAACCCTTTACACAAGTCAAAAATAGCCACTGAAAAGCATTACATGTCTAGCAGCCCAAAACAGATCAGCAAAAGATAGCCAAGGATAGCTCAATCCAAGACCAACAAACAAAGACAGTTTTTAAAAGATAAACATTAAGTCCAAAGTGTCCGAGAAGGATATACTAATTCCCCAATCAACAAAACTAAAGGGAAACCTAAGTTTTTCCTTTACTTCCCATCTTTCAGGATCGAAGGATCATATAAAGTTGAGGAGGAAACTTCTTTGAATGCTTTCCAATAACCAAAATCCAACCCTCCTCCACCATAGCTGCTTAAGTCTGCCAAGAATGTGACACCAGTGATCCAACAGAAATGATTTTAATAAGTTACTAGTTCAAGCACCATGAAATGAAGTTTCTCAGGCTGTTATTTTTCTTGAGAAATTTTCACTCTGCGTAAGTTTGTTGGAACACATATCAGTGTCAGGTGATTGATATCTTTGTTCCTGATCTTCATTGTTTGGGAGCACATAGGATCTCAGATGCTGCTGGAAGTATTCATTTTTGTGATATTGTCATGCATGCTGGGGTTGTACCTAGTCATGATATTGAGCGTTTATGGTAGAGTGTCTTTGTTGGAAAAGGGCATGGAGGTGCTCCTGTCATACCAGCATGCTGTTGCAGCCTTCCATTAAATCTGAATTAAAGACATCTCTAGCTATTTACTGCTGTAATCATCTCAAGTTTGGACCTGTGCATTGGAAGTTATCAGCCTTCGGATCTTGGTCTTATTATGGAACAAAGATTAAGAAAGAGCAATTGGTGGATTGTGAGGAAGTGTAGGAATTAAAGAGAAGTATTTTGTTTGTATTTTTGAAAGATGTTCATGAATAATTCATGCAATAATGTTGAGAATAGTGAATCATGTATGCCTTAAGCATTGGTATGCATATCTCTCTTGGATTAGTTTGATTCTTTCAACTATTGCTAATCTCTTTGAAATGCAGGATCAATTGAGGAGCAAAAGGATGATGATTTAATGATCCAAAATTGTGTAAGGAATTCAAAGGAGGAAGAGCTTAAGACATGCAATGAGGAAGTCAAGCAGGCTGTAGAAATGAACAATTATGGAACCCATGAGACTGAGTGGATGGCACATCATTTAGGGGCCTTAGCTGGTGATCTGGGCTGTTTCCCTCTCGACGATGAAGCTTATCCCTCATCGTCTCACTGGCTGACCCTTGTTTATCTCTAGTATTCATAGTTTGTCTCCATTTGGTACCGCTCATGCAGCCCGCACCGAAACAGTGCTTTACCCCTAGAAGATCCGGTCAACCGCTGCGCCTCAACGCATTTCGGGGAGAACCAGCTAGCTCTGGGTTCGAGTGGCATTTCACCCCTAACCACAACTCATCCGCTGATTTTTCAACATCAGTCGGTTCGGACCTCTACTTAGCTTCACCTAAGCTTCATTCTGGTCATGGATAGATTACCCAGGTTCAGGTCCATAAGCAGTGACAATTCAATTGCCCTATGAAGATTCGCTTTCGCTACGGTTCCGGTGGGTTCTTTTAACCAAGCCACTACTTATAAGTCGCCGGCTCATTCTTCAACAGGCACGCGGTCAGCTCCTGCTTGATTCATTCGGTTTCTGTCAAACAAAACAATTTTCTGCATTTCATGTTCGTTGTTTCTGCCAAAATGTCAAAGAAGAGGATGAACCTATAGACTGTCTTTGCATTTAATTTCTTCGAAGAGAAGTGATTTTTTGAAGGAGACACTTCAGGTGCAGAGAATAGATTTGCATAGTCAACCTGAATTTGAAATTGGTAGTTCCAGAATGGGATGATCTGGAATAAGCTCGAGGAGGATAGTTCAGGATTTGAGTATTTTAGAAGTTCTGGAGGTGTGTGGTGAAACCATTCCTCTAAAACAAGAATTGCAGACAACCTTGTGCAAGGAGGTCATGAGGTTGATCCGAGTGCTTGAAGATTCAGATGGAGCTTGTGTGGCAGAGGGAGAGTGCCAAGTCCTTTGCGGAGGATCAGCAAGCTCATGTAGCAGTGTGACTGCAAAAGGTGCTTGCTTGGTCAAACGTTGGAGTTAATTAATTTATTGTGATATTCAAGCTGTGAGTATGACGTTCTTGCTGAGAGAGAGTCTCAACTTCAGTGATTCTTATACATGTTAATGAGTTCTTCTCTATGAGGGTGAAGTTCAAGGTGCAATCCCTTGCTAATGAGTTATTCTCTATGAGGGAGAAGTTTGAGATGCAATCCCTTGTTAATGAGTTCTTCTCTGTGAGGGAGAAGTTCAAGGTGTAATTCCTTGTTAATGAGTTCTTCTTTGAGAGGGAGAAGTTTAAGGTGTAACCTTGTTAAAGAGTTCTTCTTTGAGAGGGAGAAGTTTGAAATGCAATCTTTTGTTGATGAGTTACTCTCCGTGATGGAGAAGTTTGAGGTGCAATGCCTTGTTAATGCATTCTTCTTTGCAAAAGAAGTTTAAGGTGAAAGCCCTTGTTCCACCCTTTGGTAGTAGCTATGGATGTCATGTGAGAGAACCCATGACTTAGGTTTTTGTTATATCACCTTTGGGAGTAGCCGTGGTGAATGTTATGCTGAGATGACAATACTAAGAAAATCTGTGAAGAGATGTTGTTATTGACATTTTTTGATGCAGCTTCTTATGTTTGTCATATTCAGAATAATCTCTCTCTTGCAAAGAGGGAGTGTGATGTTCCGATAGCTGCAATAGAGATTATTTGTTCATCTAATGGTGTTCTATATTTCATTGTTCCAACTTGACTACCTGTTCCTTGTATTGCATTGTCTTCCTCATAGCGATTAAGATGTTTCTCTTCAGTAGTCTATTTCTTTGGTTTATGTATCCTCCTCACAAATGGAAATGGTGGATATGTATCATGAAGGAACTGTATTTGTGCATGTGCTTACCTGGCATCACATTAGGTTTGTCTAAGGCATATGTTTGCGATGTGAGATAAGTGAACCGTTCGCACCTGTGTATGCTGCCATTGGCTTTTGGTTTCTTTTCCTTAAATGCTTCGATGGTGTCGGTTTCAATATAAGGTTTGTCTCTTTGTGTGTACATGAGGAGACCCTTTGAATTCTTGAAGAGTTTTATTTAAGATTTGTGGCTGAAGTTCTAATACTGATGGTATACCAGCAGTGTTATTTGAAGTCCTACAGCATTATGTCTTTAATACTGATGTTATTATTATCATTTTATCAGTGAGAAAAATGAGTTCTGAGATTGGATTGCATAGATCAGTTCATTGCTGTGAAGTATCACAAGTATTTGTCTCTGAGAAGCATTGGGCATTTTTGGGTATGAAGTGTGCTATTCTTGTGTTTGGAGAATAAGTTTGGTGCTGTAATAAGTTTGGAGAATAAGTTTGATGCTTGTGAATTTACATTTCTGATAAATGCTTGTGCGCTCTGTATCGAATCTTTTGATAATTAAATAAAGGATCTATCTTTTGTGGGGCTGGGTTTTTAACCTTCAAGTGGAGGGTTTTCCCAGGGTACATCTGTGTCTGGTTTTTTTGTGCTTTGATGTTAAAGGTTCTGATTATTGCTTTTATAATATTCTGGTTCAAAACATTAAAAATATGATCAATATTATTGTATTCTTAGTTTGATAATTACAACGTCCTTCATGTCATGTTTAGGTAAGTTTGGGTGACATTAAGGCATGGGTAGGGTTTATATAGGTGCTAGTGGCTATTTTCATGATATTGAGTACTGTATTCTTACTGAAGACTATTGAAGGTATCCATCTTGAACTGGATTAGGATAATGGCCCTCAAAGTGGCTTATTATTTTCAAGTATTATTAACTTATTAAATATTTGCAGCATATTTCCTCTATTGTGCAATTTGTTTCAGTAGATTGGGTTCAATAACAATTCCTTTGGTACCATTTCATTTACATTTGGACAGTTATTATTACAATTTTTAGTTTTAAATATTGTAAGGTTCAAAAGCATGAGATGCTCCATTAATCATTATGAATAACATTGGCGTGATTATCTCTGATACTGTAAGTGAAATTATAATACAGGTTAAGTGCAGCAAGTCAACATGTGATGTGACTGATATCAGAGAATTATTGATATGCCAGCATTGCACAGGCAAAGCGTTTGACAAATTCTATGACATGTTTAAAGCAACTTGGTAAGATTTAGGTTAAAATTTCAGGTGTCCCTGGTACATGGTTTTTGTGAAGCAGTTTTCTGGAAAAATGCTCTATTCTTTTAATATTATCATTGATGCAGCTTTTATCCAGAACATTTAATAATAAATAATTTAGCTACTTTATCAACAGTTGGAAGCAAATGGATTAGAGATTCATGCGGTTCAACTTGTTATCTTCATTTGTTAGTGTGTATGCTTGATGCAGGAATGGAGCAGGTCTTAAACTAATTTGGAACTCTGTATGTTGTAATGAACACTTCATGTGGTATGTAACCTTATGTTTCTTGAAACTTCTCTTCATATAAATCATATTATCTATATTTTATTAGGTGCGCTTGTCAAGGTTCATATAATTGGTTTTATTTTTTTCTGCTTACACTGTCATTCAGGCACAGGATGAACTGCCCATACGCTGAAGTGGAAGATAGTGCATATCTCATCAGCAAGGATGGTTCAACATTGAAGAGAGCCCAACTTAGTGAATTCTTGTTCTAAGAAGGGTTCATTCAACACCCACGATTCAAAACTTACTATCAAAAGGAAAGTTGCACGGACAAATGAGCCAATTGAGCTTGAATCATGAAATTTTACAGTCTAGTTTTACTCTCAACTTAAATTAATGAAACGTTTTTCTAGATGTTTGAGCTGTATATGTGTGCTCATCGATATTCAGGTGATTGGTTTTATTTTCTGATGCTTGCATTGTCATTCAAGCATAGGATGAACTACCCATATGCTGAAGGGAAAGGCAGTGCATATCTCAACAGCAAGGATGGTTTGACATAGAAGAGAACTTAACATAGTGAATTGTTGTTGTATGAAGGGTTTATCACTCGTGTTTCAAAACTTACTATCAAAAAGAGAGTTTCATGGACAAATGAGCTATTGAGCTTGGACCATGAAATTTTGCAGATTAGTTTTACTTTGAACTTTGATTAATGAAAATATATTCACGAGCTTGAGTTTCACAAGTTTGAGAAGGTCTTGTTCTGAACAGAATAAAAAGTATTCATGCATTGGGCTAATGTGTTTTACTAAGTATGAAAGTAATACCATAGGAGCATACAAGATTCATATCTAGGAACCTAAGAGATATCTCAGGGAAATGTTATAGAAAAAGTAGTAATACAACCCAACTCATAGGGCACTGAGAGGACGGAGTTGGGTGATAGTCTTTCAGTATTGCCCTTTTCAGATCAGATCAGATGATAACTAGTATAAAACTTCAGTAAAGATTGCTTAATTCTCTAGTTAGCCCTTCCTTTCATGTGACCTGAAATCACCACAGATAAACTTCCACCCAAAACTAATATACTACTTGTTAGAAGGTTGGAGAATCGTTACAAAAATATAAAACCGATAAAAGGCACTCAGATCCTAAAAGATTATACAACAAAGATTATTATTAATAAATAAAAAAACCTCATTCAAGATTCAAAGTCTCGATGCATCCACCATTGCAATACAAAACATGTATAAATCCTGTAATAATGTCATAAATGAACACAATATCCATATTCACTAAATGCTTGTTGTTAAACAAATGACTATCACAAGATATCTATATCTATTGTAAAAAATAATTACAAAAGGAAACTGGAGTGAAGATAAATACTTGATTTAATTAGTGGGAAGGGATTTATCAATTCCCATATTAGCTAGCTCATCTGCTCTCATATCACCTGCCCGACAAATGTGGTTTATTATTATTTTGTTGAAGGATTTGCATAGATTTGGAGCTTTTGAGTGCTTCACATCTAGCCTCTAGCTGGAAAGAGCTCCTTTCCTAAGAATATTAATAATTATAGCCGAGTCTCCTTCGATTTCTAACTTATTTATTCCCAACTGTTTGCATAACATGTGACCTTCTACTAAAGCTGAAATTTCGCTAGCTATTAGTAACCTTTCCAATGAATTTTGCTATATTGACATTTTCCTCCCCTTTGTCATTATGAATGCAACATCCTATGCTAGCTTCACTTAGGTTGCCTCTCGACGGTCCATTGAAATTTAGCCTAAACCAACATTTTTTTTCGATTTTTTCATATATATTCGGCCCTTAAAGATTTACCTTCAACTTCCCCTTTACCCAGAAAGTGGGATCTTTAACCTGATCCATTTTTCACACATCTTCTCATCCCAATAAGTCATCTTGGCTTGTTTGATGTTAGAATTTAGCAGCCTATTATTTGTTAATTCAATAATTGAGATTTCTATCTTATTAATAAGTTGATTAATTGACATATAGGTATTTTGAAAAATTCTTCTATTCCTCTTCTTCCATAGTTCTTTGGGAACTATGGAAGGGGAGGAGACTCAAAGGGTATGAAAAACACTTTTGGATCTTAAAAGAGGCCAAGACATCAACATCTTGAGAATAAAACTAGGGAAGGTCGTTAGCAAACCTAGTTGAGAGCATAGCCCACTAGTACATGTTGACTCATTTTTCGACCAAAATTGGTCGAATTGTCGACTCATATTGGTTGAATTTTTGACTTAGTTTTGTCACTATTTTTGTTGTCTAAATTTTGACCAAATCATTTGAGAGTCCAAATATCGATGCACAATTTGGTTGAAAATGCCATCCTTGTCAATGAGAAACAATGTCAATACGTTGGTTGAAAACTCGAGCAAGTTAGGTCAAAATTTTGACCAATTGTGATCCTTGTTCGACTAGGATGCTAAACCCATGACAACATCTTGGTTGATGAGTTGGTAAAAAAATTGACCATGTTTGATCGAGATTTCGAAAAATTCATACTAGGGTTGGTCGAATTTTTGACCAACCTGCTTTGCTTAAAAAAGAAAAGAAAATTGGATTGAAGATTCCAGAAAGAGTGAGATTTATCCTTTGATATGGAGCCCCCTACGGATGTCATTGGACTTAACTCTTTCTTGGACAAATTGGGTGCTTCCAGAAGTTCATTAAGAACTTTGCATAAAAATCCTATTGGTTGGATAAGTTGACTTGAAACGACAAGTCATACGCATGGGAGATTGCACAAGGAGAGGCCTTCGAGGAGCTCAAACAAGGCTAGTGTGTACACCTAGTTTGGCATCTTTGAATTGGCACAAGGATTTCTACATTCATGTGGACACCTCTAACATAGAAATCCTTGTGCCAAATATGCCAAAATGGGCATACACACTAGCCTTGTTTGAGCTCCTCGAATGCCTCTCCTTCTCCAATCTGCCATGCCTATGGCTTGCTGTTTCGAGTCAACTTATCCAACCACTAGGGTTTTTATGTAAAGTTCTTAATGAACTTCTGGAAGTACCCAATGTGTCCAAGAAAGAGTTAAGTCCAGTGATATCCGTAGGGGGCTCCATATCAAGGATAAACCTCACTTTTTTCTAGAATCATCTTCATTCCAATAATCTTACACAAAATGATTTTCTCACTTGGAAAATTATTATGCCAACTCTAGTTTCAGATGGTTAAGCCAAATTAACAATATTGCGGAAGTTAATTAGTTCTCAATGGTTATATGTTTATTTTCTTTTCATAAATTCTGTATTTATTTTGCACATACTTGGATGATATCAATATAGCGTTGTGTCTATTGTAGCTTTGAAACACTATCCATATCATCATAATTAAGAGTTACAATGTTTGCCATCTCATCATCAACATCTTTTGCCTCCTCCCATGATCATCATTCTCATGGTCCTACCAATACTCAACTTAACTAAGAACATTTGAAACTTATATCAAGCACTACTATTATTTCAAGCATACATGGAAAAAAATGAAAATCAATCATTACCTCATGTCGATGTCCAAAAAATAAGTAGGCATTTAGTATTTACTAGTTTATCTAAAACAACTTTCAAAAGTTGAACTAGACTCACACTAAGCGACATATCATTGTCGAACAAGTCGTATTCTAAAGCAATATCCTGAAGTCCTCTTCCTATCACCTGCATCTCTTGCCTAGTCAAAACCCACAATTCCTTGTCACATTAATTCATCTTTCCTAAATATCTCATACCAAAATGTATCGTGCCCTTCAATTGCAATAACTCATTGTGCCCTTCAATTGCAATAACTATTTGAATGAAGGTGCAACATATTAACAGATGGAATTGAATAAAGTATTGTATGTTTGGCATGGTTCAATTCAATGTTGATCATTTTGATAGAAATTTATGGAGTTTGGTAATTGCATCAGATACATCATTTTAAACCAAAAGTTGACCTTTTTCTCGTCATTTCACTGCGTAAGCAATTTGATTGCATTTTAAAATTATTGTAATCACAAGGAGTTTAAATGTCAAAAGTTATCTCTCTCATATTTAGTTTGCATGACAATTGTTTGCATTAATGTCTACCTGCATATTTGCACAGTGTGGATTATCTATATACAGTCAAAAGTAAAAAACAATTGCATCTGCATTATGGTTCTTTACATAGACATCTTAGTAATAATTTGAGAGCATTTAAAACACATTTGACATCATTTCAAGCAATCATTAACAGACTGAAACATTGAAACAACATGTACAAAGATTGTTTGCAATGTATTTAACAAAGTTTCTTGAGTCTCTAATTTTGAGGCTGAATTTGGCAAGGAATCTTTCAGTGGTATAAGCGCATGATCTTGCTAGCCTGTAGGCTAAAGAGAAGTTATTATTATTTTAGTTCAATTTTAGTTTTGGTTATGGGCAATAAAATCGCACATTATGGAATGGTTTTTCATAAATAAATACAGATGGAAAGAAGGAATTCAGAAGAGTCCTTGTGTCTCAACAACAAATAAATTGATAATGACCAGTTATGACAAGTAATGCTCTCTTTCCTCAAGAGATATAGGATATACTTCCTTTCACACAATTCTTGGTATATCGAACAAGGGTGAATCACTTGTTTCTAGCTTGTAGCCTAGAAGTGATCACAATTAATGCAAAAATCAATCATCAGGTGGGTGTTCTAATGAAGAAACAACTTTGGATCCAATGATTCATACCATGCCATTGAGTCATCATGTTGATCACAAAGTGGAAATGGTTACAACTATGGATCAACCCATTGGATATGATGAAAACAAGATATCAAGGTGTGACACCTATTCAGATTATTACAACAGATCTAATCATGTGGTACGTATTGTGGATTCAAACCACAAGGGTTTTGATTTTGCTCACTCCACTGCAAAATATATTAGTAAGGTTGTGATGGATGGTCACCAAGACAACACTTGCAAGAGGTGAAGGAAAAATGCTATCAACCCAATCATCCACAATAATGGTGGTAGTACGTGCCAAGATTTGAACTCGATAAATAGGAATATTTTAAAGCGTTTTGAGTAGATTTATAAACAACTTACAAGGATATAATGTCTATGATTATGCCATGATTACTATCATAGCTAAACTAAAGATGAGAATGTAAACACATATGACTCTATAGCAATCCTATCAAGGTTGATAGTGTATGAGAATTCAATAAGAATTATACAAATATAGCAGCAAGAATGACATTTGAAAGTTTATATTTGAAAATAGTGACTTCTATTTTATCACACAACATGCTTAGAACATGAAAATTTTGAACATAAATCATACAGGATTAAATGAAATTGTATGTCACAATTATGCTTTGGAAATAAAATGGCAGTGACAAAGAAGTTTCACAATTTAAAGCAAGTTTTAAGTATGCTAAAGCATGGTATCCATACATATAAGTTGCATCAAAGTTATTTGAAGATGAATCTATTGATGAATAAAAGAGACTTGCAAGATAGGAGAAAAGTGGATGTATTGAAGAAAAAGTCATTTTGATAGTAGGTCTATCCATGTTCTTTACAACAGACATAAGGACATGTTCTTGAGGTAGAACCTAGATATATCACAGAATTGTCTTTAGATACGAGGTCTCATAGAAAATCACCATTATATTGCCTACTAACCAAACAAAGATAAAGAAGATAAACAAATAATACAATCTTATTGGCCACTATTTATATCGCTAGAATAGTTGATAACTTTCTCAAAAGGGACATGAGGGCTCACCTTGTGCTGCCTTTGCAAAAATTGTAAATGCACTTTCTTCGAATGGTTGAAACACAGAGCAAACAACCAGACTTCCTGAAAGATATAACTAGCAAAATCAGTTTAAAAAATCAAGAGGAGAATTACTAAACAATGATCAATAATTGTAATTTAAAAAGAAATTCAATAAAATCTTATTATCTAGAAGAGAATGGATCCCACAATGAAATATCAATTTGACGATAAGCAAAGCAAAAGCTCAAGAAACGAAACTATCACTCTCAAACATCAAGGAAAGGTGACAATGAGAATAAACAACAATGTCATCTACTATCTACGAGAGATAGGTTGGAGAATTATAGGAGGAAGGGGAGATGGAAAGCACTTCACTTAAAATGTCGTCTGAAAGTGATGACTTCTTGGACAAAACATACCAAACACCTTTGAATAGGGGTTAACAATGGAAAGTGTAAAGGGACATGCCATAGTGTTTAAACAAAACAATTCCTCCCATAAATCTCATAGAAGTCTAGGACACATTAGATAAAATATTATGATGTTATTTCATATCTATCTCCTAGAAGGAAACAAGATGATAAATCCTCTTAGTAAATAGAATACAATGATCCATCTCAACTTGAAATAGTAGAAGAACTAACAACCCAAAGAAGATGCTCACAAGAGATGGGATTATCCATAGTGTGCATGAAATGTGCAACATATGAAACTAAGATGGAGACTAGAATGTGTGGGCAGTACATGTCTTCTCATAAGCTTAAATGATCACATGTTTGAAAGTAAGGAAAAAGGGGGTATCAAAGAAGCACATGAATGATGGAAGAAAATCAATGTGAAGCATGTCAATGGTGGAAGAAAATCATTCAAAAAGAAGAAAATTATGGGTACCTTGCAGCCTGTCCTGATGATGTGAAAACTACAATAACATATGCCTTCACTTTGGTTGTTGCACGTACTTGCAAAACATATATTCTAGCATTCATATCCTTGGATTAATGATTAAGGTCTCGAAGATAATAAGAAACAAAATATTGAGAACAAATAGCATGCCACACCATAATTTGCATTAAAGCAAATCTCATTGCACTCTAACAAAAAACTTGATGATGAAAAATTCGATAATAATGGAACAAAATCGTACTGCTAATTATCCTATAGATTCCAAATGAGTCATCGGTTCACCAATATATTTGACATTTAAAAAAGAAGAAGCTTGGTTGTAAACTTTCTCCGCTTGTATTCATTTGAAAAGTCAAATAAATATATAGTTCATTTGAAGACATTTAGTGGACTTTATTTGTAACAGAAAAGAATATAGGTTCAAATTTTTGTTATGACAAACCACAAAGTTGTTCTCTTTCATTCTAATTGTTGTAGTAGTTCTTGACAGGGGAGAACTAACATGATCTAGATAAGTAATATGACTAAGCATTGCAACTTTCTTTGCAAGGCTTGCAAGATCGTTGTTTGTGAATCCAACAAATCCTGTCATGGCTCCTTGCATTATTTAGATACATGAATTTTTTTTTGTAATTGTATATATATAGATTGAATTCTATAAATTTTCAGTATCCGAGAAAAAATAATATAAATAATTAGTTTATATATATATATGTGTGTGTGTGTGTGTGTGTGTGTGTGTGTGTGTGTGTGTGTGTGTGTGTGTGTGTGTGTGTGCGTGTGTGTGTATAGATTGATATGTATAAATTTTCATTACATGAGAAAAACCAACGTAGAGAATTGGGTTGTTGTCATAGTATTGACAAAGTACAACATTGTAGGGATATAATAGGCTACAAGATAATCCCAATTCCAGTCCCAGAAAGCCCGTCGTTACAACATTTTCATAGATAAATGTTTGGAAATGCATATCTAAAAGTTTTGTAATGTTTTTTTATATTTGCAAATAAGTAAGAATTGCATAGAATTGTATGTTGTTAGATTTGTTGTAGGTTCATGAATAGTATAGGTAGTTGAGAGTCCCAGTTAAGTATTTTGTATTTTTAAAAACTTTTGTAGTACACTTTATCTTAGTTTAATATCTTTTTGGTAGGTCTAAACTTTGATTCGAGCCAATGTTATTGAAGACTGTGTATGTTCTAAACTCTAACTTCCACAATTATAACCGTATTCTTGCATATCTTTCTAAATATGAAATGTCATGTCCATGTTCCTAGTAGAACTTTCACCAATTTTTTTAAAAAACCCTATAGAAAATCATTTGAATTTAGTTATAATCATGTCTAATTATAGTACCATTGTATAATTATCTCTCTTACCATAATTGAAGGAAAAAACATTAAAAATGATCATATGCATACCTGGATTGTCCGCAACAAATCTGATGGCAGCCCAACCATTAACAGGAACAACAACAGTATTCCGCTAGGGAGGGTCAACCAAATTGAACTTTAGAGGATCCCTACATGGATCATAGTTCCTCAGAATTTTCCTCTAGAGATTCATACCTATACCATAGAGTATCATCCCATCATTCTAGACCTACAATGAATGAAATTGATTAATTAATGAAGGTATGTTAGTTTGAGCTTCACTTGGTTTCAAGAATACTTTAATATTCTCTACTTAACAAGGCCAACCACGTAAAGGTGAAAGCTCATCTGGCCTCACCCCCAACATTGATCTAAATTCTCTATTATCATCTAATTACATACCTCATTCATTCATTCATTCATCTATTTATGAATTATAACATTCAATCAATACAATCACATAACATTCATTGATATGATATAAAATTCATTAATACACACTACTAATCAAGACTTCATTAACACATAACAATATTCATTAACATGACATAAAAATTAATATTAATATGCACCATTCATAGATAATTACTTATAACAACGTCTTTCATTATACAACACCCTAGAAAGAGTACCTAAGAAGAGAGGAATCTACCTAAGAAGAGAGGAATCTCACATTCATTCAATAATAAAATATAGCATTCATTCATTATCACATGAAGTAAAAAACAATTATGAGCATCCATAAAATAATCTCATAGTGTCCAAAGCTAACATCTAACATTAGTTCATCCTTTAACACTCATTAACAATAGCACATAAACACATAACATTCAATAATATGTGAAATAAGGTACTTAAAAATGCCTTAACCAATTATGATTTAAATTTGGGTCACATACTTGATTAGTTTGGAATTTTGTTCTCACCAAAAAACATAAAATGTAAGAACAACTGTAGCAAAAAGAGCATAAAAAAATGATTACCGTGCACTAATTATATTTTTTAGCTCTTTTGGCACAATCGTTCTTACAATTTTTTTGGCTCAATCTCCAACTAGTTAGTATGTGTTTTAAAAATTATTCTTGGACTGTGAGTCAGGAAAAAGAGAACTATCAAATTTGAAAAAGATGTATATAAATGTAATTAATTTTTAAACTCTAACGAATATGTAGTTCTCGTTTCTAATTGTTTTGACATAGTTGTATTCCTAAACCATTGGTGAGCTTTACTTACCTAATACAACTCTTCGCCGTCATACACCCACTTGGGCGAATCATGAAATTTTCTATAATTACAATACTATAATACCCTGGTGCAACCTTTTTGTTTTAGTTTATAGTTAATGTAAGGTTAAGCTATATACATCCTAAATCACTCCTTATATAGTTATGTTTAAAATCTTGTGACAATAATCAATGGGTCTAAATAGACCAGTCAAGTTAATGTTGAAACACATAGTTTAGCCTTCTATTTTCAAAAGCTAGGTACATATAATGTCTTAAAATATAAGCCTTGTGAGTTAACATATAATGTCTTAAAATAGTTAAGTGCTACCTAACTATGTCCAAGGCGTCTGCACACTAGAGGCATACTCCGCTTACCAGGCTACCTACATACCCATATCCACAGGATCAAGATCCTTGAACTAATCATTCTAATGAATATGTAGTTATGGTTTCTAATTGTTTTGATGTAGCTATATTCCTATAACCACATGTGAGATTTACTGATCTAATACAACTCTTCACCATCATACACCCCCTCAGGTGAATCATATAGTTTTCTATAATTACAATACTATAATACCCTGGTGCAACCTTTGTGTTGTAGTTTATAGTTTAAGTATGGTTAACCTATATATGTCCTAACTCACTCCTTATATAGTTATGTTTAAACACTTGTGACAATACCCGTGGCCATGCTACCTGTTGAGTGAGTTTTATTATTTTTCTGTTGTGCCAAGATCTCTCTATTTATATACATACATACATACATACATATACACACATATATACATATACATATGTGTATATATATAGATGTATGTATGTATATACATACATACACACATACATACACACATACACATACATACATACATACATACATACATACATACATACATGCATATACAAAGATCACAAGGGCACGACAACGATATGAAGAGATCACAAGGGCATGACAACAAAATGTAGTGATCACAAGGGCATGGCAGTGAAATCCTAGATCTCCATTTGATTTTCACAATCCACAAGATCTCTCTCTCTCTATACACACATACTTACATACATATACATACATACATATATACATACATAGATACATATACATACATATACATAGATACATATATATACACATACATACATACATACACACATCTGCATATGCAATTTTATCACCTTGGAGAACTATATTGATCCTGCTAGATGGGACCAACTGATTATTCATTTTATTGTACCTAATCTAATGATAGTTATGTAGGAATTTGTAATCAAACTAGCTAATCAAAAACTAGACCAATTTAACTAGGTTATGGCTTGTTTCTTTCTAAAAAATCTACTATGATATGTTTTTCTAAAATTTCTTGCCCACTTTTCCTTGTTTGCATTATTTTTGTACAAGATCTTGAGCTAAGTCAGTTAGCACGGGTTGAGTGAGTTTAATTGTTTTATTATTTGGATTCTAGAATATGTGCTTTGTTTTATTATTGGCTTTGTTCAAGTCCTAATTTAAGTACCAAATACATATGCATTGAAAAGACTTTAGGCAATACCTAAGTTAAACGAATTGATCTAAAAATAATGACAAAGACTAAGGAATTTGTGTTATCATTAATTCATAAGCCAAGTTAATTCATCAATAAATCATATTTGTAAAAAGTGTGTGAAGGATAGAAGCAATCGACTATCAGTACATCATGGGACATGGATATAGATGGGAAAAGATTTCACCTTGTGTATGTAATAGTTCAAAAGCTTTCTACCAAGTTGAATGGAGCCTAAAATCAATACTAATACTACTTGTGTGCCTAACCTAATTAGTTATTGGTCTAGTTCTCTTTAACCACTGGTTGCTACTTTTGAGCCCATCTTTTACCAAGGAAATCCACCTTGTTTGTGCAGTTACCCTCTTCAAAAGTGCACAAATTCTGCATTGCTTCCTCCACCACTACCATATGCAAGGAAATTAGTGTGGAGCAGAATAGATGAGTATGTCTTTGTGGTTGGTGTGGGATTGGGGTGGAGGATTGGATTTGGTACAACATTTTCACTGATAGTATGGTGGAATACACTGTTGTGTTGGTTTAGGGCCTTCAAAATTAGAGGGTTTTATGGAGTTAGAGGTTTTTTTTGTATACAACACAGTTAGACTTCACTTGGAAATGGAATTTATGCTTCCTAAGTCATTTTCTTGAAAGTTTGGAAAACATATTTGACAAATGCATTTTTGGCATCTCGTGGAGCCAATCAGTCAAACAATTTAGAACATATTTGACAAATCCATTTTGTGCATCATATGGAGGCAATCACTCACTCAAACAGTTCATGTGCCTTATCTGTGCTTCTACATTTGCATTTTTTATTACAAGATTTAACAAAACATTAATTCACCGTCCCTTTTTTTGTAAATAATTTTTCAGTTAAATTATTTCTCCATGTGATCGGCTTGTAGCTTATCTATGGAGAGATTTTATAGACTTGGAAAACTTGAGGATTGATTATAAATATAATAGGCAATGTCCTCAGAATTCATTTATAGATACAAATGCTTTGAAATAGAATAATGGAAGTTGAAGGCAAGAGACAGATTCATGTGTATCTACTTCAATAGATTTCTCCACTGCATATATGTAATGAAGCACATTATACACATTACAATATTTAGAATAGGGTAAAGAGTACTTCAAAAAGGCCCATACACATGAATATCAAGCCTCTCCACTACGACCCCCACACTATAACATGTGAAACCTTGATTAGTAGCTATAATTATGAGTTCACAAAGTATTCCATGTGAATCTCATCAAGCCATATTTTTGAGCCTGCAACAACCCAGAATCCTTGATCTTGAGCATTTACAAATAACCCAAAAAAAAGATGGTTGATACCACCAACATGTATACATTCCATTGCACACATCAAATTCTTTTAGTTGTCAAAGATGAACTATGTAATGATTAAAAAACTACTTTGAAAAGGGAAACTAAATGATCTAAGGGAAAATAAATTTTAATCTCTTTGCTATACTTTTTAAGGATTTTTCCCTAGATGATGTATAGTAAAGTTCTTAGCAAAAGTTGGAGACAAACATTGCAAAATATATTCTCTAAGAAACATGAGCATTTTTTTTCCTCGTATCTCTTTTGGGGTTATTCTCTACCATAAATATAATATTTTCTTTCTAAGATAAATATTTGAAAATATTGATGTCCGTTCTTAATATTACGTGGGACTCTAATGTGGGTAACACCATACTTGTAGCCCTCATTAGAATGCTTATGTACTTCTATTTTTTGAAAGACCTTAAGTAGAGATTGAATCCTAAAATCATTTCAATTCAAAATTACAAGGTTCACAACAATGCAATTTGTAAAGCTAGTTGTATAATTAATAAGTCAAAAAATTATTTGGTTAACAATTCAAATTGATTGGTACCTTTTATGTTCAATGAAGTATAAATGTGACACTATATTTATTCATGATGGTACTGATTTTCATAAGTTTATAGAATGCAATAATCTCGTACCAATTTATGTTATTATGATATTGAAAATTGGTTTATTTGGTTGGCAAAAATGCAGAGTTTGTAAGTCAAGTATTTATTTAGATTGGAGATATAATTTTATGTTTCTTTGTTAAATATTGTAATGACCAGTAGTTAATACGACCTTTGAAAGAGTAATTTTCCTATTGTATACTATCAAATGAAATTTGTGCCAACCTTTTTGCATTGAAGATAAGATAAATATGTTTATATCTTTCCATATCCTCACAATTGTATATTTTATACTTTTAGGTACTATGGAGGAACTAGTAATTAATATCTATATGTACATTATGATGCACTACAAATTAATGGATAGCATAAAGTTTCACCTAATGTTAACTATGACAATATATCTGAAACAAATAAAAATATCATTTCAGTGGTCTAATAGATAACAGAATGCTTGAATATTGGATGATTTTGTTTATGAAAAATCAAAAGTGTATAGAAATGCCTTTTTGAGACTTTGATGCACACCCATTAGCTCCTTTTGTTTTTGGCTTTGGGGTCATTATCTTTGTTGAGTTACTATAGGTTACTTGTGGTTTGACACAAGGTCTATTTTGTTTGGGTATTATAGAAATTTTTTCTCCTTGTAGCATCTCAAAGCATCCTATTTTGAGTAATGCTCTTGGGTTTTTTAGAATGGAAGAAAAATACTATTTTGGACTTTAATATACCATCAAGGCTAAGAAATTTCAAATAAGTTGGACGATTAAGATCTCATTTAGAAAAGTAAGTTTCCTATTATATTATATTAATTTTTTGGTCTATGTGTCTTCATTGTGGATAATCTTGAAGTATTTCCATCTACTTAGCTTCTAAGAGTGGTGAAGGCTTTTGAGAGAAAGAGAGAATTTGTGCCAAAAGCCCTAAGAGGATGCAATGTGCCAAAGATGACAGAGACAATATATATCCCAATTTTTTTCTTTCGGTATTCATACATTCCAACCACCATACCAACAATCATAAAGGTAAAATGTGTACAAATAATGGATAGTGAATTATAAAACCCTAAGCTTCAATTTTTTTGGAGAAAGTTTGAGCCATACCTCTTTGATGACTTTTGAAGTAGGTTTGAAACTCCCTAAACCACACTCATTTACTTTTGTCCAAAATATTTGAGAGGTTAATGGGCGAGGAAGACCACCACTTCTTGATGTCATTGCCCTTGATTCATCCTTGTACCATTAGTCTCTCTAGAAACCCAGGATATGTAATTTTTCATTGTGTCTTAGGAAGAAATCCAATTTATAACCTAAAATGGAAGGCAAGGCCCAAGGCAGTAACTTGAAATGAATCCTACGCAAACCAAACAAAAAACTCTTGCCACCAAAAAAACTCGCCAAATAACAAATGATGTTATGATTTTAATTTTTATTTATTATGAACCCATTTTGGTCAAAATTTTGACCAATTTAGGCATAAAAAAGAAAAAGAAATCATAGGTCAATATGGCCTCTGGTTGAAAAACAAGGGGAAATGTACTACTGGCCATTGCCAACACAAATCTAAATAAGGACAATGAAGGAAGAGATGGTCCACTATTTCTTGCTCCACTTCACATAAATGACATTTAGTTGGACCTTGAAATCCAAATTTTTGCAATCTTTTTGCAGCGAGGGGCCTATGATGGACTATCCAGGAAAATAATTATGAGGAAAAAGTTATCCCAACATAATTTAAGAGGAAGAACACTTTTAGAAAAACCTTGAAGTGATACTAAATATCTATAACCTAGTTTAGAACTGAACTCAACATTATTATTGACAACCCAGATGAGGGAGTTCTTCCCTTCTTTGAAGGAAATTTTCCTTGATCAAAGAATTGATTGGAGAAGATTTTTGTCTTCTAGTGGAATATCCTTAGAATATAAATCTTTCCATTGCCACTTCAGTCTACTATCCTTAAAAGTTACATAATCTCCAACTTTATATCCCCATTTTGAAACCAGATAGGATTTGGAAAGATGAAGGGAAGGATAAAGATTAAGGGCATTATATCTTCCCCAAGAATCTAACCAAAACAAAGCATCCCTTCCATCTCCTAGATTCCAAGACAAATGATCTTGTATAATGTGTTTGCATTTCAACATGAAATTCCAAAACCTTGATCTTTTAGGGGGATTAGTCTCCCTAAAAAAAAACTAGATTTTGGGATGAAAGGTATTTATGAGTCAGCATATTGAACCACTTTAGGTTGGGGATTTTGATCATACAAAAAATTAACCTAGCTCCTAAAGATTTCCCTCGAACTTTGATATTTTTAATGCCCTCTCCTCCAAGTTCTTTTGATCTACATACTTGGTCCTTAGAGAGGAGGGAAAACTTTCTTCTCTTTGCACTTCCTTTCTAGAAAAAAGACCTAAGAAAACCATCAGTGTCACTCAATTTACTATGAAGATCCATATAGGAGAGTTGATAAATAGTTTGAGTTGACAAGACAAAAGGAACCATGGTCTTCTTGCCTGCTGAGGACAACCACTTGTCTTTCCAACCAACCATTCTCACTTTTAGTTTCTCTATGAGAGGATCCTAAAGCTTTGATACATTATGACCATATTTTAGGGGAAGGCCTAAATATTTTCAAGAAAGAGTACCCTTTTTAAAATAAGTGATAACACATATATGTTGCTTCGTAATAGGATTGGTATTGAAGAAGAAGATGTCTAATTTGTCTTTGTTAATCACTTGCCTTGAGGCCTCAATATATTTATTCAAGATTCTTTTAAGAGCTAAGGCCTCCCGACCGAGCTTGCTTCATTTAATATGGTATCATCTACAAATTGTTGATGAGTAATGGGATCCTAGTGAGTAGTAATAGGGATACCTCTTATATTCCCTAGGTATCTAGTTTGAGAGATTGACCTTCCTAATGCATCAACCATTAGAATAAAAAGGAATGGGGAGATGGGGTCCCCCTATCTTAGTCCTCAAGAAATATTGAGGAGACCAAATTGGGTGTTATTTACTAGAATAGACATTTTTAGTGCTGAGATACATTCAAAGATTAATTCTATCCATTTTTTCGAGAATCCATGTGCTTGTAAACATTTACATAAAAAATGCCAATCTACCCTATCATATGCCTTACTAATGTCTAACTTAATGAGCATACTAGGGGATCTATTGTCTTGAACATAATGAATAGTTTCTTGAGCTATTATGATACCATCATATATAGATCTTCTTGGAACAAAGTCTATTTGTTCCTCACTAACGAGGCTAAAAAGAATCTTATGGGGCCTAGAGGCCAAAATATTGGTAAAAAGCTTATAAAGAGTATTGCATAGAGCAATAGACCTAAAATTATTAAATGAATCCACATTTTCCATATTAAGAATAAGGGCAATAAAAGTGTTATTATTACCTGAATTCCTAACTCCTTCAATTGCCTTAGTAATATCATCTCCAATGAAGGACCAACATTTTTGAAAGAAGAATGTAGGGAATGCATCTAGTCCTGCTGATTTATCTAGATTCATTTTAAGAGCTAATTCAACCTCTGACTTAGATATCTTTTGTAGAAGAATATTCTTTTGTTCCTTGGGAACTAGTTTATTGATGTTGGAAAGAACATCTTGTTGGGCAAGCAAATTTGTACTAATTCCACTATTGTAGATTTCTTCAAAGTAAGAAACTGCCCCCAAGCCTATCTGCTAAGGAGAATTCTTTATGTCACCAGCCTTCCCTTTAATAGATGAAATTCGATTGATAGTCCTTTGTTTGGAATTGTTATGAAAAAAATTAGTATTGCTATCCCTTGCCTCTAGCCATACTTCTCTTAATTTCCGCCTCCAAAAGAACTCTTATTTGGCTAGAACCTCTTCATATTACTGCATGAGCTTCTTTTATTCCAAGAACCAAGTTTCACCCATTTCATGCTCCATAACTTCATTAATAAGGGATGCCAATTTTTCCTCCAAAGTTAACTTATCCTCAAAGATTTTACCAAAGAATTCTGAATTCCACTCCTTTAATTTTCACTTGATTACTTCCATCTTATTGACCTCTTAGAATAATTTGGAACTCGAGACTTTTTTTTCTTCCCACCATTGTTTAATTAGTTTGAGATAATTTTCGTCTCTAAGCCACATTTTCTCAAAATTGAAGGTGCAATTGGTGGGATGTTTATCCTCTAAACTCTTCAGCTCAATAGGACAGTGATTTGAGCTTGATAGTGGCTTTACTTTAGAGTGGAATGACATAGGGATAGAAGACAAGTCCCCATAAATATGGAACCAATCTAATTTTTTTGCTATATTGCTAAAACCTTTTCTTCTATTATTCTAGGTAAAGGTATTATTTGAGCATGTTATTTCCATCAAACCTAGCCTATTAACCCAACTACAAAACTCCTTTGATGCTAGAGAGAGAGAAATGATGCCACCTATTTTCTCTGAGGGATGAAGGATAGCATTGCATTTTCCTCCAAGGATGGATAGACCATCATGTTTTGTACTAAGACTTTCTTCCAATTTCATCCAAGGCCTTATCCCTATTGTTAATTAGACCATAAACATTAAAAAACTTGTACCTACAATTAGGTTTGATACCTTTTACTGACCCATTGATCCAATTCCTATGAAATTCTAGGGAGGAGATAGAGACATTCCTTGGATCCCATACCATAGAAAGCCCACCTGAAGCTCCTTCTATTGGCGAATCTCTTACCTTTCTCTAACCCAGATACCTCTTAAATTTACCCATCTCTTTGCTATTTAGTTTAGTTTCTTGAAGAAGAATTATGTCAGCATTAGTGTTAGAGATGCAATGCTTTAGGAGTTAGTACTTGTTAGGTGCATTGAGGTCCCTAATATTACATGTAATAATATTCATGGCACCATGGGAAAGATCTTCCTCTCCCTACATAAAGAATATCGGTGAGTTTAACCTAACCTTTAGCTATCCCATCTTTAGATCTCAACTCTTGCAAGGATTTTCGACCTCTCTTCTTCAACACTTTTTCACAATTCAAAGCTCCTTTGCTTGGGAGGGAGGCTCCTAAACCTAAAGGGTCTAAGTTATCCTCTGCTATTTCCTCATTGATCTCCAAATCTATCATTTCCTTATCAACAATAGAGGCTATTTCCTCTTTCATGAGGTTTTCTTCCATAATTTTAATAATTAAGATAGGTTTCTACAACTTCACCTTCTCCTCATTGCAAATTTCATCTAGAAATCGATTCATTAGATCATCCACTACCATATTGTCTAGAGCCTTTATTAGTATATTGACTTTCAATTTCTTTCGTCCTGGGGTTTAACTTGGATTGTATATCTGATTTTTTTTTTTTTTTAAAGAATAGACTTGGAACAAAAAATCATAGAAGGAAGGTTCCAAACCTCTGATCTACTTGTTTGTTTGCAAATTGATTAGACATACGACTCTCCTTTTCTCATTAAATATTAATATAATTGTATATTTTCACACTTGCATATTGTTGCATTATTCACCTTATATTTTCATATATATATATATATATATATATATATATATCCGTCATAGATCTCTCTTATCTGCTCCATGATCTGCATTGCTTCACTTGCTATTTTCTTTTCCTTGAATGATCGTATATTTCTTAAATCTTTTTTTCATCCTTCAAATTTACATATACCTCTTTTAGATCTTATTTATGTACATATATTTTCTTGTGCACATGCTTTGTCTTTTCCACTCAATGCCTTTTCTTGTAACATTATTCTACACTTTTGTATCTTTATGCTTTCACATAAAGGGAGCCATCCCTTGAATATATATAATATTATGAAATCTAAATCGACAAAGACCTTTTCTTAAGAAATATTTATGCCGAATGGTTTCTATTCTAACACTAATCAATTTGTCTTTTATTTCTTTAATCACTGCCTTTGAATGTTCCTTCTTTATCATCAATTCAATCATTTCTCTTTCGTAAAATATCATTGTTGTTTTTTAGTATATGCAACATAACTTGGGTGATAATATAATGACGAGTCATCCATATAGAAAAAAACATCAGAGTAGATAGTTGTTGGTTTTCTCTTTGGTGGTGGGTTATCCTATGGAGATGGTTTACTTCCTACATATAGCAACTTGTAGAGATAATATGTTATCTATCCCTAGTTTGAGTAGTTAGAGTATGAGTTTCTTTAGGAGATTTCCTTCTATTTTCTTTTGACTTGCTCCTCCTTTCTTTAGAGAAATAGGGTCTCTCATTTGGTTGGTTCGTGGTTCTTTCCTAAATTCCTTTGTTTTCAAAATTTAGTTTTTTTTAATGAGACCTGGTCCCCTACAGTTGCTAATCTATTCAAAATCTTTTTGATCCACCTCTTGTGGATTCATTTCATCCTATCATTTAAACTTAATGTTATTTTATTATTGAGGTCAAACTGGCTAATCCCACTTTTTCTATTTAAACATGGAAATAAAACAATTTAACAATATTTTCTAATAAAGAACAAGGTAAGTGAATCTAGATGGTGAAAAAAAAGTGAGTATGTACACAGAACTGTTATAGTGGAGATTAACGTTGCAGATGGGCCACTACCCCCTTATAGATTCTGCCTCCAAATTTGCCAACAAGATTTTTTGAAAAATTGTTAGTTTGAAAGACACTGATTGCCCCTTTTTTCTAGCCTTTGGCCTTGTTCTACACAACTATACATGTGATTAATCCATACAAACTCTTATCCCCAATAAGTGCTGCCTAATTTGTTATGCAGTTCTTCTTTTCTTACATTTTTTACTGCGAGATTTTCTATGTGGTAGCCTTCGTGTACACAAGAGAATCTGTCTCTCGGTTTATGTTTATGACTAAGTCTGTTTGCACTTATCGACACCTTGCAAAGGTTATAGCACTAGAGATGGGTGCGTCCTTGGTTTTAGAAACAATATTTTTTAATCCTCTTGTGTAGTGTGTAAGTTCACATGCCTTCACAATGAGTTAGTATAAACTATTGTAACAAATAATTAAAGGAAAAATTGCACAGATCACTCATCACAAAAGAGGCAACATGTAGAACAATAAAATTGTAGTGAGGATAAGTGTTTGTATGGATTAGTCACATGTAACATGTTGTGTACAACAAGGCTAAAGCTTGAAAAAAATGGGCCGTTAGTGTCTATCAAATAATTGGTAGGTAGAGTTTGTAAGGGGAGAATTAGGATAATTACCCAACTCTATTGTTCAAAGGAAGGGTGTCAAATTGTAAAGAATTCAACTTCACAAACTAAAATTTTGCTCAGCACAAGAGAATGCTGAGTGATAGTTTTTCTCAGAATAAGAGGGTGTCGAGTGATAGGAAGATGGCGCTAAGTGAACTTGGCACACTAAGGACTTGAGTGAACTTGATAGTAATGGGAGCTTGACACAAGAGGATGCCAAATGAGTTTGGTCACCAAAGGAAGGTGGAGCTCCACAGGCTCAACACTCAACCAACACCAAGACTGAGTGGACTTGATCGATGGAGGAGCTGAGTAAACTTGGTAAGGACTACAAATTGAAGCTTGGTGGACTCGATAGAGACAACGTGTCTTACACAAATTGAGTTGACAGAGGAAGAGACCGATCAAGGAATGAACCAAGTAAGTTGTCTACAAACTTATAGTTTGAGCATGTCCACCATTAAAACATTGTGAGGATAACAATGAAACTTGTAGGTATGAACTTCCCAAATACTAAGCACCATGCAATAGTGAATAGAAAGGAGATAAAAATGAGCCAACACAAATGGATCAATTAGTACGCCTACATGATTGCTTTCTATTCAACTAGGTTTAAACTATTACAAAATATGGGAGATTGGGCTTCAACCAGAAACTACATAAAACTTCAATTGATTATAAACTTACAACACTAAAGGCTGCATATAATAACACCTAGAGCAATCACTTCTTCTTAGGAAAAACCAAAATTAATTTATATAATGATAGAGAGATTCAAACACATGCTACTACAAATAATGAAATTGAACCTTCCTTCTGTCCTTTAAACTCTGAATAGTCTTCCTCTGTTATGATCTATTGATCTTCAACCATCTCTACTCTGTGCTATACTTCTTGTCCTCTATCTCAATCCTTACTACTCATTAAATGAATTAGATTCATTCCTTTTTTTTGGCTTCAAAAATGTTTCCCTCTCTTTTCTAGATTTCAAACTCACCTACTGAGTTAATGAGCATCAGGTGGATAGGTGGACGTTTGGTTGTAGGGGAAACTTACCACTATCTGTTCAAATTTTTGACACTCCCCCTTTGTCTTGAACCAAGCAAAGAAATGATCACTCTTGATCTAGATTAACTACACCAAGACTCCTTCTTAGGTGCACAAAACTTGATATTCCCAATGACTCAGTAAATATGTCTGCTAGCTACTACTCAAACTTACAGAATTCCATCTTGATGTCTCCATTCTCCACCAAATCTCTAACAAAGTGATATCTAATTTCTATGTGCTTGTTTCTTCTAGAGAAGATTGGATTACTAGACAATGCAATTGAGGAAATGTTGTCACAAAAGATTGTGGTTCCACCCTCTTGCATTTCATTCAAATCTATCAAGATTCTCCTTAACCAAATAGCTTGACATGCTGCTGCATTTGCTGCTATGTATTTAGCCTAGGCTGTAGATTGAGTAGCAATAGGTTGCTTCTTGGATGTCCATGAAATTGCACCCGATCCCATATGGAACATGTATCCAAAAGTGCTCTTCCTATCATATAGGATTCAAGACCAATCACTATCAGTATAACCAACCAACTTGAAATCATTATTTGCAGTACACAAAATTCCAAATCCTTTGGTACTTTTCACATACCTTAGGATCCTCTTTCTCACTTGCCAATGGGAATCCTTTGGTCTTTCTACAAATCTAGAAATCAAACTTATTGCATACACCATGTTAGGTTGAGTTGATTCCAAATACATTAAAATTTCAACCATACTCTTGTATAGTGTTGGATTCACATTCTTGATGCAATCTTCCTTACTCAACTTTAGATCTATTGCTGTTGGTGTGGGGGATGCCTTGCTATTCTTCATTTTGAATATCTCCAAGATCTGCCTTGCATATTTTTCTTGAGAGATGAAGATGCCATCATGCATTTGTTTTACTTCTATTCCTAGAAAATACTTCAAGAGACCTAGGTCTATCATCTCAAATTCATTCTTCACGGCCTCTTTGAACTCACCAATTAGAAAATTATCATTTCTAGTGAAGATTAAATCATCTACATACAAGACAAAAATCAACACCTTACCATTTGTTGCCTTGATGGAGAGTGTGGGATCACCATCTCTTTTGCTAAATCTTTCTATCATCAAGTATGAGTCAATCCTACAGTACCATGTCCTTGGAGCTTGCTTGAGCCCATATAGAGCTCTCTTCAATCTATACACCTTGTGTTCTTCACCTAGGGCTTCATAACTAGGTAGCTACTCCACATAAACCTCTTTTTTCAATACACCATTCAAGAAGGTGGATTTCACATCCATTTGATATACCTTCCATTTTTTCTAGGCTACAATTACTATAACAACACACACAATTTTCATTCTTGCAACCAGGGCATATGTCTCATCATAATCTCTGCCATACTGCTGCTTGTACCCCTTGACCACTAGACATGCGTTATGCCTATCTATTTTTCTTTCAACATTGCACTTGGTCTTGTAAACCCATTTCACTCCAATTACTTGATTCATGGAAGGGAAAATAGTCAACTCCTGTGTCTCATTTCTTTCAATAACATCTATTTCCTCATCCATGGCATTACAACATTTCTCCTCATTCATAGCTTCTTCAAAGTAAATTGGATCACTATGAGAAAATAATGCAAAATTAACACTTTCATCATAATATTCCTCATATTTTCCATCTTGGTGTATCTCCCTAAGACTCTTAGTCTTTCTTGTAATAGAGAGGCAAGAGTGGGATCTGAATTCTTAGTATTGTTGCTGCTACTATTTTGCATACTAGCTCGAGGCTATCTTGAACTTCTTGGAGTTGTCACTCAAAATGTAAGAGGTTGCTTTCATTTTTTCCTTTGTTTGCAATCCATGTTTACTGCTCCATCACCTTGCCGATCACCATTGTCTTCTTCTTCCTCAATGGTCAACACTTTGCTTGAAGTTCTTGAAGATTCATCAACTGAGCCATCCCATGATTGATTTTCAAGAAACTCCACATCTCTTGAAATGATGATCTTCTTGGTGATTAGATCATACAATCTATAAGCTTTTGATTCCAAGCTTCACACCTTTTTCCTTTGTTCTTTTGGCAAATGTGCATATGCTACACATCCGAACACTCTCAAGTGTTCAACTATCCATCTATTCCTTGACCATGCTTGAAGAGGAATCTTGTCATAAACTAACTTTGTAGGACACTTGTTAATCAAATATACTGATGTTGCTACAACCTCTCCCCAATATTTACTTGGGAGTCCCTTTTCTTTCATCATGCTTCTAGCTATTTCACCAATCGTCCTATTCTTCCTCTCAACCACTCTATTTTGCTGCGGAGTATAACTAGTTACAAGCTCCTTTGTAATGCCATTCTTCCTGCAAAAATTTACAAAAAAATTGGAGGTATACCCCCCTCCTCTATCTGACCTAAGGACCTTAACACAGTGTCCACATTCCTTTTCAACCAGGGCTTTAAATTCAAAAAAATTGTCAAATGATTCAGATTTGTTTTTAAAAAATACACCCATGTCCTATGAATGAAATCATCTATAAATTCCATAAAATAAGTACTCCCCCAATAGAAGTATTTTGCATTGGGCCTACTAAATCAGAATGCAACAATTCTAATGGTGCTGTAGCTCTTATAGAATTTCCAAAATTAAAGGGAAGCCTATGTTGCTTACCCAAAATGCAAACCTCACACTTGTCATATGAATCTACAATGCTTGGCAAACCATCGACCATTCTTTTCTTGGACAACAAATTTAAACCAACAAAGCCAAGATGTCCATATCTGAGATGCCAAAGCTTTGAGGGGGTCTTCATTCATGCTCCTAAGAGTTGATTACTAATGTACTATTGTATACACATACTTGGGAGGTGCAACACTGACTTGAGAAGAGAAACACATCTCTATCTTCAAAGGAAACATTTGGTTCTTTGTCATTTGGACTGTTGCAAATAATCTATTACTCCCATCCTTTTCATGGATGACACATTTGTCATTTTCTATTAGCACCTTATGTTGGCGCTCAAAATTTTATTCTCATTTTTAAGCATCTATTTGAAATTTTGAGTCAAATCCAAGCCACTGTCAAATGCATGCAAAATCAGAGGAACATGATCTGCCAAAGGGATGCCCACGCCAAGAAAGGAGAAAATAGAGTTTTCAATGCCCAGTCTCATGTAGGGCATGGGGAATTTGAAGAAGGTGGAACTTAGAGCAAAGAAGGGATCGACCATTGAGAGTTGCATTGGAACAATACAGAACTAGCTACAACCTTTTAAGAACCTCCATGCATAATAAAAGGTCCACACTGAGACACACGACCAAGATAAATTTGTTTCAAATGAAGAAAAGAAGCACATGCCAGTCAGAGATGAGCCAGATCATGGATGAAGCCACAGGGGAGAAAGACATTTAAAATGTTTATCCCATATTGGTTATACGAGATGTTTTTAAATATTCAAATACTTTGGCAGTTGCATAGCAAGTGTCTTAAAGGACACACCCTTTTAAAGGGGGCAAGTGCACACAGGTGGGCTCGGATGACGGGAGTTGGACACAGTCAAAGAATAATTTTGAATGAAGACACGTAGAAAAAGGTGACGTTAGTAGGTATGAAGCTGCCAAAAAATTTAAAATCCAGCTAGTCGCTACCTTGCTAGCCAGAAAATCTCAGAAGTCCGGCTAGCAACATAGTGAGTCACCGAAAAACCTGCAAATCTCTCAAGATAGTCGCAGGTCCCATGTGGCAGTGATGTGGTAGCGTCAGCGAACCAAAATTTGACAAGTGACAGCCGACAAGATGATGAGAGCTGATGTGGAATTCAAGTGCTGAGATCATGACATGTGGTGGATTGTGTGGCCATCATTAACTCACTATAGGAAAGTTGCAGTAAAGTTAGTATAGTGACATAGTGAGTGCCTAGGTGGCGGGGCTAGTTGGAAGTGAGGTGGAACTGACATGGCGAATGATGCAGATCAGGTCGACCAATCAAAGAGTGCCACGTGGTGTTTGGGTCAGAGAGTGCCAAAAATGAAGATATCCATGTGTGAAAGGCAGGGATCCTAACACATGTAGGGGGCCCGCAGTTTCAAAAGTCAAGGTGTTTTGACTCATGTATGAGCGAAGGAGGGTTTTAGAGCTTCTACACTGCTATGAGATGCTTGATGTGAAATCCAGCCCGCATAAGATCGAGAGAAGATAAAAGGGGTAATACGATTCATGTAAGCACGTAAAGCCAATTTCAAAGGCTTACGCTGCTACGGGTTCCCATGTGAGCATAAATTGATTTTAATGAGCTCACAATGATGCCCATGAGCATAAAAGCGTAAAGGGGTCTTGTGCTCGTACGGTTGTGAATGGAAATTTGAAAGAGCCCGGTCTTACGGTGAGGCCGTGAAAGTTAGAGAAAACTTGTGAGTGTGAGAACGTAAAAGGGGATGTGAATAGGCTCTGGAGCTATGACATATATGAGATATTAATAAAATATTAATATCCTAATAAACGTAAGAGCGTGAGATGAAAAATGAAAGCCTCCAGTGCTATGAGGAGAAGATGGAGCTCGTCAGAAAAGTCACAAGAATTTGGTGGTTACCATGTCGCCACCGAAAAAATGAAGAATTTTTGGCAAGCGACTTGGCGACTTGCAAAAAATTTCAAAAAGTCGGCGGAGTTTGAACATGGGCCCGTTCAGCAAATGAAAGAGTGACATGTGGACGTAGAAAGAAAAGGGGAAAAGTCAAAATGATTTTGAAATCAGAATCCCAAACTGATTTGAATGATTAGATTATAAAATTGAAATATTTGAATTATTTTAAAGTTTTATATAGTTTGACTATATGAACTTTAATTTTTTTTCAATTTTAACATGCTCTGCTCAGTCATGGAGTCCAAATTTTCAAAATGGTTTCAGAGGGGCATTTTTTGTCCAAAATGTATAGTGTAATATACTGTCGAAACCAGAAAAGAGTGAACTTTCCATTTTCGAGGTCAAATTTTGAGTAGGCATTAGCTGGTAGCAGCTACAGGAGGTTTTCTGATTTTGTGGGCTTCACAGTGAAATGTGGAAATTTAATGTTGCAGATGAAATTGCAATCAGATATAGAGATACTTTCACTTGATTTGGCTTCTCTAGCAATTATACGGATGAATTGAATGTTTTTGAAGGTGGTTGAAGCAATTATGTTTTTGGCAACAACACAAGTGCATTTCACGGAGAAGAAAATGTGACATGTTGAAATCAGATTTATGGAGCCTCAGTATAGATTGTGATGATGTCTTGATATTCCTTCACAAGATATTTGCATATTTTAAGTGGGGATATATCATATATTTTGGCATCATTTAAGGTTTTCAAAGTGCAGGTAGATGAGGAAGTTTAGTTTCAACAACTCTAGATTGAAGACATTCTCAGTGGGACAAATGTCATTTCCATATTATATTCCTGAATATCTTCTCTCCTATATATCTTCCTTTTCTGCTTATTGTAAGGGTTCCAATTCTTTGAAGATTTTAGGAGAATTGTGAGACCAGTCGGGTCCCAATTTCCTAATATTTTCTCACAGTTGTGATACCAATTTTTCTTAGTGTTCTTTTGTTTAGAACAACATACTCTATTTCCTTAGAAGTATTTTCATATTACACAATCATTCTTTGTGTATTTTTTGAGTTTTGATATGTGGATGATGTATTGGTTTCAAGGAAATTAATGCAAAGAGTTTAACCTTCTAGTTTCATTCTGATTCTCATCTCCTTCTTCTATTATCTGTAATGTTTTTTGTTTGAGAACAAAGAGCTTGAACTCATTTGCAATCCTTAAGGTTGTATATCAGAATAGATTTGTTGTTGGAACAAAGAGCCAAGTAAATGCTTGTTTATACTGATAGGGTTACAAGTTACACCAGAAGGATATTATCATAAGTATGAGAGTTGCTATGAAGATTGATGTCTATTTGCAAGTCAAATAGCTAGATCATATGCCTAAATATATGAGTATACTTTAGGTATCCATCTGCATATTAAGGTTTAGTTGATGCCCAATGGATAAGGGATTGGTCAGCTTGAGAGATACATGTTTTCTGTTGTTGCATACCTGGATGATGTTGAGATACAAATCTTAATTGAATATATTTACTTTTGTGTTTAAGAGTTAAAAGAGTTTTCCCTCACTTAGTTTATCAGGTTCATGTGCTCTGTGATCAGCTATTTCACCCATGAATGCTTGCATAAACATAGAAGATTAAGAGATTTTATCTGTTTTCCAGATTTAGTTGTATGCCTTTACACTGGTACCATATAAAGAGTCCGAGGTCCACCCACCTAGGTCTAACAAAGCCTAAAGAAGAAGAAGGATTTATCCTTATAGTTGGCCCAAGATTGCAGTCAAGTGCATCCATCATAGGAATTTGCTAACCTTAGATGTATTGGTCTAGTTTCTTGGTTATTTCCAAAATTGTTAAATCAGGAGCCAACACCTTATATTCGGGTAAAATTACAAAGTTGTGTCACCTTTCAGATTGATTTATCAGAATAACTAAATTTGAGTATTTCTATCTATTTTTTTTTCAAATATATGATCTAGATAAATTCATTCTAGCTAAGTTATATATGGTCTCACACTTTTCCAATTGGAAATGTCTATTAAATGCATGTTTTGTACTAGTTTGTATCTAATTACTAAAGAAAAAAATTATTTTAGGAAACTAACATTTCAAAACTCTTACTATTTTCTATCATATTTTAAAAATAATATATAAACACTATTTTATAGAACTCAAAGTCAAGAATATTCTCATATAGAGTTTATAGTGTTTTCATTAGATATAGTATATTGCAATTAAAAGAATCTACAAGTACATATTTTCACACTCAAGAAGATGTTCATTTTGAGAAAGAAAGAAAATATTAAATCATATCAAAAAAATTTCAAAATCATATGACGTTCTAGAAGAGAGAGTCCTCTTATAGAATGTATAATTTTTCTTTTGGTTATAATAGATTTTTTTAAAAAATGGTGGGAGATGAAAACTATCAATTTTAGGTGAGTTGAAATTTGAATCATTATAAAAGATAAAATATAGGTCTAAAGCCAATTTTAATTTTAGATTATTATATCTATATATGTTAATCTATAACATAATCTAAGATCAAAAGGAAATACATTTATTTTCATATAGTTTTGTGGTGGGAATTAGACCCCTAATTTTCAATGTTTTTTAGCAACTGAAAAATTGACATTAATAATTAGAGAAATATATCAATTATTATTCCAAATATTTATTAGAAATTATAATCCTAAATTTCATCTATTTTTACACATTTCATTAGTTTACTTCATTTTAAAATTCTAAATAATACTACTAGTTTTATGTCATTGAAGGTGAATAGTTATACTTTTGTTAGCCTTCGCCTTTGTAAAAGGGTGACATAGGTTTGTGTTTTTACCCATCCATTTTGAATGAGTTGTCAAACACTGATCAAATTGTGCTTCATACCAGGGGAGAAATATACACTCTTTATCTCCTTCTTCTCACCTTGCTTGGTGCAGACCATAATAGATCCTTTGCCCACTATGGGAATGGTTCCATTATTTCCCATCTTAATTTTAGACTTAAAAGTCCTATCAATGAAAGAGACGAACTTCCATTACCACTCATGTGGTTGCTACAACTGCTATCTAGGTACCATACCTCAGGGCTGCCTTCTTCACCAATGTTGCAAATGATGAAGGCTGTGGCATTATTTACATTTCCCATGTCACATCAGCCATATTTGCATTCTGACTTGACTGATCACCCTGATTCTTCCAACATTCACTGGCATAATGCCCAAATTGATGACAGTAGTATCATTCTACATTTCCCTTATTGGAGTTGTACTTCTTCTTACCTCCTCTAGAGCTATTTTGAGAGGTGCTTGCTCCCTCTTGGTTGCTTGCTCATCTTGAGCTTTCTACACCAACACTCCTATGACAATTCCTCCCACAACCTCTACTTCTTGAGCCTCTACCAGAGCCATTTATTCCTCTCCCCCTTCCTCTTGAATTCTCTTGATCCTTGAAAGATCGTTCTTAGGAAGTTATTGTTGATCTGTTGATTTGGTGCTCATGGGTTTAAAGAGTTCCCATCAACTCATCCATGGTCAATGTGGTGAGGTCCTTTGCTTCCTCAATAGTCATCACAAGGTTGTCATATTTCTAAGGTAAACTCCTCAATATCTAATCCATAATCCTTTGCTCTTCATGCTTTTCTCCATTTGATTTGGGTTGGTTTATCAAAGTGGAGATTTGTGAGATGAACTCTACAATAGGTTCATTGTCCTTCATCTGAAGGTTCTCAAACTCCCTTCTGATCATCTATAGCTTCACTACTCTGACCTTATCAGTCACTTTGAAGTTCTTCTCAAGTATATCCCATTCTTTCTTGAGTAATTTGCTACTACAATCTTGGGAAAGACTGTCTCTGTCATTACTGTCTCAATCAAACTTAATGCTTTCACATCCTTTCTCCTTGACTCCTTCAACTAAGTCTTCTGTGGGTTTGTGAGGGTAGCATACAGTGATGGGATGGTAACATCATTGAACCCATTGATCAAAAAATCCCACAAATCATTAGCTACCATTATGGTTTTCATCTTCTTTTCCCATGTATCATAGTTCTATCTATTAAAGGACAATGACTGCTGCCACATCTTTCCTGCATCTCCTGCCATGTCAAAATATACCCACAAAAAAAATTCCCTAAATCACTATAGATGTGGGGCCTCAAAGCTCTACTACCATGTAAAAAATTCAACTTCACAAACTAAAATTTTTCTCACCACAAGAGGATGCCAAGTGACAATTTTTCTCAACACAAGAGGGTGCCGAGTGAACTTGGCACACCAAGGAACTGAGTGAGCTTAATAGTGATGGGAGCTCGACACAAGAGGATGCCAAGTGAGCTCGATCACCAAAGAAAGGTGGAGCTTGGTAGGACTAGCACTCAACCAACACCAAGACCGAGTGGACTCAGTTGATGAAGGATTTGAGTGAGCTTAGTAAGGACTACAGATAGAAGCTTGGTGGACTCGATAGAGACAACACGTCTTACACAAACTGAGTTGATAGAGAAAGATCTTGGTTAAGGAGTGAACTAAGTAAGTTGTCTAAAGATTTACAGTTTGAGCATTTCCACCATTAAAACACTAAAAGGATAACAACAAAACTTGCAAGTATGAACTTCTCAAATACTAAGCACCATGCAATAGCAAATAGAAATGAGAAAAAAATGAGCCAACACAACTAGATCGATTAGTATGCCTGCTTGCTTGATTTCTATTCAACTAGGTTAAAACTATTACAAAATCTAGGAGCATTCAGCTTCAACCAGAAACTATATAAGACTTAAATTGATAATAAACTTACAACACTAAAGGCTGCATGCAATAATTCTTGGAGCAATCACTGCTTCTCAAAACAAACCAAAATGAACTTACAGAATTACAAAGAGATTCAAAAACATGCTACTGCAAACATTGAAACTAAATCTTCCTTCTATCCTCTGAACTCTTAATATTCCTCCTTTGTTTTCATCTGTTGATCTTCTTCCTTCTCTTCTCTGTGCTCTACTTCTTCTTATTTGTCTCAATCCTTACTAACTCATATAATGAATGAGATTCATTCCTTTTGTCTAGCTTTAAACTTAACTACCAAGTTAATGAGCGTCAGGTGAGTAGGTGGGCGTTTAGCTCCAGGGGCAACTGACCACTATTTGTTCAAATTTTTGATAGGAATCATGCTATCTTAACTAGTCAATTCGACTTGGCCTCCTTACCATTTTACTTTCTCTTGTGTTCACCGGGTATCTGATTTTGTATAAATCTAGCTCTTCCACAATATATAACTACTTTTCTTGTTTTGATGTCTACCATTTTTATAATCGATGTTCTTATTTTGAACATATTTATGTAAAATAGGTTTTGAGGAATTTTTAGATATTTTTGCATTATAAAAATTCTTTTATCTCCGTGTTAGCTTCCCTTACTTGAACAAGGGAAATTAAGCTGGAGTATTGGTCATTAAAATAAAATCTAGCTCAATATGTAAAACATTTCCTTTAACATCTTGTATCCTCCATCCTCTTTCTTTAATCTTATTTTGTATTATATCTATTAGCTTTACTAATGCACGTTTATTAAGGGAAATCAAGAGAGGGTGCCTCTCATTATAGGAGAATCTAGCTCAACATGTAAAATATTCCTTTACATATTGCATCTTCCATCTTCTTTCTTTATTGTCATTTTGTATTACATCTATTAGCTTGATTGGGAAAGTATTATATAATGCATGTTTACATGCACAAACATAATTCATGTTAGCTTATTTATTTAAAGTATGTTTAAATGCACAAATATAGTGCATGTTAGCTTTAATCAATAATGTATTTTTAGCCTCTTATATCAACCATTTAAAAAGTTAAATAAAAATATTCATAATAAGTTGTTGGGGTACTATTCACTACTAAATAAAACTAGTTAATATTTATGATCTTGGATCTATCTCCAAAATTAAACTAGAGAAAATGGATTGAAGGTCAATAATATTGAATGTATGTCATATAGATGTAATTGCAAAAGGAATTAGTCATTTGACATATTTTACATTGAGACACAAATTTTATAGACTATTCATCATCCTAAAGATATATGGCCACCCTTAAATATCTCACACTAAGGGAAAAAAAAGTTTCAAAAAAGTAATTCAACTTTGACTATGCAATACTTTTAGCATAGGAGTCAGTTGTTAGAGTGTGAAATTTATAGTTGAGAAATAAATCATCAGATAAACCCAATTTACATGCAAAAAGTGCAAGTCTATGTGTATGTAATTTAAACTATTACAAATAACACAGATTAGAGAGCTCAAAGATTCATCAATCATTCATTCCATATATATGCCATATGTATGGAGGTCACTTGTAGCAACATACAATAATACATGTTACATGTTCTATAGTTAAACAAATTTTTTATACATTGTTCATCATTGTAAATGTAAGTCAATATACAAACACAATCAAGATGGAAAAAATGAATTTGATGATCATAATTAAGTTGTATTATGTATTATTTCTGGTAGTTATGTAGTTATCAATTTCATTAACTACAATAATTTTTTTCTTCGATGTATAAATGTGTTGTATTAGCCATCAAATAGATGTTAATATTAGATATCATATTTCATGAGAGAATATTTCTTCATGAGAAAAAAAACACACTTGAAAGCCCAACTTGATTTATTAAAAATAACCATTTTCAACACATGTAGAGCTATACACTTTTAGGAGACCTCACATAGCTTCAAGATTCAAGAGTAATATTAGTAGCACAAAATAAAACTCCAACATAAAATATATCAGTACATAGGAGTTTGTAATACATAACAAATATGCTTCTAAAATGGTCTAAACTAAAGAAAGTATCATTTCATCATACTCTTTACTACATGCATGCAATATTAAAGATGGACATGTAAAACACCTATCTTAACTACAAACATAAAATCAAAATCTATTAATTAGAAATAGCAAGTAGAATGCATACACTTAACATGCAAGGTGCATGCATGGATGCAAGCTCAAACATTGTAATGTGATATATAACCACAATAACAAGTACACTTGTCTTGGAAAATTTGTAGTTATATTCTTCTCTTTCACACTTATTATCATTAACTAAAAGTATGACATGGTCTAACTAAGAAATGTGATATATGAATTGACAAGCTTAAGAGGCTTTCTAACATGATTGGTTCATAAGGCATAATACTTGCTGAAGTTTTTGCAAATGAGATTGCAAGAAAAGTGGGCATAACTTTGCAGGAAACTCTATAGTTAAGTGTGCTTGAGATGGAGTAGTATTAGGATGGTGACCTCCCGGGATGTCTCAATGCTTTACCTTTGTAAGAATCATCTAGATGTAATGTGTAATGCCCCACCAAGGGACCCAAAATAAATGACCTAAAGTTTTACTAATTTTTCCAACATTTTTTTTTGAAGTACAAAAGTATAACATGCACATCAAACACATAGTAGCGGAAGCAATATCATACAGTCAACTAAAACATACATAACATGTTACATTTCTTAAGGATCCCATGACATTGAATTACATATAAATTTAATCTAATATTAAGTCCATCAAATACCACATCCATATGAAAGAATAATCATAAAGTCCCATGTCCATTTAATATATATTTGTTCCAAATGCCTCTTGGAAAATTAATTTGGAATGCTCAATCATCCACTATACATGTCAGAAGGTATGAAAGGCTTGAAAGAATATACATACATAGAAATAGAAATATATCCTCCTCCTTGGATCCATGATACAAAATATAATAAAATAAATAAACCATCCACCATACATGATACATCCATCCATCATAAAATATATATACATCCATCATAAAGTATAACCATCCATCAAATGATACATAGAAGGAATGAAAGTAAATGTAGACAAGGAATGCTCTAGCCATAGTGACTACAGACAGATCTCAATGGTAAGAGTGAAAAGACACTACCACTCGACCACGTGGAACCTAAATGGCCCACTCCCACTGCACTGAGGAGATAGTCTCAAGTCCCAAACATGATATCAAATCACATATCACAAGTACTCTGTAAGTCTAGGGAAAGCTAAAAGTATTCTAACTCAAAGGGTTCCAAGATAGGTTGACATCTATACTTAGAGGCACACAAGACACATAGGAATCTACTATGTAAGCGGGCAAGTGTCATCGCATGAATCATGCTCAGAGTTACCTGAGAAATCCCTTAGGACTCTCGGGTCCCTAGTGATCCCACTATGACCACTAATATCCTCTTGTACTGACAAGGCATACTATGGAATGCAAGGTCGCAACCAAGCGTTCTCTCTACTCCCATCCTAGTTTGTACTAGCACTCGAGGCATGGGCGAGAACATACAATTAACTCTTATTAGGTTCATTTTACTCTCATTTAGTGTAATGTTATCACTTATTAAACAACTTATAATGAGTTATCCTGGCAGCCACTTAGGGCCCTGACCCCCATTGCAAGCCACTTCCTAACACTAAATATAGTTTACCTACCCTAGGCTCATAAAATCACAAATCAAAGAATCATAGTAGAATCACCTCATTCCTGTACAAGTGACTCAAAAGCATCATAAAGATAATCATAATAATCACATTAGTTCTCTGTGAGCAACTGGAAAGCATCAAAGATAAATCACAATATCCATCGATTCTCAATGAGCAATCAGAAAGTATCCCAATAATACTGATCAACAACTCAAAATGGCTAAGTCAAACATGTCACAACATGACATTACCAAGATCAAAGAAAACAATTCAGTCCCATCAAGGTTATTGGAAAATAACCAAATATGACTGATTGAGTGCTCAAAATAGTTAAGTCAAATATCTCATAGCATAAATTTGGCCATCCCACAAGGCACTAAAAATAGTAATCAACAATATAAACATACTCAACATAGAGAATACCATCACATGCCATGGTTAAGTAAAAGTAATCAAGATCGAGTCACCATGATACCACACTCACAAAACCCCTGAGCCTCTAGTAGATGTCCTAGAACTGGTCAACAATCTAGTTGACCCCAAACTCCAAATACATATAGAAACAAGATGCAAGTACATGTTTTGGTTTGTTTTGATTCACATGGTTGGGTTAAATATAAGGTTCCAATTTTTGTTTCATAGTATGTTATCAGGTTAGAAGGATCCTTGTTTACCCTATAGTTATATTTATATTCACATAAAAATTAAGGTTTAACCCCCGTAATATTTGAATTCAACCTCCCTAAAATTCACTAAGGGTAAGTTGTATACTCTTTTAAGTTTAAAAAAAATCACATTACTTTCTGGTAAGATAATTTGTATTTCTACTAAGTGGAAATAATCTTCAGCAAATTTACAAAAGTCTCTATTTATCTAACACTCATAATAAATTAATTAAAACTTATTTAAAATAACTAATATCTAGTAATATAACATTAATTATAAATTTATTTTAAATAAATTAATATCTTTTTAAATATCATTAATTATATATTATAAATTAAAAATATTTAATAAATTTTAATTAATAAAAATTAATATTAACAATTTATAATATTAATACTAAAAAAATCTTTTAATAAAATAATTTTTAATAACATTATTTAAAAAAAAAATATATAAAAATACGTAATTTTTATAAGCCCGCCAGCTTAGGGCTGCAGCCTACTGCAGTACCCTGCTGTCGCAAGGCCTGCAATGACAACAGGTACAGTGTACCCTTGTCGTCGCAATACTTGCGACGACAGGTACATATCGCAGCCACAGTAGGGGGTATATGGGGTAATTCCTTCCCCCTTTGCCATTTAAAATATTATTTTTAATTTTTTTTTATTAAACGTTTCCCCCAAGTAGATATGAATCCATTTCATATTAATTTCTTAAATAACAAAATTTGATAAAACATATATATATATATATATATATATATATATATATATATATATATATATATATATATATATATATATATAAAGTATCAAAACCAGAATTAATCTGATGGGGAAATACAACATACCCATTTTTTTCTATATTATTAATTTTCTCTAAGAAGATTTTCTAATTAAATTCAAACCCTTCTTGGTAAATCTCTCATTCCCTAATCTATTGAAACAAGGTTATACAGATCTTATGATTTTCCAATAAAAAGAAGATTTAATATTCATAACAAGAATGCATATTACCAAAAATATTTGTCACAAGAATTCCTCAGAAACACATTCAATAGATACAATGAAGACATGAAAGAAAAGAGTGTATTAAAATATGCAAATATCTCAAGCGTCTACTTGGACATTGATGCTAATTCGCTAAGCCTCAAAAAACTATAGAGAAGAATCCCTCCTCTTAGAACCTCCTCTTTTTCAAAAATTCCTTCCTTCTCCAAAATTCACGGTCCATTGAAAATGAACCCCCAAGTTGTGATATGGAGCTCTCTCCCAAAAATCGGGACACTGATTGTGCATTCACCCCCAGAGAACTCCTTAATTATCTTTTATTTGTCTTTCCTTTATCTTTCCCATGCACATTTATTAATTAATTAATTTACTTTATTTTAATATTCACTTGACTCTTTTTAAATTAATTTATTAATTTTAAATCTCATGCACTTATCATGCAATTATGAATTTTTTTAATAAATTAATATCTTTTCCACTTCTAAATTTATTTTCGAACATTAAATTTGATAACTATTTATTAACTTAAATAACAATATTATTTAGCATTTATTTTAAAAATGAACTCTAAATATATTATTATTAAATTAAATAAATATTATCACGTTCCAAATTTATACTATAACTTTTATCTTCAAAATCTTAATTCTTTTATTTAATTAAATTAAATCATTTATTTTAATCTTTTAATTAGACTTAATTAAGAGAAAATTCACCAAAGACTCATAAAGTAAAATACAAAAACCCATCATAGTAAAACACATACAAAATCAAACTAAGGGATATAATCATGAATTAACGTCATCCAATGCATTTGGAGCTACATGGCTCAGATACTTATCCTAATTATCAATTAGGACAAATGGCTTAAGGGTTTAAGATTTAGACTTAAGAATTTATCTCTCCTCTCTTACCATTTACTAGCAGGTGACTACGACTCCCTTCCTTAACTGCATCAACAATGCCATACATAAAGAAAACAAACACACACACCATACACATGCAGTATGGGGTAAGTATCCATAATAAAACACATATGATAATCCATCTAACTAAACATCATCAATAACTGAATAACATTGTAATAATCATTATGCACACATGAAGTATAGAGTACCAAGTAATCTCATCATATATCAACTGAGTTTGAAACAATATCTAATAATCTCAAGATAATGCTACTAATCATTAAACATAAAACTGGCTTAAAAGAGTTTGACAGTGATAGCAAAAATGTAAACTAGGAAAATGTAGACTAGGGACAAGGACTACATAATGAGTGCTAAATTTTTCATTAATTCTCATGGGAGATGGGTTCTTGTGATCCACTACTCATTAAACATGTGTCAATGAGTTTGACTTAAAAACTACACACTTGAATCTTGATAGCGATATCACAAATTGACTTGTTGAAAATATCATCAACAATTAGCTAAATCGAATCATACAAAGTGGGATACTTAACTACCCAAAAATGATTGTCTAACATTTCATCTAAGATGGAAGATGAAATTTCAAAATCTTACTAAAGTGAATGACATCATCTTCCATGATGGACAAAATAAACATAGGAAAATTATCAACGTAATATTAACATTAATAGTTAAACAATAAACACTAGGAAACACAAATATTTATATTATCTATATTAGGTATATATTAGGTATTTGTGAGCTTATAATTCTTATATGATAATGAATTGTCAGTCAATGGAAATAATAAGCTTTCAGTTATATAAAACTTTTAATTAAATAATACTATGTAGTTTATAAGCATAATCTTGTATAATTTTGAAGGAAAAGGCAATACAAGCCTTGATAACAAATCATGAACAATTGATGAAAATATAAAAAAAATCCGTTGCACTTTTGATTTTTAAAAATTTAGTCAAGGATACATTTTGTTATCCTTCAAATATTGACTAGATATATTAGAGAAGAATAAAATCTCATAAATATAGTTAATTGCCTTGGTTGTTTTTTATCATTTATTTTATGGTCTATTATAATAAATTTTTTGTTGGTTTTTCTAATCAATCTGGAGGATGCCAAAATAAGAAAGGAAAACATGAAATCACATACATGATGAACAAGAATGAAAGTGAAAATATCTGGACCAAGCCGAATCAAAATTGAATTGGTTAAGATGGCAATGGGGGTTGGGCTTGTTCAACTGCAAAGTCTCTATAGCCAACAACATAGTAGAGAATAGAATAAGTCTGAGTGGAGGACTAGAATCATTTCCATTCTTCACATCTTTCATAAACAGAGTAGCAACGGTGCTGGGGAGTAATGCACAGTGTTCTGACAGAGTAGAGAGACAGATGGAACTAACTCCTCTTCTCCTCCCTTACCAATTTCATTATTGTCGAGAATTGGTATGACAAATATGGTCTGGAATAGAAAATAGGGATACATATTCCTATTCTTGTTTGGTTCAATTAAAATTTTATGGGGAATTCAGGAACCCAAAAATTTATGTTTTCTAAAATAAATAAAATTGGAATAGGAATACGTATTCCAATTCCAACTATTTAGGTGAAATTACAAATGCTTATTCTGGACTAAGATTGAAATACATATTCTTATTCGCAATTCTGATTTGGTGCACTCACACAGAGAATTCAAAATTTTAAGAATTTACATATGCCTATTCCACTCATATTCGTGCTGCCAAATAGACCCTAAGAGTTCTTAATAAAGAGAAATGTGAGAGAAATAACAAGCCATTGAGAGACCTCTCTCATCTTTTCCTTGGGAATAGAAAAGGAAGAGGACAATAGACACAATCTTGATGAAATGGAGCATATGGTGAAATAGGTGAGCCAAGCATTTAAGAAATCTTTAATCTTAAAAAAGATTTGTTAAATCTATAATCAACTACTAGCCTTAATGTATTTTCTATGGTTCAAGTCATAACATTGCAAATTAATTTGTCTAGTTTTCAAAGAAGGGGAGTGTCATGCTCAAAAATTAGGATAAGAACATACTATTTTTTTAAAAATAAAAAAAAGGCGGTAATAACTAAGATGTTTACATACTGACATTGAATGAGTTACATATAAGACAATGATAAGAGAATGTTTATAAGTTTTGAGTCTTGAGGTTGCATGATTAGGTTACAAGTGTTTAGGGGTTAAGATGCAGATTTACATTATCCATCAAGGTGATAGTTGGATGATGAATTTGAAGTACATTTAAATGGTTTTATTCTCTCTCTAGGTTTAGACATGCTATTTAAATTCAAAATACACATTCACTATAATTCCTATGTTGAGAATGAAGACATACTTTGCTAGTTCGAAAAGCCACAATGTTGATGCTATAGGAACATTGGATACAAGTTGATATGGTTTAACTAATTAAACTATTATGTCATGATCTATAGGTACACCATTAAGACAAGGAAATAATTAGGTTTAAATTTCATTTTAGAATGTTTAATCTACTAGGTTAACATTTAAAAGATTAAGTACATGTGTGCATCGCTACAATTTATGAATTCATTTTCCTAATACTAAAATAAACCTCACTACAAAATCAACATATAAAATTGTTACAAAGTGAAGTCCTATTTTAATATAGACACATTTGGCTTTAATAAGTTTACTAAAATTCAATTAGGCTATTCATATGCCAGATGCATTAAACTTAAGCCCTATAATAATTCATAAGTTCACCACATTAATGTGCTTTAATCACTTTTCCCCAACAATTCAAGTCTATAAATAATTTTCATTAATTCTATCCATTGGCTACTAAATACCTAAATAAATAAGTGTAAGATCATGAATAAAAATTTAATTTACTAACATTCCAATAAAATCTTTCTCCAAATACCCTTCACTAAATACTCCCAATCCTATCTATCCACACATACTAATTAAATTCAATCACTAGCTATTATAAAATAACCACTAACAAACTTTACTATAACTTACCAGCTTAATTTTACTACTCTACTGTTAAAACCTATTACTTAAATACTAAAATCAGATTACTTACTAAATTCCCGTATTGTCTAACTTATAGATTAATCCACATATGAATCTATTACCCACTACACATACCATAATAAAACTAATTACAATTTAAAATGACTTGAACTAACTCACCTTATTTCTAATCTCCTACACACTCCTAATCATATATTACCACAAAACAAATCATTAACAAACTAATTTCTAACTAAAATCCTCTTACAATAGTACGAACTACCCACTAATCATGTAGGTAACCACATTATACTAAACAATTCTAACCTAATCCTATCCCTTGTCCTAACATCCTACCCTACCCAAACCTATGCCCACTTGGCAAGTGGGCTGCTAAAACTTATGTTGGAGCTTCCCAAAGGGAATGAGCATCTCCCTAGATAATCTAGTGCGCAGTACAAGGTGCATGTTGCATTAAGAGGTGAACTCATCACTAACCAAGGGAAATCTGTGCTAAGGAAGAGGTAGGAAGGATTGGGGGGGACCCACACTTGCCAAAGGATCCCCTCAAGGATATATTACTTGGTTTTAACAAATATACCCACTTGATATGCAATTAACCAAATTTGCACTAGGGCTTAAGTGCTTAGGAGTTGCAATGAGGGGTTGGGGATGTGGGCCCCATGTGAGTCACATCCCTTTCCCACTTGCCCTTAAATTCTTTTTTTTGTTTTATTAATTAGAGTTTAATATTGCATTAAATGAAGTCCAGTTTTAACTTATAATTGAATTGATTTATTTTATTTTTATGAGTGCCATATATTATTTAATAATAGAGTGTGCAAGTGATCCATTTGGAAAAAAAAATTTATTGACTGTGTGTGGGGATTTGTATGGGAGGAATTTATTTTTCCTCCTATACAAATTCCATAGACATGTAGCTCTCATTTTGGAGGAAATTATACTAGTTTTGTTTATTTTTTGCTTTCCAAATGGGTTTATAACTCCATTCATTTCAAATTTTTTTATGCATTGAATTACCAATTAAGCTAGTAATTGTCACCAAAGTGTTATAATCTTAGTGTTTTATATGGGCTTTCTTTAACTAATAGTCAATCCATTTAACGTATGAGATTCCAATAGTTTTGAAAGCTATGTAACATATCCAATTAGAGTATTGTTTAATACATGAACTATATAACTTATTTAAATTTGAACTCTGATTCTACCATACAAATTTATGAATTGCATAATGGAACATTCCTTTACACTTGCATTAATTTTACAATATGCAAGGAAATAAATTCTCACAATTATTTTAACCAAATATTCAACAAACATATCTTTCATTTCAAGATGGAATCAAGGATTACAATGAAGATTAGTATAGATGTATTACATCCTTTCATTACAACTTTCCTCACAATTGAAACTATAATTTCCTATCAATTGATATGCAAATACATCTTTAGCCAATAAAATACATTGAAATAAAACTACCATCATTCCTTTCATTACAAGAATACAAAAATGCAACAAGAAGGTGGACACAAGAGGATAAATCACCAATCCAAAGGTAACATAATGAGACATGGAAAAATATCAACTTTTTCCTTCAAAAAGGCATCATCAAGAGATCAAGATTCCAAGCTTGCTCCAACATTTGAATCCATAAAATCTTGCAAATACAAATGAACAATACCATGGAGAGCTCACCTCCCAACCTAGGTCTCAAGGAGGTCATCCACCAAGCTAAGAGAATCAATACCAACTGGGTCACATTCAAACTCAAACTACAATTACATTAACATTACAAGAAATAACCAACCAAGACTTTCACAATGGGTTACACCTATGAACCCATGACAAAGGGTGAAGGTGGGACATCCATGAAGGAGATGCCAATGACAAACTTACAAAAAAACACTTTCACAAGGCTTAAAACCACACAAATATTCCATAATCATACTCTCCCTTATCTCCTCCAAATAACATCAAAATACATTGACAAACAAGGGCCCATACACTTTTCCGTTTCCCTCTTCTCCATGAGAAGGGACTCTACACTTCCATGGAGTCACAAGTAACCCCTTCCACCCCACAAGGCCACTTCTTCCCTATCCAAGGGTGAGTAATACCTTTACACCTATGAAAAATCGTTCAAGAAAATGCAAGAAAAGTAAGAAACAAGATTGAAATCCCCATTTTTGCAAACCTCACAACCACAATACAACAATGCATAGAATGCAAGAACAAAACTTCAAAAAAACTATTCTATTACAAGAAATGTAGAACATCCATAACAGAGGAAAGCACCAACCTTACTCAATTTTTTTTTATAGAATATAAAGTTGAGAAGAGCCCCATCCCTTTGTTGCTCCTATTCCAAACCCTAGTGTCCCTAAATATAGAGAGTGAGTGAACACCCACTGAGTTCTCCAAGGGCCTCTAAAAATGCCTCCAAATATCACCCACCTACAAGCAATAACTCCTTGAGTTGACCCTAAGTCTTTTGGCCATCATACATGTCCCATATCATTAATGCAAGCTTTTGCAAAGAGTGTGGGTATGGGTAATGTCATGAGAGAACTCCATTTTCACAACTATTAGAATGTGAGAAGTCTAGAGGGTCCCTAAAGTTTTACGGGGCTTCTAGTGGTGCTAATTATTTTCCCAATTGATACCCCTACCACTTGGGTACTTATATTCCATTAAATTTGGCTCCTATGACCACTTTTTGGCCTTTAAAAATGACTTGAAATTTGACTTCAAAATTCATATTTGGGGGGACACCACAAGTTATCTCTAAACAAGAGGGGATTAAGTTAGGCTCCTATTTAAGTTTAGTTTTAGGTTAAGGGTCATATTGCCAAACCTTAATTGACATGTCATTTCACACATTCATGACAAGTGTCAAGTGACACCATAAAATCACATTACATAAAAAAATTGACATGTCTCTAGTAACATAATGAATTAACCTAATACAGACATTCAAATTACAATTACAAATTAAATTACTTGACAATGAGGTTCAAATATCTTCATTAGATTCAACCTTGGTTTTACAATTTGCACACAGGGTTGGTTCTTGGTTCTCAAATTCATTCCATGGTTGATTTTCCCATCCACTCAATTTGAATATCGGTAGTTTGAGAAAAAACACCCACATGCACAAATTAACTTACACAATCAAATTTAACCAAGACATTCTAAATCTCATTCCAGTAACCTTTTCCTTTTTCTGCACATTGATTAAATATAATTAATTGCATAATTACAATACCATGAAATTCATAATCTCATTTCAATGAACTTATCTTTTCTATGTAGTATTCATATAAAACACTTATGAAATTCGAACACTATGATATAATCCATCGATTTCAGTCTTAAACTTTCTTCAACATACTTCATCAAATCATTTTGAATCTAATTCTAATAAATTTAATATTATCAATTGAACTATTTGAGTGCATATAATTATTGTAGTGCCTGCCCCTAGTTCGCATTGTTGTTGGTTAGTAGCATTGTTTTGAGACTATCAGATATTGCGCTATGGATTCCATTGATATGCGATGAGATTACTTAGACTTTATATTTCATATATGCATGATGACCATTACAGTATTTTGTAGTTATTAATGATGATTAGTAAGATGATTTATTATCATATGTGTTTTCTTATAGATACTTACCCCATACTTGCATGTGTATGGTGTGCGTGTTTGCTTTTGTATGGCGTGTTTGATGTGGTTAAGGAAGGGAGTCGTAGTCACTTGCTAGTCGGGATCTACACGATGCACCACTTTCTGCCATTGCCTATTTAGTTAGTATATATTGTGCTTGTACATGCATAGTTTTTATGCAGGTTGTAGGTACCAGGTATCGACTTCCCTGAATTGCCAGGATGAGCGTACCCTATCACATTATCTCAATGATAAGAGAGGGGAGATAATTCTCAAGTTCAAATCCCAACCCTTTAAGCCATTTATTCTAATTAAAAATTAGGACAAGTATCTGAGTTGAGTTACCCTCCGAATATGTCAGATGACGTAATTCGTGATATTAACCCTTGGCTTGATTTTGTATGTATTTTGGCTATGGTGGGTTTTCATATTTTTACCTTGTGAGTCTTTGGAGTATTTTCTATTAATTAAGCCTAATTAAAAGATTTAATTAATGGTTTAATTAAATGGAAAATTAATATGATATTTTAATATTTATTTTATTTAATTAATTGGAAAATTAATTAAATAAAATAATTAAAATTGAAAATAAAAGTTAAAAGTTTAAATTTGAAATGTGACAATATTTATTTTAATAATAATATATTTAGTGTTCATTTTCAAATAAATGACTAAATAATATTATTATTAAGTTAATAAATATTTTAGCAAATTAAGTTTTGAAAAATGAAATTTAAAAGTGAAAAATATATTAAAATTATTAAAAGATTTTAGATCTCATGTGATTAAAATATAAATATATTAAAACTTAAAAAGTGGAATTATTAAAGTTAGTGCATGAGATTTAAAAATAAATAAATAAAATTGGAAAGAGTAAAGTAAATACTATATTAATGATTGTGCATTATTTTAATATTTAGGAGTTTGCAAATTCTCGAGAGTTGTCATGTAGACAACACAGGAGTTTGCACTCTAAAAATGCATAAGTTGTCTACACTTAGAAGTTAGCATTTTATTTGAGCACATGGTCTCTACAACCTTAAGTCTTATCTAGAAAGTTGGAAAAGACCCATGCTTGGTTGTCATGCTTATCTTTTAGTTTTTTTTAGAGACACTCTAGTTGCATCTTAGAGGTCTTTAGATAGAGGCTCTCCTAGTGTGTTTGGACAAGCTTAAATGGAAGCTTCAAGCTTCAAGATTACATGCATTTGAGAAGCTCATATGCTTCTACATGCTCATATGTTTCTCCATGCTCATATGTTTCTACATGCTTCTATGCTTCTTCTAGCACTTCTAGTCACTTTGAGGTTTCAGTTGGCTTGGATCTTGGAGAAATTGCGAATGTTGGAGAAGGAAGAGATTCTCTATGGAATTTTGAGGCATGACAAATTAGCATCAGTGTCCAGGTGCACTCGTGATATTCACATAATTTATTTGTACTCTTTCTCTTCCTGTCTTCATCGTGTCTGCTATATGTGCCTGAATATTCTTTGTGATTGGATCTGCAATTTTGAAATTGGAATCTAGATATGCTATTTGGTTGAGAAGAAAACAATAGAAAAATCTTAGATCCAATTAAGGAGAAATAATTAGATATGAATCGGGTTTGGGTTCGAATTTATATTAAATTAGAAAGACAAGATTTGAAATTAAAAATAGAAATTTTATGGTGAAAATTCGAATGATTAGATGTAATCTTTCTATCAATTATATTTTTAGATGCGTATGAACAAACCCTTTTATGGTTAAATTTAGAGAACAATTATTTTAAGAGAAAATTCTTAATTCATCACAAATTGTCCTGTCGCTGCCTTTGGATAGACCCGAACTCAGTCATTCATAACTTTTTATTGTGATCGAATTTATTCGATCGCTCCAGTCAGAATTGGCGCAACTTGACCCTCTCCAACATATTTCAATTCCAGCCCGATCCAAAGGTTCATTTAAGAAATATGACCCTTGTACGTAGACTGTTTTATTTAAAGACAAATATTTCTCCATTTCCCATAACCAAGAGTTCTTTATGCTTAAACTTCACAAAAAAATAATATATCAAAGCATGGAATGAATTAAAGATATTATTGCAATCTTTCCTTAGTAGAATCATATTAATATGCATTAGTTTTATATTATTCATCATCTAATATAATTAAATCAAATTTAATTAAGATTAGTTAATAGTAGAAGAAGTGTAATTAATTATTAGTCAATTTAAGTAAATGGATTTTTAAATGAGGAAAAATTAAAAGAAAAGAGATATTAATAAGTGAAATTAAATAATTGAATTATTAATGAGATCATTATTTAATGGATAAGATTATTAATGAGTGATGGTATAAATAGTTTTAATGAGACTAATTGGTCGAGATAGAGGAAAGGAAATTCATTATATTATGATTAAATCAAAATCATCTCTTGAGAGAACATTAAATTATAATGATTCAAACATTTACCCTTAGTTGAGTTTAGAAAGGCTGATTTCAAAACATTACAAAGATTATACTATTTAAATGGGATAACTATAGGGTTAAAGCAAGTCTTCTTGGTTGATAATAATCATTGAGTTATCAATTAAGTTATGCAATGGATTGATTAATTGAAAATTGATAAGCATTATTTTGATAGTTTAAAATAATCAATTACTACGAGTAATTGCACCTATCATTTAAATATAAAAATGGGTGGAATCAGGAATCTCTTCTACCTAGAAAATATTTTAAATTTGAAAATAGTAGTTGACTTATAACTTACAAATTATAGTTAGTTATTAATCAACTAATATTCATTGGGTCGTTGATATGGTTATGTAATTATTAATTAAATCAATTAATTAGAGTTAATTAGATTTAATTAATAATTAAGTTATATAATAAAATTTTTAATTGATATGAATCTTTTAGCAAAGTTGCAAAGTAATTACATCGAAGTTTATAAGTCTTATTCTAATGACTTGAATAATGACTTAGATATTTTAATGATTATTAGTGACGATTTAATTATTATAATAATTATAATTAAGAGGCTTAACTGTTAGAGATATTTAATTGAATTTTAACCATTAGAATGTTAAATATCATGGATTGTGTACCTATGTTAATTGGTTGATTTAATTGATCATTTTAATAAAATTATAATCTTCTTATTCAAAAATTGATAACTGGCTTTCTTATAATATAACGATTAATGATCCTTGATTTATGTTGAAAGTTGAAGTAACATTAAAGAAGAGTTAAATCAATTAGAATATGGATCTTAGTTAAATAAAGAGAATAATTTAATTAAGGGTCAATGATGATCAGTTTAATGAGTAAAGTATTTACCCTTAAGTTATCCTTAGAATATTATTTTTAATAGAAGGATAATGCCATCGGGGAACAAATGGGTTGACTTGTAGGTCAAAAGATTAAAATTAGACACTTGATGTACACTTGCAAATAGAAACTAAAATCTCTACACTTAATTCAACTATGTAATATAGCAAAACCAAAACATGTGTTTGCATCGTGTATTCTCTATGCTTCTTGTTTTAGGTTTTGGGTTGACTAGAGTTGACCAATCTTAGGTTGTCACCAGAGGCTCAGGGGTTATGATTGTGATGTCATGATGATGTCTTAATTCTGATCTTTATAAACCCAACTATGGTTATGTGATGGTATGCTCTATGAGATGATTGTATTACTGTTTGTTATTGCTTATCAATCTTCTTGAGTGAAGCTGAGTTATTTGTATCCGAGACACTTGACTTAACCATTTTTGAGTCATCAATCAATTATCCTTGGATTGCTTTCTAGTTGCCTGTTATGTAATTCAACGTTAAGGGATCTTTAAAGAATGTAATCTATTATGTTATGTTTACTTTCAGTTGGATGTTACTATTGCTTCCGTAGATGTTATGAATGGTTTATCTTTCATGTTTAAAAAAAAAAATTGTTTGGCAAACTTAGTAAGAATTTAGGTTAATTCTTTTGGATCCCTTGGCTGGGCATTACAATTATAATCATCTAGGTATCATAGATGACATCATCATAAGTTACATCCTATACCAACAATACTATAAATCAATGTTTAAATAATCAAATAATGCATCAAGCCTCAAATCATAGGGTATTAAAACATGAACATATCAACTTCTACTAGTTTAAATTAAAATACCTTCACCATAAAACTATAATTTGTTTCCATCATCATAATTATCTAATTCCCTTAATTTTCTAACACCTAGGTATGCAGATGTATACTAGAGAACTCATGCAATGCTTATGATTTAAACCATGATTTTGAGCAACCAAATAACTCATCGCAAGAAAAAGTATAACCTCTTGTACATAATACCCTAATAATCTTAACACATTATAATGTACTTTTAATATTTAATATTAAGTTACCCCAAGGGCACTTCTAGTGAGGTGATAATCTTTATCTTTGACTTTCTAATGATTCTTAAGAGGGTAAGTATTAAATTATATTATCGTAGCAACCATCAATTAATATACATAAGATAGCCTGAATTTATCATCATGTCCTCAACATGGTTTCTAGCAAGAACCATAACAAGTCTCCATACTATCACCTTGTCATGCTATGATATCCATTCAACTCTCCTATATAGGGATTTAAAAGAGAAATTCATACTTAAACAACTACTTGTGAGGAGGGGTCTTATAGGTAGGAATTAGAAAGAACCCAACAATGTTCCTCCTTCTCTTTTATAATAGAAAAAGAAAATCCAATCACCTCTAAAGGTCAAGAGATTTTAAAAAATTGAAAACAAAAGGAAGGAACCCATACATCAAAACTAAATAAATAAAACTATCACATCAATGTCTTTAATGGAAATAGCTTTAATAGTCCCAATGTTTGATACTTAGCCTCCACTGTTAGAACCTTACAAACCCTCACCTCTCTAGCACCTACACATTATAGAGGGGTAGAGAAACCAAGGGACAAACAAGAAAGCCATAAAATATATGCCCTTTAAATTTGCGAAAGAGAAAACAAGAAACTAGATAGAAAGAAAACATGTCATATTACAATTCCTCAAAAATCCATTTCCATACTCATTGTTATGTTCCTTTAATGAATCACATGAAAAATATTAACCTAAAATCAATGCACTCTTGATCTGACTCCTGTTTTATTCAATTTCTACATTTTTATCAATAAATGTCCTTAGTATTACTAGTATTGTTCTAGATATTTGATCCTTTGGATAGAAAATGGGAATGGAGGAAGAAGATGTATTCATGTTCATTGAGATATTTATCTCTCATGATATTAACCTATTCAAAGTCTTGCTTGATAATTTTCAAGATACTTATTAATTGGAGATAATTATTGATTTTAATTGACATGTTTCTTCTTGATTTGGTTGTGTGATTGTCTTTAGTATTGACATTTAAAATTACACTTTGTGATCATCATCAGGATGATAAAGAGCATAAGGAGGAAACATTGATCCTTATGCTATTTTTGTCACAAAGGTTTGCACCCTTGTCAAAAGTTTTTACCTAAGGACAACCTTGTGAAACATGGAAACAACCTTCAAGCTATGGGACTTGAACTGTGAGGTTGAGTCTCTAGACAAGACCGACTTCCTTTACTATCAGGATGCACCTAACTACTCTTGGAGAGGAAAAGGGAGAAGGAACATATAGAAGCAAATCTACCTATTCTAACCTAAGGGGGGGGGGGGGGGAGGTGATGCACCAAAAATAGAGTGTTCAAACCAATCTCTGCCCATACATGCACTATTGAACCATCATGACACCAAAAGATATACACATCCAGACTTTCTTTAATCTAATAATCACATACAGATGAGAAAAACCCAAATGAATGACACAAGGAAAGAGAGGATTCACTTATATACCATTCATAGGCCAAAAGAGACATAATCATGCAAGATTGCAGATATCTACAATACACCAATGAGAGGCAAATAGTTCTTGCACTTCACATCAATGGCTAAAGGAGATAAGAATGTCATACAATTCAGAGGAAAAGGGGATTTATAGTGAAATTGCAGAGCAATATCAGAGAAAATAGAGAAGGGTCGACCAGAGAAGACAAAATCTACAAAAATTTCTTTTATAGCTTAGGCATAACTGAGATGTTCTCTAACTATAGTTACTCCACAACTACTGCCATTAAGTCTCTTTAGAGATTTGGAGAAAATTTGATCTAGGTACAGATTCAGATACAATGAAATATGATATTTTGTTGACATAGGGCCCTAATAGAACGATGCCATTAAATCATTCTGAACAAGTAGATGGATAAACTACAGTGGTGGAGTGTTCTCCTACTGTTTATTAGGTTCTGCATTCATTTGAGAGTAGTTGAAATTGATCATGAGGATCAAATCATGCAAACAAACTTGATTTCCTTTGTTTCTAGCTCATTAGTCAACAAAGTCAGTTGGTCAACTAAATCCTGCAACCAAAATGGGCCACATGGACCAATAGTCTCATTTAATTTTGCCACCCCGCAAGGCCTTCCCGAGTTTGACCACCAAACCAACTAACTGTGCCACCTCCTCAAAACCCTGACCGTGGCGGTCACATAATCGCCAACCTTAGCTACCAACGCTAACTATAGCATTATCTCTCTGGGCTTGCAAGGACACGTGTCCTTCAGGCGCTTCCCCACATTTTTTTATTTCCTCGCATCTTTCTATTGCAGGAAAGCACCGTTCATTGATCTTCGTAAGATCAACGATCATGAAAGATCCTCCTTATATTGTGCTTGTCCCTTAAAATTTCTGGGCCCACAAATCGTTCAACATACACTTCAATAACCTGGCACCATCTTGGCATCACCCTACGGAAAGCACCGTTCATTGATCTTCGTAAGATCAACGATCATGAAAGATCCTCCTTATATTGTGCTTGTCCCTTAAAATTTCTGGGCCCACAAATCGTTCAACATACACTTCAATAACCTGGCACCATCTTGGCATCACCCTACGGCTTCATAATAACCTGACTCCACAAGGACACGTGGCAACAAGGGGCTTGCTCACATTGCTTAAAACTCATGCACTTTCATATTGTAGGCAAGGGCCAACCCTTGATCTAGGAGATCTGACGGTGTACATAACCCATTCTCTTTGGACGTATGTGAACATCCTCTGTGACGTTGTTAGGACATGTGTCACCAGGGCACTTTCCTGCATTGTCACAAAGTCTGACAAAACATAGAATGCGAGAAAGTGAGTGCCAATCAAAATGCCAACTCACTCGATAGCTCTCCCCTCTGCAACCCACAAAAGAAGATGGACCCACCTGCCACGCAGCCTTCAGGCGCTTGCTCCCATTACTTAAAGGTGCATTTTGAGAATGTAGGAAAGTGCCCACTGTAGATCATGAAAGATCTGACAGTGGGGAAAGTTGTGGGCCAACAGAAACAATTAGGAAATAAAAGAAATATCATAAAGTTTTAATCTTTTTATTTTTAAAAAATTTTCAGGGCATTTAAATAATATTAAAAATGGGAAGCGGCCATTGGGTGGGCTCAAGTGTTTGAATTTCAAATTTTTGGCGAGAGGCAAAAATAGGTAATAGCTATCTATCAACTTGATTATGGATTACAGAGTGTGATCCAAAATTTTGATGTAAAAAAAATCACATAATCAAATCTAGAAGTAGCATATTGATTAACTCACAAATTTTGTCGAAATCTAATCAATATGGTGACTCATTTTTCAACCTTCCTAATGTAAAAACTTCCATTTTTTTATTAGAGAAAAAAATTGAATATTCTATTAGAGAAAACCTATCATTTTTATTAGTTTTCAGCTAGAGGAACATTCTTTAAATTTTCTCTATCTTAGAATCCATCATTGGGAAGAGAGAACATAGAGTAATTACATATAGATACTTTGAAGCAATACTTTTAGTAGAAGAAGTTTTCTAACTCTACTATATTGATGCCCTCTCCACATAACCAATTTTGTTTGAACTCTTTCTAGAAGATTAGACAAATTCTTGATTAAACACATTAAGTGAGAGTGCATTTCTAATTATGATTATGGAATAAGAACCCTTTGGAAATTGAGAGTAATCACAATCTTGTTCTCCAATCTTGGAAATAATTTCATGAATGAGATAACACTTTTGTTGAAATTAATACATTGGCAAAAGAGGTTAGTATAGTAAGATAGTACTCTCCTCCATTCTTTCACTTCATGCAGGGTTCTTTTAAAAGTAAGGTGCCACCTAAAGATTCTTGATATGACAAAGATGGTAATGTTATGACCACATTCACATTTCCTTTTGAAATGCCCTATAATGGTTCTTAATGTGAATTATTTGAACCACATTTTCCCCTTACTAATACAATATGTAAATTTAAGTTAATTTATGTTATCATTGGTCCTAGTTCCTCTTGGTGTCATGCCATTTACACCTACCTTCATTACACCATATTAGTTCCTTACTTATCCAACAAGTCATGCAAAACCTTTATTTGTCAAGCCACATTCTATGTCATCCTATGTAATAATTTATATTAAATAGGTCTCAATTATACCTTACTTATATATCTTGTGCATTAGAAGATTGAAACTGGCTTATGAGAGGTGCATAAAGGTATATCTAGGACACATCCAGTAGTCCTATCTTGGCTAAGAATCTCTAACACACTAGATAAATTATTATCCTTCCATGGAGGATAATTCATGTCATTTTGTTAGAAAATTCAAGCAATGATAGATAAATGGAAACTTTATTGAATCACCTACAAATAAATTACAAGTGATTGTTATATGCCTTGGCCCTTCAATTAGTTGTATGTACCTTGATATGCTAGCGTTATTTTCTAGAACTCCAAAGAATTTTAGTGCATTGACTATTACTTACAATGTAGCTGTTACATTGAAACAAGAGATGGGCCTTTTCATATGGGGATACATGATATATTTAACTTTAGTAGGATATATAATTATGACAAGCCATGTCCCATATATTAATTACTGAAGTTGATGAAAGGTCAACCCTACAACTCCCAAGAATCACCTACAGGCAAACACCTATCATGGAAAGAGAGAAGCAAAAGCTATGGAGGTTGGGATTCACAGATCTATTGAGGAGACATTCTTGATGAGAAAAAAGTTAAATTTCTAAGAAAAAATACAAACTTGTGTCACCTTTTATAAAGAAAAAGGATCCTAGAACACAATCTGTTCAACTTTAATGACATAAAAATGGTATTTGTGTTTAGAATTTGAAGATGATGTAATCTGATGAAATATGTAAAATTGGATGAATTTTATCCCTATAAACTTATTAAATTTTTTTGAGTAAAAAATTATTCATTTTTTAAATTTTGAAGTCCTTTTTTCAATTACAAAAAATATAGTGTAGTTCCCGTTAAACAAGTATATGTAAATAATCTTGTTTTATCTGATTTGAAAATATGTTATAGTTGACATATATAGCTAGGGAACAAAAAAGAAATATTAGGGTTTGATGTATATTTTCTTTGTTATAATTACTAGAGGTCGACCTTATTAGAAACCAATAGTTTTCTCCTCCCGTCAAAACTTCCCTATCAAATCTACACCTTTTTGGAAAAAAAATACATATTCTTGAAGAGAATTCTCTCCTCTAGGGATAAATATAAATTATAATTTTTTTATATGATTTGCAATTTTTTCCCCTTTTTTAAGGGAACATCTTCTCAAATGTTAAACTACCTACTTATAATATTTCAAAATTATAATATATTATAACTAATCAAAATACTATAAAATTTATATAATAATGATATTGATTCCAAGATCTACAAAAGGGTTATTTTAATTTTTGAAAAAAGTTGAGTTTTGATAGAGAAATGAGATTTTACCAAAACAAGTTTAGAGGTCCTAAAAGGTGACACAAATCTATGCTTTTACCAAAATTTAAAATAATAACCAAAAAGTAAATTGATTACAAAGAGATATCCATCCTTATAAAGGAGATCAAAACCCTAACAAGAATCTAACATAGGTTGCATGATAATAATTAATAAAATAATTAATTATTATATGCCTAAAGTTTAGCTTAAGTAAAATAGAGTTATTAATAAAATACATTATTACTCTAACACCCCCCATTAAGATAAACTTAGGGAGTAACTAAAAACTTAGAAACTACTACTAAAAGTAAACGTGGGACTTGACAACAAGGTCTAATGAGGTACCCAAGTGTAGTGCCTACCTGTAGTTTACATTTCATGTTATATTGTCGAATTCTTTTAGGCCAACTTTATGGTTATGTTTTATGATTTAGTGGTACTTAGTTACATGATTTGATTGGATGCTATTTCATACTTAGTTTATATATTGATGAGCTACTTGATACTAGGTTATTTCATGTGTTCATGCTTATTCTTTTGATGATAATGTTGAAAACAGATAGATCTAAGTATGATAATATGTGTTTCAATCATTTTTTTGTCAGTGATGTCAAACTTACTACTTGCTGGTAAGACAATTGATTAGATGATTTGAGTACTATCATTTGTTTGATTGATGAATAGGATTTGATCAAATGAGATAAAAATATCACCTAGAGGAATGGTTGAGGTATGATATGAAAAAGGAGTACAAGGATTAGTTAAGACAATGCTATTATAATGCATTGATAATCTATTTAAGGTCGCAAAGAATGATTACACTGATTAAGTTCAGAAGAACAATTCAAATAAAATATGTCTGCCAAGCTTAACAATCTACACAATTGGTCTCAAGAAAAGTTAGTGTAAGTCGAGAAAAAAATCAGTTGGAGTCAAGCAAAGTCAATTTTAGTGTAAGCTGAGTGATACAATGTAAGCCAAGTAAAATTTAGTTGATGCAGAGCACCGGTAAACTTTAGTTCATGCTGAGTGTTTTGATAGTGGATACCGAGCAATGCAGTATGTGTCGAGCATCATAAACTAGATAATGACAAGTGTCAACATTATGAGAAAGATCATGAATTTAATGAATTTGAGCCAAGATGTTTGATTTCTTGGATTGTGTGAACTGTGTGGAAGATAAGCTTGATGAACTAGTGGCACAAAATTCAAGATAAACCATTTTCAGGTAAATTCAGAGATAATTGAAGGAGAAGTTTCTAGAAGGGAATGAAATGAAATGATGGGTAGATTTATTGAATCCTACCTAATTTAACCTAACCCTAAAATAGAAAAAGGAGGATGAATGAAAAAAGATCTTAATTTTCTATTTATAGATATGGCTAGTCAGAAGCAAATGTTGTCATGTATGAGAACCTAAGGAAGACAAGGAGTCTAGGGTATTGCATCATTCAGTGACCTAAGAGAAGAGACTACTATTGGAAAGTAAAGCAAGAAGGCTTAATGGTATGGGTGCTTGGCTATTGAACAAGTTGTCAGAGCTAAAGTGTGTGAAAGCCAAGTAGAATGGAAGATTGAAATAAAGATCTATAATCTACAAGGGTGTTGTAAGTTGTTATCAGATCAAGCCTTACTATTACTTTCTAATCATTGTACTAGTCTAGGGTAAATCCTTTGGATTAAGATTGACCTAATAATCATTGTAAATCCTTTAACCAAGTGACATTCCAAGTGAATGATCTAAAGTCATCTAACAAGGCTCACTTCTAACATGATGATTAAAATTCTTTAACTAGATTACATTTAATAGTGTGCATTGTAACTTTTAATAGGGTTGGCCTTTCAGAGGAAATCACTTCACAAGAGTGAGAATGAGTTATTGAATCTGTTATGTTTCATGCTTACATTTCTACAAAGTTGATCTAATAGTAACCTACAAGTTTAAGTGATTGTATGATCTAATAGATGCATGCATGATGAATTTTTGTTATGGATATGGGTTCACTAAATTGTGAATTTTTTTAATTGTACATTTGGACCTTGGATAACTGATTCAACCCCCTCTCGGTTATTGTCAAGAATTCCAATAGATAATGCTTCGTATGTTCATATAATGATTTCAGCTATTTCATAATGATAGTTAGATGGATGATTTATATATAATTTTTTATGGTTACTTATCCTATACTTGCATGTGTATGGTGTACATGTATGTTTTACTTTATGTTTGACATTTTTGATGTGGTTGAGGGAGGGAGTTGTAGTCACCTGCTAGTTGGGATATACATGATGCACCATTCCCTACCATTGCCTATTTAGTTTATATATATATATATGTATATGTAAATGTTTGGCTTTTATGGAAATTGTAGGTACTAGGCATTGACTTCCTTGAATTGCTAGATGAACATGCCCTATCACAATATTTCAATGATAAAGAGGCAAGATAGTTCTTGACTCCAAAACTTAACCCTGAGCTAATTGTCCTAAAATATAGGACAAGTATTCAAGTTATTTACCCTTATGAATTTGTCAGGTGACATGGATTCAAGATTTTGACCATTGAGTTTGATTATGTACTTTATCATTTAGATGGGTTTTCTTATTTCAGTTTGTGGATTTATTGTAATTTTTGGTTTAATTAAATCAAATTAAAAGAATATTAAATGATTTAATTTAACAAAATTTTTATAAAGAAAAAATATTTTTTAATTATATTTAATTAATTGAGAAATATAAAAGAATTAAATTTAAACGATTTAATAAAAGTTCCAAATTTGGCATGATTATATTTATTTAATTTAATAATAATTAATTTAGGAGTTTCATTTTAATCATGAACTCAAAATATTATTATTAGTTAAATTAATGAATATACTTTTTATCACATCTTGTTATTTAATAAAAGCAAGAGATAATAAATTAAATAAAGTTTATTTTAATTAAAACACAAAAAAATTGTAAATGAAATTAAAATAAATTAATAAATATAAGAAAAGATTTTGCGTGTTTGTAAAATCAAAACCCTAAAGGAGAAAGCTCTTTATTAAGAAATTAGAGTTCATTTCTTCACACACAGGTTTGGAGGAGCAAATTTTTGAAAAGGGTTTTGAGAGAGGAAATTCTTGCAACTTTTGAGCATTCATTTGGTTAGCATCAGATCGAGGTAGGAACTTTGTTGAAATTATCACAGTAAATTGCTTTGAATTTCCTCTGTCTTGTCTATGTTTGTCAATGGATCTGTTTTCAGAGAGCAATTTTAGATGAAACCCTTGTTGATAAATTTACCATTTTCGTTATTGATATGTTTGTGAGAGATCAATTGAAAGCTCTTTTTGGAAAATTGAAATTATAGAAAAAAAGATTAGGTTAGGGTTCGAAAATGAAAAAAACTAGACTTAATTTAACATTCTTGATTGTTTCAATTATTTTGCCCTATCCTATCTATATGTATGTATGTATGTATGTATGTATGTATGTATATATATATACATATATATGTATAGACATATATATACATGCCCGCGTGCACACACACACACACACACACACACACACACACACACACACACACACACACACACAAAAAAAGGGAGGCGAGCCATTACCTCCACCCCCAACCTTTTTCCCCACACTGTCGGCAACCTTACCTTTAAGGTTTGTGCTCGACAGACTTGTTGCCATAGCTGTAGATACTGTTGATGTAGTAAACTACTGGAAGGCTGTCGCAATAGCCGTAATAGCGTACATACTTTAAATTAAAAAGGCAGAGGTAGTTTTTTTAAAATTTAGTTTATTATTATTATTTATTTTTAAATATATTAATTTATTAAATATGTTTTGTTTAATGAATTAAAATTAATTATTAATTATTATTATTATTAAGATTAGTGGTTATTATTATTTTTCAGTGTAACTTTATATTTATATTAATAAAAGTATCTAGTTCAAAAATGGCTCCCGGAGAAAAAATAGTAAAGAAAAGGTTAATGATTATTATTAATAATAAATAAATAAATATTATTTATTAATAATTTAATAATACTTATTATTTATAGTTTAATAGTTATTATTAAAATTTAATAATATTTTATTAAAAATCTAGTTCTACGAATTATTAATTAAGATATAAATTGTAATTCAATTTTTCTTAATTGAGGAAATTAATTATTTTAATAAAACTCAGAATTATTTAAATGGTTCAATTTTATATGAAAATGGCTTTTTAATACTGAGGAATTTTGAAATACTTGTGAATCTAAAAACTGTATCAAATGTGACACTTTGAAAACAAAAACTTGAACCCATTTGTAAAATCAAACTTTTATGTTTTCAAAACCAAATGAACTATGAAACTACACTTGTTAAATACTTGATGTGATGTATGGTTTATTTTGTGTTGGGGTTGGGTTTGACTTATTATGTTGACCAATATTGGATGTTTACCAAAGGCTTGAGAGTTATCGTTTTATGATGTTGTATAAGATGTTGTGGTTATGCGATTTGATCTTTGTGATATTGATCAGTTATTTGCTAGTGCTTTCCAGTTTCTTGTATAGGATTGAGGTGAATAATGTGATTTTTTTGATGTATCCTATGAGTTTTTGACCAGTTCTCTTTTGGTGCTTTACAGTTACTTGTATAGGATTGAGGTGAATATTTTGATTTTATGAGTTATATTTTTTATGAGCTTAGGGTAGGTTATCTATGTGTATGTTGGGAAGTGGCTTTCAATGGAGGTTGGAGCCCTAAAGAGGCTGCATGTGCAGCCCATTGTAAGTTATATTAATAAGTGATAACATTTCATTAAATGGGTTAAAATGAATTAACAAAAGTCAGTGTTTTACCTCACCCATGCCTTAAGTGCTAGTAAAGGCTAGGATGGGAGTAGAGAGTATGCTTGGTTGCAACCTTGCCTCATTAGTATGCCTTGTCTGTAAGAGAGGATACTAATGCCACATAGAGTCACTAGGGGGTCAAAGTCTAGAGAGGCTACCAGGGTAACCTTAGAGTTGGCTCATGCGATGACACTTTCCCACTTACATAGTAAGTTTCGTATGTGTCTTTGTTGCCTCTGGGATTAGATGTTACTTGTGTCTTGGTACCTTTGAGATAGATTTCTATCAAGATTTCATCAACCTAGATGATGGTTATGACTGTTGAATTGTTATCTGTATGAGACTTGAGATTATCTCCTCAAGAAGGTGAGAGTGGGCCATTTAGGTTCCACAAGGTTAGGTTGTAGTGTTTCTTAATACCATTAAGATCTGACAATTGGATGCCATTATTGGATGTACTTTTTGCATTTGTTATATTCTTTTGATCTTGTGAATATATTCTTTGGTCATACTTTGATGTATTGTACTTGATTATTAGAGATCTTATGAGATGTATCTTTTCATGATGTATATTCTTTTAGCATTTCATACCTTGTGACTTGTACAAAGGATGATTATGCATTTGGGTTATGTCATGTGGCATATGTTGTACTTGTATACTATTTCATTTGATATATACTTATGGTTATTCTATGATATGGATTTTTTTGTATCAGATTTAATCTTTTTAAAAAAGCTTATGAATTTGATTCAACATCATGAGACCCTTAAGAGATGTAATCTATTTATGGATTGTTTTTATGTATGTGAGTTATTTCTTCTACTATATTATCTCTTTTTGATTAATCTTTAAATTATTTTTGGAAAACTTAGTGACTTATTAGGTTAATTTCTTTTGGGTTCCATGGTGGGGTGTTACACCAAGCACAATTGAATCTCTATAAAGAGGAGAAATAGAGAGAACCACATGAGAAAAACCCCACTCCAAGAAGATGTGGAAAGAATTATGAGAGGAATTAGTGAAGGACTTAAAAAGCCTCCAAACTAGAGAATGCCCCAAAAGATGGAAACAAAATGATGATAAAGAAGAATACCACATGTAGAAGCTACAAGGATCTATCAAAATTAATTGTTGATCTAAAGAACCTCCATTGAAATAGAACCTAAACAAGAAGAGAAGACTATAATCTGCATCAGTGCTCTTAGAAGACACCACTCAAATCAAGAGGCACATAAAGGAAAACAACTAAACTCAAAGATAGAGATGGCATTAAACACCAAATCCTACAGAGTTGATCAATCAAACATGGAAGGTTGTAATCAAAGTAGGAACAAAAATAAAAGTGTCCATATGACAAATGATCCATCTCATCGAAATAGATAGGTACCCAATCACTAGATCCACCTAGTATATAGGAACAAATACTAAATACATGGCTCACTCCATCAAACCAAGGAAGCATAAAAACCAACAAAAGAACCCCCCTAATCTAGACAAGGGTGAGGTAATATGCAACTAGAAAAGTGAGGCAAAAGAACTGCATGTCAAGGAACTACGATCAAGATGCACAAAAGAATACATATGTGTGTACTGCGGTGATCAATCTCAAACATGCCATGAGGCTAATTTCATGGAAGGAAAACTTATTGGATGAAATTAGATGGAAAACAAAGGAAAAAAATCAAGCCCCATGGCACTTTAGTCTTAATAGTGCATGGACAATAAGTCACAAGATATAATGAATCCCAAGAATATAATAATCTTCATGAGTGTCCTCAAATGACACAGCTTAAATCTGAAGGAAAAATAACAAAAATAAAAATATAGATGGAATATGGTACTTTATCTCAGTGTATTTTCAAAAATGCATACAATAGATGCCTAAAAATACTAGAAGAGACCTAAGGCTAATACAATAGATAGTACAACCCATGAAAAATCATTTGAAGTAAAGAAATCAATCCCAGGACATGAAACAACCAAGATAACCACCAAAATACAAATTGCAAAAAAATGAATAGAATGTACCTACATCAAAATCTAAAAAAAACAACCAACATCACTAGAAAGAATATAGAAAGACATTTTCAATGATATAAAAAATTCTCAAATTGAAGATTAGATGCTCATGTCTCTAAGAGTGTAAAATAGAACTCCTAACTTTGATTGTAAAAAAAGACATTAAAAAGCATCAAAATTGAAAAAAGCTCACCCCAATATGATAGGCTCATAGCCAAATTTTCAATGATACCTTGTTTGCCAAAAATGAAGTTCGAATGAGCAAGATATGGCAAAAAATCCAAAAATAGGTCCAAAAAGAGCTAGAAGGGCTTGTAGGGTATGCTAATGTAGTACTATCTTAGCAAGTGATGAGCCAAAATTTGATAGTCAAATGGTTGTTGAAGAAAAAAAAATGCTTGCAAAATATCCCCCTTCATAAAAAAAATCAATATACCAATAAACAGAAAGGACCGGTGCTAGAAAAAAATTTTGGTGGCTAATAATTAAGCATGTGGGAAATAAAATTCTTGTGCCCAAGAAAATATTTAATTAAACATAAAAAACCAAAAATGCCATGTGAACTACCTGCAAAAGAAGGATCATAAAACTGTCATTGAGCCTCAAAATCATGAGAGGTGCTATGAAAATATCGATCAAATAAATGGCAAAATCATTGATGGGACAAATCCATAGAACTCCCAAAAAAGGAATGTTTCCAGAGGGCCCATGTTGACCATGTGCCTTGGAAAGAGGATGTTGGTGGGACCACGATGGACATGGAAGAAGTATGGTCAGGTGGAGCGCTCATGCAAAAATCATGCACAAGGGATTTAACTTTGAAAGTCACATAAGAGATGGAGCTTGAATAAATTTTTCTCTTCAATAAGCCCAAAAAATTAAATGGGTGCCAAAACCTTAGCCTGAACTCTACTAATATATCATGCCAAAACATATGCCGATGAATCTTAGAGAACAATCCATAAACTACAGATCACCAAAATATATACTAGGTTTTGTGAAAGAGTCATGACCACCAAAATTTTTAGAGTGATCACTTTGCAATAACATGAACTATTATGGAGGATGTCAAACTAGTTTGTTAGGTTGTCACACTTTGAAGATGTGAACCATATGTCAAAAAGTAATGCAGCGAAAAACTGCTCAAAAAAAAGAAGGGAGTAGGTCCTCAAGAAAACACACCAAGAGGAAGATGACATGGGTGAGGTTAGGCCCAATAAAAAAACATCCACCCAAAGACCCCAAAGGTCAATGTTAGACTTGTATGTGGGCTCCAGTAAAGAAGCACCTAGAAAAGGTGTTGGTTGCTGCTAATACTAGTAAAAGTGTGGGTCACAAAAAAAATGTGCCAAAAAAAATTTCATCTCCAAAAATAATGCTCTAATTGCCAATAAATGGTGCTGAAATGAAAGGTCCAAGATGAGACTAGTGATGCCTTCAATGAAGCACTATTAATGACATAGTATGGGCCCAAAAATTTATGACATGGGCTTGAAGTGCTTTTTTTTTTCAAAAATCAAAAGGCCCGTAGGCACATGTAGGTTTGCACAAAAGGGTCTTTTCCAACATATATTTAAAAAAGGCATGTACATTTCTTAAAAAGAAAATTTGAATTTGTTGATAAATATAATCACGAATCCTCATCTTTTAATGCATGCCCAAGGCTGTATGAGCTTGAGCCAATTTTTTTTGCCTCAAAGTCCAACCATGTCCAAAATAACCAAATTTTATGTGAAAATGGGGTTTATTTGGTGCTATGTGTTGGAAATTTGTTTAGTGCTCCCCTCAGGATTTGTGACAAGGTCTTAACTACCTCATGTGTACTATAAGTTGAGTGGTTGTATTGGGCATTGACATATCAGTCTTTTGGTGCAACGGAAACCCCACTCTAACAAATGGTATCAAAGCTTAGTCATAGGTTCAAATGCTCAAAACCTTGGGTAATGCTAAGGGGGAGATTGTTGGAAATTTTTTTAGTGCTCCTGTTAGGATTCATGACAAGGGCTTAACTGCCTTCTATGTATTATAAGTTGAGTGTTTGCATTAGGCATTGGTAGATCAGTCTTTTGGTGCAATGACAACCCCACTCTAACAAGTGCTAATCTTAGATTGGTTTTGACATATGAGTGACAATATACTTAAATCACTTACTTTGTTCATGCCAAACAAGTAATACATGCCAAGCATAAGTTGTTAGATAGTATATGCTAGGTGACAAATATTTAGTACATATTGAGTAATTAGTGAGTACCGAGCCACTCAAGTGCTGAGTCACTTAGATGCCAAGTAGATAGTATATGCTGAGTGATTCAAGTGATGAGAAGATAGTGCAAGCTGATTCATTCGAATGTTGATTGCCAACAATGAAGTTTTAGTTGATGTTGAGCATCAGGGACTTCAAGTGCCAAGTTACATAGTTTTGATATAGTTATTTGTAATGGCACAAAATTTTATGTAAACCATTTTTGGGCTGACGTAAGGATTGATTTATGATCTTTGTTGATAAGGAAAAATCTTAATTATGAATCCCTATGCATTACATGGATCTAATTAGAAAAGGGAAGGTTTAAGTGGCAATATGGATGAATCACTACCGTTGATTCATACCTAACCCTAAATCACCTAAGTCTTCTTAAGAAAGACAACCCTAAACTTTTTATGAATGCTAAGGAGAATTGAAGTGAGTTTTGCATGCACAAAAAGAGAATTCATGGTGATTAAGGTGTTTTAAATTGAGTTACATTGCAGAATCAATTAAAGGAGAATAGAGGAAAGGGATCAAAGGACAACAGAGATACATTTGATTAGAAAGGATCAAGTACACATTTGTATAGAGGTGACTTGACATCAAGCAATAGAGTGCTAACTATAGGATCATTGCTAAGATATTCTAATAGGTGAATCAGTTAAATCTATTAACAAAGTAGTCTTAATAGGCTATTGTAAATCCTTTGACAGGGTGCTTACTTCATTGTAAGTTAAAATCCTTTTACTAGGCACACTTTTAGAAGGGCGTTTAAATCCTTTAATAGGGTAAAATCTAACAATCTTATAAGCCTTTAACAGGGCATACCTTTCATAGGGTAGATCATGTTTCATGGTCAAACATTGTAACCTTTATTGGATACACATGTTTTTCCTTCTCCTTGGACGGTTTCTGGGTAACCAAATATCTTGTGTCGTACATGAGTTGAATGTTTTACTTTCATGCTATGAATGTATATGCTTAGTTTGGTATTTCAATTTATATGTATAGATTGTGAGATGGATGTGTCATGAATAGTTTTCGAGGTTGAAAGTTTTAAGTGTTGATTCACCCCCCCTCTTAGAATTTATTTCCCTATTGTATTTCCAATAATTGGTATTAGAGCACTAGGTCTCTGAAAGTAAAGCTTTGAAACTTTGAGGAAAGATCTTGGAGATGGAAGTCTACATATTGGAAAAGACTATTGAGAATCAAAATATTGAAATACAAATTGCCTTACATAAGATGAATGAAGCAAGAAATGATTTGAAGATATTACTAAAGAGAAGGAAAGAAATTTCTATTGAAGAGAATGACACACAGTACCAAGAGATTGACACCAGTAAATTGTTTGTTGATGGAAACACACATGAATTTGGTGCAATAGTTACAGATCTGATGAAAAAGAATGGAACCCTAATTGAAAAAGTCAAAATCCTAAAGAGAGAGCAATAATTCGAATTAGTATTGCTATGTGAGGTGACCGAGTAGAAAAAAAGATAAAGAGGAAAAAGTCATGATTGAAGATAACAAAAGGATCTTGACCAATAGATTAGAAGATAAAACTTTAAAGGTAAATAGGATTGCTAACATGCAATTGGGAATTTTGGGTTAAATGATGATTGCAAATCATGAGCTGAATGCAAAGAATATTGAGATCACAACACTGAAGTTTCAAAATGAACAATTGAGAAATGATCTAAAAAGAGAAAAGGAGTTTTCTGATAGTTTCAACAAACCTAGTGAAGCCATCAAGTACTATGAACAATTGATGAGATCCCCTAGATCCAACAATGATACTTCTAGATTGGGATACACTAGTATTGAAGAAGGAGAATCATCCAAAAGTGGTGAAGAAAGAAGTAACAAAGGTAAGAACTCCAAACCTACTTCTCCTAATTATGGTAAGATAGGTCACACTGCTAATGTTTGTAGGAGCAAGATTACAAATTTGGATCCTAAGCAGAATTTCATGGGTTGTTGCCATAAATGTAACAAAGAAGGACACCAAGAAATGGAATGTAGAACCAAGACCTGAAGTACACAAATATTTGAAGGATACTATTATAACTATAAGAAGTATGGACATAGAGCATAAGAGTGTAGATTCAAGCCTAAATGGTCACAAAACAAGCAGACAAAAGTAAAACATAATGACAACTCTTATAATTGGGATTATAATACAAGTTATAGTTTTTTCAAAAGTATGGATATGTTGTTGAAAATAACATAAGAACACATTTTAGAAGTGACTACAATAGATGGTTAAGTCAAACCACATGTTTTAGCTATTTGAAAATTGGTCACATAAGCAAAAATTGTCCAACAAGGTCAAAGGCACCAAGAAATGAGTTCAATAAAGGAAAAGGAAACATAGATGTTGAGAATGTCACAGATAAGATGAACAAGACATGGAAAAGAAAGGAAGATTGCAACACATTAAGTTCAAAAGAGGTCACTTCACCCAATGGATTGGGTGATCACACCTCCTCCAATTAAGTAATCAAGAGGTATGTGGGACTAATATCTAAAAGATTTACTATAAATCAGTTTCAAGGATTTATCTATGAAAAGATACATATGCATGAATAAAGATGCAAAGTGTTGTTAAGAATCTAGAAGAAATCTTTAAGTTTTGCTAGTTTTCATGTTACTACCAAGCATGAAAATTTTCACTGTGGTTGCTGAGTGAAATGTTAGTAGATGCCAAGCTATCAAATTTTTTAGTTTTGACCAAGCTTGTAGTAGTTTCCAAGTGAAATGGGAACTTCATGGAAGCTGAGTGAGTCGAAATCTTTATTGAAGCTGAGCTTACAACTGTGTAAGTACTAAGCATTAAATGCAAGGTTTTGAGGTCTATACAATTGATTTCCACTCATTTGACATCATTTGAATTTGAAGAAGAGCACAAAGAGCGAAAGGAAAAATTGAAAGAGATCACACTAGTATTTGCAAGTTGAATTCAATAGTCGCTTGACACCCTAACAGTAGATTCACAAAGATATTTATCATGTGTTGAGCTACATAATTTGAATTTTCACAAACCCTAGTTTACATTATGGCATCTAGTTCTTTAGATGCTAAGATTAAAGAGGGTAAATAATTTTCGAATGTGAAATTGATAAGTAATGAGAGTAGATAACCAAACTTTAAAGCCATACTTTTATATCGCTTACAAGCAAGATCCATCTATGTGTTGTCGATGATACCACCAAGAGCTTTGATGATTCAAGATGTGAGATGTTACTATACATGTAAGGTTGGTAGCATAGGAGACATGCAAATTAGGGAAACCTATGGAAGATTGTATGAAAATGGAGCATTGAAGGATGAATCCAAAATTACAGAAAGGAAAGGGTTGACTTATACCTTGGATTTTGCAAATGTTTTCAAGACTAAATGGATTAAGATAGTCCTGAGTAGAATTCATGATAATTCTATTTGGTTGGATAGTGGACTAGTGAAGATTACCAGGAAAATTATGCATAGAGTAATATGGTATTCAATACTTGAATGACCTAAAATAATGAGAAGTGAATCTAAAGAGGTCATTGAAAAGAATACAGGGGTAGTGTAGAACAAAAAAGTGATGACAATAGATACTATTTCAAATCCTCTAATTGCATTTGTAGTGAGGATAATAGAACATAAGTTCTACCAATCAAGTAGGCTCAACAATGTACCATGTATTGTTGTTGACATGGGCTATAAGATAGTAAAGAAGGATCATACCTATGACCTTGCTAAGTTGTAAATGCAATAACTGTCAAAAAACTTGGGAGCTATAAGGAAGACCAAAAGTGCACAATGTAAATTTGGCTCAATTCTTGTATGTATGTTCTTTTATGTATAGAATACATTCCCCACATTTGATAAAGTGTCATGGAAAACAAATAGATCTATTGCAGTGCAGATAGGAGAGTTTATTGAGCAACTTGAGAAAAAATTTGAGTTAGTTATGACTAGCTATTTTGAGGACTTCAAACAATAAATGAAAAAGAGAATGAGGATACCAGTTTCACTAGTTGAGAAACATTTTAATGATGTTTTCTTTCTAGTTGATACTGATTATACTTATGTTCAAGCTATTGATCCAAGGGTTAGGTGGCTAAGGCCATTAGGCTATGAAATCAATGTTGATGAAGCCTCTGCAACAATAACAACATTACTTGAAGATGTAGATGCTAAGGCTAGTACCTTTGGAAATTATGATGTGGCCGAATCTAAGATAACAATGGATTTGAAGACTACCTCAGTCATTAGGAAAAAGAACAAAATTGTGAAAAAGTTAAAAGAGAAATTTGGTGAAGGATAAGATGAAGAAGATGAAGAAGAAGAGGATATATTAGCTCAAGCACCATTGGCCTTAACTCAAGGTCAAGGAGAAGACCAAGTAGAAGAAGTGGAAATTGAAGAAGGTACCAAGGGAGAAGAAGTCAATGAAGCACCCAAACAAAAGAAAAGGAAAGCTAAGACACTAGCTACTAGAAATTAAGAAAGGTTGTAAAACCTAAGCCTATGGTCCCCTCTACAAGAGCAAGCACAAGAGCCACTACAAAGAAGGCTCAAGAAGTAGTCAAGCCAAAGGAGAAGAGAGCTAGTCCAAGATAATAATGGTGAAGAATATTAGAAGAGATAGAGGAGAAAATGTGTTGCTCCAGTTGAATCTAATGAAGAGAAGAATGAATTTGATGACAACAATCAATTTCAAGTGGTAAGTTATAGTGCTTCTTCAGATATAGACAATATATGTGAGAATATAAAGAAAAATGCTCATTTATCTGGCCTCTCACATATTAAATTCGATACACATGGAAAAGTTGAGATGAACCAAGTAGAGGAATCGATTTATGCCATGATGACAACATTTAAACAAACTCCAATTGAGATTTCCAACTCTCTACCAAATGAATTATCTGATAGAGTTGAGAAAAAGTGGCAATATAGTCTAAACATAGAAAGATAAATTAGAGAGACATGTTATAGTAATGTCAAAACTAGTTAGGGAATCAATGGCCAAGACATTGAAGAAGCATACTAGAAAATTTGCACCAAAATACATGGCTTTCAACATATTATAGAACAATATTGAGGATGTTGTACAAAAGACCACTTTAGTTTGGAAATCACTATATGGCTTGATGACACCCAAGGCAATAATGTAGGCACCTATTAAGGTAGGTGAGGACAAGGAAGAGAAAAAACATGTAATAAAGGTAATCATAGTTGATACTAATCTAGTTACATAAGAGGAAGACGCTAAAACAAATGTAGATGCACAAGCACCAATTGAGGATGATCAATAAAAAAAACAAAGTGTACCAGATACACTAGTACTAAGTGCCCATCCTCCGCATGAAGTAAATACAAGATGTGAAAATGTAAAGATTAAAGATGTTTCTGATTCTATCACTTAGAAAATCAATCCCCTCATAGTAGATGAATTAGAAAAGATACTGGTGGAATCCACTACCCATGCAAAACTTTGAAAGAATCCTATACTGGTGAGTGTTGATAAGATTGAGAAGGAAGATAAGATATTTGTATGGGAGGAAGTACAAAAATAAGTTACACATACAACCCCTTCTCAATTTTCTATGGTACAATATACATTACCCCTTATGGCATATCAAAGGAGCCAACTACTTCTACCATCAGTACATTGGTACAAAGTACTCCAGTCTCAGTCACTATAAGGGTAAGTGAACATGATAAGGGTGAGAGAGGTGGAGAGAAGAAAGTTGAAACATAGAAGACTAAAGGAACACAAGTTCAAAAAGGTTAGGTAGATACTCTTGCACCTACAACAAAAGAAAAAGGTGCATCTATGAATGTAGAGAAGGAAAAGGATAAGACTGAAGAGCTAAGTATGACTACCAAAGCTAAGGAGCAATTAGCAATACAAACATTGGTAACTTTACCAAAAACTACTACTCCTCCTAGTCAAGCTCTTCATAGGCTTTTTGGAATTATAGATGGAGTAACTAAGAGGGGGGTGAATCAGTTACCACAAAAAAAACTCCACAGATCCCTTAAATGTCTTAAATAACTAGTTACTACTAATACTCGGTAAACACTTCAAAAATGTTGTAACTGGGTTGATTAACTTGTTACTAATTTTCAAGCATTCATAATTATTAACATGCATGCAAAAGTAAATAACATGAACACAAGAGACACTAGATTTAATGTGGAAACCCAATATGGAAAAAACCACCAAGTAACTAGCTACCAATTTTTACTCTTTTGAAGTGAGCCCTATTAGGAGCCAACCTAGTTAAAGGTTACAAAACACACTGTTAGGTGTGACCCTATTAAGAGTGGCCTTGCTAGATGTCTTTAAAAAAGTTCAACTAAACTGTCACCTTTTTAGAGGATTGAAAAAATGGCTGCTAAACCAACTGTATTAAGAGATTTTGAAATCACTACTACAATGGTTAGAAAGTAATAATGAATTGACCTGAATATGATGCAACTAAAATTTATGATTACAGATCTCTATTCTCCACCAATAGATCCTCCTTGATCAAATATAAATTTGCTACTCCTCAATGATCTCTGATCATCCTTCAAAATTTTCTCTTACAATAATTAGTCCTTCTTCACATTCATATCACATCAAATTCATCACAGACTTAGAATTCACAACTTGACCTCTTATATATACCATTCGGATTATCAAGTTGGCTCATTCACAAGTTACATTTACCAATAACCATACATCATTTAGCTACACATATTACATTAAATAAATAAAATTTAATTCACAAAACAATGAAATCCTTCATTGGCCGACCTTGCTCGGTAAACACTGCTCCAGAAATAATTTCCCGAGTTAACCATCTTAACTCAATTAACGCTGCACTTTCTGTAAAATCCTTTGGCTATCGAGTGAACTTGGTAAGTACTATTTCCTACCATATTTTCCTTTGATAACCAAGTAAGCTTAGTAGTCACTGAGTTGCCTTACTTAACCTTGAAAGCTCGATAACAATTGTTTGCACAAGGTAAAGCCTGAGAATGCTTGGTAGACATTGTAAACCTTCTTTGCTAACCTTATGAGCTTGGTAGACTCTGTCTCTTGCCTTGCTAACCAACTGAGCTTAGTATACTCTGACTGATAATTGATATGGCATTTTTGTAACATCAAAGACAACACACAATTGAGTAATTGTATCCAACAATCTCCCTCTTTGGAATTGATGGCAACACAACATGTCATAGTAGAATGAAATTTGAAAACAAGTCTTCACTGAAAAAATGCTTCACCTTCTTACATTTCATTCCATAAAACTCCTCAAATATGATAATCTTCCTCTTTCATAGTAATCTCTCCCTCTTACATGAACTCTCTTCTTCTTGCAAATTTCAGAAAGATATGACAGTAAACTCTGCCTCTTTGACAACACATGCCAAAGAAAACATGACTTCAAACTTAAATGAAATTCAATGTACCTTAAGTACTAATTCATATGAAATGTCTTCATTTCTTTGCTGCATCAACTAATAGATCTTCAATTCTATTCCTGTTGATGCATCACTAAAATTTTATTTTAGTGAGCTTTAGAGAGGGGATTGACCCCTAACTTACCTCTTAGATACAATAATGCATCCTTAGGTAAAGAATTTGTGAATATTTCAGAAATTTGTTCCTTTGTATGAACATATTCCAATCTGATCTCCTTACCCTACACCAATTCTCTGACAAAGTGATACTTTATAGCTATATGCTTGATTTTTGAATGCATCACTGGATTCTTGGATATGTTAATTGCACTTGTATAGTCACAAAACATAACAACAGGTTCTTTTATTTCTTCCTTCATACCTTCCAATAATTGTTTGAACCAAACAATGTTTGAACAGTTTACTGTTGCAGCAACATATTCAGCCTTTGCTGTGGACTGGGATGTACAGTTTTGCTTTTTACTTGTCCAAGAAACCAACCTCTTTCAAAGAAAGAAAGCTCCTCCACTTGTACTTTTTTTTTCATCAACATTCTCTACCCAATCTACATCATTAAACACTTTCAAATCTAGATTTCCTCCAAATTTATACCATAATCCATAATCTTTAGTTCCTTTCAAATATCTCATGATTCTTTTGATTGCCATCATGTGATTTTCTTTTGGTTTTGCTAAAAATATTGCTACAATACCAACTGCAAGAGCAATGTCTGGTCTTGTATGCACTACATATTGCAACTTTCCAATCATAGATCTATACAATGTCTGATCCACTTCCTTTGATTCATCATCCTTGGTAAGTTTCAATCTAGTACACACAGGAGTCCCAACTAGTTTGCAGTCTTCCATCCTAAAATTTTTCAGTATCTCCTTGATGTATTTAGATTGAGTGATATAGATGCCATTCTTATTCTGTTGAGTTTGAAGACCAACAAAGAATTTGATCTCACTAAACATTGACATTTCAAATTCCTTATTCATTTTCTCTAAAAATTCTTTGCAAAGATCATCATTTGCTATGAACAAAGTATCATCTACAAATATTTCTACCAAAACAATCTTATTATCTGGTCCTTCCTTGATATACAAGCTACTATTTGTAGATACCTAAAATCCCTTAGAAAATAAAGTATTTTTATTTTTTGAAAAAGTCCTTGATGACATCATCATTAATTAATTAATTAATTAATTTATTTTTATGTCATTAAATCCCTTTATCTTAATTAAAAATATTTAATTAAGAAAACCCTCCCAATAATGTTTAAATCTTATTTAAACATTATTTACTTATTTATTAATTATTTAATTAATAAATTGACCAAAAATCTCAAAATAAATATTTAATTTATTTTTTGCCCAAAACATGGCCAATTTCTTTAAGATCACTAACCTCTTCCAAAATCTTCTAATCCTTCTTTAATTTCGATTAAAGGCTAATCCCATCATTTTCTACCCCTAATCCCAACTCAAAATATTTAATTAAGGTTAAATATTAAATCCTCATATTTATTAATTATGTTTTAATAAATATCTCTACAACCTAAACCTATGAGATAAATAAACTTTATTTATCCTCATCCTAAGCCTATCCCTAAACCCCCTTCTTAGCCTAATCCGCCCCATCCACCCATACTAACCAAGCTTAGCTACTAACTCACCCACCTTCATTGAATGCCATCCACTTGCATATCTCTAACAAGCTTAGTCTAATCTTAAATCACCTCTAACCTCCCCCCTAACCTTGTCACATTCCCTAAGCAAGCTTAAGACTTTCCTAAACCAAGCAAAGTCAACAATCTCAACTCCCTCCAAAATATCCCAACTACTAAGCCTTCAATGCTCTTACAAGGCCATAAAGACTCTTACAAACTCATTCATTGCTCTTACAAGCCATTTATGAAGGGTCTTTATGAAGATATTATCCCTTGAGCCTCCTTTGTTGACTTATCCTTGCCCTTTCCTCCATCCTCTCACCCTGTGACATATGTCACTCCCTAATTGGTTGTAAGGAAGCACAATTCATGTGCTCTCTTTTCTTTCAATTTGAGCCCTCCATAAGATTTTTTCCATCTTTGCATCTTAGCCCTCAAACCCTCAAGCCCTTAGCCTATAAATTGGATCCCTTCCCAAGCCATTTCATCACAACCTTTAAGCTAAAGTTATAATGCTAGTGTGAGAAACAAAGCCCTTAACCATACCCTTATAATGCCAAATTGAGAGCTCACAAAGCTACCAATTTTCCATTTTCTATCTCCATTGAAGCATAGTTTGAGTATCTTGAGCACACATCCCAAATCCTATCAAATAGACACATCCCCAACTCAAGAGAACAATCTCATTGAGAGAGCCCCTTAAATGGCTCATATTCTCATTTGAGAGCTTCTCTTTTGTCTATCTTGAGATTATGTGAATTTAGTTTTATGCTAATGCTTTTATTTCATTAGATTAGTTTTTATTTGCATACTAAAGTAGCATATACACTATTATCATTAGTTCTTTGAAAACCAATCTGAATAAGATAGTTGTGCAGTCTTTCATACCATGCTCTCGGGGCTTGCTTTAGACCATACAAAGCTTTACACAATTTGCATACCATGTCCTTGTTTGGATCAACAAAACTTTCAACTTGTTCAATGTAAGCCTCTTCATCCAGTATACCATTGAGAAATGTTGACTTGACATCCATTTGATAAACTTTGAATCCTTTGTATGCAGGATATGCAAGTAAGGTTCTGACACCTTCCAATCTTGCAACAGGAGAAAAAGTCTCTCCATAGTCTACACCTTCTTCTTGAGAGTATCCTTTGCATACTAGTCTAGCTTTGTTTCTTAACACCTTTCCATCTTCATTTAACTTGTTTCTGAATACCCACTTAGTTCCAATCACATTTTTGTCTTTAGGCCTAGGTACAAGAGTCCATGTTTTATTTTTCTCTATTTTCTCTATCTCTTCATTCATAGCTTCAATCCAACTTTCATTTTCTAATGCATCTTTGACATTTCTTGGTTCAAAATAAGTGAGTAAACAAGTGCCTTTCAACTTACTTCTTATCATAGTTCCTTCAGATTTATCTCTAATGATCTGATCTAGTGTATGATACCTCTTGACATACTTGGCTAATATAGGTTCCTTGCCTTTTGAACACTTTGTATTTTCATCCTCTTGCACTTTTACTTCAAGTTCTAGTTGCTTGGGTTCAGTAGCTATTGATTCAGTAGCTTCATTTTGCAACTTAGGTCCTTTGAGCTCGATAGGTATTGGCTCAGTTTGCACTTCCTGTAGCTCAATTATTGAAGACTTAGGAGTTGAAGATTCATGATTGACAGGTGTATTTGGCACTGTATTAGGTTCAATGTAAACAAATCTCTTGTAGTCTTCTGGTTCCCTTTTGCTTTCTTCTTTAGTTCTTTCTGTAAACTCATCAACTTTCACATGTGCACTTTCTATGACTTTGTGAGTAGAAAAATTCAAACATCTATATGCTTTACTTTTGCAAGAATATCCCAAAAATATTCCTTCATCACCCTTTACATCAAATTTACCTTTTCTAGATTCTTTCAAAATGTAACATTTACTTCCAAATGCTTTTAGGTAACTTACATTTGGTTTGTAGCCATACCATAACTCATAGGGGTTTTTGAATGAGTCCTTCTTCAGCTGTACTTAGTTCAAGGTATGAAGTGTAGTGCTGATAACTTCCTTCCAGTATTTGATAGCAATGCTCTTTTCAATCATTAAGGTTCTTGCACAGTCCATGATAGATCTATTCCTTCTTTCAGCTATTCCATTTTGTTAATGAGTTCTAGGTGTTGAAACCTATCTTTTGATTCCTCTTTTAATGCAAACATTATTGAACTCATGTGAAATGAATTCACCACTTCTATCTGACCTCAAACATTTTAGTCTTTTGCCTTTTTCCTTTTCTACTCTGGCCAAATACTATTTAAACTTTTCAAATGCTTTTGATTTGTCTCTTAGGTACATGACATTCATCATTCTTGAGTAATCATCAACAAAAAGAATGAAGAACTTTTCACCAGTATAACTTTGAATTCTAATAGGTCTACATAAATTAGTATGCACAATTTCTAAAACTTCTTTAGACTGATAGTTTTTACTTTTAAAGCTAGTCTTTTTCATCTTGCCAATTTGACAATTCTTGCATAGACCAACCTCAGGTTTCTTTATGTTAGGAATGCCTCTTACTTTCCTAAATTTACTTATTTTCACCAAATTATCAAAGTTCACATGATACAACCTCCTATGCCATAACCAACTTTCTTCAACTTCAGCAATAAAACATGAACATTCACCAAGTTCAAGATAAAATAAGTTACCTTTTGTTTCAGTGCCTGATACAATCAACTTTCCTTTTCCATCTAGCAATCTTGCTTTTCCATGCTTGAATTCCACTTTGAATCAATTGTTGAGTAGTTGTGCCACACTTAACAGATTGTCTTTTAGTCCTTCTACCCAATATACATTATCACATACAAGTTCTTTGGTTAGTGAGATTCTTCCTTTTCCTTTTATGCAGCAAGGTTCATTATTACCAAACCTCACACTACCACCATCATAGTCTTCAAAATGCTCAAACTTAGTTTTATCACTAGTCATGTGATGAGAACAACCACTATCTATAATTCATGTATCATTTTTGCTTATATGAGAAATAAGTGCCATTTCCTCATCATTATCAGACTCATCTTTTATAGCAATGTAGACAATTTCTTCTTCTTCTTCATCATTAGAATCATTAGAATCTTTATCCATGAAACATGTTTTCTTACCTTTATCCTTGAATAATTTGAAGTCTTTCTTTCCATTGCACTTGTGACCTTTCTTCTCATCCTTGTTTTGCTTATTGGGGCACCTAGCAGCAATATGTCCAATTTTTTCATAAGAAAAGCAGATTAGAGGAACCTTACCTTTGTATTTCCCTTTGCCTCTTGAATATTTCCTTGCTAGCAGAGCTTCAACCACCTCAAGATCACTGTCTGAACTCTAGTCTAATTCTTCATCAATATCTAACTAAGAATCCTTTATCTTCTTGCCTTTCTCCTTGAGTGAAAGCTTGGCTTCAAATGTTGATTCAACATTCTTGGAAGTTAGAACATAATTATCATAGTTATCTAGCTCAAATATAGTCAATCTTCCAACTATGGCCTCTAAATTTATCTTGTGATTTACTTCACATCTTCTTTCTTGAATTGTAGAAATTCTGATTGCATAAATGATAAGTAGTGTTCTAGGAACTTTACTTGTAACTGTTTCCTCCTTAATATCTCCTCCAGATGTTTTGATTGCACTAACACATGCTTTAACTCTTTCAACATATTTTGCAATATTTTCATCTTCTCTCATCATCATTTGATCAAATTGACCTCTCAAACTTTTTGCTTTGGCTCTTCTCACATTATCATCACCTCCATAGATCTCTTTCAGCTTGTTCCACATTTCAAAAGTAGTTTTGCAATCCTTGATGTCATCAAATTCTTTATAACTTAGGATAGATGCAATATCTATCATCATGTTGTCATGAGTCTTCTTTCTAGCAATATCATTGATAGATAATGTTTCAGCAGGTTCTGCATATTTTCTATCAAGGTACTTCAGCCCTAAATTACCAATAGAAGCTAGATGGAGTCTCATCAACCCTACCATGTTAAGAAGTTGTCCCTATTAAGTCTTGGAATTTCCCTCTTATAAGACATCTTGATCTTTGGCTTAGATCCTTGAAATCTTTTCCTACAAGCACCAAAATCTCTGATACCAATTGTTGGAATTATAGATGGAGTAACTAAGAGGGGGGGGGGGGGGGGGGGTGAATTAGTTACCACAAAAACAAATCCACAGATCCCTTAGATGTCTTAAATAACTAGTTACTGCTGATAATCGGTAAATACGTCAAAAATGCTGTAACTCGGTTGATTAATTTGTTACTGATCTTCAAGCATTTATAATTATTAACATGCATGCAAAATTAAATAACATGAACACAAGAGACACTAGATTTAACATGGAAACCCAATATGGGAAAAACCACCAATTAACTAGCTACAAATTTTCACTCTTTTGAAGTCAGCCCTATTAGGAGCCAACTTGGTTAAAGGTTACAAAACACACTGTCAGGTGTGACCCTATTAGAGGATTTAATCACCTTGTTAAGAGTGGCCTTGCTATAGGTCTTTAGAACAATTCAATTGAACTGTCACCTTGTTAGAGGATTGAAAAAATGGCTGCTAAACCAACTCTATTAAGACATTTTGAAATGACTGCTACAATGGTTAGAAAGTAACAATGAATTGACCTAAATATGATGCAACTAAATTTTCTAATTACAGATCTCTATTCTCCACCAATAGATCCTCCTTGATCGAATATAGCTTTGCTGATCCTTAATGACCTTTGATCATCCTTCAAAATTTTCTCTCACAATAATTAGTCCTTCTTCACATTCATTTCACATCAAATTCATCACAGAATTAGAATTCAAACTTGACCTCTTATATATACCATTCAAATTATCAAGTTGGCTCATTCACAAGTTACATTTATCAATAAACCATACATCAGTCGACTACACATATTACATTAAACAAATAAACTTTATTTCACAAAAACAATGAAATCCTTCATTGGCCAACCCTGCTTGGTAAACACCGCTCCATAAACAATTTCTTGAGCTAACCATCTTAACTCGGTTAATACTACACTTTCTGCAAAATCCTTTGGCTACTGAGTGAACTCAGTAAGAACTATTTCCTACCATATTTTCCTTTGATGACTAAGTAAGCTCGGTAGTCACTAAATTGCCTTGCCTAACATTGAAAGCTCGATAGCAATTGTTCACACAAGGTAAAGCTTGAGAATGCTTGGTAGACATTGTAAACCTTCTTTGCTAACCTTCTAAGCTCGGTAGACTCTGTCTCTTTTCTTGGTGACCAATTGAGGTTGGTAGACTCTAACTGATAATTGATATGACATTTCTGTAACATCAAAGACAACACACAATTGAACAATTGTATCCAACAAAGCCAAGTATAGAAGTTATACCCCTACAATCATCATGACCTAGCCAAAGTACATCTAAGGTAGATAAAGTAATATCATTTGTCAATGTGAACTAAGATGAGGTGATTGATTTGCCCAAATTTGATTTTGTAACTAGCACTATTAATTAGATGGCCATCCTATACAATGTTCTAGAAAAGAAGAAGAATCAAGAACTATTAAGACAGGAGCATAGGTAGGAGCAAGCCTTGAAAGATATCATGGACATTTTCATTGATGCATTTAGTTTTCTAGCTCCAAAGGAAAACAAGCCAATAATTGAATAGTTAACCGGCTTAGTGGAGAATCTAAATGACATAGACCTAGATTCAAATATAAAATTACTCAAATAATCTGAAAGAAAGTTCCAACATAAGGGTGATGAAAAGATATCAAGTGCTATTGCACTATCATAGGTTGAGTTAGCAACTGAAATAAATAGTGTGAAGAAGGTATTGAAGAACATCTTCTCTTTGTACACCAAATTTTGTAATCCCACACTTTTCACACAAGAAATAAGGAGTCATATTTTGAGTTTGGAGAGTCATATATAGTCATCTGATATAACTCTACCAAAATCTCCAGCTCAAAGTGAGAAACATTTCAGACATCTCCTCAACTCCCAAAGTTTGTTAGTAGTGTTACAAATAGATGAAGTGAACATCAAGGCTAAACTAATAAGCATCCAATCAATTCTGATTCCACATATGGAGACATTGCACAAGGAACTAGCCTTTGCTGAAACACTCATGAAGAAAGATCCACATCTTTCTACTAATGAAGGCTTAGTTCACCTTGCTGCCAAGCTAGCCATCCAAATCAAATCATTGGAGGTAGCTTGTGATAACTAGGATGCAACATTGAAAATCATGCTCGAGGTCCACAAAACATTTTTGGACAAATACACTCTAAGTGTATAACCCTTTGACATCAGTGTCAAAATGGGGGAGAAATAAGGTATGGGAGAGATAAAATGTATGGGGGAGATATTATTTTTTACGGAGATGATAGAAACTATTGATATTGCAATCAATTTTGTTATTAGTGACACACACTTATTCAAATAGATAGTTTCTATTGAGCTTATTGTATAGTTAATTGTGTTAACCAAGCATTTCAAGCTTTACCAAGTTCTACAATTGCTACCGAGTTCAAGGAACAATATTCAATTTTCACCAAGCATTAACTACTAGGATGGTGATTAGCAGTGTAAACTGAGCTTAGTGTTTATCAAGTCACTTAGTGCAAACTGAGCTATGCAGTGCTTACCAAGTTTGTAATTACAATAATGTGAATCTAGTGTTGACCAAGCCACTCAGTATTAACCAAGTGATTCTATTTATATGCCAATTTTTACAGTATTCACCAAGTCACTAGTACAAACCAAGTTTAGACTACTTGGAAGTGATTAGCATGGATCAAGCTTCTATGTCTACCAAATGCATGATGATACTGAGCATTGATAGTGGATGCCAAGTATCATAACCTCACCGAGCTAGTCTTTAGAACCTGAGTTCCTGTAGTTGGGCTGACTTTGTGTATTTTCTATAAACTTGTATTGTAGCCAACTTTGCTGAATTGTAATTTGGATTGGTATATATGTAATGTATTGTATCACATCTAATGGAATGGAATAATATGAAATATAACTAGTAGAGAAGAGAAGAAGTGTGAAGGAAAAAAGGCTACAAAAGTATAAGGAGCAACAAAGATTTATCTATCACAACAAGGTGATCATTACACTCAAAGGTATCTCATTCAATAAATCAAGTTGCAGATCAGAGATCAGCTACTGTTTCATCCTAACAAGTGGATTAGTTAAATCCTTTCACAAGGTAGACTTAAAAGTCTTTTGTAAGTCTCTTTACTGAGTGCATACTTCATTGTATGTTTTGTTGGTAAATAGATTTTTTCTTTCCAGTTCTAACTCACAAGGTGCTCTAATTCATGAACAAAATCTAATTACAACATTTTGGAAAGTTTCTTCTAGGAAGGCTAACTTACCTCTAAATTTTTAGGTATAGCTCCCTATTGCAGATTTGCAATAAATTTTGTTTATCCTAAGTTTAATGGGGTATGTTCTTAACTTGAGAACAAGAGAGGTTAACTAAGTTAAAAATATACAAGATTTAACCTAGGCAAGAAATGATTTCAAGAAGATTAACTAAATTTATGAGTCTCACACATCCTATGAACTCACAAGACTGAATGGTTCTAATATGCATGCTAGCTGCTACTAAGCTAAATTTATCAGAAACTAAATGTAGAGAAAGGAAAACTAAATCATAGAAAAATGCCTAAGAGATCCCTTTCAAACTCATAACAACAATACATATCATGATCAGTTTGTTGCCTGAAAATAGGGGAACGAAGCTCTATTCTTTCCTTTTTAATTTAGACAAAGAGAAGATAAAACCATTAACATCTAATAAATTGGAAAAAAAAATTGATACAAAATACCATTTGGTTGACTCTACAACATCAAGTACTTCACAGCAAATTTTTTTTGACCTTTTATTAATCATTTAATCTTATACATATAGGACTCAGAGATGAATGTTACATAGGAAGTTCAATCGATTCATCTCCCTCAAAAATGACAAATGGAAAAGAACCTAATTTCCCATTACAATGATTACATCAAAATATGAAAGAAGCAAAAAATGAATCACTTCACTTTCATTCCTTTTTAGATTTTTATCCTATAGGCCTTGGCAGTGACAATAATTGGAATTAGCTCCTCATGCTTATGGACATGTACATTGGTGTATCTCAAGAGCCATTTAGAGTGTTCTCAGGCTAGGTCTTTGATGATGCCTAAATGATATTATGGTTCTCCATGGCCATGTGCATACCTCCACCAAGCTTCTACAATTTAGATTTCTTTTTTTGAGGATTATAAGCTATTTTTGTCAGACCATCTATAAAATTAGAGAAGCTATATTCTAATGATTGCCTTTCCTTGCCCACTAGATTGTGAATCTATGTGCAAGGCTCTTAGTAGTTCATAATCTATATCTTGCTCCTTCTTTACTTTAGCTTTAGTTTCCTTTAGTCCCTTCTTTGCATCTGTGATCATTTTAGACTTGAATTGCATGATCTAAAACCATTCAACTAAGGGTTCATCTCCTATATGCAAGATCCTTGCTTCTACAACCTCCTTTGTCTTCATGTGAATGATCATCTTCAATAAGGAAACACAATCATCAGTCTTGATTTTCTTCATAGCCAAGGTGGCTCTTTTTGATGATATGTTGTCCTTCTTTATTTCTAGCCTTAGTATAGCATTGCCAATCTGCTCTATGATGGAGAGTCCTTCAATCTTGATTTTTTTGCTCCACTCTCTACTAGTTTTTCCTGAAATGCTTATCTTCCTAAAGTTGGGAGATGAGGGTTTGAATATCTACAGTAGTGGGATCACTAGTCATAGGCATTCCAAAAATGCTTTCCAATGGGGTGACCAGTAGCCTAATGAAACCATTTAGTTCTTGTATCTATACCTTCATTCTAACCTTTGAAAACTTGAGGCTTTCTAATTGCCCTTCAATCACTTCATTTTTTGACTTCCATAAGCCAACCTTGGTGTCATGTTTGGCCTCTCCAAGATCCATGGAGTGTAAGGCAAAACCATCAGTAGAGATGTCCTTCAATCTTCCTTCCTTGATGGGTTTCGAAACTTCCATGGTCAGATGCCCTATTTTAGGGTCTTGTCCAAGGATGGACAAAGTCTTTTGCTTCTTGACCACTCAATGATGCTAATCTAGAGTAGATGGTATGGAACAGGGCATCTTTTTTGGGGGTGCCTTCATCCTTCCTCTTTCTTTTTCTCTCTAAGGTATCCTTCAACCATGAATCTGTACTTATTACTTTAGAGGCCATTCCTAGAGAATCTATGCTAAACATCTTTCTTTTGGCTAGAGTGTTGGTTTTGTTAGTTTAAGAAAAAAGATTCTTTAGAGTTTGTGAAACCAACTATGATGAGCCTTAAGCTTTCTCTGCTTCTTTGGATTTCTTTGCCACCTCATCAAATTTAGTGGTTTCACTGTCACTACTTCCACTGTCTCCCAAATCTACCACTTTTACATGAGGGCTACTTGGTAAAAGGAGTGCAGGGCTCGCTGATGGGACTGGACTACTATGAGGCAAAGGGGGAGGAGTGATCGTAGTGTCTTTGGCTTCTTTTGCCTTCTTCTTCTTAGCATTTGACAGGGATTTGATCACTAGGAGGGAGCCATCATGGTAAGTTTGTGTAATGGGGATGTTCTTATCAAGAGGTTGATCACCTTTGTCAGATGGTTGGGCTAGTCCTTGGGTGATAGCTAGTGTTACACCTGATGTACCACCTTGAGAGGAAGGAGCCACTGTCGTTGTTGGAGATGCTTGAGTTGTCACACTTTTGCTTCATCTCTTCCTTGCTCTGGTCCTAATTCAAGCCATCATCACCTTTAGATCTTCACATGCATCTTCATAAGGCTTAGAACTAATAGGAGTGCCCCTCAACTTTATCACATAGGTATTACTGTACATGTTTTGTCCATCATCCTCAACTCCTTAAACTTCAAGATTGATTTTAGAAATTTTTACTTGATCTACTATGATCCTAGAAAAAGCACGGTCAAGGCTCTCAAACTCATCTTTACAATCAGCCTAGTAGTCTTCTATGGTTGTGATATGTTTAATCACACTCCCAATCTAAAGAACATATTTTTCATATTCGTTTGGGTCAAACATAGGTCTCAAGACCTCATACATTTCCATCTTGTACTTCATCTCAAACACCTTAAGTATGTTCTTCACATTAGAATGGGATTCATAACTAAAAGCTCCCACCTTCATAGGGAACTCGTAGCCCTTCTTCTTTAAGCTCTTACTCAACATGTTCACCTAAATTGCTTGCCTCACAATCTTGATCAACATGATCATGTCACTTAGGTACCTTGGCAGCTTCAACGGGAACCCGTCAAAGACTGCAAGACATAAATATGAAAAGGATGAGAACTAGATGAAAAAGCTCCCAAATTGACTTATAGAGTCCATAGCTTCTGGGATAAATCTCCTTTCTAGACACCCTTGAAGTTCCCTAAAAATTCTTATAATAAATGCATCATTAACTCTTATATACTCTACATAAATATTCTCCAATTGTAAACAAGGGTAGAACTCATAAGACTTCACATCATGAGAAAAATTCTCCACCCTTGGGAGGCCTGGCCATAATTGTATAGAAGCTAACATATAAATGAGGAAAGAAGACATTTAGAATGTGTTGTAGAACTTTGCAACACAAAGAGCATTGGATAGATTATCACTTACCTCATAGGCCCAATCAATGTATTGTGTATCAAAACAAATAACTTGCACCAAGAAGAAGTATTGTTCAAAAAAATTCAAAGCTTCTACCTCACCTTTCAATCTATGCAAGAGGACCATGATGTCAACAATATTAGGCTTGAGATTAATCCCAAACAGAGTCTTAGGAACCTTAATCTTTGCACTTTGTGGATTTTGGAACCATGATTGCATGATTTCCTTTCTCCAAATCATCTTCTTGGTAGAGAATTCAGAAATCGCTCCTCCAACTATTAAATCCAAAAATTCTTCCTACTCTAGAACTTGAAGGAAATTCACCAAAGTTTTCCTTTTGATAGAGATCAATACTATGTTATTTGGCAATTCAATTTGCCTAGTGTCTAGATTATAATGATTTATGCATTTGTAAATCAATTCAGGAGCCTAGACTACAATTGGAAAATTGTTTGCTTCAACTAGCTTGCATCCTCAGAGCTTCTCAATAATGGGATGGATTGGCTCCGATTTCACTATCTTCAAAAAATCTTGCATGTCAAAGAAATGGAGAGAGGTATCTGTGAAATTTTGTAAAGAAGACTTGATTCCATTTAATTTGTTGAAACCCATGAATCTAGTTGCCATTCCATTCATGGGTGAATTTTGAAATCTAGAAAAGCAGAGAATAGTAAATGCATAGATGCTAGCTTTTCAAATAGAGGTTGTGCAAATTAAAAAAATAACAGTTTGAGCAAGAGTGGTAATTTTTACAACTATTCATGTATCTCTCTATATAGGAGTTTCAATCCATCTGTTAATCTTTAGGACTCGCACCACACATGAAGTGAAGGAGAAGTCCATTGAAACAATAAATGTATGGTTTCAATGAATATCTTGATGTCTTTTCACTTTTCCATTGGCCCAACGGTAATTTTATATCCTCTCACACTTACTTTCCCATTTTCCCTTAAGTTCGAAAAGTCACAATTAGGATACTCCATAAGAGAAAACCCGCAGAGTCAAATTTTGCTTTAGTAACTTTCCAATAGTTGCTAAAGACAATCCTTTCATTATCTTTAGAAGCTTGGTGCACATTTCATGAATATGTTTTTCTCCTAAGTTTAATTTTCATTGATATCCAAACAATTGTCCTCATGGGTCAAAAACCTGTCGAGGAGAAGACAATTTTCATTTCTCCGCTCATGCTTGCCTTTTAACTTTACCTTTTGATCATGGTTTCCTTTGAGTTCAGAGATGTCCAAAATTAGTGTGAAAAGTCATTAGGGACCCACCTTTTCTTCTTTTCCTTCAAAATTATCTTTTTTAGGAAACTAACTTCATGGGTTGAAAACCTACTTTGGAGAAGTTAGTTTCTAGTTTTCCACCCGGAATGATTATGAGAATTGTGATGAATCCTAAATGTTTCTTGAGGTAGATAATTGTAAGATGAACACTAATTTTTCATAGGGTACCTTATTATCTTCTTATTTCAGCCCATATGCATCATTTGCTGCTTTTCATAGAAAATCGCATTCATGGGTTGAAAACCCATTGAGGAGAAGACAAATTTTGGATTTCTGCAAAATTCTGTTCTCATGGAGAAAATGATGAATCCGAAGTAGATATACCTCTTGTAAATAATCTTTGCATGTTTTGTGAATCTCCATCAGGTTAGGTACTAAACTACCTACAAAAAATCACAACATAGAAGGAAAACCACTCGGCTATGAAATGTGGGGAAGGAGAAGATGAAAAATTTGATGAAGGCTCTTTCCACCTCAGGGGACTTGGACTTAGAATTGAACACTCCTAGGACCTTACTAGAACACAAAATTTCCACTTTGAAAATTGGTTAGAGAATTAAAAGTAGGGCAACATGTTTGTAAATCCTTTTGCAAGGTGGACCTAGCAGTCCTTATTGCTCCTAACAGGGCAGATCATCAAAAGTGATAATTGTAAGCCTTAACATTTCAAATTTATACTGTAGTTCTAAAGCTTATGGGTATCATCCCCACCCCAATTTTACTTTCTATTTGGAAGGTTTTTGGGTCACCAAATTGTGTGTCAAAATTGTTAGGAATGTTTTAATGCTTTTGGTTTTTCATGCATTCAATTAGATCAAAATTCACATAAAGGATTAATTGGTGAAATAAGATTAAGTTTTATAAGTTACTGATTCATCCCTCTCCTCTCAGTAAATTAGCCTATCATATATATTGCCAACAATTTGTATTAGAGATTTGTGGTTGTTAGGAAAGAAGTTTAATAGCTTGAGCAAAGATTAGAGGCTATAGAGGTATTCAGACTTGACAAGACTATTGACAATGAAAAGATGGATTTGTAATTGGCTATTGGACAACTCAAGAAAGGAAAGGAGAAAATCTCTTAATCCTAGAAAAGAAGAAAAGATCTTGCAATCCAAATAAATGACACAGTCTACATTGAAGATATCCATTCAGAAAGCAATTCAGATAAAGCTAATGAGGCAATCAAAGAACTATTAGAAAAGAATGGTGCACTTCAAGAAGAAGTAAGAAAGTCGAGAAGAGAGAAATAAATTCAATTAGTAAGATTATGTGAAGTCATGGAAGAGAAAAATAAGATAAAAGAAGAGATAGAAGGAGAGAACAATGAAATTCAACACCTATCCCTTTAACAAGCAAACTTCATTGATCAGCTCACCAATGAAAATGAAGAAATCATAAGTCTAAGATCAAAAAATGAAATATTGTAGAATGATCTAAAAACTAAAAGGAAAACTAATGAAAGGATGATGAAATATCAAGAAGAAATGAATTGATTAAGTGAAAAAATCCAATATAGATAGAAAGGAAAAGTAGGAATTGGATATATAGAAGAAGGTGAATCATCCAAGAAAGGAGCTCAAAAGAATCAAAGACCTACTTGCAATCATTGTGGTAAGTTAGGTCATACATCAAGAAAATGTTGGAGCAATGGAAAAGCTAAATTCAATGGAAAATGCTATAATTTTAATCAGCATAGTCATAGAGCTAATGAATGTAAAGAGTAACCTAAGTTTGAAGGCAAATATCACAAATGTAAGAAGCATGGGCACAAATATTTAGAATGCAAAACTAAGATATTGAACCAAGTAGAATAGATTGTAAAAGCTATATATGGTTGGGACTATAACACTTGGTGTAGATGTCATTACTATGGAGAATTTGGACACATTGGAATGAATTGTGTAAAACATCACACGAGGACAAAGGACACCACCAGAAGATGTTTTATTTGTAGAAAATTTGGTCATCTTGCCAAGAACTATATGAATACTAGAAGAATTGAAGATGAAAAGAAAGCCAAGGCTAATAACATTAGAAAGTAGATGAGACAAAAATGGACAGCAAAATCTTCTAAGGATGCAATTCTGAGCAATGAAACAATTGTCACTCAAAAATTGGGTGACTCAAGCATTTCTACTTGATCTCCCACAAGGTTAACTAGAACTAGGATTCTGAAGAAGACATCTCACATCAATTGCAGTTAGCTACAAGGAAAGATCCATATCAACATTCAAGTTGCAAAGGGATCATTGAGCATTCAAGAAGATGCTAGTCATTACCGAGTGAGGTTGGGTTGCAAACCTTACCAAGCGAGGCTAGTTTACAAGACCCTACCAAGAAAGGTTGGGAGTAACTTGTTATTGTGTGGAAACCAAGTCATGGATGTTCCTACCAAGCATTCAATGCAAGCCTAGTGGAAGATAGTCTATCATTTGAGCAAATGATTGTACTAGGAATTTATGGAAATTGAAAGGCAAAATTTGATAAAAAGGTGAAATAAAATTCATTTGTCATCACAAATTTTCAAGAGCTATATGTGCAGAGCTATTTTAGTTCATCTAATTGATTTGAGCAAATTACTGTTGAAGATTTTTGTGTCTTGGCAAACCCTACCAAGAAAATTGTGTCTTCTAGTAGCAAGACTAAGAAAGGGATAGAGATGTTAGTTCAAGGCATGGAATGGAAGACACTAGACTTCAAGCTGAGTCTAGTGCTCACAAAAACCCTAGATCCAAGTGGAGCACACTCTCAAATTTCATCTAAGTTACTATTGATTAATGATACTCATTTGCATTTTTGATGTGCTATTAAAGATATTGGAACCCTTGAAATGGATGAAACTTTGGAGAAGCTATATGTGAATGCCATATTAAAACTCGAACATCAACACCTTGAAGCTAAGGGTTTGACTCACATTCCTCACATCCCATGAGACTTTAAAATTAAATGGATAACATTTATTCTCGGTCATTTGCATAATGGTCAGTTGTGGTTGGAGCAACCTATTGTGATAATGAAGAAAATGATTCATAGGATCATAGGTCTCCCAATGCTAACCAAGGAAAAGATGACCAAAACCCTAAGTTGGGTCGAGCTAGAGAAGAGAACCCTAGCCGAGTGGGATGGAAGAGGAATGAAGGTCAACTATGTTAGTGATATGGAATTGAAGTTTGGGATACATATCATTGTACATAAGATATAAAACTCAAGCAGACTCAACAATGTATCATGTGAAGCTATGGATATCACGTACAAAGTGGTCAAGAATAATATGTCATTTGACCTTGCCAAGTTAATGTTGAATGAGTTCAACAAAAACATGGAGAGCATCAAAACTTCAAGAACAACCCTTGTAAGTTTAGTTCACTCTTAACTTGTCTATTTTTCTATGTGAAAAAGTTCTTCCCATCAAAAGGTACAATTGTATGGAGGAAGGATGTACCTATTCTTTACCAAAGTAATGAATATATATCAGATATGGGAGAAAACTATGTTAGTATAATGGATAACTAATTTGATGCATTTAAGGACAAGATGAATAATAGATTTAGAATCCCCAAGAAACTTATAGATGATTAAAAAGATGATATTTTTTTCATGGTTGATTGTGATAAAGTGTATATACAAGAAATTAGACCAAGAATTGTATGGATCAAACCTCTAGGTTATGAGGTTAGTATAGATGAAACCAAAGATATCATTGAAGCACTATTAAATGAGCCTATTGATCCAAAAGCCACATACTTTGGCACTTTTGATGAAGCAAAAGCAATAATAGAACTAGAGATAAAACTCTCTCAGGCAGTCAACAAAGGGAAGAAGAGGATTGAAAAATTGAAAACTAGCTCCACTCTTCTGTTGATTGAAGGTAAAGGTGATGACATTGAGGAAGATGAAGTAGAAGATGAAGAGAAGTTAGAGGAAGAAGAGTCTGTAAAGAAGAAAGGTAAGGTTATTATAACCAAACCTACAAAACCATCTACATAAGTGTTCAAAAGGAGGGCATCTAGGAAGGAACAAGGAGGAGATGTAATCTTCAAACAACCACCACCATAATTCCAAGAAAAGTTGAAGGAAATTGACTCTAGAGCTAGTATGACAAATTTCAAATCACTTAAGTTTGAGACTAGAATTGTAGAGGAGCATAAGAAAATTGAAGACATGGTTATGTCTAAGATAGACAAATGGAAATATTCTCTAGACCACCTTGTTCAGTAGATTCCAAGTGAATTGATGGAGAAAGTTAAGCCAAGATGGGATCAAGCCAAGAAAACTACTAAAGATATATATGAGCACACCGTAAGGAAACTCATGCCAAGCTTAAATGATAAAGAAGTTAATGAGTCCATCAAGACTAATAAAGAAAAACTTACCTTGAAGTTTAGTACTTGTCTAATATTAATCAATGACATTGAGCATGTAGTGAAGAATGCTACCAACACATGGAATAATATTTTTAATCTTCATAAGAAGAGTGATTTTGTGGTTCATGTTAGTGATGAGGATAAGGATGAGGATGAGGATGATGAAGATGATAAGAAAATAATTATGAAGAGGAAACAAAAATTGACAATATAGATGATGAGGAACATGAATAAGAAGCTACCAAGGAAGATCTACCTAAAGTTCAAAATATTGGGGAGACTAACTTAGAGAAAATTGCAGCAGTAGTCATAGCCTCACTTCCTCATTCTCCAAGTGAAGCATTGAAAATATCAAGCTTAGAGAAAGTTACTGTAGAATTGATTATGTCAAACATTGCAAGTACAAGCACTCAATCAATTTTTGCACCTATTTAGCTCAATATTTCAATGACAGAAGTTACAAGAACTTCATCTATTAAGAAATCAACATTTCCTCCTCCATCAATTTTGGTTACACAAGGTATTTCTTCGATAAGTGCAGTATCTACTTTTTCTGCCAGTCCTACTATTTCTACCATTGTTTCCATTCTAAGCATGTAATTAATAAATATAATGATAGTTGAGACCAAGCCTCAATCGAGTACAAATTTTTTGAGTAAAGGCAAAGAGAAGGAAGAAGAAATTGATCTTGATGAGGAGATAGTTATCCTGAATTGGGATATCTCCAATCTTAATCTTGATGAAATGCACGTCATTGGAGAAATTCTTTAGAAGAAAGCTAAGTAGCAGAGACTTAGAGAAGAAAGTAATAAATAATTCCAAGTGCTTGAAGATGCAAATAATATTCTAGCAGAGGCACTCAACATAGAGGTTGACACTTCTCAACCAATTTTAGCTCAGTTAGCAGAGGCAGTCTAGAAATTCAATGAAGATTTGAATGGATTGGAGAAATTGTTACATAGAGCAGAGAAGAAATTTGAGAATAAAGTGTTGGAACTTGTAGCATAGAAGATTGAACTTCATCAAGTAGACTTGTCTACTATTCTAGGCTCATTGGAGACATTTTTCAACAATGTGATTTTATTATTCGGTAAACTCTATGATACTTCAAATTTTACTAAAGAAATTAAAAATAAACTTTCTAAGATTTATGAAGATCTAAAGGTAAGTGTACAATAGTTGCAACTTGACCTGAGTTACAACTCTTCCCACTATACAAAGATCAAATTCTTAACTGATATGTAGACAAAATTACTAAGAGAAGAAGCTAGGATAAGAGCTACAATGGTAGAAATACATGACATGATTCTCCCAAACATGGATGCATTGCAAAAGCATATTGTACATGCTAAAACACTCATCCATGACAACAACTTCTCTAATGCTGATCACATGATATAACTATTAGCAAAAGTTTAGATTGCATTAAACACAAGCAAGGTTTTGCAATAAAATTGGGACAAGACAATGGCATTGATTCTAAATGTACATTCTGATTTCTTGTCACATTTTAGCATTACTGTATAGTATATAGAATACACCTTTGGCATTATGTAAAAAAGGGGGAGAAGATTTATATAGCATACTACAAAGGGGGAGAACATGTAGATGTATATAAAGCTTACTATAAAAGGGAGAATATATGTATAAAGGGGAGAAGATGTGAGAAAGATGTATAGTATATTGAATATATATGTGTGGGGGAGCAACATCATATTATATACATGTACAGATATTCAGTGATACATCTCCTATAAAAGAAATTTTGAAAAATCTCAAAAAAAAGTATGCTACCAAGTTGAAGACACAAGATGTAGAATATAAAGTGTTTTAAAACTTTTTGAGATTTCAATTTTGTTTGATAAGCGTTTTTGTCACTAATGCCAAAGGAGGAGATTGTTGACATTGTAGTCAAGTTTGTTATTAGTGACAAACACTTATTTAGATAGATAGTTTCTACCAAGCTTATTGTATAGTTAGTAGTGTTAACCAAGCATTTCAGGCTTTACTGAGTTCTACAATTGCTACTGAGTTCAAGGAATAGTATTTAGTTTGCACTAAGTAGTTTCTATCAGGATAGTGATCATCAGTGTAAACCAAGATTCTTAGTGTTTACCAAGTCACTCGGTGCAAACCAAGTTGTGTAGTGCTTACTGAGTTCATAGTTGTAGTAAAGTGAATCTAGTGTTGACCAAGCCACTTAGTATTAACCAAGTGATTCAATTTACCAAGCTCATAGTGATAACATTGACTAGTCTATGTAGTGTAAATCAAGTGATTTAGTTTATATGTTGAGTTTCACAGTATACACCGAGTCACCAAAGCAGACTGAGTTCAGACTACTTGGAAGTGATTAGTATGGACTGATCTTCTATGTCTACTAGATACATGATGATTCCAAGTATTAGAACCTCATTGAGCTAGTCTTCAAAATCTAAGTTCCTACAGTTGGGCAAACTTTGTGTATTTTGTGTAAACTTGTATTGTAGTCAACATTGTTGAATTGTAACTTGGATTGGTAAATATGTAATGTTTTGTATCACATCCAATGGCATGGAATAATATGAAATATAACCAGTAGAGAAGAGAAGAAGTGTGAAGTAAAAAGGCTACAATAGTATAAGGAGTAGCAAAGATTTATCTATCATAGCAAGGTGATCACTACACTCAAAGGTATCTCATTCAGAAAATCAAGTTGAAGATCAGAGATCAGCCACTATTTCATCCTAATAGGTGGATCCATTAAATACTTTCACAAGGTAGACTTAATAGTCTTTTTAAAATCTCTTTACCAAGTGCATACTTCATTTTACGTTCGTAAATCCTTTTGTAAGGTGAACCTAGCAGTCCTTATTGCTCCTAACAAGGTAGATCATCAGAAGTGATCGTTATAAGCCTTAATAGGTCAATTTTATATTGTAGTACTAAAGCTTGTGGGTATCATCCCAACCCCAATTTTACTTTCTATTTGGAAGGTTTTTGGGTCACCAAATTGTGTGTCAAAAGTGTTATGAATATATTTAATTTTTTCAATTTTTCATGCATACAATTAGATCAGAATTCACATAAAGGATTAATTGGTGAAATAAGATTAAGTTATAGAAGTTATAGATTTACCCCTCCCCTCTAATTAACCTAGCCTATCATATATATTTCCAACAAGAAATAAAGTACATACAAATTTACTCAGTAGGAGGAATAATTTTGAGTTCAAACATTTACAGAACAACACAATCAACTTAGGGGGAGTTATTAAATTTTGAGGTATGCCTAATGAGTCATAGGCTTTTGCAAAATATTGAAGTTTTGAAAGTTTGTATATATATGGATATTATCTAAGTTATTCTTGAAAGGCTAAAGGTTATTCATACATGACCAAGTATTTTTCCACTCATGTCAAAGGTGGAGATTGTTAATCTTAGATTGGTTTTGACATATGAGTGACAATATACTTAAATAATTCACTTTGTTGATGCCAAAAAAGTAATACATGCCGAGTATAATTTGTTAGATAGTATATGTCAAGTGAAAAATATTTAGTACATATTGACTAAATAGTGAGTGTCGAGCCACTCAAGTTTCGAGTCACTTAGATGTTGAGCATATAGTATGTATCAAGTGATTCAAGTGTCAAGCAGACAGTGCATGCTAAGTGCTAGAATTGAAGTTGTAGTTGATGTTGAGCATTAGGGACTTCACATGTTGAGTTACATAGTTTTGATATAGTCGTTCATAATGGCACAAACTTCTATGTAAACCATTTTTGGGCCGACTTAAGGATTGATTTATAATCTTTGTTGATAAGAATGAATCTTAATTATGAATCCCTATACATTACATGCATCCAATTAGAAAAAGAGAAGGTTTAAGTGGCAATATGGGTGAATCACTACTATTGATTCATACCTAACCCTAAGTCACCTAGGTCTTCTTAAGGAAGACAAACCCTAAACTTTCTAAGAATGCTAAGGAGAATTGAAGTGAGTTTCACATGCAAAAAAAGAGTATTCATGGTGATTAAGGTATTAAGAATTGAGTTACATTGTAGAATCACTTAAAGGAGAAAAAAGGAAAGGAATTAGAGGATAGAAGAGATACATCTAATCATAAAGGACCAAGTATACATCAGTATAGAGGTGATATGACACTAAGAAACGAAGAGCTAATCACAGGATCATTGTTGAGACATTCTAACAGGTGAATCAATTAAATCTCTTAATAGAGTAGTCTATATAGGCTATTGTAAATCCTTTAATAGGGTGCTTACTTAATTGTAAGTTAAAGTCCTTTTACCAAACACACTTTTAGTAGGGTGTTTAAATCCTTTAACAGGGAAAGATCTAACAATCTTGTAAGCCTTTAATAGGGTAGACCTTTCATAGAGTAGATCATGTTCCATGGTCAAACATTGTAACTTTCATTAGATACACTTTATTATTGCAGTAGTGAAGATTTGTGGGTGTCATCCCCACCCTAGTTTTACCTTCTCCTTGGAGGGTTTCTAGTTAACCAAATATCTTGTGTCATACATGTGTTGAATATTTTACTTTCATGTTATGGATGTATATGCTTAATTTGGTATTTCAATTTATATGCATAGATTGTGAGATGGATGTGTGGTGAATAGTTTTAGAGGCTAAAAATTTTAAGTGTTGACTCACCACCCCCCACCCTCCCCCCCCAAGAGTTTACTTCCCTATTGTATTTCTAACACTTTTGGCTTAATGGTGATGTGTGTTTGGGCTCAAAGTGACTAAAAATGAAGGCTCCTCGGATCTAATACAAAATGCCTCTAAAAATTGAAACCCTTTGAAAGAAAAACAAAAATCTAAAAACCAAGCCAAATGTCTCATAAAAAAATAGGGGCATGAAGAAATGAATCTCTAATACCAAGTTGAAGTTGAGGAAAGCTCAACCCCACAACTCCCAAGAATCACCACGTGCAAGCACTTATCACAGAAATAGAGAAGTAAAATTTTTGGAGGTTAGAATTTATAGGTCCATAGTGGACACATTCTTGATGAGAAAAAAAGTTAAACTACTATTAATCAAAATGTAAATTTATTAGAAAGAGAGATTCATCCTTATAAAGGAGATCAAAACCCTAAATAGAATCTAACCTAGGTTGCATGATAATAATTAATAAAAGAATCAATTATTATATGCCTAAAGTTTAGCTTAAATAAAATAGAGTTAATAAGAAAACACCTTATTACTATAACATTAATAATCCCTAATGGATATTAGACCTTCATATAAACTCATACTAGACATTAATCTCTATATTAAACTTAGTTTTTGTATTAGAAAATTTTGAATCAATTCTTTGTATAATCATGTTACTCTTAGGTTAGGAATTATCTAGTTGTTTCTAATTTTGTATCTCAACCTTCTGGTATTTCCTTCTTTAAATAATGCACATTGACATAAAATTGAGAAGATAATATAGTTGGATTCTTTTTCTTGTGAAGGATTTCATATTTTTTCCTTCCTTAGTAGGTGGTCATGTTGCATTTTATGTCCTGGGATATTTTCTACTTTCTAGATAAATCTACTTAAAAAAATTTCTAACATAAAATTTATAGCCTTGGGAATAAATAATAGAAAGAGTAACTTTGTAATTGCACTTTGATGAAAGAATTTTAGCAATTGAAGTTTTCTAATTCTAGTTAGAATAGTCCCTCCCCACATAACTAATTTTATTTGAACCCTCTCTAGAAGATTAGGCCAAACCAAATTCTTAATTACACAATAGGTGGTTGTATTCCTAAGTATGACTATAGGAGAAGATCTATTTGAACATTAAGAGTATTCATAATAGTGTTCCCCAATTTGAACATTAAGAGTATTCATAATAGTGTTCCCCAATGGTTGAGACACACTCATGAAGAAGATAACACTTCTATTAAAATTAATACATTGACTTAAAATTTTACCATTGCAAGGTAGTACTCTAATCCATTATTTGAATTTCATAGTGGAGGATTCTCCTAGAAGCGAGGGACCATCTCAAATTTATTGACATGGTATGGGTTGAAGAGAGGAATAATCCTTGAACCCTTTTGTATAGCGCTTGTAGATGCTATTTCTATATTTCTTCCCAAAAATTTAACAATACTGATAAAATATAAGGAGATATATTCCTACACAAGCTCCAAGTTAGCCTTGTAGGATACCATTTATATAGTAGAATAGGATGAATAGAAAATGAAAGTTTCTAAATTTTAAGAATTATACATTTAAATCCATTTTGCTAAAGGATTTTGGTGAGGAATTTTCATAAAAAAATTATCATAAGTTTTTTAAATATCAATCTTAAAAATATTAATTATTTTTAACTTATGTTTCATTAAACATGGAGGGTTTAAGAAGTCCACATACACAAATACCTATGGCTCAGCAATAGAATTGAATTTCCAGAAGACTGATATACTAGATAATCCCTGCTGTCAAGTCAAGAATCAAGTCTAGAACTCATGATAGTGGAAGAATCCAGCATAGGATTCATAGTACTGAAGGGGGATTGGTACACTATTAAAATTCCTAAATCTACTTCCTAGCTAGAAAGAAAGGATGGCATAATACACTCAACCTAGTTGATTTTCAAGGCTACTGGTCAAGTGTCCAGCAAAAAGAAACACATCAGAGGTTGCCAAAATGTTATCTATTTTTCATCTATGGTTTCAAATAGGTAGAATTGTGCTTGTCGTAGAGTGGTCATTCTAAAATATAATTATGTATCTTATATAGTAACATAAAGACAATTACTTTGATGCCATTCATGCATAGATTTTATGTCTTATGGAGAAAAGAGAGATCAACATAATATAAACTGATGCACCATCAAATATTCTTTTGTGAAAATATAAATCTCATTTATCAAAGTATTCAGATGCTTTGCACAAGTCATGTAACTAGATAAGGAAAATAGTTTAATGCTTAAATTTACAATATTAATGCATGTGCGAAAAGAAAAATAGGCATGAGAAATATGGGGCCAATCTTTGCCTGAATGATTGAAAATTTTGTTAATGTTTTGATTCTACATGCTCAAACTTTTTGCACTTCCCACTTTCCATGTACAATACCCTACAATCATAGAAGAGGAAAATGAGATTAGATCAAGGAATAACTAACCTATCACCATCATACCTCATTGCAAGCATCCATATTAACCAAGTCCAAACATTGTTCAATTTTTCTAACTAGTTTGCATCATGTGCAATAAAAGATGGTTAGTGACATGTGGATGTAAATGTGGCTTCCACAAAGGTTTCAGCCCAACATGTATCTCACAAACCTAAAGGATGTAAATGCTGAAATGGAGTGAATAAGATTTGAACAAGTTAATGAATAAAAAAAATACACTTTGCAGCTTCATCTATAATGATATTATTTTCAGCATCAACATATTTGAAAGAGAAATCATATATTGGAGTTATGGTAGACAATGCAATGTAAATATATGTATCTTTTTAGTATTCAACAACCAATCAGTAGCAGTGGGACACGTGCTATAATAGATTGACATAAAAAAGTGTTAAATAGAAAGCAACAATGGGACAAAATACAAAGGTTGCAATAGTCAAGCTACATGGAGGTTTTCATAAGAAAATTCAAGATGAAGTGACAAAGAAAGAGAAGATGTTTTATTATGGGGGTTATTGTAGAAGCACTTTAGCTAACAAAATGGGAAGGTTGCATGTGGTAAGAATATTTTTATGGTAATCCTTATGAACAAATTGCAATAATAAGAAATCAACAATGTCAAGAGAATATCAATCAAGAGAACAAGTGTTTGTATCTTATACAAAGAAGTCAAATGATGAGCTTCTACTTGCATGAGGATTTGTTCTAGAGGAGGGTACTAATGCAAATGATTAAGTGGGAATGTCATTAGAAATTGATAAAAGTGATAGTTGCTATGATCATAAATTGGAAGTTATGCAAAAGAATGATCTGCTAGTGTATCAAAGCTTTCCTCTTAAGGTGATTGGTTGGGCCACACAATTAGAAGCTTATGCTTTCTTGGTTGTTAGCCTTCCCTCTATGGCTTAACAATTTGAGAAGTTGGCTATTGCTTCTTTGAGTACTAGTGCATATGGGCCTTGCTTGACCTTCCCTAATGAGTTGAGATTAAAAGAATTTCAACTCATTTTAGACACTTGTGAAAATAGCTTCTCTAAATACACTAAATTCCTAAAAAAATATGTAAGAAAATGGAAGCCAATATTTGAGTTGGATTCGGTAGGAAAAATTTAATAAAATAGGCATTGCTTTAAAAATTGTATATGAACTTATGTTCCAGTGAACAAAGAATTTTATCTCATGCTCAATATGCTCTTCAAAGAAAAATTAAAGATCTACAAGGTGTTGAATTGAAGTAGCCAAAAGCCTACGAAAAATGCAAGTACCCAAAAGAGATGTTTCTATCAAGTGATGCAAAGAGGTTGTTTGAGTCGTTGAATGAAATTAACGCACAATGTTTAAAGAAACCCATTTTGTAGAATCTTGTTGTAAAAATGAATAATAAAAACTATATATAGAATCCATAATGGGTAAGGAAAATTCTAGCAATGACAAAAATAAACATGAATCTCGTTCAAGATACAAGAAAGAAATGATAAAGCCACGACCTTGGGAATGGCATTGACTCGTACTACCATGATAATATATGGAAAATCCCAAGACTAGTGAAATTGGAAAAGAGCTTCTAGATTTATATAAGCACAATGACAAGCTTCAAATTTGTAGCAAACAAATTAGGTTTCTTTATCATATTCAAACCTGTGAAGGGAGCTTGAAAATGAAAGCTTTTTAAAAGATTTGAGCTAAAAAATAATGTTTGAATTTATAAAAATTGCAAGAAACCCTCTCTTATGATGTTTTTCACATAATGGAAGCAACTAAGCCATATAATTTTCAAGAAAAAGGCTAGCAATACTCACTTTTTCTTCAACGAAAGTGCTATGAAGAGGACATTTGAATACAATAGGAAATGCTCTCATGATCTTTAGCCAAAACTTCCAGCCAAAAAAAAAGGATAAAATGGTAGAGAAATCACTAGTTGAAGCTCAAGAATCATTCTACAATGCATTAATTTAACCTCCATCACGTGGATAGGGTTGCACTTTTAACCCTTGCAACATGATTTTTGACAAAGGTTTCAAAATGAGAAAAGATGAATATATTTTAGGGTTGAAAGTCGGATATAATCTATTGGATTTCCTTCAAAAAAATTTTAAAGTCCACCTTTATTTTTTGTGGGACTTTTTTCTAATCAACTTCAATTAACTCATGCTTGAGGGTTGTTCTTGTGAAATGGCTAGATAGTGTAGCAAAAATAATACTCAGTGATTTATATTTTGTAAGTGTATTTTACATTTGAAAATATTTATTGTGGTTTTATTTATTTTATAGTTTGGTTAAAAACTATATGTAAAGGGGCAAGCACTATAATTTGCATATTATTATTCATTGTACAACTAATGGATTAAGAGTGTTTTATAGATTCTTGAATTCAATATGTCATTTAAAATATGCAAAGGAATAGGGGTATTGGCATACTTAATTAATTAAATTTGGAGAGATAAGAAGACATTTATAGTTATATAACTTGATCTTGGAAGTTGAGTGAGTTGGCAAACCAAGGGATGATATCTAGGAGTTGTGGAGTCAATTTAGGAAGGTCAAATTTGGCTTTCTCCTAGTTTTTTAGAAGCCATTTATGAGCACTTGGAACATTTTTTGGATGGTTTAGGTGAGTCATAAGCATGTTAATGACCTAACATGACTTTTTTCTTGCATATGACTTCATTATGGTGAGTGGAGTCTCCTATATTTGGGCTATTTTCTCTGAATTCGACCCAGTTGGTTGGATAGAGTTTGTACTTAATGAGTTTGTAACTCATTTGCGAGAGAGTTCTTAGTTATGAAAAAAATTCTCTTAGTGATTTTTCCTCCATCCTTTGGGTACTTTTCTACATTTTTTAAAGTTATTAACTCATGACGATATATTCAGAGGCTGCCTTGGAGACTATTTTGGCATAAGCGTTTATCATCTTCTTGTCATTTATGGAGTGTAGTGTGACTTGATCAAATTATTAGTGGAAATATTCTTTACTTCAGTTTGGTCTCACTATTTTACACCTATCCTATGATAAATGTAATGTTTAGGCTACAGATTGTGTTGAGAAAATATTGTAGGCTCACTATAATGAAATTCCTTTTTCCTTTATTGAGCAAGTAGGCATTTAGATTTTTCTGTAAAATACATATGTGCATGCATGGTAAAGACAAGTTATACGAGTTAAGCATTATTTTATGGTTTTTAAGTGTAAAAGTTCCTCTAAATATCATATATTCAAAATTCAAGTGCAGTACCATATGTTTAGTTTCATTTTCTATTATCTTTCATTACCTTTCCTTAGAAATTTTGATGAAGGGTGCTCCCTTGAATACCTTAAATACATAATAGGAACAAGGAAGTAAAAACAATTTGTGAGAACAAAATATGAGTTTTTATTATCCCCGCAAATGCAAAATTATAGAATCTAGAAATACAATATGCTAACCCACATGGGCGCCTTCATTACAGTAGTCTACAAGACAAAGATGTGAACTATCACCCAAAGTTTTTCTAAACAATATTCAGGCATTTCTTAAATAGGAAATTGTATGTCACCCAGGAAGATTCTAGAAACTCAAACTTAATACTTAGGGCTGATAGACCCTAACAATACATATATAATTGACCAAATACATTTTTGACATTTATTTTGGAAGTTTTGGTCAACCCAACTTTGAAAGGTGATAACTCTCAAACTGTTGCTCTGATTGGCTATTATAACAACTTTTTACAATCCTTAGCTTCTGATTTATAGGAGAAAATTGGTGCAAGTGCCCATCGATCGAGTTTTTGAGCCTCATCTAGGAACATTTAGGCCTTCAACAGTGAGCTTGAAGTTTTTCTACCAAAATTGCACACCAAAAATTGACAAAAAATCCATGAATACACATGATATGACACTGAGCCTCAATTGGTCGGATGATATATCCAAGATGAGCATTTGTCTTTGAAATAAGGATATTCCAAGCTTGTATGATTGACTTACTAAATAACAAGATTCTACAGATAGAAACTTTTCATTGAGAAAACCCTTATTCAAACAACTGAAATGAAATATTTTTGGTTGATGCAAGATTTCTCTTACACCCAGGATGTTCCTGCATTAGAGACCAGGGGTAATTTGAGAAATGACCCCATCACGTGTCAAGTATTTAGAGGAAAACCAAGATAGTTAACCAACTCCCTTGCTAGCCATGATGAATTTTCTACTGGCCTCCCTTTACATTTGATTAGGTATGCTTCATAAGTTTTGTTCCTTGTAGTTTTGTCAACACAACTATCTAGTATCTCATTAATCTTTATTGTAGCTAAACTAGTAGCTAGAATACTCCACTGCACTTCTACAACTTCATCCCCATCACCTCCTTCATAGTAATATGTCAAATCTACAATTTTAAATATTGGTGAAATATTCAATTTAGCAGGAAAATCCACTTCATAGGCATTTTTAGAATCATGCATGTTCACTATCTTGCACAGCCCAAACATCTTTATTTTTTAGATTATTATATGTACCTACTAAAAAATGCTCCCTTCTCAAATGAACCATGACTTCATCTCCAATATGAAATTCCTTATACTTCCTTTTCACATTTACCTTAGCCCTATACTGCGTATTCATCTTTATAATGTGCTTCATGACCCCCTCATGGATGTTCTTCAATTTTTTAGCAAATTCTTCTACTTCAGCACTACTTATCTCTCCTTTATCCATTTGCCTTAGTTTATAAGCATTTATGGGACTACTCCCATATACAATCTAGAATGGTTATTTACAAGTATTAATATTGAAAGAATTATTATATGAAAATTCTTCCTATGGTAAAATTAGATCCCATCCTTTTGGTTTATCTCCAACCAAACATCTCAACAAGTCTTCAAAAGTGCGATTCACAACTTCTATATGTCCATCAGTTTGTGGATGATGTGATGAATAGAACTTCAAATCTATCTTCAATTTCTTCCATAATGTATGCCATGAATACCCAACAAATTTGGTATCACAATTTGAAACTATACTCTTTGGCAAATCATGTAGTCTAACCACTTCTTTGAAAAACAACTTTACCACATGAACAACATCACTAGTCTTCTTGCAAGGAATGAAATGTGTCATCTTTGAAAACATGTAAACCACCACAAAAATAGAATCATGCCCTCATTGAGTCCTTGGTAACCCATGCTAACATCCTCCCATGGCTTCTCTAGTATAGGTAATGATTGATACAACTTCGTATTCTACTTCACTCCTTTTGACATCTAACATACTTTGCAACTCTGTACAAATTTCTTCACATCCTGATACAACTATGGCCCATAATAATTCTCAACAACCAAAGAAATAGTCTTTTCTCTCCCAAAGTTTCTAGCCAATCCTCCACTATGCTTCTCCTTGATGATATTCTCTCTCATTAAACATTTTAGAATGCACAACTGGCTCCCTTTGAACAATATACCATCTTGGATTATGAAATCCAACCATTTTGACCTGCCAAGAGTAATAGGTTCTCTACAAGCCTTCTATGCTTCACCAAAATTGGGATCCCCTGGATACAAATTACTAAGTTCCTTAAACCAAACCACCTCAATCTATATTTTTGTCAGCAAAAGTTTCTACTAAAAGAATCTACAACTCTATTAGACTTCCCACTCTTATGTTTAAATTTATAACTTTTAAAAAATAAACTTACTTTAAATGCCTTGGTTTAATTTTCTTTGACTATTCAAATATTACAAACCTTGATAATTCATATTAAAAAAAAAATCCTTAGGAAGAAGATAGTGTCTCTATTTATTCAATGGCTAAACTATAACATAAAATTCTTGATCATAAACATAATATTTTCTTTTCGCATCATTCAAATTCTCACTAAAATAAGCAATAGGTCTACCTTCTTGGCTTAAAATAGTTCCTATTGTAGCATCACTAGCATCACAATGTACTTGAAATGCCTTGTTAAAAATCCAGAAGTGCTAAAATAGGTTTCTCTATAACTTCTATTTCAACAAATTAAAAATATTATCTTCTCCTACAATCCACTTAAATTCTTTCCTATCCCCCCTCATTTTTTCAGTCAAGGGTCCATAAATGCTGCTAAAACCTCTTATGAACTTTCTGTTAAAACTATCTAGGCCATGAAAATATCTTTCCTTTGTAGCACTCTTTGGAGTACACTATTGAAGGATAGCCTTCACTTTCTCTAGGTCCATTTTTTAGACCTTCAATTGAGACTACAAATCCCTAGGTACACCAACTCCTTCTTCACAAAACTACACTTCTTTAGGTTTATCAATAAATTTTCTTCCCTCAACTTATCAAACACCTTTAAAATATACATCAAATGCTCCTCAAATGTCTTACTAAAGATCAAAATATCATCTAGGTAAACAATGACAAACTTACCCAGAAAATCCTCTAGTACTTCATTCATGAGCTGCATGAAAGTGCTTGATGCATTGATTAGCCAAAAAGGCATGACTAACCACTCATACAATCCTTCCCTTTCCTTAGAAGTAGTATTTCACTCATCACCTTCTCTAATGTGAATCTAATCCACTCTTCAAATCTATCTTTGTGAAATACACAACTCCACTCAAACAGTCCATAATATCATCCATCCTTGGTAATACAACTCTATACTTGATTGTGATCTTATTGATAGTGTGAGAATATATGCACATCCTCCATTCTCTATTCTTCTTTGGTGCTAATACTACTAGTACAACACATGGACTCAAACTCTCTCAAATCAACCCCTTTACAACAACTCATGCACTTGTCTATTTAACTCAACTCTTCACTTTCAATTGGTGTCATTTTGTGTACTGACTTATTTGGAAAACTAGCTCCTTCAATCAATTCTATCTAGTGACTAATCTTCCTCACTAGGGGTAATCCATCAATTACATTATTTGACACAATATCAAGAAAATCTCCCAGCAAATCTACAACTTCTGTTGGTACCTCCACTACTTCTTCTTTACCATATTTTGGAAGTACATCAAAACACATATGCTCATGCTTCATACCTTGGAGAAACTCCTTTCCATCAACAAAACATATTTTGGTAGCATTGCATACCTTTTCTTCTTTCTCCTTCAATGGAGTCAACTTATGTTTCACTCCATCCTTTGTCAGAGTGTAGGTATTTTCTCTCCCATCATGTACAATGTGCCTATCAAACTACCATGACCTACCCAACAACATATGAAATATGTCCATAGGTATGATATCACATAGCACCTCATCTTGGTAGCTTCCGATCTTGAAATTCACTGAAAATTTCTCATTGACCATAACCTTGTGGTCATTTTGCACCTAGGCAATACAATATGGATGTAGGTGTTTTTTGCCTCTTCAACTTCAACTTTGTGACCATATTTTATAACACTAGATTGCAAATACTTCCACCATCAATTATCACATCACAACACTTATCTTCACATTTTCACCTAGTGTGAAACCAACTCCTCCTTTGATCAGGTTCATTCTCACCACACAACAAGACTCTTTGATGAACTAGGACTTCTCCTCTCAAAGAATCTTTAGTAAGGGATGATTTGGCATCTTCATCAACATGTGGAACTCTAGCTTGCCCTATTTTTCTATGAATTTTCCTTCCTTGGCACTGGGACCATTCAAATACTCTATGCCCTTCTTCTCCATAGTGAAAATATTTTCCATAGAAACCCCCTCTTCCAGATTCTTTCCCTCTTCCTCTTCCTCTCTGATCTATATTGTTCCAATCTTGGAAACAATTAGAATTATTTCCCCTCTAGCTCTAACTTTTACTTCCAACCTCATCCTTATTCTTTTGATCATAATGTTAGCATCCATAATATTGTCTACTAGATCTTCTAGTGTGACCTCTACCACTATTTTTATTATCAAACTTTTTTCTCAGCTTCCCCTCTACTCTTAGGGAAAAATGTGCCTCCTCAATATGGGTCATTCAAAATAGGCTCAAAGCCTCATGAATACTTTTCCTTAACCCATTAAAATAACATGAACTTTCTCCTTACCTTATTCTGAATGTCCATTTCTTATGAGAACTAGGTATAACTCCTCAATATAGTCTTAAAAAGATCTTCTCGCTTGCTTAAGCCCTTGCATCTTCTTTAGAAAATCAAGCTCTTAATCCATAGGAATGAACTATCACTTCATTTTAGCTATCATTCGATCCCATTTGGTGATTTTGTACTTCCCTCTTCTATTTCACTCCAATTGGATCTCCTACCACCAAATATTTGCATGAGCATAAACATGATTTTCATCTGAACTTTCATGAGGTAAACTAAAAATTCTGCTCCTATCAGTCTCACCAATCAGATTATCATCATATAAAAAATCATTCGGCAAAACAAAATTATCACTCTTACTTTCATAATACATATAAAAACTTATTTCATCTTCAACCGTTGGCTCATTATGAAGATACTGATTAGCATGCTTAAACATATCAGACTGAAACTGAAAAATCTCTTCATTTAATAACTCATACATGCTATCATTTTTTAATATGAAGGCTTCATATTCAACTTGGGGAAAAATACCACTCATACCTTCAAAATGTGTATCCCTTTGCATAACCAGATGATACTCAAATGAATACTCTGACTTGTACTCACACATGTCATCAACGTAAGAATATGAAACTAATCCACAACCTTCAAATGGTTCTTTGAAATCAGCACATGGATTAGTCATCACATTAAAATATTCATCATAAGAATCATTGTAAGGTATAGGCATATTTTCAATAACCGTCTCATCAAACACCTTGTTATCATAATCAGATGCAATATCATGATCATATTCACTATCATATTTGGAAAACGAACAGTCTGACCTCTTACAGCAGTAAGACAAAGTATCATCATTAAACTTATTCTCTGCTAAATCTGAAACTTCCATGTGTTCTTCAAAAAGAGGATTGATAACTCCATGCAAAGCACCTTTGTAGAAATTAGGACAAGTAATATGCTGATCAACATCAAAGTCCTCACCATATAATGGATTAGTGAAAACTTTAAAACCATTTCTAACATCACTGTCATGGACACTTTCAACATATGAAGAAGAAAAATCAGAATCATATGAACACTCAACATCCACTCCGTCAACGAAGCATGTAGAATACAAATCAAAGTTGCTTTCATTGTCTCCATTTAGGTGATTCAAATTTCTTGCAAGAAAATCATCATTTATCTTACTAATAGGTGCTGATGCATTAATCTTAGGATCAATCACGTACTAATCATCACTGCACTCATCCTCAAGACACTCTTCTACACAATTAGGTAATACGTCTCTATGGATAACCTCTTTGTCTTCATATTGTGTAGACACATTTTCTTCATAACTTTCAATCTCAAACTGATTTACACAATTTTGAAATGGAAACTCACTTTTAGATTTAGAAATAATATTCATACCTTTACTAGCAAGAGAACACTCACTTCCGTCATTGCTCTCTTCTTCCCAATCAGCATCTGATTTACATGAAGACACATATGGACCATCACAATCCTCTTCTTGACGTAGCAACAAGTCTCGCCATTGTCTTCACATGATGCTTCTTCACAATATGTTAGATCAGCAATTTCATCTTTGTCACTTGATGCATCACTTTCAGGTTCTTCATCCTCATACTGAGATAAATACCTTTCCTCTTCCCGATTCATTATGTTTTCAACATAATGCAAATCATCAATAGGAAAATGAATGACTGGATTTATATCTTGCATGGATAACTCATCAAATGAATCAATTCTATCATTCGATGTTGTAATACCATAAACATGTGCATTCAATTCAGCACGAATGGAATCATTTCCTTTTTGCAACAAAGAGATTTCATGTTCACATGTTTTTATTTCTGAATCTTCAACAAAACTACTTACAACAACATGAGTGCTTATTCGCTGATCTGAAATTAAACATTCTATATGACATTGATTTGTTCTTTGCACCTCATCTTGTCGGCAAACATTTCTAGAGAACTGACTCTGAGTTAAGCCATATTTTATGTTATTCTTAATCTCTATTGCTATCATGAATGACTGATGCAAAGTTCTAGGTTCCTTATATCTCAATAGACAGTTCATCTTTTTATCAAATGCACCGAGATAAACCACTAAACACATTTGATTATCTGGTTTGTAACTTTCAGGAATTTCATTTAAAATCTTTGCAAATCTGATATTGAATTCAGGAACTAACTCACCATTCTTGATTTAAATTTTCAAAAACTTATCAAAATAATTAGAGATGCTTACTCTTTCCCCGAACTGCATCATGAAGGCTATCATTAATTCATCACAAAATGAAATTGAAGATGCTGGTAAGAATGAAAACCAGTCCCTAGCATCATCCTCTAAAGTCTGAACAAATAATTTCATCTGAATGTCTTCATGAGCAATTTCAAAATCACCAACCAAGTCACTAAACAACTGAACATGATGATTGGCTGAAATTTCATGGTTTCCACTAAACTTAGGTAAATACTTTCTGAGATCATAAGGCATAATATTTGGAAAACCATGAATACCATTAAAATTCAATGGCATATACCTCTTGGTAGAGATGGATCTAGGACCTTCACTAACAGGCTGCATACTAGATGAGATGGAACTCGACATTCTTCAACTCAAGACTCATTCATCATTAAATACTTTCAGAATTCATAATTTTCTGCAGATCTTCACAACCCTCTACCAAATGAACGCTTCAAATACACTTCACAACTTTAAAACAACAATTGAAACTCGTTCTAATGAAGTGCATAAAACTTATCAAATCATTCTCCTCTTCTTAGTGCTAAAACTTCACTTGATGGAGAACACATATGTGGAACTCACTTTCATTGAAAATAAATCATATGAAAGCATAAAATACCTCAAGTGTTGCTGCATGAAACCACTAATTTGCTGATTGGCCTGGTGCTAATCTGAATTCTTTACACCATTGATCAAACCTTATAGATTCGCCATCTCCTTGAGGAGAATTAAATGACATCAATACTATGATTCATCTTTATCATTACAAATTCTTATAATAGAAAATCAAACAACACTTCAAAACTTACTAGTCAGAAACTTATATACTCTCTTCTTGCTTGCAAATTCATCTAACTTTCAGACCTACTTGATTCCATTGAAAACTCTTGAAAACAATTTATACATCACTGATCTACAATGATTCAAAGATCCTTTAGATAGAGTCGCCACTCACTATTGTGAGAAAGATTTTAAACATGATTCATAACACTACAGATTTGAACTAAAAATTCAACTTGAAAACTTTGCAAAACTTTTAAAAACATTTAAAAGAGAGAAAACATCTTTCACCAATTCTGACTCTGAATTACAATAGTATTATGAAAACAACAACAGGTTGACATGACTGAAGATGAACACTCTTAGCAACACAATCTATATTCAACCTTGAAAAATACTATTGTAAGTGGATAAAACTTACTGGGGTGCATGATTTAGAGTAAGAAAACTAGAAAGAACATCAAAGAACTTACTACTGAAACTTTTTAATGCATTTCTTCTGTTGTATTGAATCTCTTCTTTTCAAAATCTCAAGGTTTGTCTTAAATCTGATTCAATACATTCCCCAGCAGAGTTTCCATTTTGTTGGTGTTTGAAAATGTTACCCGTTTCCAATTACCTTGATGAGAACAAAACATATCTAGGGGCAGCTAACTCCCATTTTCAACATGCCCATTCAGACACCGGACCAACTATAAGCCATGACCCTTCTTCTTCTTTAGGCTTTGCAAAACCTAGGTGGGTGAACCTCTTTAGATCTGACTATGTGACTAGTGCAATAACCATATTCAGGATCTATAAAAGTGGATGAAACCCCTAATTCTTCTATGCTTAACCAGGAGATCACAAGCATGAAATAGGTAAGGACATGACTCATGAAACTGGAAAGCTAAGTGCGGGTTATACTTTGAATACCTTTCAACATAAAAGGGAAATTTGATTTAATATGTTGATATCAGCAAGACCCAAGTATGAGCAACAGAACTTAATGATCCTATCTCTGACCAGTGCCTTATCTATTGGGCAATTAAATGAATCATAACCATACATCTGCTGGAGACCTCAGACGTATCTCTACATTAAGATCCCTGATCTATCTTTCACCTTGTGAATTGACATCTGCATCAAAATGAATCTCATACTCAGAATATCCCATCATGAAATCAGTAAACCCTGTGATAAACACCAAGCGGTTACATGGCTCTTGGTTCCATAAGCAAGGTATTTCAATCACATACATTACTAAATGAGATACAACCTAATCTATGGTCATTGATCATAAACTAGAAAAGATTACAGATCCACAAACAGGAGATAAGATTCAAGCTGAATTTGAAACCATTGCCGCTCTTTATTTGCTTTCTTTGAAATCAAATACATGAGAGATGTACAAAATACTTGATAAATCACCTAACAGACATGAACTATTTGTATAAAACTCAAAATCCTGTTCAATACAAGAAGAAATGCTGAAGAATGGTCTCTCAATGCAAAAACTGGAACCCTTACAAAGTATTAGAGAAAGAAAGATATAGACAAGAAAGAAATCTCGGATCTGATCTTTACTTGACAAGTGTCCACTTGAAAATCAATTTTCTGGCAACTGAAAACTTCTTCCTTCCTTCTCCCATCTTGATCTGATTTTGTTTCATCATTTTTTGCAACCAATTTGCAAATGTCTGTTTCTAAATGATGAAAACTTGTTGAGTCACCAAAATATCTGATTTACCCATTGAAATGCTGGTGAAATTTTGGTTTTTTCTGAATGAATCCGCTCAAATTTTGACCCATACTACATTTCAACTATTTTTTACTGATATTAAGGTCATTACCTTGACAAAAAATCAAAACTGAACTTCCTGGTCTGAATATGGTTGCAATTCAGGTACCTGATAGAAAACCTCATGTAGCTCAAACTGACTAATACCTGTGCAAAAATTGACTCCAGAATTGGAAAGTTCATCTTCTCCTGATTCCGGCGATATATAACATCGCCTATCTAGCCTGTTGGAAACCCCCTGAAAGTCATTTTGAAAATTACTCCTCTGCTAGAAACTCATGGTCTTCACATTTGATTTTTTAAATTTATTGAAAAATTTTAAATATTCTAAAGTCAAACTTTAGAATAAATCCCATTTGATTTTAAAACTTGATGTGGGCATTTTCAACAAAATAATAAAAAAATATTATTATTTTTAACTCTTCAATATTTCCCTGACCCTTTTAATCTGTGGTCAACCTTTGTTTGACTGATGCCATGTGTCACTTGCTGATTGGCCTACCTGATTTGCACCATCTGCCATGTGTCATCTTCTCGTTAACTTGCTATGCTAAATCTTGTGCATCTTCCACTTGGCGAGTTAGCAAGAATCGTCAGATTATCCACATGTCAACATCTGGTGAACTCTGAGCTTTTCCCACCACATCATCACCCAGTCATTTTATCCATGCCACATGGAACCTTGTGATGCATCAGGAACTCCATGATATCACCAACACAGGGCCCACGATCTCTATTAATTCCTCGCCAAACTTTGAAGGTTTTTCGGTGACCTCGCTACTTCGCTAGCCGGAGTTGCCAAGATTTTTCAACTAGCAAGGTAGCGACTAGCCGAATTCTTGGGTTTTTTGATTGTGCTAACATCATTAGTTCTTAATTGCGTGCCCGTTCAAAATTGTGCTCTGTTCAGATATGGCTGACATCATCCTCCTTTGGGTCGAATTGGGGGGTCCCAGGCACTTTCCATGGCTTCCAAAAGCCTTCTTACTTTAATTCACAATCTAATGTGTGATGGTTTGTTTTTAAAGGTTATAAAAACCATTTCCCCAGTGAATGTGAGACAAAACATTTTGTGTTTTTAACTGTGGAATCTCTTTCTTTGGTGACGCCTCCCTTGACTACGTGTTCTTTTTCTTTATCCTTGTGCGTGGGCAGAGCTCTGTGACTGCAGGCGTGGGATTTCTATTTGTTTCAAACGTGGATGCCTGTTCCTTCCATTGGCACCCCTGCACCTTCCTTATCTCATGTGTTTAGTCTCTCACGTCGTAATCTCTTGGCGTGAGTTTTACCTTTGCTGGCAGCTCCACTCTATTTGGTGTGATCCTGTGGGTGCCTTCTTTGCTAGCCGGCTTATTACATTTTTTTGCATTGGCATGGTCTTGTTTATCGTCGGGGTTTCTTTTGTTCTTTGCCAAACTCAACGGGCAATGTGGGGGCTCCTTACCTGGCAACGCGAGTGCTCTTTACTTGGAACTTCCCATTTCTCCATTTTTCTTTGGTGTGGGACTCCTCCAGCTTTCTTCTAGCAACTTCTTCCTTTTCAAATGCATGTGGATCTCTCAAGGTGGATCCTTTTAATGCATGGAATCCTTCATGTGTTTTCCTGCCATCCATGTGATCTTTGAACACATTGATTTTTGGTGTGGATCATTTTTGATGGCCATATAGTCAATAGATGGTGCCCCCTACAGACTGGCGTGATCTTCAAGACTTGTCGGCCTCTTTCAAGTATGGCGTGAGACCCCCATTCTAACGTGAATTTTCTCTAACATGTGTAGTGGCCTTTTATTTTCTGTTTCAACAGCTTCTCATTGCTTCCTTGTGTTTAGTGTGTGGCTTTCTTTCTTGGACATAGATGCTAATGCTTGGGAGACTTCTCATTTTTAAAGATGATTTCTCTCTTTGTTTTAGCTACCCTTCCCATTGCTTTCAAGGCGTTGAATTATTATTCAAAGGCATGGACTTTTTTTTTTATATATGCTCTACGTTGTGTTAAGAAGTCTTCAATGAGCATGAGGCTTCCTCTAAAGACGTGGCTCCCTCTACATAGCTACGCAGCCTGTGGAGCTTCCATCTCTATGCTGTGATTTCATTCTATTTGGCATGGATGGTCCCTATTGGACATGGATATCCATGGAAAAATTTCCCTCTTCCAATTCACTGCACACCCAGTCTTTTGTCAAGTCACATTAATTATAACTCAAATCTTCTTTTTATTGACTTGGATTGGACCTTTACAATGCATAGATGCTCAATTTCTATATTGTCAACCGATAGATGCTCCATATAAACTTCAAATCACTGAAAACATTCCATGAACAAGATATGCTATCTTGGTAACACTATTTTTTACCATTAATCAACATTTGAATTTGTCAGCTGATGCAATGAGTCAGACCCCATAGTGGGTCCGGCTAAAAAAAAATTTCGTTTCCAAACACCTGAATCTTAAAACTAGCCCACCGATTGCCTGATATTGATTTGGATTGAAATCCATCACTGAGCCATCATTAAGACTAATTTTAGCACTTATCTGCAAACTGCGACTTTCTGCTAATAGGGCCTGTCGGCTGGCTTTAAAAACTGACCCGAACAGATAATCGAGCTCAAAAAATTGGCACACTAAATCTCTGTTCCACATACTTTCACCTTGTCAAATCTCATCTTATGAAGAATTCCCAATCAAAAGATATTCGTCATCAAAGTTGCCTTCTCAGAATTACTTGCATGAAAACATGTTAGAAAACAACAAACTGGGTTTGGATTTGGCTTTGAAAACTGAGCAGACAGATACTTGGGAGGATGAAAACTGGGGCATTGGTTCTCTGTCACAAGGAAAATATGAATCCATGATTTAGGCTCAGGAAAAATAATGGGGCGCAAATGGTGATCAGTCAAAGTGGGCTACTTGGATTTTGCAAACTAGAAGCAGTGACTAAAAACATTGTTTGCAAATGGAATTGAACTGGAAAAGTGTGTAGATGGATTCGTCATGACTTGTAAACTGGTACACTTAAAGTATTTTTAGAGGAAAACACAATGATACAATCCATTTAGGCTCACTGATCACAAGATCAAAGTTATAACGTGCCGAATAGGGATGCGAATCAATCTGGATACCTTAGCTGTAACAAAACAATGCAAACTGGATTTTTAATCATGTTAGCAAATTGATCAAATGGATTCTTCATGACCTCAAAATTTGAACATATGAAGTGTCTTACCCCTAGAACACAATGCAAAATGAATTTTTTTATTTGGGTTAACTGGGTCAAAGATATGATTGGTCGAACAGGGCTTCCCAGAATTGTGAACAACTAGTCAAATGCACAAAACAGTAAATGACCAACTTTGGGGGGTGCAAAACCTAGTCAAACGGATTTGAAATGACTTGAAAATTGAAACGTAGATTCTTTGTTATACATACTAAATATCCCCAAAGTGGAAAGTCATGAAAAATTCTTGGTTAAAAGATATTCAAATGCAAACTGGGCCTCTGGTCGCTATTTGACACTAGGGCATAATTGCAAATTTTGACACTAGCTCAAAATGGGACTTCGCAGAATGGTTCAAAAAGTCAGTTTAACTTCATAGAACACATAGACACACTAAATGAAAGGTGTTAGAAGTATTAAACACCTCTTAGGCCTCAGACTAACAACCGGGTACAATCTCATCAAAAGGGCATTTATGGGGCTTAATTTTTTCAATGGTTCTCAAAATTGACCATGCAATTTTTAGTCCCAACAGGAACAAAGAAGTAACAAAAATTTGTGAGAAAATATATGGGCTTCTTATTATCACTGCAAATGCAGAATTATGGGATCTAGAATAACAATATGCTAACCCACATGGAATGATACCTTGGTTGACTATCACCCATAGCTATCTTAGATAATGTTTGGGTATTTCTTAAATTGGCAATTTTATGCTGCTTGTGAAGGTTCTAGACACTCAAACTTAATACCAAGGGCCAACAAACCCTAACAATACATATACAATCAACCAAATACATTTTTTACATTTATTTTAGAAGTATTGGTTGGCCCAACTTCAGAAGGCCATAATTCTTGAGCTGTCACTCTGATTGGCTTTTATAACCACTTTTTAGAATCCTCAACTTCTAATATATAGGCTTAGATCGGTATAAGAACCCATACACAGAGTTTTTGGGCCTCCTCAAGGTACATTTAGGCCTTCAATAGCGAGCCTGAAGTTTGTATACCAAAATTTCACACCAAAAATCTATAATAAACCCATGAATACACATGATATGGCACTAAGGCTCAATTGGTAGGTTGATATATCTAAGATGAGCATCCACCTGTAAAATTAGGACATTTCAAGCTCGTATGACTAACTTACTAAATAGAAAGCCTCCACCTACAAAAACTCTACATTAACACAACCCTTATTTAAACAACTAAACTAAAATATTTTTGGTTGATGCAAGATTTATCTTACACCCAAGATGCTCCTACATTAAATTTTATAAGTTGTAAGTGATGCATCTTATAGGAACCATCATAGAAACCAACGGTCTAACTTCAGTTTTATGTCACACATTGAAGTGATTCCCATATTAAACCATAGAGTTTAGTAGGGTACAAAATTTGATGCATAATAATTATCATGTGGACTATACATTTTGGATATGGATATGATCCACCATCCCCTCTAGAACACCGCTCAGTCCATCCAACCCCTTCTCTCAATAATTTGGAGGCTACTCATAAGGTAGAAGCTACAACCATCATCAATTCCCTAAAAAAAGGATCACTTAAACTTGGAAACTTAAAGGGAAAATTATCACATACACATGAGGAGGTTCAAAAAGAGTTATTAAGGTGGCTATATCTACAATCTTGAATCCTCAAGGATTTGACTCCATTCCCTAAAGACAACCAAGATGCTGTCAATGTATCTGGACAAAATCCAATGGAATTGGAGTCTATTTATAATATAATAGGCTTAAATAATGTCAAATATGAGTAATGTTTTCCTTTACAATTCTTGTTTGTATTCAAATGTAGATATTTTCCAACAAGTTTTGGACCAATACTATCCATGCCTTGAATCTAATGTGTGTCGAGTGATATTTAGGTACTGAGCATCAGAAAATCTTAGTTGGTGCCGAGTGATCTTCAAGTGATGAGCATCAAAAAAAATATAGTTGATGCCGAGTAACACAATATGTGTTGAGTAGTAGTATTTCAATAGTACCGAGCTGCTACATTATTTCAAATGATGAAGATTTGCCAAATCTAAGCTGACAAAGTGGTTATCTTAAATTTTGTGAACTATTTGGAAGATAAGGATGATGAGCTGGTGGCACAGAATTCTATGTAAACCATTTTTAGGCAAATTCAAGAGGATTATTCAAGAAGTTTCTAGAGGAAACAAAATATGGGTTAGATACAATGAATCCTACCTAATCCATATGAATTGAAATTAAAAGAAAGGAAGAATTGAGTAGGAAAAGAACTCCAAGACTTCTGTTTAAGGAGTTATAGACCAAGAAGCAAATGTTGCTGATGCTACTGCTACCTAAGAGACAAATTGCAAAGTAGTTAGAAGGGTGTCAAGGAGAAGGCATCTAGAAGAGGGAAGAGCACAAAGGCTCTACTTCTACAAGTGGTCATGAAGAGATGATTGCACTAGTACATTGAGCATAGAGACTCAAGGAGACTAAGCTTGAAAGGAGGGCTAGCTGTCAAAGTTGCAGAGATTGAAGACCAAGCAATGGTATGAGCTGAGAAGTGATCTGAGATCTACAAGTTAATTTGTATTCTACAATCAGGTCAAAATCCCTAATTGTTATTCTCTAGCAATTGTATCAGTTAGGATAGAAAGAAAATCCTATGGACTTAGGTTGGCCTAATAGCTATATGTAAATCCTTTAATAGGGTGGCATTCCAAGTGAATGTTCTAAAGTCCTCTAACAAGGCCCACTTCTAACAAGGTGGTTAAATCCTCTACCAAGGTCACATTTAACGGTGTGTTGTAAGCCTTTAACAGGGTAGAACTTTCATAGGGCATCACTTTAGAAGAGTGAGAATTGAGTAGCATGTTATTGGTGGTTTTTTCCAAATTGGGTTTCTATGTAAATCACTATGTTATATGTTGATTTCTTATGTGTTATGCTTGCATGTTGATTTATAGTAACTTGCTGGATTAGAAAAGTTAAAGCTTGGATGAATGAATGGTTGAATGGGATCACTATACTTCATGAAAAGTTTGAATAGGACATATGGAACTGGAAAAATTGATTCACCCCCCCTCTCAGTTATTATAAAGCATTTATAACAATATATATTTGAAGAATGAGCTACTGTTGAATAGGAAATCAAGGATTTGAATGATAAGGTCTTTATCATGAATATCAATTTCTATTTCTAAGAGAGACTCCTTAAAAAATTGGTTCAATTGTCATTAAAAGAGGGTATCTTCTGGAAATAAAAATCTAAGGAAGCTTAGCTCTCTAAGGGAGACATAAATAAAAAATTCTTCCATAACAAATCCAAAGTAAGAAGATGAATTAACAAAATCACCCAAAACTTAGAGATTCTCAGAAAGTCCTCCTTGAAGATTTGATTGCTATGGCTAAGGAGGTAGTCAACTACTTCAAGGATATACTAAAAAATTTGGAGTCCTCAAACCTTTCAACTCAATCAACTCTATTTAACAACATTCCAAACTCATCACTAGGGATCACAATGCAATTCTAAACAAAAAATTTTCTAAAGAAGAGATTAAGGCCATTGTTTTTCAAATGCATCCAGATAAGGCCCCTAGATGGATATTAATTACACCTTCCTTGTCCTCTTTTCAAATAAAAAGGAAGCAATACACCCAGGTGATTCCATGCCTATTGTGTTATGCAATACCATATGTAAGATTCTCACTAAAACCATGGCCAACTAGCTTAAACTAGTTCTACCTATCATCATCGTTGATGAACAAACATGTTTTTTCCTTGGCTAATCTATACTAGATAGTATTATCATTATCCAAGAAGTCATCCACTTGGTTAAAAACAAAAAACTCCTTGTATGTTAGTTAAACTTGACATCTAGAAAGTATATAAAAGAGTTGATTGTATATTCCTTTACAAATATATGGAGTCATTTAGTTTCTCTAGATAATGAATACACTTCATTGTCAGTTGAATCTCCTCTCCCACAATCTTTATCCCATTCAATGGAGCACCATAAGGCTTCTTCGATATCTCTAGAGGCCTTAGGCAAGGATACCCTATATCTCCTTCCTTATTTTATAATGGATGAAGCCTTTGGAAGACTAACCAAAGCTTCCCAAGATCAAGATCTCATTCAAGCTATCAAATTAATTATTCGTATTCCCAATATTACTCACCAATAGTTTTCTAATGATAATATCTTGCAAGCCCAATGCTCTATCAAAGAATCATCTTCCCTTAAACCCAGTCTTGATTTATATATGAAATCCTTGAGTCAACTTGTCAATGTTGACAAATTAGAAAATTTATTTATAAATTTACATCATGAGCTTGAAAATAGGGTATGTAGTATTCTAGGATTCAAAAAAAGGGATCTTCCCCTATAAATATTCAGGTATGCCTCTAGATAAAGGGAACATGTACACCAACCTATGGGACCAAACCATCTCGAACTTGGATAACAAAATGGACTATTAGAAATCTAGATGGCTTTTAAATGTGGTTGATTAACCATGATGAAATAGTGCTCACTTATTTTCCCTCAAACCAAATGTCTTGTCTTCCCTTGATATCCAAAGAAAAAATGATCATAAAAAGCAGATCAAAACTTTCTTTTGGTAGGGCGTGTCTCAAGAAAAGAAGCTTTCCCTTATTAAATGGGATAACATCTACAAACCATTCAAGAATGGGAACCTTGGTGTTAAGAAGCTCATGTGGAAGATCATGCTGTAGTTTCATTGAAGTTATTGATTCTTTAGGATTTAGAAGTTCTTACAATTTCCTTTCTAGATAAGGATAGTGTTTTTAGAGATAAATTAGTCTAGAGACTTTTTTAAGGAATACAATAGGAAGTATGCTAAGATTATTTTCCATAAATTTTTAAATCCAGATGATCCCCTTGGTAAATTTAGAACAAACTCCCCTCCAAGGGGATCTAGAGTTTGGAACTTCATGTTAGATAATAGACCTCTTATCTCTAAGTATCTATCTTGGGATGTAGGTAATGGGAAATCTACTTTGTTCTAGGATGATTTGTAGGGTGGACGCTTCCACCCTCAACCCTTATCTTCCCAAATATCTCCAATACACTCAATGCTATTTTGGTTGACTCCCTTAGAAATTACATCACTTTTCCAAATATTGATCCTCATTTAAGATGAGGCTGGAAAATCATTAGACAATATCTTCATCTTCCCTACAAAAAAAAATTAAGTTGATTTCCATCTTAAAGGAGTGACATACATTCCATAAAAGTTAAGGATGAATCCCTTGTTTGAACTGGTGCTAAAGCTAGACAATATAGCATTAAAAATGGATAAAAAAAAATATTGTCTCAAATGGAATGGAACCACACTGACCTCCCTTTGGATTTGTGTTGGAAAAAGTCCTACCAATGAAAGGTAGGAATGTTTCTTAGGGATGAGGCTCAGAAGAGGATCCTAATGAAGGGTACTCTCCTTAATACCATAAACACATAATAGAAACAAAGAAATAACATCAATTTATGAGAACAAACTATGGGCTTCTTATTATCACCACAAATGAAAAATTATAGAATTTAGAATTACAATATGCTAACCCACATGGGTGCCTTCATTGCAGTAATCTACATGAAAAAGCTGTGAACTATCACCCAGAGCTTTCCTAGACAATATTCACACATTTCTTAAATAGGGAATTGTATGTTATCCAGGAAGCTTCTAGACACTCAAAATTAATACCTAGGGCCGACAGACCCTAAAAATACATATAAAGTTAACCAAATAAATTTTGACATTTATTTTGGAAGTTTTGTTCGGTCCAACTTTAGAAGGCCATATCTCTCAAACTATTTCTCTGATTGACTATTATAACCACTTTTCAGAAACCTCAACCTCTGATCTATAGGGTTGGACTAGTGCAAGTGCCCATCTGTCAAGTTTTCAGGTCTCACCCAGGCACATTTAGGCCTTAAATGGTAACCTGTAGTTTTTATAGAAAAATTGCACATCAAAAATTTGCAATAAATCCATGAATACATATGATATGTCACAACCTCAACTGGTAGGCTAATATATCCAGGATGAATATCCACCTTTCAAATTAGGACATTTCAAGCTTGCATGACTGACTTACTAAGTAGTAAGTCTCCATAGAAAACAACTTTGCATTGAGGCAACCCTTATTCAAACAATTGAAATGAAATATTTTTGGGTGATGCAAGATTTCTCTTACACCTAGGATGCTCATGTATCAGATACCCAGGGTAATTGAGAAGTGACCCCATCACATCTCAAGTATTTAGAGGTAAATCAAGACAATTAACCATTATGAATCTTCTACTGGCCTTGCTTTCCACTTGACTAGGTATTCTTCATAAGTTTTATTCCTTGTACTTTTTCAAACACTATTGTCTAGTATTTCCTCAATCTCGTTTATAGCTAAACTAGCTATTGAAATACACCACTGTGCTTCTGCAACATCATTTCCATCAACTCCTTCATAATAATCTATCAAATCTAAACTGTTAAATGCTGGTGATATATTTAGTTCATTAGGCAACTCCACTTCATAGGCATTTTTAGAATCATGCCTTTTTCACTATCTTGCATAGTCTAAACTTGTTCATTTTCAGCTTATTATATTTACCCACTAGAAAACACACATTTCTCAAATGAACCATGACTTCATCTCCAATATGAAATTCCTTATACCTCCTTTTCACATCTACCTTATCCTTGTACTATGCATTCATCTTTATAATGTGTTTCCTCACCTCCTCATGGATATTACTCAAATGTTCAACAAATTCTTATGCTTCAACATTACTTATTTCTCCTTTAGCCAATTGTTGTAATTAAGAAAAATTTATGGGACTTCTCCCATATACAATTTGGAATGGTGATTTACCAATACTCCTTTGACATAATTATTATATGAAAATTTTGCCTATGGTAAAATCAGATCCCAGCCTTTAGGCTTTTCTCCAACCAAACATCTCAACAAATTTTCTAAATTGTGATTCACAAATTATGTTTATCCATTAGTCTGTGGATGACGTGATGAATTGAACTTCAAATATATCTTCAATTTCTTCCACAACGTATGCCCAAAATACCCAACAATTTGGTATCTTGATCTGAAACTAAACTCTTTGGAAAACCATGTAGTTTTACCACTTCTCACTAAAATAAGCAACAAGTCTACCTTCTTGGCTCAAAACAACTCATATTGCAATACCAATAGCATTGCAATCTACTTGAACACCTTGTTAAAATCTAGAAGTTATTAAATAGGTTGCTTTGTAACTTTTTGTTTCAATAGATTAAAACTCTTATTTGCTCCTACAGTCTACTTGAATTCTTTCCTATCCCCTCTCATTGTTTCAGTCAAGGATCCAAAAATACAATGAAAACCTCTTATAAATTTTTTCTAAAAACTATCTAGTCCATGAAAATATCTTACCTCTTTAACAATCTTTGGAATAGACCATTCAAGGATAGCCTTCACTTTCTTTGGGTCCATTTTCAAACCTTCTATTGAGAATACAAATACTAGGTACACCAAATCCTTCATAAAATTGTACTTCTTCAAGTTTATCAACAACTTTTCTTCCCTCAACTTATCAAAAACCCTTCTAATATGCATCAAATGCTCCTCTATGTCTTACTAAAGATCAAAACATCATCTAGGTAAACAATGACAAACTTACCCAAAAACTTCATTAGTACCTCATTCATGAGCCTCATGAAAGTTTTTGGTGCATTGATTTTCCCAAAAGGAATGACTTACTACTCATACAATCCTTCCCTTTCCTTGAACGCAGTCTTATACTCATCTCCTTCTCTAATGAAAATATGATGGTACCCACTCTTCAAATCTATCTTTGTGAAATATACAACTCCATTCAAATAATGCATAATATCATCCATCCTTGGCAATATAAATTTGTACTTGATTGTGATCTTGTTGATAGGACACAAATTTTTTCACATCCCCCATTCTCCATTATTCTTTGGTGCTAATACTACTATTACCACACATGGACTCATACTCTCTTGAATCAACCCCATCTGCAGTAACTCATGAACTTGTCTATTCAAATATTCACTTTCTGTTGGTGTCATTTTGTGTGCTACCTTTTTTGAAAAACTAACCCCTAGAATCAAATCCATTTGGTGACTGATCTTCCTCATTGAGGGTAATCCATCAAGTACATTATCTAACACAATATCAGGAAACTCTCCTAACAAATTTGCAAATTCTATAGGTACCTCCTCCTCTTCTTCTTTACCATCTTTTGGGATTATAGAAAAATACATATGCTCATGCTTCATACCTCATAGAAACTCCTTTCCATCAACATAACATATTCTGGTAGCACTACATACCTTTTCTTCTTTCTCCTTCAATGGCTTCAACTTATGTTTCACTCCATCCTTTGTTAGAGTGTAGATATTTTCTTAGGTATCATGTACATCATTCCTATCAAACTTGCATGGTCTACCCAAAAACATATGACATATGTCCATAGTAATGATATCACACAACACCTCATCATGGTATCTTCCAATCTTTAACTTCACTAAGCATTGCTCACTGACCATGACCTTGTGGTCATTTTGCACTGAAGCAATATGGTATGGACATGGGTGTTTCTACCTCTTCAGCTTCAACTTTGTGACCATCATTTCTAACACCAACTTGTTAGTACTTCCACCATCAATGATCACATAACAAAAGTTATCTTCACATCTACACCTTATGTGAAACAAGCTCCTTCTTTGATCAGGTTCATTCTCACCACTCAATAAGACTCTTCTACTAACTAGGACTTCTCTCTTTCAACATCTTTAGAATGTGATGATCTAGCATCTTTGTTAACATCTAGCTTGGCCTTCTATTCTTTGATCTATCCTACCTTGGCACTAGGGACACTCAAATTCTCTATGCCCTTCTTCTCCTGAGCAAAAACATTTCCAATAGAAGTCTCCTCTTCTAGATATTTTTTCTCTACCTCTTCCTCTCTAGTCTCTATTATTTTGATCATGGAAATGATTGGAATTGTTCCCCCTTTGGTTCTAACTACTATTGCTCACCCCATCCTTGTTCTTTTGATCATTAATTTGGCCTCCATAAGACTACCTGCTAGATCTTCCACTATGACCTCTTCCATTATTCTTGGTGTTAAAATTTTTTCTTTGCTTCTCCTAAACTCTTAGGGAAAACTGGTACACCTCCTCAATATTAGTCATTCGAACCAAACTCATCTCATCCTAAATGCTTTGTTTTAACCCATTAAGATGATGGAAAACTTTCTCCTTATCAACTTTTGCATGGCTAGTTCTTATGAGAAATCGATAGAACACCTCGATATACTCCTGAACAAATCTTTCTATGTGCTTAAACCCTTGTATCTTCTTTATAAAATCAAGCTCATCATCTATGAGAATGAATTAGTGCTTCATTTTAGCTATCATTTGATGTAGTCTAGTGATTTAGTCTTTGACTCTTCTATTTTTCTCCAACTAGATCTTCATGTGACCCTTTAGTTTGGCCTTTGCAGACTTGACCCGATCCAAATCCTCAATGTCTTCATACTCAAAGTATTCCTCCAATTCATTGATCCAATTTATTAGCTCCTCTAGGTTAAAATTTCCCAAAAATGTGGGAACCTTAAACTTAGGTCTTTTTCTAATCTTAGAGATGACCTTGAAAAGTCTTTCTTATTCTGACTTCAAAACTACCTCTACTTTAACATTTTCTTCTTCTTTGCCTTCATCCTCGCTATCATCACCGCCTATGATAAGATTCATTCCTCTACACATTTGTTCTTGTAATGCTTGTATTTTACTCTACAGGACACCAAAACTCCTAGGTGTAACACCTAAAACTCTCCCACCATGCTCTCATCATGGAGGAAACTTCACACTTCCTCTGAAACCCTAGTACAAATTGCCTTGCAATCAACTATCTATTTACACATTCAGTCCAAACCATGGTCCTGGTGCAAATTGTCTCACAATTGGTGATCTATCCACACACTTAGGAAAACTAGGATTTGATGAAGGGTAATTATAGAACTCAAAATTACAATATGTTAACCAACATGGGCACCTTCACACACTAATTTGCAAGACAAAGCTTCAAACTATCACCTAGAGCTTTCCTACACAATATTTAGGCATTTCTTAATTAGGTGATTTTATGTCGCCTGGGAAGGTTATAGACACTCAAAATTAATACCTAGGGTTGATAGACCCTAAAAATACATATAAAGTCGACCAAATACATTTTTGACATTTATTTTGGAAGTTTTGGTTAGCCCAAATTTGGAAGGCCATAACTCTCAAACCATTGCTCCAATCAACTATTATAACCACTTTTTGGAAACCTCAGCTTCTAATCTATAGGATTTGATTAGCTCAAGTGCCTATCCATTGAGTTTTTAGGGTTCATTTGGGTGCATTTAGGCCTTCAATAGTGAGGCTAAAATTTTTATCCAAAATTGCATACCAAAAATCTATAACAAATCCATGAATACTTATGATATGGCATTATGCCTCAACTGGTAGGTTGATATATCCAAGATGAATACTTGCCTTTGAAATTAGACATCCTAAGCTCATATGACTAACTTACTAAGTAGAAAGCCTCCATAGACAACAACTATGCATTAAGGCATCCCTTATTCAAACTATTGAAATGAAATATTTTTGGGCAATGCAAGATTGCTCTTACACCCAGGATGCTCCTGCATCAAATGCTTACTACACATTGGTTCAAGAGAATTTACTTTGAAGTCCCCTTTTGTTGTGTCCTTTGTAAGAACCAAGAATAATATGTGGATTGTCTCTTATTTCAATGCCTCTATGCTCAACAACATTGGTTATGGATTTGTAACAAACTTTAATTTCAATCTTCTTTTTAGAACAACCTTTTAAATTACCTACAAGCTTGGCCGTCCAAATAAAAAAATACATATGATGCACTTTGGAAATTTACCCCTATAATCTTAATTTGGGAATTGTAGAAAGAACACAATTTCATAATCTTCCAGAAGTCAAATATGAGTAATACCTCTTTGTGTAATAAAATTGAAGCCAACATTGTGGAAAATATTAAAAATAAATTGTGTTCTTATACCCACCATGAGGGATTCTTTTTGGAATGAGACTCTCAAATGAATATGGAGTGGTATGGCTTGATTACCCCTCATTTTGTTGGTCATGGAAGGTCCAAATCCAAAAAATGTCAACAAAAGTTTATTGACATTACTCCCTTCGACCTAGCATAAACTTGATTTTTATGGAGCCTTAAGAGGAAATTTAGGTCAATAAGGTATAGGTTGTATTATTCATAATCTTGGATAGAAAATTTTTGTGGACAACTCACCAAATCCATTGGTATTACTACTAACAATGTGGTGGAGATTGAGGGCTTGATAGTAGGTTTGTTGGCATGCAAACAACTTAATATTGATAACTTGATCATTGTAGGAAACTCTCAAATAATTCTAAACGCTCTTAAGAATAAATCCATTCCAAACTAGTTCCTTAAATTTAGACTAGATAGATAATTATTTAGTTTAAACCACTTTTCCCTCTATAATATTGCTCACATTTATAGAGAAGGAAACTCTATAATGAACTCATTGGCCAATATTGATGTTGATGGTACTCATATCGATCACCCCCCCCAGCTTTTATAGTTCTAATTTTTCCCTCATACCCCTTGATTATATCAGTTCACTATAGCATCCTATACTTTTGAGTTTTCAACCCCTCTAATTAGTAATTCTTAACCCTTTCCTTTAATCATTATATAACCTTTTATGTCATATTGTCTCCATAATATTTCACATTTATCTAGCATAACAATATTAATGGCCCTACAAGAAGAGCACATTGAAGAATGTGGTCCCTCTTTTTGACATAGGTGTTATTAGTTTTTGGACTTCCCCACTTTTCCTATGCTTCGCTCTTCATTTCTCTCCAAATCATCCACACATATTGTGGGTAGCCTTTCATTTTAAACCACCCATCAATGTTTCTAATTTTTCATCTTCTTGACAAATATGGATACTAATATCTGCATGAAGATTGTAAAAAGGATCCTACAATTTTGGGGGTGCATTTCTAAGAGAAGGCTTAAATTGATGATGGATGCCTCTCTCAACTCAATTATCTGTGCAGTCAAGAACATAGTTGGTCATGAGTTTTCTTTTCTTATCAACATGCCAAAATCAAATGCAGAGATAGTTGTTATGTTCATGGAAACTATACTGCATGTGAGCAATGATAAAAGGGAAATCCAAGATTTGTGTCATAGTGTCTTCAAACCACACCTAGTGGTTGAGCTTGAGACCATTTTGGATAAGAATGATGCTAACCCATGAATCCCTAAGCGTAGAAACATCGAAGTCACTGACAGGGTAGTAGAAGTACAACATAAAATTTTATCGTAAAGAAAATTGCAAAATTTAACATGATGGTCCCCTTTAATTTGATTGAAATGGTGGTTTTCATTGAGCATCATGCATGTCTTTCACCCTCCACAATGGTAAGGCTTAGACTGGTTCCTAGTGGTTGACCAAGTTGAATACACTGACTACAATGTGGACTCTTCCTCTAAGGAAGATTAATGGCTGTTAGTTATGCTTTTAGGATTTTGTGATTTAATACATCCATAATTATATTTTGTGGGTTTAGCAATGGTAGATTTCACCTATACTTAAAGACCTCTCAAACTTGTTATGGTTACATTTTATATACTTTTAGACTCGTAAATATTATATGCTATGGTTAGTCTATTTATATTTAAGTTTTTAGATCCATGTGGCTTCAATTTCAATTTCATGAGCTTATGTTACATTTCATAATTGTTGGGTTAATTAGTGTTTGTTCATTGATGTTTTATTTATAATTGGTTAGTCATGGCCTATAACGTATTGCATACATGGACACTATTTTTAGGGTTTATTGAGATAATTTCTCTTTTAAATATTTGTAGATAATGATGTTTGTTTTCTATATATAATCCCTCAATTTTTGGTTTAGGTCATATTTAAGCAACTTATTTACTTATCCGTAATACCCCCCACAATCTCCATTAAAAGATGCTTATGAATCTCCACAAGATCAAGGAACTACAAAGAACTAGGAGCTCTAACCAACATTGCCTTAAAATCAAATCCCCAAAATTTTAAAATATCTTTGAATTTCTATTGAAGGTACTAGTGTCCTATCCCTTTCCTATCATATATTTTATGTTGAGAAGGGATTTCATTTTGATTGGGGAAGAATGTTGGTGGAATGGTTCCTAAATTTTCCTTATTGGTTCCCCTTCTTGGGTCTATTTTTAGGTGGATGTCAATGACTTTTGTAGTCAAATTATTATTTATTTGATCAGCTCTATCTTTTCACTTAGGTTAAGGATCTTAAGTTTCTATTAGAATTATTTATTATCTCTAGATATGGAATTAGCCCTCTCCCCACTTCTTTTTACTCATTCCCCTTTCCCTCTAGATCTTCATTTACACAATTATGCAAATATTAGTTTTGGTCTTAGTTCATGTAAACAAAATTGATTTATATGATATGGGTGTTAGAAAGTAAAGTCCACCAATATGACTGAGAGGAGGTGAGGTTGAATCAATTATCCAATAAATTTTTATTTTATTTTCCTGATTAAATCTAAAACATGAAACCAAAATGTGCAATAACCACAATAAATAACCATACATAGTATCACTAGATTTTTTAAGTAAGGAAACCCTTGATTAGAGGGAAAACCCTAGTGGGGATGGTACCCATAAAATGATGTACTACTAAGTAAGTTCCTTGCAAAAGGATGTACTCTATTATAGTCAAGACTACCAAACTCAATGTTCGACTAGCCTTTGTATTATTTCTTTTAGAATAATACCAAAATATAAATTTTACATTATAACTCTTTGTCAAATAATCACTTCACTCTATAATTGTGCCTCTACTACACTAAACACTTCTCAAATCTCAATACAAGATCCACAAGCTTGCATCACACAAATCCCTTAGATCACTTACTCACATGAAATTCACACTTACAATTCACCTACTTTCACTTTATTTCTTACATGCTCATCACAAGGAAAATACAATTTCTTTATACCAAGTCCTCAAATAAATTTATTGAGTTTATCTAGAGGCTTTCTTAATTTACAATTACAATGGGACCTCATTAAAATAAAATAATACATGCTATATTACATATTTTCATAATTACATGACATTGTCAACTCACAGTCTTCACAAATATTCCCACGTGTAACCTCAAACATCATGCACTCAACCATGCCATCATTGTGATGTCTTATACCTCCATCTAACTACACTCAACCAGCTTCTATCTCTATTACGAGATATAATCCAATCTCTGAAAACCACCTCTTGGGAATTTTGTCTGTATACTATCTTCAATAAATCTCTAATAACTATCACCAATCTTTGAATTTGTATATGCACTCCTATCCTTTGCATCAAGAAACTCTATATAAAATGTCCTTTATTACACATGGCCTCATCTACAATCCTTCAATTGTGTTATCTCAATCTTTATCTGCTACTCTATCAAACTTCACAAAATAAATAGTATGTTGACATCAATGACAAACACAATCATGAATGCAATATATGATCATACTAACAACCTCTCCAATGCTCCAGCAATGCTAGGATATCCCCCCATAGGAATATCATTAGCATTCATGCTAACAATCTCCCCCTTTGGCATTGATGGAAACATAGATGAAAATGTCCTAACTTCCACAAATACTAGTCCAACTCTACTACAACTTTTCTTATCTTTTCAAATCCTCTTCATTAACCAAATCTTCAAATCCTCTTCATCAATCAAATCTTCATCATTCAATCAATGCATCTCCCCCATTGATACATCTCTCCCTTATTCTATATGCTCATCTCCTCATACTTAGGAGTTATCTTCATGTACTTATCTCCTCCATACTTAGAGGATATTTTTTATGTACTTCTCTCCTCCATACTTTAGAGGATATTTTTAATGTACTTCTCTGCTCCATTAATATCAATGACAAAGGCATCATTATGTCAATTTGTTGCAAAAATATTTTCATCAAGCTCAAGTTTCCAAAGACACTATTAAATACCAACTACCAAGAGTCCTCCATGACTCAACTCAGGCACACATACTCCCCCATATAGGAAGCATTCAACACCTAATTCAGATGAAACATAGTGCTTTGTACCACTAGATTGATGTAATCTCTACATCATCTATTCATAAGTAGGTAGGGGCATAACCCCAAGCATACCTCTCAAATACTCAAATGTATCCTTCAACAAATGCTTTGTAAATATGTTTGCTATTTGTTCCATTCTACTAATATACTCTAGTCTAATTTATTTCTTAGCAACTTTCTCTCTCAAAGCATGATACTTAATAGATATGTGCTTTATCTTAGAATGTAACACATGATTCTTAGACATGCTCACTATACTTGTGTTATCTCAATATATGATAATAGGCTCTATAAACTCAACTCCAATATCCTTAAAAATCTTCTTCATCTATGTGATCTGATTGCAATTATTTTCTATTGCTACATACTATGCTTTTTTGGTGCTCTGTGAGATACAATCTTGTTTCTTGCTTAGCCAAGAAACTGATCTTCCTCTCGGGAAAAATGCTCCACCACTTGTACCTTTTCTTTCATCCATGCTCCTTTCCCAATCCATATCAAGATATGCACACAAGGTAAAGTCATTTGATTTATCATACCATAACCCAAAATTAGATGTACCCTTTAAATATTTGAAAATAATTTTTACTATTGCATAATGTGATTCTTTAGGATGAACTTGAAATCTTGCAACAATTCCAATTGCATTATCAATATCTAGTCTTGTATACGTTAAATATTAGAGACCTCCAATCATAGATCTATACTTTTTCTATTAAACAATAGGTGTCTCATCTTTTTTAGATAACTTATGACTAGTTACCATAGGTGTACCAATAGGTTTACAAATTTTCAAACCAAATCTTTTCAATAAGTCTTTTTAATACTTAGTTTGTGACAAGAAAATATCATTACTATTCTGCAAAATCTACAACCCCAAGAAAAACTTCATCTCACCAATCATGCTCATCTCAAACTCCTTCATTTTATTAGAAAATTTCTCACTTTCTTCATCATCACCTCCAAAGATTATCTCATCAAAAAATACTATGATAATTAGTAGACAATTCTCATTTTCCTTTAGATATATGTTGCTATCTGCAGTACCTTTAGAAAATCTTAATTTTTCTAAATACTTGTCCAACCTTGCATACTGGGTTCTAGGTTCTTATTTTAATTGGTACAATTCTTGTTGGAATTAACAATGGGAAAGTAAAACTCTAGGGGGGGGTGTGGGGGTAAATCAATACTTCTAAAATTTAACCATAAAACATTCACCACACATCCATCTCACAATTTAGCATGGAAATTGCAATACCTAGCTAAGGGGTTAAGATGCCATACATTAAGGTTAGGATGGTGTATGGTGTGTTGTACAGGGAGTAGAAAGAGCAATATAGTGATGTGGTAGGGAGGTAAGGATAGTGTACAAAATGTAGGCTTAATTTCTCATACAATAGGTCATACGGTGAGGGAATTAGAGGAGCACTGAAGATATAGGGGTCTGGTGGAAGTAATGAATGGCATAGAGAGAGCCAAACAGAAGTGTAAGGATATGACAAGACACAAAAATTAATGATAGTTTATTCAAGGATGGAGGGATGAAGGTCATGTGGGTGGGGAATGAGCAACACAGAGAACACACAGTTAGGGATCTGAGACCAATATGAAACACAAGCTTGTTCATACAGAGAATGTTAATGAGATTCACACAATAATAGAGACTTGAATATGAATAATAATTATAGAAGAGAATGCTCCAATTTTCCTAATCCAAAAAAAGAATTACATGCAACAACATAATAGTGTGAGGGTTGAATCCCACGAAAACCACATGAGCCAAATAGGGAAGATCTTTCAATTTTGAAATTGTGAACACTCCCAAACTCCAACAGGAATTTTTAGTATAGAGAAATATAATCCAAAGAATACCTAAGAATTCCTACAAGCCATGCTTAAATACTCATTGAGAAACCATTTTGAGGGTGTACAAAGATAGCTAATGGCAACAAAAACTTCAAACACAAAAATAAAAATGGGTCTGAGATAAATTAAATCAATCAACCCGTTACAAAGTTTAATTTATTTTATAAAGGGGATATTACAATCTTACAATAAAACAAGCACCTTATTAAAGGATTTACAAAATCCTTCTAAGACTACTTGGTTAAGAGATTTCCACCCACTCACCTATTAGAATGTTTTAGCCTTGGTCCTTCAGTTACCACCTCTCTGCTAGATATCAGATCTCCTCTTTCTTGATGTTTACTTGATCCTCCTAATCTTATGTATCTCTTCTATCCTTTAATTGTTCTACTTTTTTCTCTCTAACTAATTCTGAAATTCATATCTCTATCATAAACTCCATAGTGACCATGAATGCCCTCTATTCATTTAGCTTTCGATCTTCTCTTCTCATTCACACATTGCAAATCTTTAGGGTTTTTCCTCCTTAAGAAGACTTAGGTGAGCTAGGTTTAGGTAGGAATCAATGATTATTATTCACCCATTTTTTCGCATAGAACATCCCTTATTTTGATTGGTTGCATGCATTGCATAGGGATTCTCAATATACCTTTGTATAGATCTTTGTAATACTGACAACCAATTATAACTTCGCCAAACACCAAATTCTTTAATACTTTAGTTATTTGACATTTTGTCAAACATTTTGCAAGTAGGAGATGTATTGCATATGTAAATTGTGATTGATTTCTAAATGCCAAACTTTAATAAATATGCTTCTAGAAAACACACCAAACAACTAACACTGATTACAAATAGGAAAATATGCACCTACATAAATAAGACATTAGGGCAATAAATTGTGATATAAATCAGATTACAATAGATTTTACAAACCCTACTAATGCCCTAAATATCTACTCTCAAATAATGCAAATTGTAGTAGATAAAACCTAGAATTGCTCTGAAGACATGAATTTTCCTGTAGCAAATCACTATAGCAAATTCTAACTTATTCCTTACTCCACAAAGCTAGCCCTAGGCCAAAAATTTCACACAATAAAAATATTGGTTTGTCTTCTCCAATAGTTGCAACCCTTCGGAAGATATTTCACCACCTCAATTATGTAAATCAATGAGAATGTTTATTCCCAATGATCAATATAACAACTACATAAACCCTTGGCTCCGTAAGCTATCTAGAAGAGTAGATGGCAACACATTCAATGCTCAACAATGAGGCTGCCCTCCCTATTTATTCTTTTCCTTCACCCTTCTAAAAGAAAAGAAAATATTATTTAATTGCACTCTCTAAAAGGTTCCCCCTTTCCAAGGCAATAATTTGTTGTACTTCTAGAAAATGCACTCTCTAGAAGCTTCCCCCCTTTCCAATACAATAATTAGTTGTGCTTCTAGAAAATTAAATTAATTTAATATAAAGTCACCTTTTAATTTTAATTTATTTAATGACTTTATAAGAAATAAATTTAATAAATTTCTCCTTATTTCTCCACTTAGCCTTCAGAGAACATAAAGGCTAAGAACTCCACTAGGATGCTACAAAGATGGGGACATTACAGTCTGCCCCTCTTGAAATTGCTTGTCCCCAAGCAATCTCAACTCTAGATGCTGCAAAATTTCTTCATTCTGCCAAGTGGCATCCTCTATTGATAGGTCCTTCCACTTCACCAAGTACTCCCTGATACTACATCTCCTCAAATTCCTCTCCCTGAACTCAATGATAGCCTTTGGTACTAAAACCAATTTCCCCTCATCATCCAAGGGTGGAAGCACTGTAGAAGGAACAATTTGGTGTCCTAATGCCTTTTTGAGATGTGACACATGAAAAATATTATAAACTTTTCTCTCTACTGGTAAATCCAACTAGTAAGCCACCTCCCAACTCTCCTGATCAGCCTAAAGGACCCATAATAATGTGGCTTAAGTTTTCTAGCACCACTCTTCTTGAGAGTGGATTGACAGTAAGGCTGCAACATCAAATATACCATTTCACCTACCTCAAAAGTATACTCAGTCCTTTTTTGATCAACATACTACTTCTATTGATTCTGTGCCTTGGTGATATTATCCTTAAGAGCCTTCACAATGTCCTAGCTCTCCTATAATAAGTCTCCAACACTGGGCACTCTACTATTTGATAGCAAAAAATCCATGATACTCGGTGCCTCATATCCATATAATGCCATGAATGGTGACATCTGGATAGACATGTGATAAGTGGAATTATAACAATATTTACATAGATATATCCACTTAACGCAAGCCTTTTTTTGTCATGCTATGTAATTCCTAAGGTATCCCTTCACCCATTTGTTCACTATCTTTGACTAACCATCTATCTGGGGGTGGTAGCTAGTACCTGGAGTGAGCACTGTCCCATAAAATTTGAACAATTCCTACCAGAAGTGACTCATAAAACTACTATCCTTGTTGGTAACAATGTTTTGAGATAAACCATGTAACCTAAATACCTCTCTAAAGAATAAATCTACCACCCGTGTAGTAGTGTATGTAGTGTTGATAGGGAAGAAGTGGGCAAACTTTGTGAGCTGATCAACAACAACATATATACAGTCTCTACCTTGGGCTCTCAGTAGTCCTGTGATGAAGTCCATGGATAAACACTCCCACTTCCTGTTAAGAATCAAAAGTGGCTTAAGTAAGCCAGCTAGTTAAGAGTGCTCCTATTTATTTTGCTGTCAAGTAGGAAACTCTTTAACATATTGCAACACCTCATCTTTTAGCCCTTTCCATGAAAAATGCTCACAAATCTACTTGTAGGTTTTGTTAAAACTTGGATGTCCTACCATAGGTGAGTCATGATAAACTCTCAACATTATCCTCTTCACCTTTGACCCTGGCACCAAATAAATGTGACCTTTGTAAATGATGATCTCATTCACAAGGGTGAAATCACTATTCTGGATCAATCCATCTATGAATCTCGATGCCCATGTATCCTTTGCATACTTTGCAAGGGTCAAATGTCTCAAATCCTTTGATATATTTGTCATGAAGCTCAAGTGGGGTCTTCATGACAAGGCTTCCGCTACTACATCATGTGTCCCCTTGAAATAGGTAATATCAAAATCATATGCATATAATTTAATTACCCATTTCTATTTCCTATCATTAAGATCTCGCTACCCTAGGAAATATTTTAGTCTATTGTGATTAGTTTTTATATTGAAATTTCTACCCACTAAATACTGCCTGAATTTGGCCAAAGCATGCATTATGGCCAACATTACCTTGATGTTGAAGCTCGTCTAAGGCCCCCTAAGCTTCCTACTCTCATAAGAAATTAGGTGCTTGTCCTGCATAACCATTGCTCTAACACCTTTGCCAAATGCATCACAATGCAACTCAAAAGGTTTGCTAAAATCTATTAATGCTAGCACTGGACAAGAAGTCATCAACTCCTTGAATTTATCCAAACACTCTTGTGCCCCAAGACTCCATAATAAAACCCCCTTTCTCATCAAGTCTATCAAAGGTGTTGTTGATCTTAGAGTGGTTTTAACTAATGAGTGTCTACACACTTATGGCATTTACTTAGTTCATGTCGAACAAGTAATACATGCCAAGCACAACATGTATATATTAGAGCATGCCAAGTCCATAGTGAGTGCTAAGTCACTCATGTGCCGAGAAAATAGTGTATGCTGAGAGATTTAGGAGCTAAGTAAATAGAATATGTTGAGTGATATAGATGTCGAGTCTTAGTATAGAAGACAATATATGCCAAGCATTAAAGACTTTAGATGTTGAGTAAGATAGTTTTGTCATAGTTATTTGTAATGACACAAATAACTATGTAAACCATTTTTGAGCTGACTTAAAGATTAATTTATGATATTTTGGAGATAAGGATGATCTTAAGTTGGATTCCCAATGCATAACATGCAACAAATTAGAAAAAGGAAAGGATTAAGTAGCAAAATGGATGAATCACAGCTATTGATTCATACCTAACCCTAAGTCATCTAAGTCTTCTTAATGAGGACAAACCCTAAAACTTTATAAGGTGTATGAAGGATCGAATAGAGAAGTTAGCATGTGCAAACAAAACATTCATGGTGGCTAAGGAGTTATGATTTGAGATTGTATTCCAGAATCAGTTAAAGGAGAACATAGGAAGAGAAGAGCATATAGCAAAGAGACATCTGATCAAGAAGGATCAAGAATACATTAGTTTAGAGGTGATCTATCATCAAGAAATTAAGTGCTAACCATAGGTGTTGGAATTACAATAGGAAAGGTAAACTTTTGGGGGGTAAATTAGTAGTTTAAACTTGGACCCATAAAACTTTCACCACACATCTATCTCATGCATTCAATGAGTAAACTAAAATAATATATAAAACATATATATCTAAATCATGTAAACATGTAAGCATTTACACACATAACACTAGATATGATTAACCAAAAACCCTCCAAGTTAGAAGGTAAAATTGGGGTGGGGATGACACCCAAAAATTTTCACTACTACAATAATAAAGTGTATCCAATAAAGGTTACCATGTTTTGACCATGAAACATTATCTACCTTGTGAAAGGTTTTCTTTGTTAAAGGCTTACAAAGACTATTAGGTCTCACCTTGTTAGATGATTTCAACACCATGCAAGTGTGCCTTGTTAGAGGACTTCAACTTACAACTAAGTAAGAACCCTATTAATGGATTTCATACAATCTATTAGGACTAGTTAGTTAAGAGATTTGACTAAAATCACCTGTTAGAATGTAAAAATTTGGTATAGCTCTAATACCATGTAAGAATTTGCCTCAGGCAATAATTCAACACCAAAATCAAGAAGCTCAGCAGATAGCACAAGAGAGACAAATGATAATCAAATGAGAATGGATATCAGATAATTGGATAGCAAAAAATTGGGCGAATACATTATAGAAGTGCCTTGTAAGTAAAGGTAATTGATATGACTAGGACTCAACAAAGAGATAATCATAACAACTAAGGACATGTCCACCAAGAGTGGATTATCCTCCATTGTGCATGAATGTACATGCAACAATGAGAGGATAAGAATGTAAAGGTGTATCTCATAAGAGATGTAGTCGACAACATGTGCTCAATTGGAGTACAAACTACTATGTTGTCTACATGACAACTCATATGAATATGCAAACTCTAGGTGTATACATGAAAACTAATATGCTAATTTGTTAACCTAATTAAACTTAAGTAAAGTGTAATTAGTAAATACTTAATTACACCAACACCCCCCGTTAAGTGCAATTTAGGGGAATGCACTTAAGCTCACAAAAGCTAGATGATAATGCAAGATGGGTCCTGGCTACTAGGCCATGTTAGGTACCCATGTACAATATACAAGTGCAAATTATATGCAATGCAATCTCTCATAAAGCAGAGAAAGAGGGAAAACCACATGGGAAAACCCTCCCCCAAAAAGAGAGAAGTAAAATAAAACAAGATGCATGTATGGATGGAGTAATCAAGACCCCCTATTATGACATACATCATACATACACAATAGAGAATCCCTCCATAAGAAGGAAATATAGAGAAATGAAATCCCCCCCTTACTGTAGAATCTACTCCCATGAAATATGCTCCTAGATCAATGTAGAAGTTGCACCATGAAAACTGAATGATATTTCTCCCTTGAGAAAGAAATGGTGTCATGGGTGTACAAAAGAATCCTCCCCAATCAATAGGAAGACCTCTGATAATGTAATTTGTCTCAGGAAACTATATAGGAATCTGCAACACATGAGTATGATCAACCATGTAATTTGACATCTCAAGTGAAGTTTGAGATTCATGTAAAACAATGCCCAAAAGACTCAAATGTGTTCTCTAAAGTGAAAGGGACATCTTGAAAATGTTGTAAGAAAGTATCCACAATCATGTCAAACTTGAAAGAAAGATCAAGTGGAGAATCATGAGAGTTAGAGTGTTGCCTCACAACAACTAAAGAAGGATCATCTTCAATAAAGAGAAGATGTATATCATCAATAATGTCTCCCATATCCTCAATGTAGGACTCCACAAATAAACCTAAAATGTTTGTCAAGAAGTCATCCCAAGGAACTGAGTCTAGAAGACAATGAATATCTTGTTGCACTAAACCATGTGAATCCATGACTACGTGAATACAAGCATCATCAAGAGAAACAATTGATAAAATATCAATAGGAGAATTAGTAGTTGCAACTGGAGGTAAAAGATCTTTTGAGAATGGAGGAACATGTGGATCTCCATACATCTCCCAAAGATAGATCCAAATATCATAAAAATTAGTTGACTTCATGTCATCAAGTGAATCCATAACCTCCATATCCATATGTAGAAAGAGTGTGTGACAAATGGTTGTAATAGTGTCACCATTATATGAAAGTCCTTTCACATATGGTAATGCATTATGCTCACTAAGATAAGTGAGAACTAATTCACTCCATTTCTTATAGTTTTGTGTTGTCAAGGTAATTAAATATTCCTCATCCACGATGTACTAATCAATGCAACCCCCCCTAAGTGGATTTTTGACACTTTATACTAAGTGCATGTACAATTGCCACTTGTCAAAATGAACCAAAGTGAACTTATATTTTGATGGTTACAACAACAAATATGAAGCTATATATGACTCAACAAGATAAGACAGAAGACCTCTCAAGGATCTACTTAATTACAAGTGCCAAAATAGGCCAAAAAATGACCAAATGTTGAAAGTACTATGTCTACTCAAAATTACTCCAAACTGATACCAGATCTAGAAAGTAGACAAAAAATTGTGCACTTTAAAAAAAATAGCACTTGAATATGTGTCCATATGAGCTCGAACGAAGCCTCTAAAGTTGTAAAAATTAGGATTGACAATTTTCAAAAAAATTCAAGGACAAACATCACAAACCACCTACACCAATGTGTAGGTCATGAAGTTCTACCACAAAACAAAAAAATTGCTCGAAAAAAGGAGTCCATATGAGGGAGATATTACTATTTGAAAATTACCTTTGTAATTATTTTTCCTGAATTGCCGCCATTGCACCTCCAAAACTAAAATGACTCTAGATTTCACCTCAGATGTTTGATTTTGATGAAACAAAAGTTAATTCGGGGGGTTGTTTGACCTTCTAAATGTGATACCAATATCTAATTTGCATGAGCAAGCTCCAATCTTGACTTGCAAAAAAAAATTGGTTCAATAGCTATGCAATGAAACTCCTATGGCTCTAATACCATGTAAGAATTTGGTATAGCTTTGATACCATGTAAGAATTTGCCTAAGGTAATAATTCAACACCAAGATCAAGAAGCTCAGTAGATAGCACATGAGAGACAAATTATGATCAAATGAGGATGGATATCAGATGATTAGATATTAGATAATTGGGTGAATACATTATAAAAGTGCCTTGTATATAAAGGCAACTGATATGACTAGGAGTTAGCAAAGAGATAATCATAATAATTAAGCACATGTCCACCAAGAGTGGATTATCCTCCATTGTGCATGAATGCACGTGCAACAATGAGAAGGTAAAAATACAAAGGTGTATCTCATAAAGAGATGTAGTTGACAACATGTGCTCAATTGGAGTACAAACTACTGTGTTGTCTATATGTACCCATGTACAATATACAAGTGTAAATGATATGTAATGCAATCTCTCATAAAGTGGAGAAAGTGGGAAAACCACATGGGAAAATTCTTCCCCCAAAAAGAGAGAAGAAAAATAAAGCAAGATGCATGTATGGATGGAGTAATCAAGACCCCCCTATTATGACATGCATAATGCATACACAATAGAGAATCCATCATCCCATGAAATATGCTCCTGGATCAATGTAGAAGCTGTACCATGAAAATTGAATGATATTTCTCCCTTGAGGAAGAAATAGTGTCATGGGTGTACAACAAAATCTCTCCAATCAATAAGAAGAACTCTCATAATGTAATTTGTCTCAGGAAACTGCATAAGAATTTTCAACACATGAGTATGATCAACCATGCAATATGACATCGCAAGTGAAGTTTGAGATTCATGTAAAACAATGTATAAAGACTCAAATGTCTTCTCTAAAGTGAAAGGGACATCCTGAAAATGTTGTAAGAAAGTATCCACAATAATATCAAGCTCGAAAGAAAGATCAAGTGGAGAATCATGAGAGTTAGAGTGTTGCCTCACAACAATTGAAGAAGGATCATCTTCAATAAAGAGAAGATGTATATCATCAATAATGTCTCCCATATCCTCAATGTAGGACTCCACAAATAAACCTACAATGTTTGTCAAGTCATCCCAAGGAACTGAGTCTAGAAGACAATGAATATCTTGTTACACTAAATTATGTGAATCCATGACTGTATGAATACAAGCATCATCAAGAGAAACAATTGATGCAATATCAATAGGAGAATTAGGAGTTACAACTAGAGGTAAAGATCTTTTGAGAATGGAGGAACATGTGGATCTCCATACATCTCCCAAAGATAGATCCAAATATCATAAAAATTAGTTGACTTCATGACATCAAGTGAATCCATAACCTCCATATCCATATATAGAAAGAGTGCATGAAAAATGATTGTAACAGTGTCACCATTGTATGAAATTCCTTTCACATATGGTAATGCATTATGATCACTAAGATAAGTGAGAACTAATTCACTCCATTTCTTATAGTTTTGTGTTGTCAAGGTAATTAAATCTTCCTCATCTATGATGTACTAATCAATGCAACCCCCCATAAATAGATTTTTGGCACTTTATACTAAGTGCATGTACAATTGCCACATGTCAAAATGAACTAAAGTGAACTTATGATTTGATGGTTACAACAACAAATATGAAGCTATATATGACTCAAAAAGATAAGACACAAGACCTCTCAAGGATCTACATAATTACAAGTGCCAAAATAGGCCAAAAAATGACCAAATATTGAAAGTAATATTTCTACTCAAAATACTCCAAACAAATACCAGATCTAGAAAGTAGACAAAAAGTTATGCACTTTCAAAAAAATAACACTTGAATATGTGTCCATATGAGCCTGAACAAAGCCTTTGAAGTTGTAAAAATTAGGATTGACAATTTTTAAAAAAATTCAAGGACAGAGATGACAAACAACCTGTACCAATGTGTAGATCATGAAATTATACTTCAAAACAAAAAAAAAAACTGCTCAAAAAAAGGAGTCCGTAAGAGGGAGATATCACTGTTTGAAAATCACCTTTGTAATTTTTTTCCTGAATCGCCACCACCGCACCTCCAAAAATCAAATGACTCTAGGTTTCACCTTAGATGTCCAATTTTGATGAAACAAAAGTTGATTTTGGGGTTTTTTTGACTTTCTAAATTGATGCCAATATATAATTTGCACTAGCAAGCTCCAATCTTGACCTTAAAAAAAAATCTCTCCAACAGTTATGCAATGAAACTCCTATGGCTTTGATATCATGTAAGAATTTTCTTAAGGCAATAATTGAATACCAAGATGAAGAAGCTTAGTAGATAGCACAAGAGAGACAAATGATCATAAAATAAAAATGGATATCATATGATTGGATATCAGATAATTGGGTAAATACATTATAGAAGTGCCTTGTATATAAAGGCAATTGATATGACTAGGAATCAGCAAAGAGATAAGCATAACAACTAAGAACATGTCCACCAATAGTGGATTATCCTTCATTATACATGAAATTACATGCAACAATGAGAGGATAAGAATGCAAAGGTGTATCTCATAAAGAGATGTAGTAGATAATGTGTGCTCAATTGGAGTGCAAACTACTGTGTTGTCTACATGACAACTCATATGAATATGCAAACTCCTAGGTGTCTACATGAAAACTAATATTATAATGCATGAATATAAGTAAAATTAAGTAAATTATAATTAATAAATACTTAATTACACCAACAGTCTCAGCATAGAGTCTACAATTGGCACTTTCTTGCATTATAACAAATCACCTTTAAACACTGTCTTCTTGATACTTCTCCATCAGATGTCTCAATGTTGTATCCTTTACTCTATCCTCTATTCTTCTCTAACTAATTTTTCAAATCACTCTTACTTCATAACTTCTAATTCACCATGAATGATTTGCATGCAAACTATCTTCTTTGCTCCTTCAATTCCTTACATAATCACTCATCATTAAGAGTTTAGGGCTTTGTCCTCCTTAAGAAGACTTTGGTGGCTTAAGGTTAGGTATGAATCTACAATTGAGATTCATCAATTTTTCCACTTAATCCTTCCCATTTTCTAATTGGCTGCATGCAATTGTATAGGGAATCCAAATATAGATTCATCCTTATCTTTAGAATATTGAAATATAATCTTAAGTCAGCTTTAAAATGGTTTGCATAGTTGTTTGTGCCATTACAAACAAGTATGTCAATACTGTGTCACTCAACATATGAAGTCTCTGATGCTCAACATACATTGTTCTTTATACTATGACTCAACACCTATATTACTTGGAATCCACTATTTACTCAACTCTTGAATCACTCAGCATGGTCTATTTGCTCAGTACTTGAGTGACTCAGCAGATGAGTGACTTGGCACACATTGTAACTTGGCATAGTCTAATATTTACATGTTGTATTTGACATGTATTACTAGTTTTGCATGAACTAAGTAAATTTCTTAAGTGTGTTGACACTCACTTGTCAAAACCAATCTGAGATCAAAAGCAGGATCATTACTAAATCATTCTAGCAGGGTGAGACCTAACAGTCTTTGTAAGCCTTTAACAAGGCAAACCTTTCACAGGGTAGATCATGTCTCATGATCAAAATATTGTAACCTTCATTGGATACACTTTATTACTATAGTAGTGAAGATTTGTGGGTGTTATCTCCACCCCAATTTTACCTTCTAATTGGAGGATTTCTGGGTAATCATATCTGGTGTTGCATGTGTATGAATGTTTATATGTTTACATGAATTAGATGTAAATGTTTTACACGGTATTTCAATTTAATTAGTGAATGTATGGGATGGATATGTGGTGAATGGTTTTATGGGTCATAGTTTAAACTACTGATTCACCCCCCTAGAAGTTTACCTTTCCTATTGTAATTCCAACAATTGGTATCAAAGCTTTGTTCTCTGAAAGAGAAGCTTTGCAATTTTGAGGAAAGATCTTGGAAATGGTTGTCTACAAGTTGGGAAAGGTTATTGAGAATTAGAGAATTGAAATACAACTCATTCTACATCAACTAAATGAAGAAAGAGAAGAATTAAAGAAATATTTAAAGAGAAGGAAGGAAATTTCTATTGGAGAGAATGACACACAATACAGAGAGATGGAGATTACTAAGCTATTTGTAGATGGAGGCTCAAATTAATTTGATGTAGTAGTTGTAGATCTAATAGAAAAGAACATAGCCCAAGCTGAGGAAATAAAAAATATTAAGTTAGAACAAGAATCATAAGCCATAATGCTATGTGAGATGACTTAATAGAAGAATAAAGACATGGAAGATAAAGCCATGATTGAAGAAGTCAAAAGAGTCTTAGCCAACAAACTGGAAGAGAAATCATCAAAACTAACAAAGATTTCCAACATGCAATTGGACACTCTAAGTCAAATGATAATGCCAACTATGAGTTGAATGTCAAGTACATTGAAATAACAAAATTGAAGTTGTAGAATGAGAAATTGCAAAGTGACCTAGAAAGGGAAAAGGAAGTTGCTAAAAGTTTCAACAAACCAAGTGAATCCATCAAATACTTTGAGCAACTATTGAGATCCCCTAGATCCAATACTGATACATTTGGACTGGGATACACAAGTACTAAAGATGGAAAGTCAACCAAAAGTGCTAAAGAAAGAAACAACAAAGGTAATAATTCCAAACCTACTTGTAATAATTGTGGTAAGAAAGGGCATACTGCTAATGTGTGCAGGAGTAAGACTACATATCAAAGTGTCAATTGTAAGAACATGCTTCACTGTCATAAGTGCAACAAACAAGGTCATCAAGCACATGAATGCAAAACTAAGACCATGCACACTCAAAGATTTGAAGGATATTTCTACAACTATCAGAAGTATGGACTTAGAACTTTTGAATGCAAATCCAAACCCATGTGGTCATCAAACATGCAAATAAAGGTAAGGAACAATGACAACTCTTATAACTGGGATTATAGTACAAGGTATAACTGTCATTATTTTCAAGAATATGGACATGTTCCTGAGAATTGTATTAGGACACACTTCAAAAGTGACTACAAAAGGTGGTTGAGTCAAATCACATGTTTTAACTCTTTGAAGACTAGTCACATTAATCAATATTTTCCAACAAGGTCAAAGGTAGCTAGTTGTGAATTTGATAAAGACAAAGGAAAGGCATATGTTGAAAATGTCACAAATGAAATGAACAAGACATGGAAGAAGAAAGATGATTGTAGCACATAAAATAGAGAAGGGATCACTTCACCCAATGGGTCAATTGATCACACCTCATCAAACTAAGCAATCAAGAGGTATGTGGGACTGATATTCAAAATTTATATCATACATTAGTTCCAAAAGGATTTAGTACTAAAAATTTTACATTAGCATGGACAAAGATGCAAGATGTTATTAGGAATCCAAGAAAATCTTTAAGTTTTCATGTTGTTACTAAGCATGAAAAGTTTCTTGTATGTGTCGAGTGAAATGCAAGAGGATGCTGAGCTAACAAACTGGCTAGTTGATGTCGAGCTCATAATGGTTACTAAGTGAAAGAAATGTCAATGGACACCGAGTGAGACTAAAATTGGTTGATGCTGAGCTTATAGCTATGTAAGCACTCATCATTTATTGCAATGTTTTAAAAGGGTATTTGATCAATTTCAACTCATTTTTCATCATTTCAAAATTGAGAAAGAGCAAGGGGAGCAAGAGGCAATCTGGAAATCCATCCAAAGCGATTGCAAAAGATTTGAGTAGAGATTCAAACATCATTTTGTTAGATTTTGCAAGGTATTTATCAAGTGTCAAGTTACACTATTTATATTTTTATTAAGCAATTGATATTCAAGTCCATACCTGATATTGCTTACAAGAAAGACCCTTCTAGTGCATTATCCATGATATCACCAAATTTTTTAATGGTTCAAGATGTAAGGAAATGTTATAACTAAAAATTGGAAGTATAGGAGATATGGGGATTAGGCAATCATTTGAAAAACTTTTTGAGAATAGTGTGTTGAAGAAGAATACAAAATTATAGAAAAGAAAGGGTTTAACATGAGCCCTAGATTTCTTGAATGTATTGAAAATAGAATGGATTAGGATAGTATTGAGAATGATACATGATAGTTCACTATGGCTAGATAATGGACCTATCAAAATAACCAAAAGGATAATCCATGGGGTTATAGGATATCCAACCCTAGATCAGTCTAAGACATTGAAGAGTGATTCAAAGGAAGTTATTGAAAAGAATACAGGAGTCGTAGAACAAGAGAGGCATGACAATTAACACCATAACAGATCCTTTGTTAGATCTTGTAGTTAGGGTTATTTCACACAATTTTTACCAATCTAGTAGATTAAACAACATGTCTTGTATTGCAATAGATGTAGACTACAAGATTGTCAAGAAAGATCACACTTATGATCTTGCAAAGTTACAACTACAACAATTGGTTGAGAATCTAGGAGCCATAAGAAAGACAAAGAGTGCTCAATGACAATTTGGTTCTATTTTGATATGCATTTTCTTTTTTGTTCAAAATGCTTTTCCTACATTTGACACAATTTCTTGGAAAAAAAACAGGTCAGTGGCAGTGTAGATTGGTGAATTCATTGAACAATTGGGTGACAATTTTGAGTTAGTTATGACCAGCTATTATGAAGACTTCAAGTAGTCAGTGAAGTAAAGATTGAGAATACTAGTATCTTTAGTGGAGAAACATTATGATGATGTTTTCTTTCTAGTAGATGTTGATTACACTTTTTTTCAAGCAGCAACACCAAGGGTAAGATGGTTAAGATCCTTAGGATATGAATTTTTTTTAGATAAACCCTTTGCAACTATCACTTCTTTGCTTGTAGAAGAGGTAGATAAAAATGCCAATGCATTTGAAAATTATGAAATGGAAAAATCCAAGATTACTATGGAGTTGAAGACTACCTCTATTATTAAGAAAAAAGATAAATTGGTGAATGAATTAAAAGCTAAATTTGGTTAAGGTGTTGAGCAGGAAGAAGATGAAGAAGAAGAGGATGAAGAGGAAGAAGACATCCAGGCACAAGAACTACTTGTACTAACTCAAGGACAAGGTGAAGATCAGAAAAAGGAGGAGATAGAAGTTGTTGAAGGTATTGAGGAAGAAGAAGTCGAGGAAGCACTTACACTTGCTAACCAAAAGAAGAGGAAGGCCAAGGCACAACCTATGAAAAGGGCTAAGAAAATTGGAAAACCAAGCCAGTCCAAACCAACAACACCTATTGCAAGGGCTAGTGCACATGTCACTGCACAAAAGGAAAAGGAGAAAGCCAAACCAGTTGAGTAGGAAGGCATTGTGCAAAAAAGGACAAGGAGGAAGTGCATTGCACAAGCCAAATTAGATGACAATATCCAATTCAAGGTGGTGAGTCACAATCCATTATTTGATTTAGAAAATCTATCTAAAAATGTCAAGAATAGTGTAGACTTATCAAGGTTGTCTCATGTTGATTTTTATAATCTTGGTAAAGTAGAAAAGAATCAAGTGAAGGAAGCTATATATGCCATGACAAAAAACTTTAAGAAATCCCCACTAGAGATTGCCAACTCAATGCCTAAAAGCTTATATGAGAGATTGAGAAAAAATGGCACTATTGCTTGAACTTGGAAAAATAAATAAGGGAATCTTCACTTGCACAAGTGATGTCTGAACTCAGTAAGGAAAAAGTTGCTAAGGCTATGAAGAAATATGTAGTTTGATTCATACCTAAGTATAGAGCCTTCAAAATTTTGCAAAAAAATATTAAAGATGTAGTTAAGAAGTCCACACAGATGTGGAAGGTAACATATGGGCTTGCCATAGTTAAGGAAGGTGAACAAAAACCCTTTGAGGTCAAGGATGATGAAGAAGATGATGAAAATGAAGACACTACTGAGGAAGAAACATGAATAAATGTAGATGACAAGGAAAAAACTGAGGTAGAGTAGCAAGAGGAACATAGTGTACAAGATACATAATTGCTCAATGTCATCCCTCAACATGTAACAAGTATAAATACTGAAATAATAATAGTTACAAATATTTTTGATGTCATAGCTCTGAACATCAATCCACTTATAGAGGAAGATCTCAAAAGGATACTTGATCAGTCTACACTACAAGCCAAATTATGTGGTAATCCTATTTTGGTGAGTGTAGATGAACTAAAGAAATCCATGATTGATACAACAAGGGAAAGTGAATACACAAGAATCACCTACTATCATCCCTCAACTCACTTATGTACAACCTTTGGAAAAAACACCAAAAGCTACATCAAATAAGGTTGATACAATTGATAGATAAAGTAGAAACTCAAGCCACTACTATAAAACATAGTCAAATAGGTCAGATAGACTTATCTGCACCCATAACATAAGATCAAGGTGCATCATAAGGCATTGTGGTAGAACATGAAAAGCCTAAAGAGATAGAGTTGACACCAAAGGTGAAGGAGTAAGTAAAAATTCAAGCCCTCATAACCTTACCAAAATTTGGCACTCCTTCAAGTCATACTCTTTAGAAGCTGAGCACAAATGCAACACCATTGCAAATCTCAATGTCAAGTCTGAGTTCATCAAAGGCTAAAGAAGTGATACAATATGGAGATGTGAGCCTTGATAAAGAGATTGTGTTACTAAAGTATGAATTTGACACAGTTACAATTGAGAAGATGGGAATATTGCAAGAAGCCCTAGAAAAAAAGAAGCATCAAGAATTGCTCAAAAGGGAGCATAGGTAGAAGCAAGAACTACTGGACATTAAAGACATATTTCTAGATGCATTTAGTCTACTGACTCTACATGAGACCAAGCCACTTATTGAAAAAATAGAAACTATAGTGGAAAAGGTTAGTGATGCCGATGTTGACATAAATGAAAAATTATTAGAATGGTCAAAAATAAATTTCAGACTAAAGTAAATGAGAAGACATTAGGTGACATAAAACTCACACAAGTTGCATTGGCAACTAAGGTTGAAAGTGTGAAGAAGGTACTTGAGAATATTTTCTCATTGTACACAAAACTGTATAATCCAAAACTCTTCACACAAGAGACCAAAAGTCACATTTTGAGTATAGATAGACAAATTAATGCATCAGGTGCAAAACTACCTATGAATCCAACTCAAAGTGAAAAACACTTTAGAACTTTGATACAAACCCAGAGTCAATTAGCAACATTCTCTGCAGATAAGGCTAATATAAGGGCCAAACTGATTAACATCCAAATAATGTTGGCCCCACACATGGAAATTTTGCATAAGGAATTAGGCTATGCTAAAATACTTATGAAGAAAGATCCAAACCTTTTAACATTAGATGGCCTAGTCTACCTTGTTGTTGAGCTAGCTATCCAAATAAAGTCTTTGGATGTAGCATGTGAAAATTGGAATGCAACTCTCAATATTATATTAGATGTCCATAAATATTTTCTAGAAAAACATGGTATTAGTGTATAGCCTATTGAAATAAGTGTCAGAAAGGGGGAAAGTAAGAAAAATGGGGAGATACCGATTTTGGGAAGATAGAGAATAAGAAAAGGGACAAAGAAAAAGACAGAATAAGCTAAGGGGAAGCAAGCACAAACATCATGAAGTTAAAGTGTATTAGTTGAGACATATTTTGTTAGAAAGATTACAAATTTTGGATACAGAACAAACTTTTCAACTTAGGGAGAGTTATCAGATTTTAAGGCATATGCTATTGCAAAATTTTGAAAATTTGAAGTTTTGTATATAAGCCAAACAAGAGAGATGTTATGCTCGTAAGGTTATAGATATTAATGCATGACCAAATGTGTTTGACACTCATGTCAAAGAGGGAGATTATTGATCTCAGACTATTTTTGACTAATGAGTGTCTACACACTTAAGTCATTTACTTAGTTCATGTCGAACAAGTAATACATGTCGAGCACAACATGTATATATTAGAGCATGCTGAGTCCATAGTGAGTGCCAAGCCACTCATGTGCTAAGTCACTCAAGTGTCAAGAAAATAGTGTATGCTGAGTGATTTAGGAATTGAGTAAGAAGAACATACCAAGTGATACAGATGTCGAGTCTCAGTATAGGAGACAATATATGTCAAGCATCAGAGACTTCAGATGCTGAGTAAGACAATTTTGTCATAATTGTTTGTAATGACACAAATAATTATGTAAACCATTTTAAAGCCAACTTAAAGATTGATTTATGATAGTTTGGAGATAAAGATGAATCTTAAGTTGGATTCCCAATGCATGGCATGCAACCAACTAGAAAAAGGGAAGGATTAAGTGACAAAATGGATGAATCATAACTGTTGATTCATACCTAACCCTAAGTGACCTAAATCTTCTTAAGGAGGACAAACCCTAAAACTTTACAAGGTGTACAAAGGAGGGAATATATATGTTTTCATGTGAAAATAGAACATTCATGGTGGCTAAGGAGTTATGATCAAAGCTTGTATTGAAAAATCAAGTAAAGGAGAATAGAGGAAGAGAAGAGCATACAACATAGAGACATATGATCAAGAAGGATAAAAAATACATTAGTTTAGAGGTGATCTGTCATCAAGAAATCAAGTACTAACTGTAGGATCATTACTGAATCATTCTAGTAGGGTGAGAAATAATAGTCTTTGTAAGCCTTTAACAGGGTAGACCTTTCAAAGGGTAGATCATGTCTCATGATGAAAACATTGTAACCTTCATTGGATACACTTTATTACTATAGTAGTGAAGATTCGTGGGTGTTATCACTACCCCAATTTTACCTTCTCATTGGACGATTCTAGATAATCATATCTGGTGTTACATGTGTGTGAATGTTTTTTTATACATGATTTAGATGTACATGTTTTACATGGTATTTCAATTTACTTAGTGAATGCATGGGATGGATATGTGGTGAATGATTTTATGGGTCATAGTTTAAACTAGTGATTCACACCCCCACCCCCAACAAAATTTTACCTTTCCTATTGTAATTCCAACCATGCCTAGAATATCCACTAAAAAACCTCTTGTAGAACCCACACAACCCCAAAAATCCTCTCAACTATGTTAGGTTCACTGGAATAGGCAACTCAGTATTAGCACAAATCTTTTTAGGATCCATGCATACTCCCTAAGAAATGATAATGTGACCCAGATATAATAACACTGATAATCCCAAATCACATTTGGACTCCTTTGCATACAAGGACTCCCTACTTATAATTCTCAACACAGTGTCTAAGTGTCACACATGGTCATCCCATGTCCTACTATACACTGGGATGTCATCAAAGAAAACTAACAAAAATTTCCTCAACTGATGCTAAAAAACCCTATTCATTGTGGATTGAAAAGTAGTTGGAGCATTAGTTAACCCAAATGGCATAACTACAAACTCAAAATGGCCACAATGACATCTAAATGCCATTTTCTCTATATCCTGTTGTAGACACTTAAAATTGTCCCTAAACACTATATTAATTAATTTTAATATTGCCCGTGACATTGTAATTAATTATTAATTAATTATATTGCTCACATTCTTCTACTTATTTAATTAAATTAATTAATTAAATGAGTTCATTCTCTTCAGTATTTAAATCTAATTTAAATACTTCTAGCCTTAATGTGTTAAATTAATTTAACACATGATCCTCCATGTTTCTCCCTTTTTAAATAAATTTTATTTATTTAAACTCTCACATCCCATTAATTCCTCTAAACCCATGATTAAATTAAATTAAATTAAATTAAATCTTAAGCCTAACCTAGAGCCTAGCCTATAACCATCATTTTCCTCCTCTTAAGCTTATTTATTCTCTAAGCCCACTTAATCATTCCTAATCATCTCCCTAATCCCCCTCATTAGCTTAAGAGTGTGCTCACACATGTGTGAGATGGCATGCCTACACACTCTTGTCTCCCACTCTTCTTCTCAAGTTTGCTCACACATGTGTCAGCAAACTTTGAATTCTTGACCATTTGCATGGCTTGCATGTCACCTTATGTGGCATCTACATGGATGCCACTTCACCAAGCCCTCCCTCAAGCCTATAGATAGAGGGCTTGTCTCAAACATTGGCATCTCCCATTTTTGCATTGTTACCATGCTATTTTGAGTTTTGAGTTCTCATGCTAAGAGTTTGCATTGTAGTTTGATTTTCATAGAGATTCCTAGGATCATACTAACAATTTGGTAGCTGATTTAATTTGCTTCATGCATTGTTAATCTAGTTTCTTCATGCATTAGCATCTCCATCTTAGTTTATCTTGCACATATCATTAGTTTCTTGGTTGCATTTCACATTTCATCATTGAATACCCTTAAGTATGGCTTTTTTAGCTATTTCTTGAGGTATTCCTCATCTCATTTAGCCTAGGTTCATATTGCATTTGCACTCACAGTTGCATAATCATTCAAGATATTCATACTTTTTTTGTGTTTGGGAGAGCACACCAAACATACCCCCATATTAACACACCAACAAGGCCTCTTATGGGTGCCTTTGTTGAGTTGTAGAGATGGCTAGAAGATTGGGTTTGTTAGCTACTTAGGGTTGCAAAACCCAAGCAAACATTAGTTAGTGTTTGTTCCTTTCATTTTGATGAATCTTTGATGCAATTCCAAAGTTTTTAGCTAATATTTTTTTGTTAACCCATGCTCCTAACAGGTCACATTTTCTAGCACACACCTGCTCTCTAACTTGGATCTTATGATAGCTTGATCTCAAATCAACTTTGGATAAGAAAAATGCTCCATGTAGCTCATCTAATAACTTGTCAATCTATGGGATGGGGTACCTATTTTTTATAGTCTTCTTATTTAGGACCCTATAATCTATCCACATCCTAAGAGTTCCATCCTTCTTCTTCACCAAAATCACAAAACAAGTGAAAGTCAACTTACTTGGTCTATAATGTGTCCCATAGCAAGTAGTTCCTTGAAGATTTTCTTGATCTCATCCTTCAATCTTTTTGGATGCCTATAGGGAGTGATCATGATGGATTTAGTACCCTCCTCTAACTCAATAATATGCTCAATACCTCTATCTAGAGGTCTACCTAATGATATTTCATTGAAAACCTAATAGTGCTTGATTCTCAGTTCCTATATGTCTAGGTGATATTCTAATTTTTGCTGCCGTTATGATGGCATTAAAGTGCAATGGGTTTCCCACTCAACTTGGTCATGTCTCAACAAGCTCTCCATGTGTCTACAAGACATCATCCTAAATCCACTACTATGAATGACTTTAAGTATATGTGTCTTCCCCTCTAACTAGAACTTCATTTCCATATCTCTCAAATTGAAATTGAACTCCCCTATGTCATGTAACCAAGTCATACTCAAGACCAAATCTGTATCACCCATGTTAACAATATAAAAATCTACTTTGAAATCAAAATTTTTTATTATTAGGGGTAGACTTGTAATCTTCCTATCACATTTGAGGATGTAGCCATCAGCTACCCTCACTCTTAGATCCTCAAACTACTCTGTCTACATCCTACACCTTTTAATCAATCTAGAATTAATAAAATTATGAGTAGCACCTGTATGAGGCAAATTAATAACTCATTGACCAGCCAATACCCTTCTCATCCCAAATGATCCCTCTTATTGTACACTAGTGAGATGGACCTCCTTAAGTCTACCCTTAGTCTTCTCATCACCAATATAATTTGTGCCTTTCTTTTCTTCAATTGATTCCTAATTTTCAGATTACTGGTCTAAATTTTTAAAATCAAAATCCTCATAATAAATCCACATAACCCTATTTGCTTTCCCCTTTGGCCTAAAAGGAACGTCATGGTTCATGTCATGGGGTCCTTTACAATAAAAACAATGTTTTTTCTTCCTTAAATCATTCAATGTCTCTCTATCTAAAGGAGCAAATGATTTTTCTTTATTTTCAGCCTTTGTCTCATTCCTCTTAGGTTTCTTGAAGAATGGTTCATCTTTTCTAGATGATGATGCACCCTTTGACTAAAATTTATTTATTGGGGCTACTTGTTCCATACTTCTAGCTTTCTTAATCACTTCTTGCAAATTGAATGGATCAAAGGCTTTTACCCAACCCTTCAGTGGTTTGGATAATCCCTCAGTGAACAAAACAACCAATCTCCTATCTAATATATCTAGCATCATAACATATGGACTTTGAAAGTCACTAATGAAATACTCCAATCCACCTATCTATTTCAACTAAGCCAACTTCCTGAAGTAGACTTCTGGATCCTTCTTATCAAACCTCTCTACCAACCTATCCATGAAGTATTGATATGAAGTTACTTGGTTATGCTAAAGGGTAACCATCCCATGATACCACCAATCATGTGCAGCTCCCTCTAAATGTATGTGGCATATTTTACTGCCTCCACATCTATCATAGGTCTTAGTCCTAAGAAGTTATCAAGTTTTTGAATCCAAACTTACACTATCATTCTGCTACTCCCATAAAATGTAGTCAAAGAAGGCTTCCTTGTAGCATGCTTTAATTCATTATCCTCACCACAAGGTCTCCTATTTTGTCTAACTACATGGTAGTGTTATCTTATTTTTCTCACAAACCTCTCAAAATTCATTCTCCTATACCTATGATACAAATAATTTTGATTCATCATTAGCAGCCATAAGAAAATTTGTAAATGTCCCATCCTTAGCTTCCTTTGATGGCTTCTGTAGTAGTTCCTCTCTAACAAAAGTAGGATGTGTGGGCCTATCTACTATTCTGGAAAGAGTTCTATGAGCTCTAGGTAATCCTACTACATTCCTATTATCCCCTTGTTCTTGATTCCATCAGTCATTTGGGTTCATGCACTCAACCATGGTGGTGAATGCCTGTAAAGATTGAGCCATCTACTCTTGTCCTGTAACAAATTCTCTAAAAAATTCCCTTATCTCCTAATCCTCATTCCTATTTTATTTTGGTGGGATATGCTCTTGCTTGTCACCCATGGTGTCTGGCTACCTATCAAAATCTTGTTCCCTGTCAAACAAAGCTTGCCTGTGAGTGGAAAATCTATGAGAGCCAACCCTAGGTGGTTGCATGTGATTGCTAAACCCTTAGGATGGTAGAATTTAGCTTTCATACCAATGTAATAACCCCAACCAGTTATAACTTCTTCAAATACCAATTTCATTTATACTTCAATTGTTTGACATTTCATCAAACACTTTGCAAGCAAGAGATAGATTGCATATGTAAATTTTGATTACTTTCTAAATGCCAAACTTTAATAAATATGCTTCCAAAAAAAACACCAAACAACTAACAACGAAGATGCAATTGCTTTTGAATAACACTAATTACAAAAAAGAAAATATGCATCTACATCAATAAGACATTAGAGAAACAAATTCTGATATAAAAATATGAGATAAATTAGATTACAATAGATTTTACAAACACTACTAATGCCCTAAATATCTACTCTCAAACTATGTAAAATGTAGTAGATAAAACCTAGAATTCCTCCAAAAACATGAATTTTCCTATAGAAAATCACTATAGTAAATTCCAACTTATTCCTTACTCCACAAAGTTAGCCATAGGCCACAAATTTATCAAAATGAAAAGACTGGTTTGTCTTCTCCAACAATCGCAACCCTTCAGAAGATATTTCACTACCTTAGTTATGCAAATCAATGGGAGTGTTTGTTCCCAATAATCAATATAACAACTACAGAAACCCTTGGCTCCACAAGCTATCTGGAAGAGTAGATGGCAACACATTCACTGCTCAACAATTATGTTTCCTCCCTATTTATTTTCTTCACCATTCTAGAAGGAAATAAAATATTATTTAATTGCACTCTCTCGAAGCTTCCCCTTCCCAAGGAAATAATTAGTTGCACTTCTAGAAAATGCACTCTCTAGAAGCTTCCCCACTTTCCAATACAATAATTAGTTGTTCTGATAGAAAATTAAATTAATTTAATGTACTCATCTTTTAATTTTAATTTATTTAATGACTTTATAAGAAATCAATTTAATTAATTTCTCCTTATTTCTCCACTTAGCCTTTGGAGAACATAAAGGTTAAGAACTCCATTTGGATGCTAAAAAGATGGGGACATTACAATCTTCTAAAATCATAAAACAATCCTTAAGTTAACCCAAAAATGGTTTACATAGCAGTTAGTGCCATTACAGACAACTATGTCAAAATTGTTTACTCGATAGTTAAAAGCTCTAATGCTCAGCATTCACTATATCCTTAATGTTGCAACTCGCTTCTTGAATGACTTGGCATCCACTATTTTACTTATATCTGAATCACTCGACGTATATTATTTGTTTGGCACTTGAGTGACTCAGCATATACCATCTACTCAGCACATACTGGTGCTCAACACTAATTGTGTATATTGCTCAGCATACACTACTTACTAAAAACATATTGAGTTCTATTAAGTAATGACTTAAGTATTTTGTCACTACCTTGTCAAAACCAAAATGAGATCAACAGTTCTTTCTTTAACTTTTAGACCATATCTCCTTATTTTGTCAAAGGAAAACCTTTAGATTGTTCATTGTTGCCTTCTTCTTCAAGTTCTCCATTTAGAAATGTTGACTTCACATCCATCTTATACACTTTGAATTTCTTGTTAGATGCATATGCCAAAAAAAATTCTAATTGCTTTTATTCTAGCAATAGGTGTATATGTTTCCTCATTATAAAATACCTTCTTGCTATGAATAACCTTTACATACAAGTCTTTCTTTATTTCTCACAATCCCACCTTGTTTATTCATCTTATTCTTGTAAACCCACTTAGTTCCTATAACATTATTGTTCTTAGTTCTAGGAGCTCATTCCCATGTGTCAATATTCTCAATTTGATCTAGTTCTTCTTTCATAACTTGAATCCAAAATTCATTTTTACTAGCTTCATCTAGACTTATAGGCTCTATTTCAGAAATCAAACATAGTTCTTCTCTTTGTACCTTGTTTTTTGTCATCACACCTTTGTCCTTGCCACCAATAATCTAACCAATAAGAAGATTCTTTATTAGGATCTTATTAGGTGCCACTGTCTCAACTCTTACTTGAAATCTAAGTATTCTCTTTGTTCCACAATTTGTATGTCATTCTAAAATTATGTGTTAGTTTTATAAAATAACTCAACATTCTCTTGGTTAGCCTACAAAATAATCTCTTCATCAAATTATAATCAAGTATTCTTTGTTGAATTCCAAACTTTTCATCAACTCTAACATTTGATCTCTCAAAAATAGTCTTAGTTCTTCATTAAAATATATGTATGCTTCACTTTTCAATGAATACCCAAGAAAAATACCTCCATAACTTCTTGCATCAAACTTACTAGTGCCATCTTCTCTTTTAATGTCACAATTTTTGAAATACTTTACTAAGGGTGCATGTCCAAAAGGGGTCTTAACAATACCTTGTCTAATCTAAACTCTGTTCATTATATATATTATTGTGTTAACTTCTTCTCTCCAAAATATCTTTGAGACATTGTTATCAAACATCATACACTAGTACATTTGAGGTCATTTTTTGACCATTAATGGTCAAAATTTTGACCCAAATTTTGACCAAATCTCAACCAAGTTCGACGAACCCATTGGTCGATAATTTTCTGGTCAAAATTTTGACCAACCAATACATTGGTTGAAACTTTTGAAACATGTTGGCACAAGTTTTTCCAATCATTGGTCGAAAATTGCCTAGTATTGGTCAAAATTTTGACCAATGATTGGTCAAAATAGCTAGGCATTGGTTGAAATGTCAACCAATTCTTGGTATTAAATTGCTAAGCATTGGTCGAAATGTCGACGAATGCTTGGTAGAAAATTGCCAAGCATTGGTCAAAAGCATTGGTCAAAATTTCGACCAGTGCTTGGTCAAATTTTTTTTTTAGGCCTACACTTGTTGAGGTCCACTTCAAAAATGGCCCTTCTTGTGAAATTTTTGTTTAAAACCTTTCTAACGAGATAATGTGTTATGAGCTCTTCATCAGAGGGATGGAACGTGAATCCAGGAGGCAGTTGTGCATCACCCATATCATGACTGTAACTAAAGTTAAGAGCCTCTATTATTGAATTCTCTTCCCTATTGCCCATATTCATATGGGCAATAGGGAAGAGAATATGGGCAATAGGGAAGAGAATTCAATAATAGAGGATCTTAACTTTAGTTACAGTCATGATATGGGTGATGCACAACTGCCTCCTGAATTCACGTTCCATCCCTCTGATGAAGAGCTCATAACACATTATCTCGTTAGAAAGGTTTTAGACAACAATTTCACAAGAAGGCCCCTTAGTAAAGTGGACCTCAACAAGTGTGAGCCTCAGGGAGGGTTCAATTCCCTCTTTTATTTTTCACTATGCATGTAATCCCACACACCCATTTGATCTCAAATAATGATATGTACTGAATGCTAAGTGTCTATGATGAATGCTCCAAAACCATCCATTTCATGCCTTCAACTATACACAATGTCTTTCTAGTTTCTTTCTACTCGCACACCCATTTCATTTCATATGATCATCTAAAAATTGTGTCACTCTAAGCTCTCAACTATTTCCTCTTGATTGATTATCTCATAATTGCTGAATGAGAGCTTTGGGATAAGCTATAGGCATCCATCAAAGCATAAAGGATTTTTTTAGATGGTGTAGATGAAGTAGTAGCATTTGCCTTGGGAGACATGCTTACAAAATGGAAGCATAGATAAGTCATGTGAACTGTTTGATAGGATGCCTAAACATAATGTGGTCATCAAAAGCCATGGTTGTTGGATATGCACAAAATAGAGATATTGAGAGAATATATTTGTTTAAGTTGCAACTGCCCTAATAGACATGCATGCAAAATGTGGAATCATAGGTAAGGCATTTGAACTATTTTATTGATTGCCTCCATAATATATTGTCTAATGGTAAGCCAATATTGCAAGATATGCATATTGATTTGTTGAATATATCCAGATGATGTAGTGACATTCTTACGAATAAAGGACAATATACTAAAAAAAGAAAATACCACTTTTTACAAATTCACACAAGTATAAACCCATTCATTGTGGGAAAGTAGAAAGCAAATCTAAAGTACTAGTGATGCAAACAAAAGTATCTAGCATCCAATCAAGCAATTCACATTGAACATCCATCCAAGTTGCTCAATGCACCCCATAACAAGTTGTTGGTGTGCTAAAACTTTTCTACTCTTCATAATTCTTACAATTGATGCATCAATTGCATAACATCTATCTTTATCCATATCCTCAATCACCTTTTTTTCCTCATCCAGTGGTTAAGCATTGGCCCTACATCAGAGATTTTGGTGCTTGATCACGAGATTAAGAAGCGTGAAGACAAGAACAATGAGACCGCAAGGTTCTCAAGGTTAAGCACTCGCCACTTACTGAATAAAGGAAGCACTTTGCAGTCTTGCAACCCATGTGAAGTACCCAATTAAGAGGATCCTACTAGAGAGTTGGTCAGCACATTCTTTTTCATTGTTGAGATATTTTAGAAACCCAGAACCCCAAATAGAAAAAGCAAACAAAAAAATTCAAGACCGTTTAAGCTTTACCCAATCATAATATCCCAGGAGTCCAAGAACAACATTTGACTACAAGGGTGGTGACGAGAAGTGTGGGGCAGCATCCCTTCAGACCATATAAATTTTTCTACAATTCATGTTTTGAATGCCATAAAAACCTATAATTAACATTAGAATCCATGGTTTGAATAATATAAAGTCTTAGAATCAATACAAAATCCATGGTTTGATTGCTATGAAAACTTAGGACCAGTACTAAATTTCATGCTTTGAATGCAATAAAGACTCAAAGTAGTCATATAATGTTCTGTAGCCCAACAGATTAAATGCATTACATTAATTACTAGTTGTGATGTAGCAAGATGTGCATGAACCTACAATGTTCATCATACTAATGGCAATCATCTCTTCATTGCCATCAATATTATAGTTCTTGAATAGTGCAACAGTTTTTCCAATTACTATTCGTTGTTGCACAGGACTCATTTAAATCAGCCATAGGTAATAAATTACCAGCCAATGAACATAATTCAAGGCATTAGCTCTTACAGTGAGTGTGATGATGCCAATTATCAGTGTTTCCTTCACAAGGGTCTTTAAATATTTGGCCTCAAAAATAAAGAATTCAGTGGTCAATGGGTTCAAACCACTTTTTAAGTTACCAACCTATTTCAAGCCACCCACAAAAACATTAGCAAAAGAAACATGCATTTTAGGACCAGAAAATCATGTTTAGAACAGCAATTAGACATAATATCAAACAAATTATTCCATACCCATCGTGTTTCAAACTCGCTAAATAACTAGTATCTTTTGGGTAGTGATACTGAACATGTATAGATCATAATAATAAGTGATTTGATAAGTGATTCATTCTACCATACTTAGACGTGAGTGAATTGAACACATTGTGCAAAAATGAATACAAGACAGTATAGAATAGTTGGTGATAGAAACTCATACAATCTCAACCCCATGATTATCAGCATGTGTAGTGAACACCAACACGCTACTAAGAATTATAGATGTCAGAGGAGCAACTGCTGATATCTAGAAGAGCTTAGGATTTTTCTTACTCCATCATATCAACCCACAAGAATGAAAAAATAGATCAACAGCATATCAGACATCAGTCATTCCATGTTGTTTCTTCTTTTTGTTATGAAGGCTAAGTATTATATGGATAGAAAAATGAAAGAGAATCATGAAGTTATGTTATAATACTGACAATTTGATGAGTGATGAGTAGAAAAGAGAGAAAGCACATTCCAAGCACTATGGTCTCTCACCTCCACTGCACATCGATACAATTACAAGAAGACAATAACAATAAGTTTGCAATATACTTTATTCAAGAACAAATTCTTTACTCCAGATGTATTCAAATCACGAGGTTTCTGATTCATTGCATATAAACATACCTTGTGAGTTTGTTCCCATACTAATCTCATGGTAGATGCTATGTCTGTCTCTATAGTAAAATGTTGAAGACCAAGAATGCCTTTTAGCTGTTGGAGAGAAACAATAGTGGCTGCTCCAGCCATGAAACCCATGATAGTTGCATGTGATAGAAATTCTATAATGAATCCCAACCTGTAGTAGAATCACAAATGATGTGACACATACTATTAGTGACCAAAATGCAGTTGTTTGGCTCCACTGAAAAAGATTCTAGTGTTGTCCATCAACTTTAAATAGTTATATAAATCAATATGACTTTCTCATGCCATCCCAAATAAGCAGAATTACATAACTAAAAATAGAAATATGGGACTTGTTAAAACCATTGAATTACACGAGTTTTTAGTGCAAGCCTCCCACTCAATTATTTACAGTCACATGTATCTTCTCTATAAAAGAAGAATCCTATGAAGGACATACATTAAGAGGCTTGCATAGTGACAATATTGCATTATTAGACATGTAAATCATCAACCTAAAAATGCCCATGCTTGCTTGAAATATCCTAGCAAAGAATATTGCAGTCAAGGCCAAGTGCAAAGCCAATTGAGGATTTTATGTTGGGGAGACCTCCTTGGCAATCAATGATCCTATAAAAAGTGACACAATCACCAATGATCTGTAAGATAGTTTATAGCCTCTTCCAAATCACCTGAGAAAATTTGAGATTAGAAAAAATGCAAAAGGCAATCTATGTGATACCCTTCCAGAAATAATATATGATAGCCACTCTACAGATTCTATTAGCAAAGAGTTATACCATTTGACATTGCCTCCATTGCTTTGCCCTTGGTTTCTTGGGTAGAATCTCATTGCTCTTCAATTACTTCAATAGAGGGATTTCCCATTTGTCAGTAACTACATATGTTAATTAAGGAGTTGATGCTAACAACATCAATCATGTAGAAGCTCCAAAAGTAATACTAACTTAGACTTAGAATGTACCATGACATACATATTTTCATTTTCAATAGAAAATATTATCAATCGAAGCCTTACTTTCTATGGGGGGTCATTGTCTGGTTCGACAACTCCTTCATTATCAAGTTCAATGTCTGATTCAACAATCTCATCATCACTGATGTTTTCTTCTGGCACTTTTGGTGTAGCACTTGAAGTACCAAATTGTTCATCTAGATCTATATCATCATCAATTTCATCCTTGAAAGTACTTTTTTGGAGCACATTTTGCAAAAATTCAGTTCAAAAAACTACAAACATTTTGGATTCTCATGAAAGTTATAATTCAGATCAATATAAAACTCCATAGAAACTGATAAAATTGATTCAACGCATGCTTTCTTTGTTACAATTCCTACCTGAAACTCCTTGGAATAACACTAGTGAGTTCTCAGGTGAGAATAAACTTAAATATGGGAACCAATATTTATTTAGAAAACCAACTAATACAACACAAAATGTACACAAAAGAAAACTTCAAAAGCACAAATACGAACAAAGATGTTTGGGACTCAACTTTGGAGTACAAACGTATGATATTTAGATATTTTATAAACTATAATTCTAATATAAACCTGCCTGCTAAATCATAATATGCTTGTTTTCCTCAAAAACACACAACTGAATCCTAATAGTAAGATCACAATTTGACTTCTTGTGTAAAATATCTCCTACTTATCAAGCTTCAAATATCTTAATCTTTTTCTACTTTACTTCTTCCAGTAATGCTTGAGAATTCAATGGGACTTAAATGTTTCAATTTGAAACAAGTACAAATTTCTGTTGGAGCATCTAGAAGGAGCATAATAATAGGATATTTAGGTATACTAAACTATCTCCTCTTATTTTATTTTTCCTTGGAACCATGTTGCTAATCGAGAACCCTTTAGTTTCCCATTGGAAGAGCCCTAGCCCCCAAGTACCCCCTTGAGGTTGCTAACCTTCACATTACTAAGAATTGGAAAATTGATAGAGGGTTTAGAAGACATGATAATTCTAAAATCCTCACTAGAAAGGAAACTAAATGGATCCCATGAACCTCTTGTGGGACAAACTTAACTTTGAAGGTGAGGTGAGTAGTGGTAAAGAGGTTGTGTGAGGATTAATCTACAATGGCAGGAGTTTCCTTATAGATGTGTATGTCAATCCTTTCAGGGACCATACTATCAACAAAGTGGAGGGTATGGCCCTCTTGTGGGGGTTGAAATTTTTCCTTGAGTTGGGATGTACAAAATTGGAAATTGAGGAGGACTCTAAAATCATTATTGATGTGGTTAAAGGTTTTTCTAGGGTAGGGTGAAATGTGAATAGTATCCTTAATGACATCCTTAACCTTCTTTATAATTTTGATATGGAGAAAGTAAAACATGCCTATAAGAAGGAGAATTCACTAGTAGATTCTATGGTTGTTGTTGGTCTATTGTTTATCAGCTTGAATTGTTGAAGGGCAATCAATCTTGGTCCCAAGACTACCCAAAACCTCATAAGGTAGGAGCAGGGTCTTGCCAATATTGGTGATTATGATATTTAAACTTTATAGATAAGGATATCTTAAACTTGACGTGATGGGGCCTTGCCTCCTTGGAGTCATATTTTTTAATATAAATGTTATCATGGATTACTTGTTCAAGATGGATGTTGATTAGGATTTTGTTTCCATGGGTTGGTAGAGTTGGACTTACACTCATAACCTTGTTCTATGTACTACTCATGATGGTTTCACCATATGAATGTGACCTCACCTTTTTTATTGGTGTTCTACAATAGATTTGGGTGGGACTACTATATAGCTTTTTATTGTGAGTAATCTTTCACCTTTGAATTTTAATCTTTATACTATGCAGATGAGGTGTAATTGCAATAAAAATCTTTACATTCACCAAATCCTTTTGGAAGGATTAAAATTCACATGGACTATGTGATTATACTTTTATACTCACAATTTTATTAACCTGCACTAACATCGTATCAAAAGATGTCTTTGGGAAATACTCTTAAAAATAGTGATTGTCTTGGATTTAGGGCTTCTCCTCATAATTTTTATGCCACTTCTCCACTCTAGCATGCATGCCTTCCATATTGGGCATCCAAAAATTTCATTCTAGCATTATGTTTCCATTTTTGTATGCTTTCTTTATAGTTGGTCTTTAACCTACAATGGCATTTCTTCTCATAAGTGTCTCAATATTTCTAGCTTTATTGTTGCTAATCTGAATATGGGGTAGGGGCCAAAAGGATGCAAGATTGAGCATGATAAAATCAAAGATGAATTTAGAACCAACCCTATGGTCATGTATTTCTATAAATTAGGGAGTACTCTCTACTTCATGGAATGTATGACAAGTTTCAATGAGATTGTTTCCTGATAATTTGTGAGCTCCTGGAGTAATACACGAGTCACTGTGAAAGGAATAATGATTGAGATCAATGAATTAGTTATTGGGAAAGCTATTGGGCTACCCATTAATGAATGCAAATGGAATAAAATTAGAAAGAATCTTGATGTGGCTGGCCTAGAATAAATTTTTAGAGGTCTTGAGGGGAAGCCTGTCAAGAGGCAAGGTGATCACAACACAAAGGATATCCCAAATTTTTGGTTGAAGATGTCTTAGATCATAATCAACTACTTCAATTTAGGGGGGAAAGTACAAGGTCTTCTACTATGAGTTGATCTCCATCCCTTTCTATTTTCTCTATTCTTAGAGAGCATTGTGTCTGATGTTGTTGAAGCCAAGGTCCAAGGAAAAAACTAGTTATCCTTCATCAAGAGCCTATGTTAAAACTTTATGAGCTTCATTGTGCCCTATGTCCCCCTCTAACCACCAATGTTCTCTCCATTACTGACCAAAAACCTAAACTTTCTCCCTCAATGTGTTGCCGTTTAAAATTTAAAACTCTATAGCTACTCCTAATGTGAGCTATATTTCTTCTAGTGACTCCTATATCCTGGATACCTTAAGTGCTAAAAATTTAAGAGAGGCCTTGTAAGCCCAAGAAACATGCCTAGACAAAAAAGCCAAGAAAATGGTCCTTGACCTTGACTATGATAGTGATGAGGACACTCAACAAAAAAAAATATGTTGCTTGAGTAGGTTTGCTAAGGAAAGGGGTAAAAAAGATATCAAAGACTTGGCTAAAAAAGAGGAGACATTGTGGAAAGTGAAAGCAAAAATTTTGTTAAGACTGAATCAGATGACTCTTCCTATAAGGAAAACCAAAGCCCCATGAGGGATGCTTCCCTAAACCCTTCTATTAATCCCCCTCCCCTCACCAGCCCATGTAGAATACCTTCTACTCCAAACCCCCTACAACCCCACACAATGTCTCCCCTGTTGAACCTAAGAAATGTTGCAATTGATAGTTTTAGCAAAGGAAAGACTAGTGGTCACTTCATGAAATGTTGCAACTCTTCTTCTTCTCACTTATACAACCCAAGCATCATGCACCAACCTTGGAACAAGGTGATCAAGGAACCCCAACCTTCCTAACATCCAAGGGAACCCAAACAAACATCAATACACCCAAAACAAATCAGGTCTATGGAAGACCTGCTATTAGCAGTCATAAGGTAAATTGCACCACTTCACTCTTATACCATACACACAACCAAGAATGCAATTGGATCCTACAGGACTCCCAAGTACAAAGGATAGTTTGGAACAACTTCTATATGACCAAAACAAGGTGTAACAAAGGTTGGAAACCCTGCCAACCACCTACCAAGAAAATTGTTGCAACCAACCAAACAAGCACTTAGGTTTCTTAGCATTGTTTTCCACCAATAACTCAAAATGTTTACAAAGGACCAGGAAAAAAAAAGACAAATTCAAACACCCTTTTCAAAGTGCCAAAAGACTCCAAAGTTTCAAAACCTAACTCCACTCCAGGATACCCTAACCTTAATCTTGCACATAGGCCTAATTAGCAACTTTAGGCTTGGTCTACAATGAAAAGGTTAAAAATATGGGTGCATGGATCAATTCTTCAACTTCAGTGTGTCCTTATGGTCAAATTTAAGATGCGTTGCCTCCACACCAAGTCCCAAGTTCCTTTTATCACTAACTCATCAAATTGCAAAAACAAGGTCTAATACATGGGTCTTATTAGACCTAGGGCTTGCTCTTAAAAATGCTTGCTGCAATATCCTGCATCTAGGCTTTTGACATTTGTTAATACAATGCCCTAGTTTTCTCCATACCAAATTGGAGAAAATTCCAACTATGGGAATTCAAACTAGGGCCATTCCTTTGGCCAAAACCCTTGTTTTTAGGGTTTCACAGGTAGCAAGGAAGAAAAATATATAACTTGCAAATGAAATCAGATCTCTCCTTGAAACCAATGCCAAAACTTCATAAAATTCAACCTCCAACTTTTTAATGCAAAACAGCCACTGTACAACCTTCAGGAGTTCGTACAATATGGAAAAATAGTCAAAAAGGCCCACAAACAATAAATTTTATTAATTTAAAAGCAAGTAGAATGGTTAATAAACCAATACCCTATGACCAAAATTTTGAAGGAACAATAACGTGCAATTAGACTTCTTGATGTATAAATTGGGTCTTAAAAAAATCAATTTCCTTTGGGGAAAGTACTTATTTTGTTTTGAATACTAATGTCATGGAGTTCATTTCAAATCATATATTGTCTTTTCAAGTGACATACCATGTGTTCCTTTTCTTTTCTAAAAAAATTGGGTTTTTCAGATCTTCATTTAGGAATGTACTCCATATCTATTTGGTGGATATTCCAACTATGATTGGAAACAAGCACTGTCAACATTCTAATCATAATTATCTTTGCAACTAGAGAAAAGATTCCTCAATATTCAATTTGTCACTCTTTAGCTACTAATCTTGCTTTGTGCTTGTCAATTAAAACATTATTTTAAAACTTGATCTTTATACTCTTTATAATCAATGGCTTTCTTTCCAATGTTTATCTCTCGACTCAACACAGTTTTTCATTTTTGTTTCCTTCTTGCTTCATCATTAATACTTGGTTCACAAGCACTTCTGATGTTCTTCTTGCTAATATTATGAAGTGCACAATGACTTTCAATCTAGATAATCAATTTCTTCTCTTCCTTCTATAGATTCAATGGGACTTTCAGAGTTTGGCTCAACTTTTTTGGGTAAGTGTGATGATATGTAGTGCACTATAAATTTTCTCTTCAATGAAAGGATTAGCACCTGTAATTTTGCGATCAACTAGAACTAGCTAACAATCTAACCTTTTTTTTTTATAAAAAAAAAAGAGGGGTAAATGCTTTGACCTAGAGCTATGAACCAGTGAGGCCACAAATGGGGGACCTCATCCCCATTAGATTTGAACCTTGATGGAAAGGATGACAACTCAACAACTTAACCATCACGACATGCCACTATTGGCAGCTGGCAATCTAACCTTAAAAATACATTTTATGCCAAATTCCAATCACAGTTAAAGACATTTAGCTATTGGAAAATGGCAATATTATGTCTTATTTTAGATATGCAATAAAATGGGCAAGACATGTGGAAGAACGTTAAGTTTTTATCCACCAGAACATGATTAAAATTGTATAAACTAAATGTATTTTTAAAAATAATGTCAATTCCCTTCAAAAGAAATATTTTGCATGCAACTTACTTGCTAAAGATTTTTCAAGTTCAGCAACTCTTTAATCTCAGGATCCACAATAGTTGGAAGCTTTAACCTATTTGTCAACTGTGGCTTGGCCTACAACAAAAAAAAATTCATTAGTATATGCATCTCAACATTTAAAAAATACATCAAGAAAAACACAAATAATCTTCTCTTGGCTCAAATCATTATCACTATTGGCTCAAACCATTTTCACTGAAACTAAATGAATAGGCATCAAAAAAGAGATAAAACAATACCAAAATAAAGGATGGTCTATTTAGAAGTTTTAACAACCCATAACCGCTTTAGGAGGCTTATTGAACCTATTTAGAATTGATAGTGAATGAAAATGGGATAAGGTTAGAAATTGAAAGAGAATAATAAATGAGTATAGAATCTCACTTGAAAACAAATATAACTAAAGATTTAATGTGATGAAGAAGGCTAGAAAAGAAAATGCCAATGAATAGAGCAAACCAAGATGTAATTATTGTGTGGACAAAAATACAATCAACCCATTACTCTTCCCATCAGAATAAATTATCAACAAACCCTTGTAACCGCTTCTCACTATTTTTGTTAACACCACAATGAACAAGAAAATTGACTATGTGGAAAACAAGAAAACTCTTTGACAGGAATCTGTCTCGAGACAAAAAAAACCAAAGCTGTTATGTGTTTTCCACAGCTACATATATTTGTTATAAGTATTTTTTGTTACATCAAAAATCTCATGAGTAGGACAATTCTAATCAAGGATTTTAAAAAAACTTAGCCTATAAACACAATTCACCTGAACAACTGAGCTAACATCAAGAGGAAAAAAAAGAGACATATAGCTATAGAACCTAGCTCACTCACAAGCAAAGATGTGCCCTGGTCAACAATCTTGTCATCATTCTTCCCCAAAGATGGAGATGAATCTTTGATCAACCATTTCTATTAGAATGATATTGTAGTATTTACCCATTTCTATCGAGAGAGAGTATCATGATAACCCCGACGATGTAGGGTATTGGCTATGATAACATAGCGGGATGATTTTCAGATGAGGTTTTGGCATTGGGTACGTGTGAGGTGAGGGGAGATAATACCATCTTTAAGGTAAGCATGAATCTCATGGTACCAAGGGGATTGGTGACCAACCAAGATACAAACACGGTTTGAGTCATCATTCGCATAGGTAGGTGTGAGGAGTTGCTCGACTAAAAACTCATACTGTGTAACCACTTGGGGAATTTCCAAGAGCGAGCCACTAGTAGCCATAGCGTCTGCTGCTTTGTTCTGCATTTGAGGCACTTGTGTAAACTGAAGCTTTTTAAAATGTTGGGTTAGCTGATCAACTAGCTCTTTGTAGGGTAATAACTTTTCATCTTTGGTTTGATATTCATTTAGGGCTTGCTTGATGATGAGCTAAGAATCACCAAAGATTTGTAATTCAGTGATGTTCCATTCTGTAGCTATCTTTAATCTTGCTATGAGAGCCTCATATTCAGCTATATTGTTGGTGCTAGGGAATTGTAGCTTGAAGGCTTTTGGAATGTAATCTCCTTGAGGTGTGACCAACAATATTCTTGCCCCTGATCCATGAGATGTATATGAGCCATCAAAATAAAATTTCCATGGGGGCAGTTCTTCAATTAGACAGATATGCTCATCTGAAAATTCTGTGATCAAAGGATATGTATGTACTAGAGGTGCATTAGCTATGTGATCTACTATAGCTTGCCCTTTGATTTCCTTTTTGTCCACATATTGGATGTCAAATTTGCTAAGGAGCATAACCCATTTGGCCAAACGGCCTGTAAGTGCTGTTCTGGAGAGCATATACTTGAGAGGGATGATCTTGGAGACTAGTTGGATGGTATGACTTAGCATGTAGTGGGAAAGCTTTTGAGTTGAGAAAACAACTGCCAAACAAGCTTTTTCCATAGGCATGTAATTGAGTTCATAACCAACTAGGGTTCTACTGATGTAGTAGATGGATCTTTCTTTGTCGTAGTCATCGAGCTATGCTAGAAGTGCCCCTAGAGCAGTAGGTGTTGCTGATATGTACAAGATCAAGAGACGACTAGGAACTGGTGGAACCAAGATAGGGGGATTGATGAAATACTGCTTGAGATGATCAAAGCTGCATTGACATAAAGGATCCCACTTAAAGTTTTCATCCTTCTTTAGTAAATGTGCAAATGGCATACACTTATCTACAAGCTGGGAGATGAAGGGTCAAACGGAATGAAGCTTTCCTTGAAGAGTGCAAAGCTGTCACAGTGTCTGGGGAGGAGGCATGTCTAAGATAGCCTTGCCCTTCTTGGGGTCAATCTCTATACCTCGTTTAGAAACTATAAAGCCTAGAAGTTTTCCAGATGTGACCCTAAAGACACATTTCTTGGGATTCAACATGAGATGATATTTGGCTAACCTATCAAAGACTTTCTCTAGGTCAACAAGATGATCCATGAAGGTGTGAGATTTAACCAAGATATCATCCACATAATCCTCCAAAATGCTATGGATAAGATCATGGAAAATGGCTGTCATAGCTCTTTGATAGGTAGCCCCAGCATTCTTTAGGCCAAAAGGCATCATGTTGTAGCAAAAGGTTCCCCAAGGGGTAGTGAATGTTGTCTTATGCTGATCCTCTTCTGCAATCTTGATTTGATTATACCCAAAAAATTCATCCATGAGGGACAGAATTTCATGTCAATCTGTAAGGTCTACAATCATATCTATGTTGGGTAAGGGAAAATCATCTTTTGGACAAGCTTTGTTAAGATCTTTGAAATCAGTGCAAATTTTGATGTCATCGAAAGGCTTAGTGATGGGGACCATGTTGGAGATCCACTCTGAGTAGTCGATAGGTCAAATAACCTTAGCAGCTAACATTCTTTCTAATTCAACTTTGACTAGTAATGCCACCTTGGGGTGCATTTTTCTAAGCTTTTGTCTAATGGGCTTGATCTTTGGATCGACTGTAAGATGATGCACTACAAGCTTTGGATCAAGTCCTAGCATGTCTTGATATGACCATGCAAATCGGCCAATGTTCTCTCTTAAGACCTCAAAGAGGAGGTTAGCTTGGTCTTGTGATAGGGATGTAGCAATGTGAACAAGTCTAGGGATCTCTGAAGAACCAATGTTGACTTCTCTAGTATCCTCAATTAGAATAGAAGACACCTCTGGTCGATTATCTTAAGGAGGTAATGTTAAATCCTCATGTTTTGCTTATGACTCTAGATTTTCTTGCTGAGGGGCCCTCTTCACTGCTTTAGCTAGTCCCAGATTCACCTTAGTTCTAGTTTTGGGTGTATCAAAACTAGGTTGGGGATTTTCTCCAAAATGCCCCTTGGAATCTAGCTTATAGATATAGGTAGAATCTAGCTTTGTTTTCTTGTGAGGAGTTTCAGCTCCCATGAATCTTAGAAGCACTTCCTCTGATGTGAATTCATCAATGTGTATAACGCTTGGTTGGTCCCAATCTATGAGTTGTGGATGGGCAAGTGGTAGGTCAATGAAATGGATGGATAGTTCTTGGAGAACAGAGTCTCCCAGGGAGATTTGGTCTAGGATATCGTCGTAGGCTTTCTTTTCAACTTTATCAGGAATGTCTTCGATTTTGACAAGGTTTCGGTGAATGTTCAAAAAAGCGTGACCGTCCGTATTGGTGTCCCCAGTTGTGGGTATGCCAAAGCCAAGACCTGAATTCATTTCCCACTTATGTGCTTCGATGGGGCATTACATCCCTCTTTCCTCTGGTCCTAGACCACCACCTTGATAGTTCCATTTATTAGTGATGAGCTTATGTTCTTGGGGATACTTCTAGCTGAAGTGATCAAGGCATGCTTGATTTCTTCGAGGTGCATCCTTATGTAACCAATTGTTGATATCTAGAGTGAGCTCCTCATGAAGAAGGACTTTCGAGGATACAAAGGTTGTTGGGCAAAACTATTTTTATCGCGGAGGTGGAATCTCCTTAGCTTTGTGATATGTTGGTCGTCGATGGGCATGTGGATCAAGTGGGAGTGCCCTGATAGAAAATGCATTTGACAGACTATACTCTCCATAGCCTTTGTCATTGATCTTTATGGTAGATAGGGTGGAGGCGAGGGTGGTTTCTAGGTCATTACAAGTGTGGGATGAGTTGGTAATGGTTGTGCCGATATCAATTCTAGGGCAATGGTTTGTATATGAAGCTTCAACCACATTGCAGTAAGCAAAGGGTTCTAGATCGGCATGGATGGTTACCTCAGTGCCTTGATGTAGAAATTTGATGCACTGACAGTAAGTGGATGGAATAGCTTTCATGGCATGAATCCATGGATGACTGAGGAGGATGTTAAATGGTAGGTTGAGATCAATAACATGGTAGAGTGTTTCTTGGATGACTGGCCCAACCTTGATTGGCAGCAAAATAGTTCCTTCTGTGGTTCTTTCCAAGTTGTCGTAAGCTTTGATGGTGATAACCTCACCGATGATATCTACCTCAGTATATCTAGGTTGTTTTATGAATTTTAGGGTGAAAATATTCAAGGCTGATCCATTATCTATCATTACTCTTTTTATGGCAAAATTGGATACCATAATGGCTATGCGGAGTGGAAGGGTGTGATCTGGCTCGACCATGGGTATGTCAGTGGGTTTGAATGATAGGTCACATGAGGAGGATAGGTGTCCAATGAGATTACAAAAATTAATAGCGTTGATATCTGAAGTGACACAGGATTTTATGAGAGCACTGTCAAGGATTATTTGTACACAAGACTAGTGCAAAGAAGGTATAAAATGGAGATTTGGGCTGGCATGTTCTCAAGGTGTTCCAAGATATTATACTGGCTTTTTGATGGAGCCGATGGTGTTGGTGAAACTAGTGGGCCTGCGATGTTAAATTGCGCTCTTCGAGTGGTGACTGCACACTAATTGTTTGGTCCTTGGATATTGATAACATTGACAAAAGGCTCTTTCTCGGATATACAACCTATGAGGCTACCATAATCTATATAGGATGAAGTGTGGTCATTGTTCTTCCCATGTTGTTAGTTTGGTTGGCAGTTGTTGGTGTTGTTGTTGTTGGTTTGGATAGGTGCTTTTCCAAGATTTTGGTTGTTGTGAGGGGGAAAAGCATTTTGATAGATCTGTAAACCTGCATTGGGAGAGGTTTGGGCACCAACGGTGATTTCTTTCTGATCAATGAGGTCCTACACATAATCTTTCAGTTTCATGCATCTGAGGGTGGTGTGACCTTTTACCCTATGAAATTTGCAGTACTCATTGTCTTTGTACTATGCAGCTTTGGATTGTCCTGGGTCAATTTGCTAGGTAGGAGGAAATTTAATGAGGTTTTCCTTAGTCAATTTCTGAAAATAACATCCAATGGCTCACCAAGGGGTGTATAATTTCTAGGTGCAGGTTGGAACTTGGGCTTTGGTCCTGCAACTACATTGATGGCATTAGCTTGATTGCTAGACCCTTGAAAGTTGGGTCTTGGATTGTGGCCTTGATAGCTTTGGTGATTCTGGTGTTGGTAGTTGATAGTTTGTTGATTGTTTTGTTGATAAGGTGGGTTGGACTAATTTTGGGAAGGACCAACAATATTCACATGTTCGATGTCAATGACGTTGTCTATTGCAATGTGCTTGTTTTTGTTCTAATACCTAGACTTGTCATTGGAATGTGATTGATTTTGGCTGGCTTCCTTGTAAATCTTGACCACACCATCTTTAATGAGTCCTTGCTCAAGGATCATTCCTTTTTCTTTGATATCTTTATAGGTCTGCAAATAGTTCATGGCCATGTGGTGAGCCAAGCTAGGATGGGCATTATCAATAAACATTTTCACCAAATGGCATTCTAGCAAGGTGCAAATATGCGGGTGGTAAGGGTTTTCCATCTTTGTAGATATTTAGGAAGGCTTTCTCCACCTTTTTGCTTAGTATGGACAAGATCAACTACTAAGAGCTCTGTTTCAACAAGATGGGCATATTGGGCTACAAATACCTCTGACAATTCAGCAAAGTTTTTAATTGTGCCATATGGGATTCTATAAAACTATTCAAGAGCTGGTCCGGCCAAGCTTTTGGGAAAGAGATGCAAGAGGAAGATGTCACCGTATGCCAATTCTTGGTAGTGCATATAAAATTCTTTGATATGTGTGACAGGGTCTCCTTTTCCTCTGAATTTTTCAAACTTGGGTATCTCAAAATGTTTTGGAAATGGTGTCATGGTAATGGCTTTGTCAAATGGGTAAGGACACACATTCTCAAACTTGAAGGTTTTTGGATCATTTCCCTCTTGGATGTTCTTCAAAGTTGTCTTCATGGCTTCCCATTCTAAATTAATGGGTGATGGTTGGGGTGCACCCAATGTAAGAGTGCCCTGAGGTAGGTATGTGTTAGATGGGGCAATGGAACATAGATGGCTTTGAGGTATGGGCTGGTAGGGATTGTACATGGCTTGGGCAACTGAATGGTGGATGATCGATTGCTGAGGTGGAGGAGGCACATATTGCTGCATGTGTTGCGAGGCTTGCTGCTAATATGAGATTTGGGATAGGGATTGAGGGACGTAGGCTGGCTATGGGATAAATGGATTACTTTGTGGAGGTAAGGTATAAGATGGTTGTGAAGCTTGGAGAAAGGATAGGGGAGCTTGTGGAACTTGACTTGGGATTTGAGGAGTTTGACCAATATATGTGGGTTGTGCCCCCATTTGGGAGGGTATCATGGCAAAGGAGGCCAAGTAATTGGTGGTTAGTGTGGCATAGAAAAATAGTTAGTAATAGGAGGTAATGGATTAGTTGATGGTGGAGGTGGTGGGAATTGAAAGCTTGGGAATGGAACTAATGGGGTTTGATAGCTTGGTGGTTGGATTTGAAAGCTTGGTAGAGTGGTGGTAGGAGCTTGGGTCACTTGAGATCTTGGAAGAACATTGGTAGTAGCTTGTGGGATTTGATAGCTTTGTGGAATGAGGGTAATAGCTTGTGGATTTGTGGCTGATGGCACTGAGCTCCAAGGACCTAGTGGAAATGATGGAATTGTGTTCTAAGATGAGGTAAACAAGCTGAGGGTGATGAAAGGTTGATTACTTGGCCCCATGGGTGGCATCCTGGTTGTATATTGTTGAGGTTGGCCAAAGATGCTAGCATTGATTTGGGAGATGGGTGGATTTGGAAGGCTAGGTTGGAGAGCAGCAGTAGCAATAGTGAAGGGAGTGAATGATGAGGTGTTTTGGGTGAAGGTGGTTTTGGATGGAGTGGTATGGACCAATGGTGGAGCGGTGGTGGCCAGATTGGCTTGCAGAAGGGAGATTTCAACTTGAGTGGAGGCTGGTATGTTTGGGTCTGTTGGATCATAAGGATTGGCTTGAGGCTCTCCTTTTGGCACATATTGAGGATAATTTGAATCATAAGAGCCTATTGGGAGTGGTAGTTTTCCAAACAATTAGTGAGATGGATCTAATAAGAGAGGAGGTCTTCCAAATTCGAAGGCTCCTATATTGTCCCTTCGAAAGTTAGGCATGATTGTTTCTTTGTTCTTGTCTATAATGGCATTCACCAATACTACATTCCTCGGTTGGTTCATGAAAGCTTCAATGTCAGTAGGTGATGGTATAATGTTCTCTAGGCTGAAGGATGGTTGAGTGCTCAAGGGGAGTGATGCTATTTGATCCAAATGATAGTGCTCCATTGTTTCCTTCTTCTTCTTGGCTAAGCAAGTGATGGGTGGCATGAAAATGTTCCTAGGGATGAGATGCAACAATGCTGATGGATGCAAAGGGGGAAGGCTTTTCTATGCAAATGATTTCTTGGGTTGAGGCAAAGCTATATGAAAAACCTAAGGAGGATTGGGTTGGGGATTCTAACTTCAAAGATATGTCGCCAAATCATGAAAGGTTTTCTTTTCTATGTGCAAGCTTGGTGGTGATTGTGTCAACTTAAGGATAGACTGATCATCCTTTAGGAAAAACATGAGATTGACCACTTGTGGATCCCAACCTTTAGCTCAAGGCGATGAGGGATAACAAGTGACAAAGCTAGATTACCCTAGATAAAGCTCTTTCAAAGGTATAACCTTGGTAAGATTGGTGGATTTGCAAGATGGTAGGAATGGTAGAATTTGGCAAGCTGACAACAATTTTGAAGGCTTGGATGTGAAGTTTAGGCTTTTGGGATGCTAGCTAGGTTTGAGGGGATTGGTTTGGTTCTAAGGCAAAGATCTAAATGAGATGGGTGAGTTAAAATTCTTAAGGGGATGACTAAGGGTGGTTGGCTTACCTATAAGGATGACTCTAAAGTGGATCTTATGCAAGAAGATGTGGAAGAACAAGGGGGCCTAATCATAGAAATCATGCCTAGTTGGTAAGGCATAAGCAAGGTTAACTCCTGGATGCTTGCTAAATTTGGTAGTGTGATCTAACCAGGAATCTTGGAGGGCTTCATCGGTAGATTTGTCTTTTGCTTTGTGGAGTTTGACGATTCGAGGGCTTGGTGTTGCTTCCTTTTTCTTAGCTACAATTTCTTGGTATGCCTAAGATGGCTTTAGTTTGGCTTTGTGAAACTTCTGTTTGGGTTTGGGTTGTTCTGACATAAATTCTCAAATTTTCTTGGCTTAGAGAGATTTTGGTTGTTTTGCTTCAACTTGTTCAACTTCTAGAATAGGCAGTGACTACGCTAAGTATGCCCTAAGCTAGGATTGACCAAGTTTGGCAAATATTCATTCAACAAGTAAAAAATCAAGCAATAGATAGGAACAACCAGATAGAAGTTTTTGATTCTCAGAATGTGATACTTGCACCAAGGAGTGTGTATGTTTTACAAATGTTTCGATCAGTCACTTCAAACACATTAACACCCTAGATGGTTGTCTGCAAGGCTGACAATTGGTTTAGCTAAGGAGTCCTCGATATACCCAAGGTATGTGAGGCCCAAATCTGTAGATGAAAACAAAAAGATGTCACACAGTCGAGAGGAACAGTAACCCACTTCTCCTCTTTCACTTCTCAAGGGTATAAAGTTTCTTGAGGCTTAGCCCGAGTGACAAAATCTTGATCCCAATAGAGGTGTCTTTGGATTCACATCCCAATCTTTATACTCCATCAAGATGCTGGAGTTGAGGTCGTCCCAAGGGGTGATGAAATCCGCAAGCAGGCCTCTTAAAATTTAAACAAGATTTTGGATCCTAATCTTATGCACCCAAGATGGCCTTGAAAGACGACAAGGGGAGAGAAGACTTGGATGATCTTGGGCTAAAAGACATAATTCTTTTCCAACTGACGCTTAAGTTTTTTTGATCTAGACCTTGCAAACACACATGCTTAGGATGCAAATGTTCAATTCCAACTTGAAGCGTTAACAAAAGTAAAATTGATCGAAGAATGAATACACCAAGAAGATTTAGGGTCAACAAAAATAAACTCATGCGCCCGGAGGCCCTCCACGTCAAGTATCGATTAATTTTTCTTTAAGGCATTCAAAATTGAGTGTGAGTTTGTTTTAAGCCCAAAATAAAGATGTGTAAAAATCAGTTTCAAGGGCGCGCCCGGAGGCCCTCCACGTCAAGATTTGTTCAATTTTTATGCCCAAATGAAGTGTTAGCGAGACTAATGTGCATTCAAGAAATTTTCTATCTTAGAAAAACCAATAAAAACTCAAGTGAGTGGAATTTGATTTTTTTGGAGCACTTAACACATTCTTAGGTAGACCCATCCCCATATATGACGTTGATATTGCAACTAATGGTTAGAATGATGGGTGATTAAAGAGGGTGAGTCCAACAACAAATTCACTCAAAGCATCTTTATTTGTTTTTATAACTTAAAAAGTTTCTAAAATGTAGATTCTTTTTATGCCCCAAAAGATGAAGTGTGAGATATTGTAATGATTAATTGACCTTTTGCATTCAAGATTGGATTTTTTGTTTTAATCATGCATTCATAAAAAAAAAAACTTGATTTTAATCCATGGCACTCAAGAGTGTTTTTAGCAACATGCATTCAAAGACAAGTGGTTAAACATTCAAGTTTTTTCCTTTGAGCATTCAAGATTGAGATTTTGTGTGTTTTTTTAAGAACTTTGAAGTGCTTTGTTTTAACCTTAGATCATTCAAGATTGTTTTGGACTCAAAAGTGAAAATGACTCTTTGGACTTTGGTTTTCATTCAAGATTCTGTGTTCTAGTTTGCATGTTTTAAGCCCAAAAATGATATTCTTAGATTGTTTTGATGCATGAAAAACCTAAGGAACATTCAAGATTTTGCAACAAGACATTTTTTTGGAAAAAATAACAAAGCTTTTAGGACAATTTTGGCAACCATTTAGGACTCTTAATTTTCATGAGATTTTTAAAAGAACTTTAAAATATTTGCAAATGAGGTTCATTTATCCTTGATTGATGCTTTGAGTTTGATTAAGATTTTAGTGTGCACTTAGTGTTGATTTTGAACCTTTTGAAATGGAAACTTGAAGTTCTTTTTAAATTCCCAAAAATGAAGTGTTCCTAACTTTGCATGAATGCATCTAAAATCTTGATGTTGCAAGGATGCAAATTGGATTGGTTTAGTTTCACTTGTTAAAAGTTTTTTTTTTTTTGCAAATTTTTAGTTTTTAATGGATTTAAGTATGATTTGGGGATTCATTTTAAGCACTAAAAAGAAGTGTGTATGATTTTTCTTTCTTAAAAAATAAATGGCTAAGATCTCCCACAAGAAGAAGAAGAAGTAGATGGAATAAAAAGAATATAGACAAGAAGAGGAAGAAGAATTCCAAGTGCTTTGTCCACCTATAAGCTTGAAAAATCTACAAACACTATGAGATAGACTATGAGTTCCTTTGTCTTCTTCATGCTCATGTGGACCTACAAAACCAATTTATACAATCCTACCAATCACAAAAACAAGCAAAATTAGCCAAAATTAGCAAATGACATACAAAACTTGACTAAAAAAGCTAATGAAGATGACCCATGCAGAGTCCCACTGGGTGTGCCAAAATGTATATGAGCAATGTTAGTATGCTAATAGAAACCAAATTTAAATAAAGCTTTTACAAACTAAAAAAAATTCATAAACTTCAAGATAGACTAAGATGAGCTCTAAATTGAGAATATGAGCCATTAATGGGCTCTCTCAATGAGAAGCTCTCTTGTTGGGTGGCTTTGTCTAAATAGATAGGATGTATGCCAAAGCTTATGCTTCAAAAAGGGCTTCAAATGGAGTTGGAATTTGGGTGTGAGTGTATGGTTTTGATGTAAAATGGCTTCTTAAAATGGCATTATGACTTTACTTCATGGGTTTTGTTGTTTTGTAAAGGGGAAGGATCCAATTTATAGGCAAGAGGCTTGAAGGATTGAGGGCTAAGATGCAAGGATGGGGAAAAGCTCATGGACGGCTCAGATTGCATGAGAGGAGAGCACATGGATTGTGCTTTCTTACAGCCAATCAGGGAGTGACACATGTCACAGGGTGAGAGGATGGAAGAAAGGGGAAGGATGAGTCAACAAAGGAGGCTCAAGGGATAAAATCTTCATAAAGACCCTCATAATTGCTTGTAAGAGCAATGAAAGGGCTTGGAAGAGTCATTTATGGCCTAGTCGGCTTCATAAAGTTTTATGGTTGGGATATTTTGAGGGAGATGAGAGGAATTTTGACTTGGGCTTGATTAGGAAGGTTTTAAGCTTGCTTAGGATTGTGCAAATGATTAGAGGATGGATTAGGATGGTTTAGGATTAGCTTAGGGATAGGCGAGTGGATGGCATTTAATGAGGGTGGGTGAAGGAGGAGATATTTGTTAACTTTGGCTTGGGTTAGTAAGTCTTAACCCATGTTTAGGGAATGTGACAAGGTTCAGAGGGGATTAGGATTAGGTTTAAAGACATCTTCTAGAAAAGTCTAGACTTTGGATGAGGATAAAGACTTTCTAGAATACTCTAGAACTTCCTAGGATGAGGATGAAGACTTTCTAGAAGAGTCTAGAACTTCTTAGGATGAGGATAAATTAGATTTTTAGAAAATAAATAAAGTTTTATTTATTTTAAGGGTTTGGGTTGAGGAGATATTTATTAAAACTTTTTTAATAAACATGAGGATTAATATTTACTCTTAATTAAATATTTTGAGTTGGGACTAGGGGTAGGAAATGATGGGATTAGCCTTTAATCAAAATTAAAGAAGGATTAGAAGATTTTGGAAGAGGTTAGTGGTCTTAAGGAAATTGGCCAAGTTTGGGCAAAAAATAATTTTTTTATTTATTTTGGGTTTTTTGGTCAATTTATTAATTAAATAATTAATAAATAAGGAAATAATGTTCAAATAAGATTTAAACATTTTTGGGAGGGATTCCTTAATTAAATATTTTTAATTAAGATAAAGGGATTTAATGGCATAAAAATAAATAAATAAATTAAATAATTAATTAATTAATAAATGATGATGTCATCAAGAATTTTTTTAGAAAAAAATAAAATAAAAATACTTTATTTTCTAAAGGATTTAGGTGTCCACAATACTAAATACAGAAATGTTCTAAATTATGAAATATATTTGTTCCTAATTTCTATGCTTTGTCATTTTATAGTTGTGACCTTCAGCTTTTTGTTGTATGTGCACATTGACAACAAAAAAATATAAATTCAGTTAATTTGTTTGTCAACTTGTGTGAATTTTGAATTCAGCTCTAATTTTATGTGAAACATTTATATAATGCATATGATGAATGAATTATTATATAAATACTTGACATTCTAATATTTTAAAATTTTCCTTTTTTTATTACTGTCCCCCGTTGTTCCACACAAAAAAGGCCTCCTGCCCTCTGCGGTCACCAAGGACACGTTCCCACATTTCCTACCATTCCAATATTAGAAACACCATGGGATGTGGGGAAAAAAACAAAGTCATGAATAAAGGCTTGGAAGTAGTGGATAGAGGCTTGAAAGCCTATTGAGGAATATAATCAGAAGATGAACAAAAAATGTGAACAAATCCCAAAATGATGATTAATAATTTTAAAACAATACATCGTTAATCAATTTAGATGACTCCATTCAAAGCGATTGTTGGTTACAATTCTCCTTAACTAGAAGATCTGGCCATTGAGTTATAGAAATCTCCAACAGCTCAAAATATAATCTAGAAAATTGAAGATATCAATATGTTGAAAGATAATTGAGTTGTAGTCATAAATATTATGAAGGAACCAGTGTACCAATGTCGAAGTAAAATGAGTTTTGAAGTTATAGTCATATGCCTTGAGTGAATACCAAAAAATTATATGCAGATAACAATAAAAATAAAAGTTGAAACCTGAACAAAAATTCCCAGATGATGAAACGTGCAACTTATCAACTCCCAATCAGACCTTGTTGATGCTCTGATGCCACCTAATGGATTTATACAAAGTCATGTGTGGTGGCACATGATAAAATAGAGACTAAAAATTATATTCCTACTAGTTTCCTACAAGTGAGCTCAGCTGCTGCTTTCACACTACCAAGATGATGAATATTTGAGGCAAATTGTGTAGTAATAACTCTTCCTTTTGCAGAAGCAATCTTTCTCAGTAATGCTTTGGCAACATCTGTTTCACTGGTAGTTCTTCCAGGTGAAATAATCTAGAGTCGCTCATCATCTGACAATAGAACAACTTTTAGCAAGGAGCATAATCTAACAACTATCAAGTACATTTGATATTCCAAGCACTCTGATGGACCATAGAGAAGCTGATCAATTCCTGAGCATGGAAAATAAAATAGCAATTTTATAATTCACTGACATGGATTAAATAATAATTATCTAAGAAGTATTCAATTATATTAGACACAAAACCTTGATCCTTGGGAAACAACCATCTATTCATTGATTTTTTGCTAAGACACTGAGCCAAAGGTATTATATTTCCATTTTCATTTGACACCCTACTAACAAACAAATAGAAAATATTTTTAAAACTATATCCACAAAAATCCTCATCAAATGGGTATATGAAACTTCAATAAAAAAAATGTTATGTGAACTGTAGTTAAATAATATGGCTCTAGTTTTTTATTAAGATTTGCAACTATTATACCCCATTACAATTTTATTTTAAAGCTTCTTATGCAAAAGGATTTGCTGAAAAATGGTCAGAGGTCATTCAGTGAAATAGAAATTGAAACCTTCCTAAAATCCAGTCAAAAGATTGATGTTAGATATTTTCTAGGGCAATTGAGGGATACAAATCCCTATAATCATCTCAATCCACATATATGATGTGGTTTTGAAGTTTTGAATGGTTCAGAAAGATACATATTTAATAAATAAGCTTCTCAAATATAGAGTAAAGAATTGTTTGGTCTGGCATCTCAAAATTCTCCCTTGATCCCCTAAAAACAACATCATTCTCATCTTCTAGGGGGCATATATGTTGGCAATCATATCAAGCCCTGAAACATAGAAGACAATAGCATAACATTGCTAAGATACATGTCGGTAAGGATAGATGGGAGAAGGGTGTGTAGAGATAGCCAGACCTTTTATTAGATTGAGATACAATACCCATCCAGAAAAATGCCACACTCTTAGAGTGGTGTAGAATATTTGTGGAGTTTTCTGCTTGTATAAGATTCCCAAGCTTCACCATTCATGGATTTTGTTATCTTTTCATTGCTAAAACTCAGTTGTTTCTAAGATTTTAGTGCATTCACCTTCAAGTACACAATCAAAGTTGTATCATAAGTTCAGTTCCTTCTAAGAGATTCCTTCTAAATTCTTATGCATGGAGATATGAATGTGTATAAAAAGATAAAGATATTGTTAAGAAGTGGGGGGCATTGAGAAAGACTAGATGGATAAGTACTGCCTTCATTTTTCCAATACAAGCATTGTTACAGAAATTGATCTGTATGAAAAGTGGCCAATTTGGAGAGGACCCATTTCTAAAACTTCAAAAATTGATTCAGCTCACCATAAAATACCCAATATCTACCATTAAATTTTGGGTTGCCCAATTCAAGCATGCTTATTGAAAGGCATTATATTATTGACACAGGGCTCTCAAATTGCCAAGTCTGCAAAAATATTTAGGAGTCTGCAACATAAGAATTCATGCTTAAGATGTTAAATTTTGGATTACCCAATTCAAGCACACTTATTGAAAGGTGTTACATTATTGACACAGGGCTCTCAAATTGCCAAGTCTACAAAATATTTAGGGGTTTGCAATATAAGAATTCATGCTCAAGATGTTAACATTTATACTTCACTTTGATAGCCTTTCTTCAGTTTTTATCAACATAAACTAAGGTAGCAAGAGTCTAAACCATGAAAAATCTATGACAAATAAGAGTTTTTCCAAGAGATATTGGGAAGTTTTGGATCTCTACAAATTGTGTTTCACTGTCCCCGTCTCTTGTTGCACGAAAAAACAATCTCCAGGGTTGCATCATTGGCCTCTCATACGGCCCAAGATCAAGCCTCAAAACAACATTTTGTCTCATTGGAAATCCATGTGACAATTACAATTCAGTATATCTAATATCATATTAAATCCTCTGGCTATCGATAGTTTGGCTTAAAATTAAGCATTGCCTAAATATGAAATGTCAGGTACTGGTAAAACCTGAGATTAATTGTTTACGTTTAGCCTACAATAATTCTCATTGCAAATGTGGGTTTCATGGAGTAAAACTGATCTTCCTTACCTCCTTAACCATTTGGAAGTATTTGGAAGTAAGAGATATACTAATGAAGAGTTTTTTTTCTTTCATTGTTCTTTGATTAAGACCATTAATGTTTTGTAACTTATGCAGGAGAGAAATAGATTTAGGTCTTATTTTCTCTCTAATCTCTATCTACCGAATGAGGGAAAATTCAATATGATATAGATGGAGGAAAGAAAGATAATGTTGATGAAAGATCAAGTAATACTACCCTTAAGGCGAAATGGGGAAATATTGAAAAGAGAATCTTCCAAGGCTCCATCTACACCTACATAATATAATGGGCAGAAAGATACCATAACAACTGAGTTACATATGCACAACTTAACTACCAATCAAGGCATCTTTGATCAATGTCCTTATCTTTGTATTCATTCTAAGGTACTCTTTGGCCAAACTGGTTATAGGTGAGTAAATTACTCCATTTGTAGGGTTATCAAGAAGAGTTATAAAAGTGAATTAAAGATGCCTTTAGTGTCTCTGTCAGAAGGTGTTGTGATGATTATGCAATAAAGATAACAGTGGAGCCTCACAGCTGGTGAGTTGAGTTCCCATGAAGACACTAAGAACTCACACCCATGTGACTTAAATAATCAACTCCATATTCATGCATTATGATCCTTGTGACTAGCTTAAGTACCATTTTCTACCCAATTTTTCTTATAAAATAAAATTAGGGGCAATAAATGTTCATCATCAGTACAACTATACATCTAAACTTTTAGGGATGGAACAAGGGACTGAGTAGTAGAAATGTATGTGACGGGACATAAGTCAAGATTGTTACTAATACTGAGTTGGCTGTATTTTGAACTCTTACAAATTTTGAAAGGTATTCTCCCTCTTATATTGACAACAATTTGAGTTACAAACATGCGATAATATCAAGAACACACTATAAATTTTATTTATCTTTTACAAAATTGTTCTATTAACTATTACTTATACATTGAACTAGTACTTTACAGGATATGAAATTTTGAATCCATTCCCTATATTGATTTCCATTTCTATAAATTGACACAATTAGAACAAAAATGTCCAGCTAACAATCTATGCATTGCAATGTCATAAAATATTTTGAATCTTTGAAAAGGCTTGGGCCAACATACCTATTTTAGCAAATAACCCTTCAATGTCTTTAACAGATCTCTCCAAATTAGAGAGAGGTGTGCAAGCCTGCTTGGTCAGAGTGTTTCTGCTCACTATACAACATCCCAAATGTAAGTCTCATCTAAGAATATCATGTAAACTACATCTACTAAATAACACTACATGCATACAAACCTACTTTCTTATGGTTTGATATTATGTATTCTCTTTCTTTAATTTCAAATTTTACCTATTTGTAATCTTCCTTTAAAGATGATATTATTTTCCTCGATTTCTCGAGAATTTTTTGTACACTTTTAGATATAGTTCAAAAAGGGGATCTTCCAAAACTAAGTTACTACACAGTGACACACAATCCTCCCTTAATTTATGACCATTCAATTATTAGAAAACTCAAATAATAAATGTCTTCTAATGACATTAAAAAACACAAACTATATAAAACCACCTTTTTTAGCATTACAATAACTATCTTGAGCTCCAATAGATCATACACCTCTACCGTAGGTGGAAATTGTCATTAATTGTTGCAAAACAATTTTAATGTAAGCAAAAATGAAGATGGAACAGTCATATATCATCTAAAACATCATTTAGAATGATTTTGTACTTGCAGAGCTGAGTAAAATGCGATTTATAGTAGTGAGAAAGAAAAAATCCTCAATGTATCTTTGTCTTGATGATAAAGTAATATTTTTGTAAGTCAAATTACCTAATCGGTGCAACTGAACAATTCATTTTGTTGGAAACTGCCAAAGAACTTAAACAAAAAAGAGAGCATAATAGTTGAATATAACTATCCTACAATGTTGTCATTCTGTCACTATCACTCTTATTCCAATGGTTCATGCCTCCTTCAAGAACTCTCTTAGGATAAATATGAAGATCTCAATAACCTCAAAGCCCATGAAACTCAGAAACCATCTGAACAGTTTTGATCACATTCACATTATCCATGAGCAATGGAGCACACAACTTCATAGAAACCAGACAATAAATCAATACAAGATTTGAGGATTGTACTTCTACAGCTATTAGGAATTAGTTTATATATGCGAAAGAGAGGGACTTCCAAAAATTGTCACTGATCACGAATTGGAAAATCAAAACAAATTTCTACACAACTACTCTCCACACATCGCTGTCGGTACCAGAACACAAGATTTGAAGCAAATCTTTAGTATTAAATATTATTCATCTATTCTACAATTCTTAGTCTTTTAAGAAATGGCTCACAGTGGGCATATGTCTCCAAGAAAAGTGCAAATGAAATTTAACAAACAAGAGCAGTACCTGTAAAGATGATAATGCATTTCCAAAAAAAATGATTTTGAGCACACAATAATCCAAGTTTTATCAAACATCAAGAACTCAAGGCATTCATCTATGGCCAAAACATTAACAATGGAGAAGCTAGCCAAAAAAATTTTGATGCTTCACTGTTACAAAAAACAATTTTGTCTTTCAAGTCTTTTCCTACCAAGCAAAGGATGGGATTGCCATCTCTACTTCAAATTTTTATTATAGCTAAAGAATTAATAAAGGAGAAGTGAACCAAAAACTTTCAAGGCTTCACTAGAACAGAAAACTATTTCAGTATTTGAAGACTTTTACCAAGTAAAGTATGTGCTTACTAACTTCTAGATTTGTGAAGCTTGCTAAAAAAGTCTATTATCATCCATTAGTATAAATTCAATATAGATCCAAATGCGTGATAGAAAATTTGAGTTGCAAAAGGGATAGGGCCTTACAGAGAGAATACAAGTGTCTAGTGAACTAAACTTTAAGATAAAACCAGTGATATCAGAAATATAAATTTTCCACAGCTTTATCCTTGCACTTAAATATATGCTAACCCTGAACCTAAACATCATCTATATAACAACTTTGTGACCTAAAAGAATTAACAGTGGCTCTATTTTCTAAATTGTAATGAGTAGAAGAGAAAGAGAAAATGTAAAGGCATTGAATAGCTTTGGAATCCACCTCTGCAACTTTCTAATAGATAAAAAAACTTGGAATGATATCTAATGACCAGATTTAAATATGTGAATACAGTTCTCATTCTGCTGCTAAATTGGACAATGGAGGCTCTTGCTTGAAGAGGCATAATCGGTAATATAGTTTTAGCCTATTTTGCACTAAAATTATTCCAAAGTGGGGTATAAGCATAGCACAACCACTAAAATTATTTCTTTGAGAAAGTCCTCAACCTAAACAACTTCATGTTTTCTATTCTAATTTGGCAATGCCTCCATAAGAATGCATCAAAGTCATCTTGACAATCTACTTATAAATCCTCAAGGCAAGGGAGGTGACCACAATAGCTAGTGGTAAATGTCTTGATTAACTTACCTCTTGGTGTCAAAATTGGACCTCAACAAGTAGAAATTTCTCAGTTTAAGGATTTCCAATTTGGCACTTGCATCTTTAGCAGTTGCCAAAGTGCACTTGTATCCTCTACATGATAATGAGAACCCCACAACTTTTACCTTTTCTATGGAAAATACATTATGTACATCCAGGATTTACTTGTAGAACTCGAGCATGATGATTTGATCACTATAATGTTGAGGTACTAGATAGGGATGTCATTAGAACCCATACACATGGATAGAGGTGTGTCACCAACTCTTTATGAACCACATCCCCCATGGCTTGATAAAGGTTTTCTCCTTCTTGGACAATTAAAATATGGGGTCCCCTTGTAGGCATATTATTGTGTTGTATAGGAATGTACCATTAGCCTTGGAAAATATTTCAAAACATATTTCAAAATGGAGCCTCCATGTGGTCTTTAGTCTCCAATGCTTCATATTGTCAACACAAATCTATCATCCAAACTACTTAAGATATCATATAAAAATTGTGAGTCTGCTACAACTCTTTTAGTTGTCAACCAATATTTTCAAAGGTCATTTGTGCCTAGTTAAAAAAGGTAGTAGATTCAATAATGTTGAGATTAGATAATACATCCTTGGGGAATATTCTTTCACATTTAATTCCATAAATATGAGACATAAAATAATGATGATCCCTTGGATGGGTAATATGAATTTTTTCCTAGAGATAGTGGGTGAGGAGGATTATCCACTATGTGTTCACTCATCGCTTGCATTCATGCTCCATGGATTGATACTTCCTAAGGGTAAAGACCTTATTGTTCAAAGTCATTCACTTTCTTCTAAGAGTACGGAAGACCATGGTTGTGTCGATAGAATCAAAGGCAACAATGATAGTATTGTCTGGTAGGGAAAAAAATCATGTAGTTGGTGAGTAATTATTGTCCAAGGTGTTGCTAATTTTTGGACAGTGAATGGATGTAGGAAAGAAGCATTTCTAAACTATCCTAGACTATTATCTTTTCTTTTCAAATCCTCTTCATCAATCATACTAGTTTTTTTGTTCATACGCTTTTCCCCCATTGATATACCTCAATGTGCTCTATATCATAATGTTTTTCATGTTGTAATCGCTCCCCCATCAACATCAATTTCAAAGGTTTCAACAACCATCTATCACTACAACAACTATCTCTGACCTGCTCAAGTGTCCAAAGACACTATTCAAAACAACATTTATCAAGAGTCCTAGATGAGTCTGTCCATCATAGATACTCCCCCATACAAGAAGCATCAACATTCATTCAAAGAAAAAAATAGTACTCTATATCACGAGACTAACGCACTCTTGCATTATCTACTCTGGCATAGGTAGGGGCATAACCCCTAGCATACCTCACAAATACTCAAAAGTCTCTTTGGGAAGAGGCTTAGTGAAAATATTTGTAATCTTATCTTTACTGCATACGTACTCCAATCTGATTTCCTTTTCTACAACTTTCTCTCTCAACATGTGATATTTGATATAAATATGCCTAGTCTTAAAATGGAACACTAGATTCTTAGACATATTCATTGTGCTTGTGTTATCACAATGTATGACAATAGGTTCACTGAATTCTATCCTTATATCGTTCAGCATCTACTTCATCCAAATAACTTGATTACAATTGTTGCTACAACATATTCTGCCTCTATTGTACTCTGTAAGATACAATCCTACTTTTTGCTTAACCAAGAGATTAATCTTCCTCCAAGAAAAAATGATCCATTGTCGATGCTCTTTCTGTCATCCATACTGCCTACCCAATCAACATCACTATAAGCATAAAAATTGAAATTATTAGATCTATCATACCACAATTCGAACTCTAGTGTTCCCTTCAGATATCTAAATATCCTTTTAACTACTGCATAATTTACTTCTATAGGATCAACTTGAAATATTTCAACAATTCTAAATGCATTCACTATATTCAACCTTGTGTGAGTCAGATATTGCAATCCTCAAATGATAGATTTGTACTTCTTCTACTCAATAGTAGGTGTCTCATCCTTTGTAGATAACTTGTGTCCAATTATCATAGGTGTTCCAATTGGTTTACATGTTTCCAAACCAAACCTTGTCAATAGATCTTTCAAATACTTAGTCTGAGAAATAAAGATTCCTTCTTTATCCTACACAATCTATAATCTTAGGAAGTATTTCATTTCCCCTATCATACTCATTTCTAATTCCTTCTTCATTTCTTCTAAAAAATTGTCACTTTCATTATCATCTCCTCCAAATATGATATCATCAATGCATATTACCAAAATCATCAATCCATTATCTATTCCTTTCTAGTATAGATTATTTTCTGCCATACATCTATTAATGAAGAACCTTGAGGTTTTTCTATGTATACCTCTTCTTCAAGTTCTCCATTCAAAAATATACCTTGACATCCATATGATATACCTTGACTTGACATCCATCTGATATACATTGAAATTGCATAGGCTAAGAATAACCTTACTACTTCAATTCTTGCCATAGGAGCATAGGTTTTTTCATAGTCTATTCCTTCTTGCTAAGAGTAACCTTTACATACAAGTCTTGCTTTGTTGATTACAACTTCACCTTGTTCATTCATCTTGTTCTTGAATACCCATTTTGTTCCTATCACATTCTTGTTTGCTAGTCTAGGGACCAGTTGCCATGTATCATTCTTCACTATTTAATCTAATTCTTCTTTCATAGCTTGCTTCCAATAGTCATCTTTGCATGCCTAATCTACATTCTTTGGTTCTACTTGAGATATCAGACATAGTTCTTTATTGATTCTGCTTCTTATCATCACATCTTTATCTCTGCTGCCAATGATCTACTCTGGTGGATGATTCTTTGTCATATTTTTCTAGAAGTAGGATTTATTATCTCAACTCTTAGCTCTATTCTAGGTTCTAAGCTTTGTTCCTACCTTATCTATCCTTCATTCCGTAAATCATTGTTAGTCTCAAAAATACTTCATCATTCCTTTTAGTAACAACATTCTAATCATCAAAATTGTAGTCAACTATTATTTCTTGTGTCTTAAATTTCTAATCAACTCTTACATTTGCACTTTCAACAATAGTCTTAGTTCTCAAATTATAACATCTATAATCTCTTCTTTTCAATGAATAACAAAGAAACATACCTTCATCACTTGTAGCATCAAATTTACCAACATCATCATCTCTCTTGATATAACATTTTCTACCAAAAATTCTAAAATGCTTAATTATAGGTGAGTGACCAAATCACAGTTCATAAGGGGTCTTGTTTGTGTCTTTCCTGACCTACACTCTATTCATAGTGTATACTGTTGTATTGACAACTTCTTTCCAAAATGTCTTGGATACATCATTCTCAGCTAACATAGCCCTTGTTGCTTCTATTACTGACATGTTTCTTCTTTCTACAATATCATTTCACTTAGGGGTTTTAGGAGCTGAAATTTGTCTTTTGATTCCATTAGCTTCACAAAAGATGTTAAAATCATTTGAAGTAAACTCTCCTCCTCTATATAATCTTAAAAATTCAATCTTTATACCTAATTCATTCTAAACTCTATTCTTTAATATCTTGAACTTGTCAAATGCCTCATATTTTTCTTTAAGAAATGCAACCCACATCATTCTAGAAAATTCATCAATAATGATCATGAAGTACCTTTCACCATAAAATTATTTAGTCTTTGTAGGACCACTAAGATCTATGTGTACAATCTCAAACTTTTTTGTAGTAGTAAACTTCTTGCTAGGAAAAGAAGCTCTATTATGCTTTACCAATACACACTCCTTGCAAATTGAGTTAGTAGGCTTTACAATCATAGGAAAATCTCTAATTGCAAACATATTACTAGTTTTCACAATGTTGTCAAAATTTATATGAAAAAATCTCTTATGCCATAACCAACTATCATCTACCTTTGCAACCAAACATGTCATTTTAATGAGATTCAACTAAAATACATTACCTCTAGATCTAGTTCCTGTTCCAATTATCTTTCCATTTTTATCTTCGATCATGCATGCCTTCTCTATGAACCATAATTGATTACCTTTATCTACTAGTTGTCCAACATTCAAAAGATTGTGTTTCAAACCATCAACAAAATATACATCCTCAGTGTTAGTCTTACCATCAAGAGTTATAGATCCAATACCTTTAACATAGCAAGCTACATTGTTCCAACTCTGACAATGCCTCCATCATAACTTTTGAAGTCAAAAAACTTGTTCATATCACCAATTATATGATGTGAACAACCACTATCAATTATCCAATTAGATTTCTTTTCAATCTATTATATCAAAGCCATTTTCTTTGGAATTTCTTATTTAATAGCCACAAATCCTATTTCATCTTCACTAGCACTTACTGCTTGTTCATCAAAATCATCTTCTTCATTGGCATGAAAACTATCTCTATCTCTTCTAGGTTTGAACTTTCCTTTATACTTTTTGTCTCTTTTAGGACACTTAGATGCATAATGACCAAAATTATTACAAGTCCAACATTTAAAGCTTTTCTCACCATCTTTTTCTCTTCTAGCTATTATAGTTTGTTCCATCAAACTTTAGACTATCCTTTTTTAATATGTTCACCATAGATCTCCTAAAGTTGGTAAACTTTATCTTCAAGGATCTGATGCTCTGATACCAATTGTTAGAAACAATAGTCCACCAAGATAATTGAGGTGGTGGGGTGAATTAGTTATCTAGTTAAAACATTTATCAACCTTAATTAATCCTTACCATGCAACCAAAATAAAAAATAACCATAATAAGATGCACATACACAATTACACCATATTTGTTAACGAGGGAAACCCTTGATTAGAGGGAAAGCCTTGGTGGGAATGATGTCCATGAAGATATCCTAATATATATATTCTTTGTTAGAGGATGGACCCTGTTAGGAGTCTATAAACACATTCAATACATAAGAGTCCCTATTAGGAGACTTTGAATCCCTGTTAGGAGATTCCAAACCTATTAAGAGTTGTGCCAACCCTATTAGGAGTTGTAGAAGGCAAAAAGACCCATTGCCAAACAACCTCTAAGGCAAGACCACTGAACTTCATTGTCCAACTGATCTCTCAACTATTCCTTGCAGAATAATTGTTTGTACTATGCTTTATCCTCTTTCTGCTACCCTCTCAACTAGACCAATCATTGTTAGACCTTATATACTATGTCATGAACCTTGGATCCAAATATCAAACCTTAGATCTCTAAATAAAACCTTGGCAATGAAGTTTTCTCCAACTTTGGTCTAATCTACTTATCTTCACAACTATATGTTTTCTTCTCCTTTTCGCTCTTCTTGCTTATTGCATGCTTCCATACATAACAAAGGAACATGTACTTCCTTTATACCAAGTCCATAAAATAATTCCCTTGAGTCAACTATTACACCTTCTCAATTAATTATTATAAGACCTCATTAAGAACACATTTTACTTAGTGATAACATCGATATGTCACTTTGTAACTTGAATAACTTTTCATACATGTAATATTATGATAAGCAAGCTAAGCCACACCATCTTCAACATGTCTTCTACACACCTCTAACCCTGCTTCTCAAAATAACAACTCTACTAAGAGATATGACAAGTTTACTAGAACATGCTTCTATAAACTCTATCTCTGAACAGTCTTCACCAAAACTTGTATAACTTCTTCCAAACTTAATAACTTATGCACTCAAAGTTAGTTTCCTATACTAGACACTTAGTAGTATCTCTCATCAACCTTGCTAGTGAAAATACTTAATGATATGTATGTACCAACTTGATCTTTACTATTGTTCTTATGTTAGATACCACAAAAAAATGTCATGTTGACATCAATGACAAACACAGTCATGAATGTAACATATCATAAAAATAATGATCTAATCATGTTTCTACAATACTCCCCCATAAGAATATCATCAACATTCATACTTCCAACACTAGTTACCTCTGTAACTGGTCCATTTCTTCTTAAAACTATACCATTCTACTCAAGTGTTTTAGGGGTTGAAAGATTTCTTTTAATACCATTTACTTCAAAAAAAATGTTAAACTCATTCAAAATAAATTCTCCACCTATATCAAATCTTAAACACTTAATCCTTATTCTAGATTCATTTTCAATTCTATTCTTAAAAACTTTAAACTTCTCACAAGCTTCAGATTTTTCTTTAAGAAATGCTACCCACATTATCCTAGTAAAATCATCAATAAGAATCATGAAGTACCTATTACTATAAAATTCTCTTCTCTTTGTAGGACCACTCAATTCTGTGTCTACTATCTCCAACTTTTTTGATGTGGTAAGTTTATTGCTCAAAAAAAAACTTTTCTTATGTTTTTCCATAACACATTCCTAGCATATCATGTTAGTAGGCTTTTCTATTTTAGGAAAATCTCTAACGAGTGTACTTCTCACTTTCACAATGTTATCAAAATTTATGTGACAAAACCTCTTGTACCATAACCGACTATTATCAAATTTAGTAACCAAGCATGGCATCTCTGTGGGGTTCAGCTAAAAAATATTACCTCTAGATTTGGTTCATGTACCAACCATCTTACCATCTTTATCCTTGATAATTTATCTTTTATGTGAACTGCAATTGATACCCCTTGTCAATCAACTATCCAATGCTTAGAAGACCATCAACAAAATAAATATCATCAATGTTAGTTTTACCATCAAGAGTAATAGATCATATTCCCTTTATATGACAAGTTGCACTGTGTCCAACTCTAACAATTCCTCCACAAATATTGAAATCAACAAATTTATTCATATCACAAGTCATATGATGTGAACAACCACTATCTATGATCCAATCAAATTTATTATTTTCAACTTGTGACACTAATGCCTTTTCTTCTCTAATTTCTTCCTTTTCAAGACTTTCTTCTTTAATTGAAACAAATCCTAGTTCAACACTTTCATTATCACTTTCACTCTACAATATTTCCACACTAGCTTCTAGATCTTCATCATTTGCACAATGACATTCTCTAGGTCTCCTAGGCTTGAAGTTCCTCTTATACTTCTTTACTCTTTTAGGACAGTTAGAAGCATAATGACCAAATTCACTACAAGTCCAACATTTAAATATTTTCTTACCTTCAAGTTCTCTTCTTAAAAGTGTTATAAATGCTTTGGAATAACTGAGAGTTGGGGGGGGTGTTGTGGTGGGGGGAGCGGGGGTGGGTGGGTGGTGTGAATCAGTTATTCAAGGTCCAAATGTCCTATTCAAACTTTTCACTAAGTATAGTGAGCCCATTCAACCATTCATTCATCTAAGCTTTAACTTTTCTAATTAGCAAGTTACTGTAAATTAACATGCAAGCATAACACATGAGAAATCAACACATAACATAGTGATTTACGTGGAAACCCAATTTGGGAAAAACCACGAGTAACATGCTACTCAATTCTCACTCTTCTAAAGTGATGCCCTGTGAAAGGCCTACCCTATTAAAGGCTTACAACACACTGTTGAATGCGACCTTGTTAGAGGATTTAACCACCTTATTAGAAGTGGGCCTGGTTAGAGAATTTCAGAATATTCACTTGGAATGCCACCCTATTAAAGGATTTAAAAATGGCTATTAAACCAACCTAAGTCCATAGGATTTTTAGATCTAATACAATTGCTAGAGAGTATTAGAAAATCTTTGACCTGTCTACAACATACAACTTAACTTGTAGATCTCAAATCACTTCTCAGCTCATACCCTTGCCTAGCCTTCAATCATTGCAGCTCTGACAGCTTTTCCCTCCTTTCAAGCTTAGTCTCCTTAAGTCTCCATGCTCAATGTACCAGTGCAATCATCTCTTCATGAACACTTGTAGAAGCAGAGCCTCTGTGCTCTTCATTCTCTTACATGTCTTCTCCTTGACACCCTCCCAACTCCTTCACAGTTTGGCTCTACAGCAGCAACAGTATCAGTAGCATTTGCTTCTTGGTCTATGACTCCTTAAATAGAAGTCTTGGAGTTCCTTTTCCCACTCAATTCTTCCATTCTTTAATTTCAATTCGTATGGATTAGGTAGGATTCATTGCATCTAACTCATATTTTTTTTCCTCTAGAAACTTGAATAATCCTCTTGAATTCCCTAAAAAATGTTTTACATAGAAATTTGTGCCACTAGCTCATCATCCTTATCTTTCAACTTGTTCACGAAATTCAAGGTAACCACTTTGTTAGCTCATATTTGGCAATTCTTTGTCATTTAAAATAATGCAATAGCTCAGCACTATTGAAATATTGATGCTCGGCACATACTGTGTTACTCGATATCAACTGTGTTTTTTTTGATGCTCGGCACCTGAAGATTACTCGGCACTAACTAAGATTTTCTGATGCTCAACATCTGATCTTCACTCAACACACTCTAGAATTTCCTGTTACTTGGCTCCAATTGAGATTTTTCTCGGCTTCAACTAACTTGCTTGGCACCCACTAATGATCTTAGTTTAAGCTTTGCATTCAACCTTGTTACAACTTATTCCTGCAATGTTTCTAAGTGTGACCGACCTCTGTATCTTTGAGTAAGTTATCAATACATCATTTAACCATTTTGTTAAATAATCCTTGCACTTCATTACAACATCATAACTCAACCTTCCCCTTAGGTTCTCTTGTTACATCTTCTTGATCAAATCCTCTTCATCAATCAACTAAGTGGTAGTACTTGGATCTTATAAGAAAATATCATCCCTACATATAGTAGGTTTGACATCAATGACAAAACAATGACTAAAAACATTCTTTTATCAACAATCTTCTTTCTTTGCAACAATCTCCCTCTTTGATCTTCAACAATGAGCTTTTCAATCAAATTTCCAACAATCTCCCTCTTTGGCATTGATGGCAAACCAAAATGATCAACCATTAGAAAAACTATTTAACCAAATGCCAACTAGGTTAGAACAGTAAGTCAAATGCCAAAAAGTAAATTGTATATCAATAGTTTTCACATCTCCTTCTACTATCTTGATTGCCTCATTTATGTTTCTCCCTCTTTGCTACTGCCTCCTTGTTCTTTGTTTCTCTCCCTTTGTATTGCTCATCTTTTGTTGTTCTAATCAACTTTTGATTACATCTATCAACTTCTCCCTCTCAACTTTATTTGATCAGTATCTCCCTCATACTTTTGATTACCAGATTATCATCATGTGATCAGTTTCTCACATTTTCTCTCATTGATCAGTTTTCACATCTCTCTCTCTCTCTCTCTTTGAAAACAATGCCAAAGACATATTAGCATCTCAGTATGCAAGTGTAGCTTTTGTAGCTTCGGTCAATTTCTCCCTCTGTCACCTCGCTTGTAACTAATTTGCAACTTCAGCACTTCAATTATTTTAGACATGAATCCTAAAGTAAACATCCTTTGCATTAATCCGTAAAATCTTCAACAATCAGCTCATTTGATTTAGGGCATTCTTGCTTTTACTTCAAGTAGCCTTAGCTAGGGGTATCACCCCTAAATTTCCTTTAAGATATTCAAAAGCATCTTTAGGTAGTGCTTTTGTGAAGATGTTAGCAATCTATTCCTTTAAGCTAACATATTCCATCTTCACTTGTTTATCTTCCACCAACTCTCTTACATAGTGATACTTGATTGCAATATGCTTTGTTTTAGCATGCATTACTGAATTCTTTGATATTGATAGCACTTGTATTATCACAATAAAGTATCACAGGCTCAGTTACCTCTTCCTTCATACCTTGCAGCAAATGTTTGATCCATACAATATTTGTGCAATGTATAGCAGCTACAACATATTCAGCTTCAGCAGTAGACTGTGAGGTACATGCTTTTTTTGGGTCCATGTAATCAACCTTTTTCCTAAAAAAAGTTCTCCCCCACTAGTTCTTTTTCTATCATCAATTTTACCTCCCCAATCTGCATCACTGTAGGCTCTCAGTTCAAAATTTTCACTCCTCTTGTAGTACAAACCAAAGTCATCAGTTCCTTTCAGGTACCTTAGTATTCTCTCTACTGCCATTAAGTGATTTTCTCTTGGATTTGCACAAAATATTGCCACTATTCCAATAGCTAATGCAATGTCTGGTCTACTATGTACAACATATTGCAGCTTTCCAATCATTGATCTATACAATGTTTGATTCACTTCAGCAAACTCATCATTCTTGGATAGCTTATGGCCTGTTGCCATTGGTGTGCTAACTAGTTTTGACTCTTCTAACCCAAATATTTTGAGTATCTCCTTGATGTATTTGGATTGGGTCACAAATATGCCATGTTTCAATTGATGTACTTGTAATCCAACAAAGAATTTGAGTTCTCCAAACATTGACATCTCAAATTTGTGCTTCATTTGATCAGTAAAATCTTTGCAAAGAACATCTTTTCCTCCAAATATTATATCCTCAACAAAGATTTCTAATATCAAAATGTCTTTACCTTTTTTAGCTTTAATTTACAAGTTTTTGTTCTCATCTATTCTCTCAAATCTTATCTTTACAAGATATTTGTGCAACCTCTCATACCATGTTGTAGGTGCTTGCTTCAATCCATAAAGTGCTTTGTGCAGTTTGCAGACCATGTCCTTGTTCTTCTCATCTACAAATCCCTCTGATTGTTCTATATAGACTTCCTCTTCTAGTATACCATTTAGAAAAGTAGACTTCACATCCATTTGGTACACTTTGAAACCTTTGTATGCAGCATATGCAAGTAACGTTCTTACTCCTTCAATTCTTGCAACAATGGAAAATGTTTCCCCATAATCTAGTCCTTCTTCTTATGCATAGCCTGTTCAAACTAGTCTGGCTTTGTTTCTTGTTATCTCACCATTCTCATCAAGCTTGTTTCTAAACACCCATTTAGTACTAATCACATTCTTATTAGCTGGTCTAGGAACTAGAGACCATGTTTTGTTCTTCCCAATCTAATCTATCTCCTCTTCCATGGCTTTATACCAGTCATCATCTTGTAATGCATCTTTCAATATTTTAGGCTCAACCTTGCTTAGCAGAGATGATTCATTCCTAAGTCTATTCCTTGCAATTGGTCTGGAATCCTTATCACCAATGATTTGATCTGCAGGGTGATGTCTTCTCACATACTTGGCTAATCTGGGTTCTGTCCTTCTTTCCATGTTTGATCCTTCAACTTCAAATTTATTTTGTTCTTTTTCATCTAGAACTTCATCATTCCTTTCTTGTATACTATTTTTAGAGTTAGAATGTGCATTTTCTACATTCTGCAGCTCGGCTTCTGAATGCAACTTAGCATTCACTGGCTGAGACTCGACAGATAATAAAATTTGTTGTTGATTCCCAACTTCATTTGTAGCATTGTCCTCAACAGTCATTCCTTCATAGAAATATACAAAGGATCTATAATCCTTTGATTACTTTGACTTATCATCTTGAACTTTTGCATGCTCATCAAAATTTACATTTGCACTCTCCACCATCTTGTTAGTACTAGTATTTAAACACTTATATGCTTTGCTTCTAGTGGAGTATCCAAGGAATATGCCTTCATCACTTTTTGCATCAAACTTTCCATTTCTAGTATCTTTAAGAATATAGCATTTACAACCAAATACTTTGAAATGTTTGACATTGGGTGAATGACCATACCACAATTTAAAAGGTGTTGCATTTGTACCTTTCTTGACTTGAACTCTATTCAATGTGTAAACTATAGTACTTACAACTTCTCTCCAATATTTTAGTGCAACATTTTTCTCCATCATCAAGGTTATAGCACATTCAATCACTGACCTATTCCTTCTTTTAGAAATACCATTTTGTGGTGGAGTTCTTGGTGCTGATGTTTGTCTTTTGATACCTTTGTCACTGCAGAATATTTCAAACTCCTTTGATGTGAACTCACCTCCTCTATCTGACCTTAGGCATTTCATATTATTTCTTGTTTTCTTCTCAACTTTGGCCAAATACCACTTAAACATTTGAAATGCATCTAATTTTTTCTTTAAAAATATAGCAGTCATCATCCTGGAATAATCATCTACAAATAGCATTATGTATCTATCTCCTAGGTAGCTTTGCACTTCTATTAGACCACATAAGTCTATATGGACTAACTCTAGTACTTATTTTGAAGTATACATTTTTCTTTTGAAGTTAGACTTAGTCATCTTCCCTAGTTGACATTATTTGCACATTGTATTTTCTGGTTTCTTTAATTTGGGCAACCCTCTGACCTTCTTTTTCTTGCTGATGCTAATCAAATTATCAAAGTTAACATGACACAGCATTTTATGCCACATCCACACATCATCAAGTCTAACAACAAGACATGTTGCATCTTCCATATCTAGATAAAATAGATTACTTCTAGTTTGTTCACCTTTTCCTATCAAATTTGTATTAGTGTCATAGATCTTAGCAATTTTGTTTCCAAATTCAACTTTGCAACCTACATTGCCTAACTATGATACACTCAAAAAGTTGTAGTTCAATCCTTCAACATAGTATGCATTATCACATGAAATTTTCTCTGTGACCTTAATAAAACCTTTTCCTTTGATTTGACATGGAGCATCATTACCAAATCTAACATATTTCTATCATATTGAGTAAAGGTAATGAACTTACTTTTATCTCCTATCATGTGATGTGAGTATCCACTGTCTATGACCCACTTGTCATTCTTTTTCACACAGGTAATCAATGTTGTTGCTTCATCTTCATCTTTATCTAATTCATCCTTCATGGCTACATAGACTACATCATCATTCTCATCGAAAAAAATTTCAACAATGTAGCATCTTTTGCCTTTCTCCTTGTAGTCTTTGCTATCACCTTCCCTCTTGTTATTGTACTTGTTTCCTTCTTTTTAGTTCTTCTTATTTGTACACCTTGCAGCAATATGACCTACTACATTGCAATTGAAACATATGATAGGGAGCTTACCTTTGAATTTACCTTTGCCTCTATAGAATCTCCTAGCTAGTAGTGCTTCTAACTGTTCTACATCTTCCTCATTTGTGTTGCTCTTATTGGATGCATGTTTTCCCTTTCTTCTCTTCGTGCTTGATATCTCCTCCTCAGTGTATTTTATTGTCATCTTGGCCTTGAAAGAATATTCAAGGTTCTTAGGTTTGTAGTTATCAAAGTTTGACAATTCAAATGCAGTAAGTCTTCCCACTATTCCTTCAAAGGTTAGTGTGTTTCCTTGTATACACCTTAGCTCTTGGATGGCTAAAACTCTAATAGCATAGATAGGGAGCAGAGTTCTTAAGTATTTGTTGATGATAGTTTCTTCTTCCAATTGACCACCTAGACTTCTTATTGCACTTACCACTTCTTTCACTCTTGCAGCATATTAAGCAGCATTTTCACCTTCTTTCATTTTCATGTCATCAAAATTTCCTCTTAGGCTTTCTCTCTTTGCTCTCTAGACATTCTGATCTCCTCCATAGATATCTGATTGGGCTTTAGACATTTTGAATGTAGTGTCACAATATTTGATGTCATCATATTCTACATAATTAAGTGCAGAGGTAATCTCCAACATTGCTTAATTGTGCTCCTTTTTATTCAAATCATCTGCAGTAAGAGGTCCTATTGGATTTACATGTTTTGTTCCAATTGAGGTTTGTGCATATCACCTATTGATCCAAGGTGACAATTTCATCAGACTCTACCATGCAGCAAAGTTGTCTTTGTTGAGCTTGGGAACTTCTCTCTTGGACATCTTGATCTTCTTGCTTCTAGTACCTTGAAACTAGATCAGTAGATGGCTTTGATACCAATTGTTAGAAATGCTTTAGAATAATTGGGGGGGGGGGGGGGACTAAGTATAGTGAGCCCATTCAACCATTCATTCATCTAAGCTTTAACTTTTCTAATCAACAAGTTACTGTAAATCAACATGCAAGCATAACACATGAGAAATCAACACATAATACAGTAATTTATGTGGAAACCCAATTTGGGAAATCTCACTCTTCTAAAGTGATGCCCTGTGAAAGGCCTACCCTGTTAAAGGCTTACAACACACTGTCGAATGGGACCTTGTTAGAGGATTTAACCACCCTGTTAGAAGTGGGCCTAGTTAGAGGACTTTAGAACATTCGCTTGGAATGCCACTATGTTAAAGGATTTAAAAATGGCTATTAAACCAAACTAATTCCATAGGATTTTCAGATCTAATACAATTGCTAGAGAGTATTAGAAAATCTTTGACCTGACTATAACATACAACTTAACTTGCAGATCTCAAATCACTTCTCAGCTCATACCCTTGCCTAGCCTTCAATCACTACTACTCTAATAGCTTTCCCTCCTTTCAAGCTTAGTCTCCTTAAGTCTACATGCTCAATGTACCAGTGCAATCATCTCTTCATGACCACTTGTAGAAGTAGAGCCTCTATGCTCTTCCTTCTCCTACATGTCTTCTCCTTGACACCCTTCCAACCACTTCGCAGTTTGGCTCTTCAGCAACAACAATATCAGCAACATTTGCTTCTTGGTCTATGACTCCTTAAATAGAAGTCTTGGAGTTCCTTTTCCCACTTGATTCTTCCATTATTTAATTTCAATTTGTATGGATTAGGTAGGATTCATTGCATCTAACCCATATTTTGTTTCCTCTAGAAACTTCTTGAATAATCCTCTTGAATTCACTCAAAAATGGTTTACATAGAAATCTGTGCCACCAACTCGTCATCCTTATCTTTCAACTCATTCACAAAATTCAAGGTAACCACTTTGTCAACTTAGATTTGGCAATTCTTCATCATTTAAAATAATGCAACAACTCGGCACTATTGAAATACTGATGCTCGACACATACTGTGTTACTCGGCATCAACTGTGTTTTTCCTGATGCTTGACACCTGAAGATTACTCGACGCCAACTAAGATTTTTTGATGCTTGGCACTTGATCTTCACTCGGCACACTCTAGAATTTCCTGTTCCTTGGCTCCAACTAAGATTTTTCTTGGCTTTAACTAACTTGCTCAGCACCCACTAATGATCTTAGTTTAAGCTTTACATTCAACCTTGTTACAACTTATTCCTCCAATGTTTCTAAGTATTACCATCCTCTGTATTTTTGAGTAAGTTATCAATACATCATTTAACCATTGTCTTAACCGATCCTTGCACTTCATTACAACATCATAACTCAACCTTTCCCTTAGGTTCTCTTGTTACATCTTGTTGATCAAATCCTCTTCATCAATCAACTAAGTGGTAGTACTTGGATCTTATAAGCAAATATCATCCCTACATATAGTAGGTTTGACATCAATGACAAAACAATGATTGAAAACATTCTTTTATCAACAATCTTCTTCCTTTGCAACAATCTCCCTCTTTTATCTTCAACAAGGAGCTTTTCAATCAAATTTCCAACAACAAGTAGGGCAATTCATTCTTCAATCTTTCTATATTCTTCAGTTCTTCCTCTACTATTGCTAGCATAATCTCCACTAGTACTTGCGCTCCTTGTCAATCTAGGTCAAACACTCAATGCACTGAATGTTGTCTCAGTTATAGGAACATATCCACTCTATCTTAAGCTTATTTCTACTGCTTCCAATCTTCCAAGAATAGTCTCTCATAACTTTCTCTATGCAAGCTATAACTTGTTCAATCATTCACACTATTTTCTTATATGTAGGTGTCATATTCTTTAAGATCTTCCATACAATTTCATCTTCATCTTTTGTCCCATCAAAAGCTTTAATTCCTGCAACAATTTCAGACATGCTGCTAAAATAACTTCTTATAGATTTATCTTCCATCATTTTAGCTTCTTGAAAAAAATGTATCTAATTATGTAATTCAACCTTCTTAGCATGCTTATCACTTTCATAAGTGGACTGCAAAGCTTTCTAAGTTTCATGTGACAATCTTAAAGATTTTACCTAATTGTATTCATTCTTAGGAAGACCTATCAAAAACACTTCTCTAGCAAGCATGTTACACGTGAATATTTCTCTTTGTCTTTCAGTACAATCTTCAAGCACATCTTATTCAATCACTTCTTTTTTATTTTTAGTAATCAACCAATATGCTAGACCCATGCATAACAAATGTATCTTCATCTTCTCTTTCCAACCGTCATAGTTGGTTCCATCAAACTTCAAACTATCCTTTTTGAAATGAATCGCCATAGATCTCCTTAAGTTGTTAAGCTTTTTGTTGAAGGACCTAATGCTCTGATACCAATTGTTAGAAAGTAAATTCCACCAAGATAACTGGTGGGCGGGGACGAATCTGTTATCCAATCAAAACACCTTTTATTAACCTTATTTAATCTAAAACATGTAACCAACAAGTGTAATAACCACAAGTAGATAACCATACATAATAACACCAAATTTGTTAACTAGGGAAACCCTTGATCAAAGGGAAAACCCTAGTGGGGATGGTACCCACAAAATGATGTACCAATATATAATTTTCTTGCAAAAGGATGGACCATGTTAGGAGTCAATGAAATATATTTAGTACATATTAGTCCATGTTAGGAGACTTTGAATCCCTATGAGGAGATTCCAACCCTATTAGGAGTTGTGGAAGACAGAAGGACCCACTATCCAAACAATTTTAGGGGAAAGAACACCAAACTCACTATCCAACTAGCATCTATATTATTCCTTTTAGAATAATACCAAAGGATCAACTGCCCATTAGCACTCTCTACCAAATCTAATCACTTTTCTTTGTCACTGTGTCTCTACTGCACCAAACACTTTCTAGATCTCAATACCAAATCCACAAGCTTGCATCACACAAATCCCTTAGATCACTTACTTGCATGTAATTCACACTTACAATTCACTTACTTTCACTTGCTTTCTTACATGCTTAATCACAAGGAAAATAAATTTCCTTTATACCAAGTCCTCAAATAAATTTATTAAGTCAACCTAGAGGCTTTCTCAATTTACAATTACAATAGGACCTCATTAAGATAAATCAATACATGGTATATTGCATCTTTTCATAATTGCATGATATTGTTGGTCCGCAGTCTTCACAAATATTCACATGTGCAACCTTGAACATTTTTCACTCAACCACATCATCAATGTGATGTCTTCTACCTTTTTTTAAATGCACTCAATCACATTCTATCTCTAGTAGGAGATATAATCCAATCTCTAGAAACCACTTCTCAAGAACTCTATCTGCATTATTTTTTCAAAAAATCTCTTATAATTGTCACCAATATTTTACTTTCCATGTGCACTCTTATCTTTAGCATCAAGACACTTTGTAGAACATGTTCTCAATTGCACATAGCCTCATCTGCAATCCTCCAACTGTGCTATCTCAATCTCTATATACTACTTTGCTAGACTTAACAGAATAATCAGTATGTTGACATTAATGACAAACACAGTCATAATGCAACATATGATTATACTAACAGTGTCTTCAATGCTCCAATAATGCTAGGATACTCCCCCATAGGAATATCATTAGCATTCATGCTAGCTATGGGTGCATTGCTTAACCCACTTCTAATATAGCAATTCATAGATACTTTGTTCCCAATATTTTTTGTAGTTCCTATATTTGGTCCATTCCTTAATAGTTGCATGATGTTGAGCTAAATTTGGTTTTTGTGTATCTCCCCCATGTAGCTTCTTTAAGTTAAATATGTTTTTTTTATCTAATCCTTTTATACTAAAAGTTGGGTGGCTCCTCCTAACACATGCTACCCAAAGATGTTTTGTCTGGTTTCTTTATTGTTTTGGCCATGCAAGACTAGGGTAGCCAAGAAGATGGCTTGAGGAAAAATATCTCCCTTCCCAGCTAAGGTTCAATATAATATCTCTCCTTTGTTCTATGTAGCTTCTCTTGAATCTCTTGTATTGTAGTCTATATGATGTAAGGGTGGCTATACCTACCGAGGACCTCAATTTATAGGTATGTGTATTAGGTTGAATACCACCTCTTGCCACTAGTTTGGCTTATGTATTTTCAAGAGTTTTCCCTTCTAACCTTTGTAATGGAGGTTTATCCTTTCCACCTCCCCCTTGTATAGAGGACATTGTCTTGGCCAAGTCATCAAACACAAAAATGTGTTTGAGATTTCCTGTGGTAGTCTAGCCTTTGAAGGTCTACATCTAGGAATCTGAGCCCAGAGTGAAGTTTGCCTCCATTTCTATCACAGTGGAAAACAAATGAACTTGACCTACCTTCTAACTAAATATATCTACCTTAGAATTCTCTAGAACAAAGAACCAAGGCAAACCAACACTCTATTTGACACACACGAGGGATACATTGGTAGATTGGAAATCTTTGCTTACCACAGAATGATTTAATGTCATCGAAAGTCAAACTCGCGATGTCTTTCCCTTATAACATCCAGATTTAAATTTTTGTGTGTGAATTAATGTGTCTAATGGCCAAACAATAGTGCCCTCTTTATTCTAATCCAAGGTGACAAAAGTCCTCAAAGATTTCATTTTGTGGACCCAATATTGCATTGGCACCTACATTGGCTAGTATATCTGCCACCCTATTCGCTTCCCAAAATGAATGTGAAACCTTAAAATCATCGAAATCCAAAAGCAATTCTTTGATTTTCTAAATACATTGATCCAGGTACCATGCCTCCATCTTTCCTCTCTTAATTCGATTAATGATGATCTTCGAATCACCTTCTAGATGAATTTGTTTACAACCAAATTTTGCTCCTAATCCCAAAACCTCCCTCGCTATAGAACATTTTACAGTATTATTTGTTCCATCCTACAAGTGTTTGCCTACAAAAGAGAGGATGTTGCCCTTGTGGTCTCTTGCCACACAGCCACACCATGAAACACCCGAATTTTTCCTAGTCACCCTGTCAAAGTTAATCTTAATCCAACCATCCTCTGGGGGTTTTCGAAATGCCATTACCCTCTTCAAAGTTGGATTAACCCCAAGAAGCCCATGAGCAGGCCTCATTTATAATATATTTACTAAACCTCTAATTCTAACTAAAATAAAATTAAAATAAATACAGTAAGCAAATGAACTTTTTCTTC